>JARQOD010000001.1:688105048-688186892 GCA_033576555.1 Oophaga sylvatica | reverse complement strand
ACATCAGTGGCTGAACTAAACTGAGAGGGCAAAAGCCCCCTGAGGGGACCCAGAAGGCCCCCACAGAAGTGCAGGACAAAATGCAAAAATTAAGCACAGAAACAAAAAGAAGAAAATGTCTTATCTGTTAGCAGGAGATGCAGACACGACACAGCAGGCTACAAGGGAAACAGGAATCAAGGATTGAGACCCGAACAATTGATCACCGGCAACCCTGATGGGAAGGTGACTCCCTTATATAAGACCAGTCAGTAACACCTGATTCCCAGTCCTCACAATCTTCACTGAACAGACCAGTACCGCTTGTAACCACCAGAGGGAGCCTCTGCTCAGAACTCATCTCAAGCCCATTCACAACAGTCCTGAGACGAATGATTGAGCACAGAGTGGAGGAGCTGGAGAGGGAAGTCTCTAGGCTCAGAGATCATCTGTCAGCATGTAAGAGTATTAACAAGGCTCTATGGAGAGAGACGGAGGTGCTCAGAGAGGCCAAGAGAAACATCAGCAGGAGTATCGCTGCTTGGCAGAAGAGCGAGATGAAGTTCTCTGAGAGCTCAAGATGGAGGAGGAGACTGGTGCCCAGCTCCAAAATCTATGGAAGAAGAAATCCAGCAAGGGAAGTGCCATGCAGATGGGCACACAAGGGAGAGCGATGTCTTAGAAAACTGTACTAATGCTCAGGACGAGGAGGTCCAACAGTCTGTCCAAGAAGGTGACGGGTCGGGTTTCAAGTGTGTAATAGAGATACCCGAAGACCTGCGAGAAGTGTGTGCCAGTGAGGAGGTGCATGAGGCCTTTAGAAAGGCGGTAGAAGCATGTAGTGTGAACTGGGTGCCAGAGATGAAACAGTTAGTCATACTGTCGACTAAGGAAGTCACACTGAAGCGAGTGGCTGTCCTGAGAGACATGCATCTACAATGCCTCCGAACGAAACAGATGATCATGTGGAGGAATAAAGAAGGCGCTCGACGTTTGGAGCAAGCAAGAAAGGCTCAAAATCAGCTTGGATTGGTGGAAGACATCATTCAAGTGCCCAGAGGTCTGGTGAAGAAAGTCATCGGAAGACTTGGGAAATGATGCAGGAGATGGTGAATAAGTCCGGTGTGACGAGAGTCAGGATTCCGGCTGATGACGAAGTCCAGGTCAGGGGTGAAGATGGGATGGTTCCATTCCTCGTTGTCGGTTCCAGGGAGAGCCTTGGGAATATCCGGATGCTCCTGGAGTATCGTGTGTCATACTTGAGAGAAGTAGAGCAGCTACAACTGGAGAGGGAGCAGGTCAACAGAGAGCTGCAGGAAATGGAAAGAAGATGGCCGCCACCTTCAATCCGTAGTGTTGAGAGGCGAAGAGCGCCTGATGGAAGAGGTAGAAATAGTGATGCCTCAGTTAGCTCAGTGATGAGTGACCTAAGCAGGAGAACCTGTGGTGGACGAGCTGAAAAGGACTCAGACCAGACAGGACGTATGGGTGCAGGGGAATTGCGATGCCGTACTGACCGCTGGGGAGGCGGGTGGTCTGACAGAGGGCCCGACTTAGCCAGACGGTTTGACTGGCAGAGACGACCGAGAAGGATCTCTGGTCGGGTAACAAGTGTTCAACCCCACAAGTTTGAACAGAGGGGGGAGGTATGTGGTGTAGTGACCCCTGATGCAGCTAGGGGGCACTGTGTATGCTCCTCGAGATATGCATGGAAGCATGGTTTGTGTTGTGGTAAAGGACCTGTGATGAGGTCATGACCAGGTGACCTAACCATGTGATCCTGACCTCATCTGTGGGTGGGGTTACAGCTATGTAACGAAGTGTGCTTGGCACCTGTGTAGAGAGTGTTGTGGGAGTCTGCCAGTGTGGACAGACTTCCATGTGGGACATTACAGAGAGGTCTCTGTGTCTGAAGAGAGTGTTGTGGGAGTCTGCCAGGGTGGACAGACTTCCATGTGTCCAGATGGGACTTGACAGAAAGGACTCTGTGTCAAGAGGAGTGTGTGTGGGAGTCTGCCATGGTGGACAGACTTCCATGTGTCCGGCGGGACATTACAGAGAGGTCTCTGTGACTGAGGAGTGAGGCTCCAGGCAGGAGCTGAAGTACTGCAGATTTGTATTGCCTGTGACTGTGAGGTTTATGATGTAATAAACCTGATGATTTTTGGATAAGAAAAGTGTCTCCTGATTACCTCTGAAGCAGCCGAGTGAGTGAAACCTTACAATATATATATATATATATATAATATATATATATATGCATTCTATGTGTGTATATGTATTGTTTCTATTCTTTATTAAAGCGTCAGTGTGATTTTACAGTATAGCCGGGGATGAATTAGCGGCTATTATACCATGTAGAAGTATATGACCTATATATATATATATATATATATATATATATATATATATATATATATATATATATAATTATTTGCTTTTTGTGTACTTTTTTTTGACAATGTGAATTTTACATGAATTTTGACAGAGAGAACTGCTCTATGTAAAACGTCATGTTAAAATCGCATTGCATACAGATGGAAAACGGATGGTGCGATTAAAAATCGCATACAAATCGCATGACAATCGCATGACAATTGCATATATCCAGAAAACGGACCGTTTTTTTTTCCCACAAATGGAAAGGAGCCCTTAGGACGAAGTCAGATGGCTGAATAAATTGAACTGAGATTGGACTACATATCACAGAGTTGCTAGCGGTTCTCCTGACCCGAGTGTGACAGCTTCATATATTTCTATGCAGTTATCACGTTTGAGTCGGGAGAGCCACCAGCCAATGCGAGCATTGTGATTTGATCTTGGTCCAATATATTCTGCCGTCAGACTATGTTCTTAGTAAATAGTATTGTGGTATATTGGTAGTATACGTCATAACATTAGGATCAGTGGTGATCTGACCTCTTGAACCCTTGCCAACCCTGAGAATTTTCCTACATGGTGACTCTTTCTTCCTTCTTCTTTACTGGTAAATTGTTTTCAGCACATGGCGAGGAGCACTGCTGTGCAGGAAACTACTTATGGGAAAACCCATTTAAGGGTAAGTGTAGCTTCAAGGAGGAAAAATACTTATAAAAAACAGAAAAGAAAAAGTCCCATAAATCTGATTTGGTAACAAATATGACAACTATGCGACATGGTTTATTTGTGAAGCTGGCAGAATAGAGGGAGGTCAGGTAATATTACCATTCTCTGTACAAAGGTGCATCACACTGGTCACATGCATGTTACTTGTGTAATTCATGCTGCTATTCTGAGGACTTATGCACTAAGCATTTCCAGTAGGGAACAGTTTTCTGCATTGTTATCAACTCAACATCCACTTTTAATAACCAGAATATACAAGTGAAGTCAATAACTTGCATGGTGGCTTCCACAGATATGAAATTAACATACAAGGGGGAAGAAATCCAGTCAGAAATTATGTCGGTTTCCCACCAGCATGTGATAAAATACTAGGTGGGTAACAAAAACCTGCACGATTTCCTTTGCGCGGGTTTTGCGCAAAAAGATAACATCCATTGCCCATTCTTTAACCCCTTAACCCCAAAGTTTGTTTTAACCTTTCTGACCAGGCCATAGTTTTCAATTCTGACCAGTGTCACTGTATGTGGCTATAACTCTGGAACGATTCAACAAATCCCATCGATTCTGAGACTATCTTCACGTGACATATTGTACTTCATGCAGGGGTGGACATACTGCATGTGCAGCTGCACTGGGGCCCAGAGGTGGAGGGGCCCCTGCAGGGTGGCTAACAATGAGGGCAATCTGGCCTGTTTCTCCATCCTCGAGGCTCCAGGGAAGGCCTCTGGCCAGATTGCCTTCATGTGCGGCAGGCAGGGATCGATGACATTTGACTCATCATTCAGTGCGAGCCTGTGTCAGGTAGAGGAAGCTGCCGGCGATGGTGAAGCTGCAGCTATAGGGGAACATGCAGAGAGGTGAGTTGTGATGTTTGTGTGCGTGAGCTGCGGAGAGGTGAGTGGTGGGTTGTGTGTGTAGGTGGTGGAGAGGGCAATGATGGGGGTGGTGGGGGAGAATGCAATGATGGAGGTGCAGGGGAGAACAAAGATGGAAGAGAAGGAGAGGGCTATAATGGGGGTTGTGGAGAAGGCAATGATGGAGGTGGTAGAGAGGGCAATGATGGGGATGGTGGGGGAGAAGGCAATATGGAGGTGGTGGAAAGGGCGATGAGGGGGTGGTGGAGGAGAGGGCAATGATGGAGTGGTGGGAGAGAAAGCAATGATGGAGGTGGTGGAAAGGGCAATGATGGGATGGTGGTGGAGAAGGCAATGATGGAAGTATGGGTTAAGGGCAATGATGGGGTGGCTGGGGTAGAAGGCAATGATGGAGGTGGTGGAGAGGACAATGATGGTGGTAGTGGGATAGAACAATGATGGGGGTGCTAGAGAGGACAATGATGGGAGTGGTGGGGAGAACAATGATTAGGGTGGTGGGGAGAACAATTATTGGAAATTATGGAAAGAACAATGATGGAGTTGGTGGAGAGGGTAATAATGGGGGTGGTGGAGAGGACAATGATGAATGTGCGGGATTGGCATGGGAGTAAGGGGGACTTATAATGGACTTATGAACAGGAGGAGGGGAGGAGGACATTAGATATGAATGTAAAATGAATTGGGTGGTGGAGGAGGGAGATAAGCCCCTGATAGTGTCATCATTCATCTCACAACTCATTGTGATGCTATCGGGGATTTAAAATTTATTGGGGATTGGGAGAGGAGGCAATAAGGTGCTCTATAATGAATTGAAAGGTTGGAGAAGAAGCTGTCAGGGACTTGTAATGAATTGGGAGGGGGTGGAGGATGCTCAGTACCTGTTAATGTCTTCTCCCACCCCCAAACTCATCATGATACTATCAAGGACTTAAAATGAATGGAGGGGACCCACTACAGGGACTAAGGCTATGTGCACATGTTGTGGATTTGCAGGACAAAATTTTGCTGTGTTGGCAGGAAGAATGCTGCATAAAAACACATTTATTTTTGGCAATGTTTTTGACATGCTTTTGTTACATATTTTCCGCCATTAGTATGGGTGAAACACGCTGCAAGAATTGACATTATGCAGATATGAATTTGCTGCAAATCTGCAAGGAAAAAATAAGCAACATGCGCATGAGACTTCAGGGATCTCATTCACTTTTCATGTACTGTAAAACCTTGCATATTTTCCGTGTGCACATAGCCTTACAGTTATTTGGGGAGAGTCACAGACTGAGTAATTTATATTATTGGGAGCCAGAGATTATAGCTAATGGGGGGTACAAAGCTGCTTAGCACTTTATATTTTTAATGATGGGGTACATATCTGTATTCTGGAGTAGACACATGTATGCATATAATGTATGTGACTTTGTTATTATCAGGGCTGTGATGATCATCATGACAAGACGAGTCGTGGCTGGAAGATGTCGACATGAACATCTGACCAGATGGAGAAGAAACCGCAGAAAACGGCTCTAATTAGACGAGACGTCAGCGGTAAGTTCCTGGATGTAGATATTATTCTGCATCTTTACTGTAAAGCCCCTGTCTCACATAGCGATATCGCTAGCGAGATCGGTGCTGAGTCACTAGTTTTGTGACGCAGCAGCGAGCTCACAAGCGATATCGCTGTGTTTGACATTCAGCGACGATCAGCCCCCCTGCCGGGTATCGCTGATCGTCGCTGAAATGTCAGGACATTTTTTTGATCGCTGGTCTCCCGCTGACAGGCACGCATCGCTGCGTGTGACAGGCGGGAGACCAGCGATCCGCTGGTAACCAAGGTACACAGCGGGTTTCCAGGCACGGCAGCCCTGAAACCCGCTGTGTACCTTGGTACCAGTCCCTGATCAGGGGCTGGTATCCAAGGTACACTGCGGGTTTAACAGCACTGGAACCCGCTGTGTTCTTGTTGTTTACGCTGTATCGTCACTGCACATGAGCGTGCTGTACTGATCGTCTGACTGCGTTGAGCTCAGCAGCGATAATGTAGCGATACACCAGCGATCCTGATCGTTGTCGGGATCGCTGGTGTATCGCTATGTGAGACCCAGCCTTAAGACTTGGAGTGATAATGTTATCTGTAAAATCCCTTATTCTCCATTCTCACATTTGTGTGATATGCCTGTGTGCTTCCATATTTTATTGGACGTCACACGGACTCGTAGAGTTTTATAGGTCCATTCACACATGCAAGAAAATCACGGATCTGAGAATGTTTTGTTCTGATCCGAGTTTAAAGATCAGCTTAGGACATGCTCAATGCGTCTGTAAAAGCGGGCAGCACACCGACACTAAACACGGATACTGTACAGGAATGCAACCTTATTATGTATAGCACAGTCCCTTAGTATATAGTGGACTCACTTTTTATGTATAGCATAGTCCCTTGGTTTATAGTGTACTCGCTTATTATGTATAGCACCATTCTTAGTTACATAGTTTCCTCTTTTATTATGCATAACACAGTCCCTTATTACGTACCATCCTCTCTAGTTATATATAATGCCGTCCTTTATTATATACACTGCTCAAAACAATAAAAGGAACACTCAAATAACGCATCTTAGATCTAAATGAATGAAATATTCTCATTGAATACTTTGTTCTGTACAAAGTAGAATGTGCTGATCAACAAAATCACACAAAAATCATCAATGAAATCAAATTATTGAACAAATGGAGGCCTGGAGTTGGAGAGACCCCCAAAATGAAAGTGGAAACAAGTCAAAATGAAAATCAAAACAAGACAAAATTAAAGTGGAAACAAGTCAAAATGATGCTCAGTATTGTGTGTGGCCTCCACGTGCCTGTATAACCTCCTTACAACACCTGGGCATCCTCCTGATGAGTTTGTGGATGTTCTCCTGAGGGATCTCCTCCCAGACCTGGACTAAAGTGTCCATCAACTCCTGGACAGTCTGTGGTGCAACGTGACGTTGGTGGATGGAGCGAGACATGCTGTCCCAGATGTGCTCATTCGGATTCAGGTCTGGGGAACTAGAGGGCCAGTCCATAGCTTCAATGCCTTTATCTTGCAAGAACTGTTGACACACTCCAGCCACATGAGGTCTGGCATTGTCCTGCATTAGGAGGAACCCAGGGCCAACCGCACCAGCATATGGTCTCACAAGGGGTCTGAGGATCTCATCTCGGTACCTAATGGCAGTCAGGCTACCTTTGGCGAGCACATGGAGGGCTGTGTGGCCCTCCAAAGAAATGCCACCCCACACCATTACTGACCCACTGCCAAACCAGTCATGCTGAAGGATGTTGCAGGCAGCAGATCGCTCTCCACGGCGTCTTCAGACTCTGTCACGTCTGTCACATGTGCTCAGTGTGAACCTGCTGCTTGTCTATGAACTCGTAATAACCTGGAGAATAATAATGGCAGGTCAGTTTTAGCATTTATTGAAACTAGCAAAATAGCCAAACAAAAAACAAGTGAGGGATTGCACTTTTTTTGAAATTTCACTGCTTTTGGAATTTTTTTCCCATTTTCGAGTACACAAAATGGTAAAACCAATGGTGTCGTTCAAAAGTACAACTCATCCAGCAAAAAATAAGCCCTCACATGGCCATATTGACCGAAAAAATAAAAAAGTAATAGCTCTGAGAAGGGGAGCGAAAAACAAATGCAAAACAGAAAAAGGGCAGGGCCTTGAAGGGGTTAACTTTTTTTTTTCTCCCTTGTGAGACCATATGCTGGTGCGGTTAGCCCTGGGTTCCTCCTAATGCAGGACAATGCCAGACCTCATGTGGCTGGAGTGTGTCAGCAGTTCCTGCAAGATGAAGGCATTGAAGCTATGGACTGGCCTACCCGTTCCTCAGACCTGAATCCGATTGAGCACATCTGGGACATCATGTCTCGCTCAATCCACCAACGTCACGTTGTACCAGACTGTCTAGGAGTTGATGGATGCTTTAAGGCACTGTCACACTTAGCGATCACACCAGCGTACGACGACACGACCTGGCGAGATCGCTAGTGCGACGCTAGTTAGATTCCAAACACATCTCATCAGTGATCTGTATAACTACCTCTGCGGTCGTTGGGAAAACCTAGTCCCACCTGCGACGCTGGTGAAGTCGTTCATAAAGGGTGTCACAATCAGCGATTCAGGCTCACCAGAGGGACACCAAAGACCAAAAAACGGCTCAGAACGTTCATAAGCGATCAACGACATCTCAGCAGGGGCCACATCGCTGCCACATGTCACACACAGCTAAGTCGCTAACGAGATCGCTACTGCATCATAAAATCGGTGATGCATTAGCGATCTCGTTAGCGATCTCGTTTAGTGTGACAGTACCTTTAGTCCAGGTCTGGGAGGAGATCCCTCAGGTGAACATCCACAAACTCATCAGGAGGATGCCCAGGCGTTGTAAGGAGGTCATACAGGCACGTGGAGGCCACACACAATACTGAGCATCATTTTGACTTGTTTCCACTTTAATTTTGTCGTTTTGATTTTCATTTTTACTTGTTTCCACTTTCATTTTGGAGGTCTCTCCAAATCCAGGCCTCCATTGGTTCAAAAATTGATATACATTGATGATTTTTGTGTGATTATGTTGACAGCACATTCAACTTTGTACAGAACAAAGTATTCAATGAGAATATTTCATTCATTTAGATCTAGGATGTGTTATTTGAGTGTTCCCTTTATTTTTTTGAGCAGTGTATTTTTTAGAGATTTATGGGGAAACCCCTATGTGAGTGCAGGATAAATGTACGCCGAGCCTTACTGCGATCTTTGGGAGGCAGAATGAAAAAATCAACAGGAGGTGAAGAATTGGCTGTATTTATTTTTTATGCCATTCCTTGTGATGTGTAATAAAGGCGACTTTATTCTTCGGGTTGGTGCGATTACAGGGATACCAGAGTTATATCGGGTTTTTATGTATGACTGCTGTCACACACTAAAAGATACTTTTTATTTCAAAAAGCATCCCATATTTTGATAGCTATAATTTTTCCATATATTGGCCCACAGAGTCATGTGAGGGCTTGTTTTTTGTGGGAAGAGTTGACGTTTTCATTGGTACCATTTTTGGGCACATGAAATTTTTTTGTTGCTTTCCAATTTTTTGAGAGGCAGAATGAACAAAAACAAGCAATTCAGGAATAATTTTTTTTTGTTTTTTTTATGCCACTTTGCATGTAGGAAAATTGATAAGGCAGCTTTAATCTTTGGGTCAGTACGATTACAGCAATACCTCAGTTATATTTTTTTATGTTTTGGCGCTTTTACACAATAAAAACTTTTATGGAAAAAATAATTATTTTTGCATCGCTTTATTCTAAGAGCCATAACTTTTTTATTTTTCCGCTGACAGAGATGTATGGTGGCTTGTTTTTTTGAGGGACAAGGTGACGCTTTCAGTGGTACCATATTTTTGTAGATTATTTTTTTATTCCACTTTAGGCATAGGGGATATGGGGTGATAGCTAAATACAGAGGATGGGTCAAGAGAGGGATTTTTGACGATAGGTGTGATTGAGGCATGTTTAAAGCTTGAGGGGAAAACACCAGTTGTTAGTTATGGGTTAGGGTGGGAATGAAGACTGTGGTGAGGTTTGGGATGAAGTGGGATGGGATCGGGTCAAGTGCACAGGTGGTGAGATGTGATCTTGAGAGTAGAGTGGAGAGTCGATCCTTGTAATGGTGGAGAAGTTGGTTTTGGAGGAGGAGGGCTGGGCAGTTAGGAGGAAGGGCTCTGGTGGTTGTCGACCAAAACTGTCTCTGATATTATGAATCTTCTGCTTGAAAAATGAGGCAAAGTCTTCAGCTGAAATGAGTGGAGAGGGAGGAGGTGCTGGGAGACGGAGGAGAGAATTGAAGGTGTTGAATAGCTGTTTAGGGTTCTGAGACAGGGAGAATATGAGAGATGAGAAGTAGGTTTGTTTAGCTGTGGCGAGTGTGGCCTTGAAAGTAGTGAGGGACTGTTTGAATGCGTCCTCGTTTGAGTGGGATCTTTTCCATCTTTGCTCAGCAACCTGGAAGCCTGTCTCAGTTCTTTGGTCAGGCTAGTGTGCCAGGGCTGTCCGTTGATTTTGCGAGCTTTGGTATGTGTGAGAGGGGCAACCGATTCCAAAGTTACTGCTATTGTGGTGTTATATAGAGCGGCAGCGGCATCTGCGTAGTGGAGGGAACTTATGTCTGTAAGAGGGAGAAGGGATTCAGACAGTGAGTGTAGATTGAGGCGTTTAAGATTTCTGCGAGGGTGTGCAAGTTTGTGGAGTGGGGATTGTGGACCTGGAGAGGAGAGGGAAGAAAATGTAAGTGGGTAGTGGTCAGAAAGAGGAAGAGGTGAGTTAAAGAGGTTAGATAGGGAGCAGAGGCAGGTGAAGATGAGGTCCAGCGTGTGGCCATCTTTGTGAGTGGCTGCAGTAGACCATTGATGAGGCCGAAGGAGGAAGTGAGAGATAGAAGTTTAGTGGCAGCTGAGAGGGAAGTGTCAATGGGGAAGTTGAAGTCGGCCAAGATGATAGTGGGGATGTCAGCGGAGAGGAAATTAAGTGTCAGGTGGTGAAGTGGTCAAAGAAGGTGGTGGCTGGCCCTGGGGGGCAGTAAATGACAGCCAGTTGGAGGTTGGAGGGGAGTAGATGCGCACAGAGTGCACCTCAAAGGAAAGGGTAACAGAGGGTGGTAGTGGGATTGGGGTGAAGGAGCAGTTATCTGACATTATGATTTGTTACATTTACAGTATATCAAGAGTTGCAGAACATAATTGTTCATCATGTCTTCTAGTAAATGCTCATTGCTTCCTCCTTCTGACTTGTGTACTTTCCATTATTATTACAGGAAATAAAACATTTTGCTGAATATCAATTTCTGAAACCTACAATTTCTCTATGGTTTTTGCTTATCTTTGACACCTGCTGCTATAGACTTCCCCTATGGAAGGTTTGAATGCACAAGCATGTAATTATGTGTAGGCAAGAGTTCAATGTGAAGAAATCGTAGTATAAACAAGGAAAGGAGTTTGCAAAATATATTCATATAATTTCCTGTGGTTATGTCATCAGAATTACTACAGACAAGTATTCACTAGTATCTTAACCACGATGTTAGACAATGCTGCGGCTGTATGGGATAACAGATTGAGGACTGATAGTTATCGGATCATAATTAAAGTTGTTTTCCCAGAAATAAAGTTGATTTTAATCAATAGATCTTGGAATAATAATATCCACAATTGGATATGATTAAATAAAATGTTCCTGTGCTAAGATAATCTTATAAATGTGCCCCTGCTGTGTAATAGCCGTGTCTGATCGTACAGGGACATGGTCTAATCATACCTCAGCTCCTGGGCAGGGGATGAAGGTAAAAGAGTATACGGACAGGACAGTAGGAGATCACAAATAATTCTTTCTTTGAGGTAAAGGAGTAAGGTTTCTCATTGTGGAGAGTGACATGCCAAGTCTGGCATGCCAGTATGAGGAGACAAACTCCTTGCATGCTCCTCTGGGAAATTAAATATGCAAATTGTCTCTTCAGAGAGGAGGAGGACTTGAATTCTAGTGCCACCTATTGGAAGCAGCAATCCTGCAAGTCAATATTGACCCTTTAACAAGTTGCAGACACGGTGTTTCAGGGTATAGCCCTTCATCAGTGCAAGTATGAGATTTGATTTGGCTGGGTGAAAGGCTAAGAAAAGGAGGAAGCAAGGAGAAAACCTAGCCCTAACCCCTTAGATCCCGGTCAAACACCTCTCACCTAGGCAAATCAGATCTCACTTTGCACTGATGAGGGGCAATACCTCCAAACAGTGTGTCTGCAAATTGAGTTTCTGATTTGGCTTTTATCCTAAGTCATTTTGCAAGCCTCGTTAAAGGGTTGAAATTGACTAGGAAGATTGCTAATTCCAATAAGTGGAACTAGAGTTCAAGTTCTCTTTTTCTCTGAAGAGGCAATTTGCATATTCTTTGAGGTAAAACATTGCTTAAAACAGGCAGGCAAATGTTTTACCTCACAAAAACAATCAGCTGTGATCCCATGCTGTCCTGTCTGTATACTCTTTTGCTCCCCCAGCCCAGGATCTGTGGTATGAGTAGACCATGTTCCTGCACGGTCAGAACAGCCATTACACAGTACACAGCAGCGGCACATTTAGATTATCTCAGCACAGGAACATTTTTTTTAAAACACATCTAATTGTGTAAATTATTATTATTCCAAGATCTATTGATTAAAATAAACTTTGTTGGTAGAAAAACCCCTTTAAATACTCACCCAAACCGAACATGCAGTTCCATCTTACTGCCAATTCAGGGTATTAATGCTAGATGACTGTTGACACGTAAACTACCATCTGTAAAATGATTTACAAAAGATGGGCCATATCCTAGAGGCCAGTTATACTGACTTCGGGTATGCTTACATTTAGCAATGTTGCGGCATTAGATGACCATCGATTGGTAAATATTTGTTGATTGGTTATTTCATAGTCTATTTACAAAGAAAGACTGTGCTACTGATACACACAATGACCTGTAACACAGACATGGACAAAATTGTTTGCGCCCTTCAGGTAAAGTAAGAAAAACCGACATTGGTCAGTGAAATAATTTGAAACGGACAAAAGCAATTTTCATTTTAAATTTGCTGAACATCATCCAATGAAAATGAGACATTGCTTTTGAATTGTGTTCAACAGATAAAATAAAAAAAAAAAACTCATGAAAAATGGCCTGGACTTAAAGGGTTGTTCCCTTAACTTAATATTTTGTTGCACACCTTTTTTGAGGAAATCCCTGCAAACAAAAGATCTCTCAGGGTGAGTTTCCACGATCAGTAAACGCTGCGTCTTTGGCGCTGTGTGCTGGCGCAGCGCCAAACACGCAGTGTCCAGATGTTACAGCATAGTGGAGGGGATTTAAAGAAATCCCGTCTCCACTATGCGTAACAACACGCAGGTGGCAGACCTGCGTAAACGGACATGCGGCGCGTCTTTTCAGACCGCATGTCCTCGCGTGTTGCGGCGACGGTGCGTCGCCGCAACAGAATTTCACACAGGGCTATGTAGCCCTGCGTTCTTTCCGGAGGTGTTCTGAACACCTCCGGAAAGAGCGCGCGTCACAAAGGGGGCGGGGCTTAGACGGAGCGGAATTTTCCGCTCCGTCCAAAGCGCTGTGGTTCCGGACCGTGGAACCACAGCCTAACTCTCAATGACATTTCTGCACCTGTCCACAGGTATTTTGGCCCACTCATGAGGAAACTGCTCCAGTTGTCTCGTGTTTGAAGGTTGCCTTCTTCAGACGGCATGTTTCAGCTCCTTCCACAGATGCTCAATAGGATCTAGATCAGGACTCATAGAAGGCCTCGTCCAAATAGTCAAATGATTTAGTCTTAGCCATTCTTAAGTGATTTTTAGATATAGGTTTTGTTTCATTATCCTGTTGGAGAACCCATAACCGGCAACTAAGACCAAGCTCTCTAACACTTAGCATCATATTTTGCTCCAGATGCCTTGATATTGAGAGTGTACAAAGGGGACCTAGAACTGATTTGATGGGCCAATATGCTCCAGTTTTGTTTCTTCTGTCCAAAAGGACATTGCCAATAATTGTTGTTATGAATTGTACTGCTCAAAGGCTGGGGGTATTGGATCACTTCCTGCACTCCCCTCTGTGACCAAGAAATTGAAGCAGGTTATCTGATGAACAGCAGACATGGAGTGTATATACTGAGTAATTAACAGGCAGCTGTCAATGTTTGCCAACCATTTGGACTGGCAGATGTGTCATTGAATAACTCCTCTGGTATATAATTGTTAAACACAGGGACAGCAATACTGTCACCTTGTGCTGCCGGTCTGTCTGTACTGCATGGCCAGGACAAGCTAAAAAAAATATTTTATGCTTTTTGAATAATTCTAGCTTTACAGAATCCATAGCTATATCTATGGACAGGGAGCCTACTTACATCTGTGGGTAAAACTGCAAAAGTAAAAGGTAACCAACAACTCTCAGGAGCAAAATATCTCAAATAATGGATTTATGTTCATGCTTGGAATGTAAGGAACACTTGACTGTTCAGTAAGGTGACTGCCACATTGTGCTCTAGATTTCTGGGGAAAATATGACTTACAGCAGAAATCAAATTAGGATCAAATCAGCTGTCCCGCTCTTACCTCAGCAAAGGAGAGAGTGAGAGGTCTGGTGAGACCCTTTAGGAGACGTCATCTAACAAGTATCCATGTCAGACCCCAGGAGAAGCAATGAGTATTACTTATCTGGCAATATTTCCCTCAGAGTTCTCCTGTGCCTGAAGCGCTCACAGATCCAGATGTATCTGTATTTTATCCATTTTAGTTTATACTGGTTTCGTTCTTTTGTAGCCTTTTTAAGCACCATGTTTTTAGATCTTAAAAAAAAAAATGGAGTAAGTTTGTCCCTTATTGCTCTTACGTACTCCGGATCAAGAGGAGAGAAAATAGCTTGGTTGTGTTACCTTGTAGCTGCGTGTAAGTAGTGAACTGCTCGAGCTTGGGAAAGCTGGGTGTGCATGTGTAAGGGTGTGTTTCCACAGTCAGTAATTTCTGCGTGTTTGATGCCGTCCGCTGGCACAGCATCCAGATGTTACAGCATAGTGGAGGGGATTTCAAGAAATCCCATCTCCACTATGCGTAAAAACACGCAGGCGGCAGACCTGCGTAAACGGACATGCGGCACGTCTTTTTAGATCGCAGCATGTCCTATTCCCTTGCAGCGACGCTCCGTCACCACAAGGGAAATAACACAGGCCTATGTAGCGGTGCGGGGATTCCAGATGTGTTCAATGAGCACAACCGGATTCACCATGTGCTCTGAAGGGGGCAGGGCAGACTTTCCGCTCCGTCCAAAGCGCTGTGGTTCCAGACCGTGGAACCACAGCCTTAGTGTGCTGACACGTGCAAAAGTCTTGTTGGACTAGTAGAATGGAGAGTGGTGGTAGTATAATGTGTGGTGTGGCTGTGGTGGCCATCTGTGGGGTGCTCTTAGCTCATTGTTGGCCTATCGCAATAGATGAGTGGACAAGTGGGGAAGCACAGCCTCCCCTCTGTCACATCTGAGGCATGCATGTCGTGAGCAAGTGGTATTCGTGACAGACATTCTCCCAGATGTTTTGTGGCTTGTCAAGAAGTAATTTTGGAAAGTTCCAGTCTTGCTTTTTTTTTTTCAGCAATGGCTTTCAATGGTGGCTCAGTTGTTAGCACTGCAGTGCTGTGGTCCTGGGTTCAAATCCAACCAAGGACAACATCTGCAAGGAGTTTGCATGTTCTCCCCATGTTTGATGTGTTTCCTCCCATGCTCCATAGACATACTGATGTGTAATCTATATTGTGAGCCCCAATGGGTGCAATGCCAATAATTAATGGCACTATATGAGCGCGTAAAATAAACAATGGTTTCCTGATCATTTTTCCCCATGAAGTCCACTTTGCTCAAGACAGTGGCGTATGATGTGATCTGACACTCATGTACCTTAACCTTGGAATTCACCCCCTATCTTTGAAAGGAGTTCTGGATTCTTTGGTTACCATGTTTTGAACAGCTGACATGTGCCTCTAACAGCCACAGGTGGAATTGCGATCCATCCACGGCTGTTAACACTGACAATGGCATTTAACGTGTGCTTCCAGTAAGTGTGCTGGAAATCCCGACAATGGGTGACACTGTCACGTGATCATGGGTCACTGATGGGTTGGCATGCCAACCTGACGTCTCCAGCAGACTATTGAAGAATGCAAAAGTTTTATATAGTTCAAGTCACCCCATTCAAAAAAAAAAAAAAAAAAAAAAAACCTAGACATATTTGGTGTCTATGAACTCATAATGACCTGGAAAATCATAATCTCAGGTCAGTTTTAGCATTTTGTGTACATGGTAAAAACCCAAAAAACAACTGTGGAATTGCACTTTTTTGCAATTTCATCACAATTGCATTCCCCACCCCCAATTTCCTGTACACAATATGGTAAAACCAATCATGTCATTCAAAAGTACAGCTTGTCCTGCAAAAACAAGCCCTAAAGTGGCCATTTTAAATAAAAAAATTTTTTAAATAAGTTATGCTCTGGAAAGGGGAATGAAAACTGAAGATGCAAAAGCAAACACTTGCAGTCATGAAGGAGTTAAATCTAGCACCATCAGAATGAATGTCACATATAGACCAGCGACTTCTAACAAGTTTGCCAAAGTCTAAACTGCTGCTTTGTATCACCATGGTCAAAAGTAGGGTTTGAGCGTTCTCTGTACAGTAGTACAGGGATGCTTCACACAAATGTTAGCCATCCCATGCAGTTCTTCTCGGGAACACTGTTTATACATGGACTTCACCCAGAAGTTAAGTGCACTACAGTGTTAAGGGTCCTTTCATGTACACAAATTTTCTGCTTAGGACTTCCCACATTACATAGCCAAGTCATGCTGTAGATTTTCTGCAGCGTATGGATAAAATGCAGTCCTGTAAGCTTGTTGTGGATAGTAAATCTACAGCATGTCCATGTGTGATCACAGCCAGAACACATTCATAGTAGGGATGAGCGAGCTCGGATAAAGTGTTATCCGAGCACGCTCGTGTGCCAGAGCATCTTTGGCATGCTCCAATGCCATGTTTGAGTCCCTGCAGAGGCACATTTAGCATTGGTTCGCTAGCCAAACCACATCCAGCCATATTGACTCAACCATCGTATTACAGAATCTTCGGCAGCCTCTATTAGCACTGGAGCATGCTTGCATAACACCTTATCCGAGTGCGCTGTGCATCTCTAAAGGTACTGCCACACTAAGCTATCCCGCTAGCGATCTCGTTAGCGTTGCATACTAATGAGATAGCTAGCGGGATTGTTTCTATATCGCTAAATGCTACCGCATTTAGCGATATAGTTAACGACGCTATCGCCGTTAGCGATCTTCTTAACGACTTTAGCGGTACAAAAGTACCGCTAAATCGCTAAGAAAAGGTGCCACACTAGCGATATATACTTACCCAGCGGGAGCGCCAGCGATGAAATAGTGTCCGGAGCGATTCCAGCGACAAGCGAGATCACAGCAGGAAGCTCGTCGCTGGAAGCTGCCGCACTGAACAATATCGCTAACGGGATCGCTAAATAGTGACGTTTTTTAGCGATCCCGTTAGCGATATTGTTTAGTGTGGCATACCCTTTATTCTTGGGCTAGATAGATGACAGCTGGGGAGGGGGGGGGGGTCTGACCATCCAGAAATCCCACTGCTTACAAGGGTCCTAGAGTTTACTTTGTACACTAAATAATGAAGCAGACAGGCATTAGAACGATGTACAGCACTCTGCTAGGAACAGTCTTGAAATTGCAGTTCTGCAAGTGCACAGAGGAGTGGAAGGAGCTCAAGTCAGTCAACGGACTACATTCCCCAGCATTACTTTCAATTCCGTGTCACAGCCACGATATTGCAGTAAGACCAACCTTGTTGTGTTAGAATAAACAAGTTTATTTTACAATATAAAAACATTAAAATAAAAACATTTAGACAATACCAAGACAATGCAGCTTTGTGGTGTGGTTTCCCAGCATAGTGGTGATCCAGCAGCATATCCATAACTTTTAAAACTCAAATTAAAAAAATATTAGAGCATATGTCCAGAGTCTGAAGAGTCTTTGTATAACTACATTAGAGGATAGCTAGCAGATGTTGCAACTCCACAGTGATTTCCTCGGTCTTTGGCAATATAAACGTAACCATTGTCACCCCACTTCTCACTCCAACTATGAGGGGGAAAAAAAAAAAAAAAAACAGACAGAAGGTTATACATGTCCAGGTAGAGTAACTCATTTCTGTAATCGGATACCACTGTAGACTATTCTGCAGAGTGGTAACTAATGATTCAATACATACTACAGGTTTCTTGCAACTGTTCTAGGCAAGTGGAGTGGTTGTCTGGTCTAAGTTGAGAAGTCTGCAGAATCAATTTAGACTGGACAACATCTTTAAACACATTCCAGAAATCATAATTCACCAATGCTGCTTGTTTACAGCAAGGTTTTGGCCCCAAATGGAAGACCCATGGGTATACTAGTGAGCACATGGAGACCATCAGCCAGTGTATACCTGGATAAATGTTGCCTGCTGCACCCATGTCAATAAAAGGTGGTTACATTCTGGATTTTCACACTTATTCCCACTTACCTGTTTTTAATTATCCAGTATTTCTTTCCATCAACATCTTCTCCTTGAAATCCGTAACCAACGGCAAGGACACCATGATCAAGATCTGTGCTGCTGCAGGCTGGATCGTAGTATATACCTAGATGTATTGGCAGGAAAGAGACATTGTATTAAGACTCCATTAAAGTTATAAATTAGACATGCAAATAAAGCAGTGAGAATTCTGACGCTTCCATGCCTCATGAATGGCTTGCCACATAAAGTGCCATCTTCTGGCACAGACTCCCCAGACAAGCCTTCTCTTAATCAAGCCTTACACAACTATATATTGCACTCCAGATTCACCACTTTGCCATAATTCTAGTACAGATCATGTCTGACAAGTCCCACCCCAGTGTGTAACAAGCCTGGTATAACTTACCGCTCTGATAGAACTGAAATGATTGGTGTCCAGCATCAATTGCAACAGACACAGGACCAACTGAAGCGATGGCTTTCATCAAATCCTTCTCACTGCCAGATGTGATATCAGTGAAGCCAGTGTCATTTGCAGCACTGTTGTCAGGGTTGTATTGACAGTCTTGGTCATCCTGTGGTGATCAGAAGTGGTCAGATCATGCAAATTGTAAAGAAAGCCACATTGAGCATGGAAGATCGAGACTAGGCTTACCTTGCCAATGTAGGGGTAAGACTCTTCAGAATCAATGCCCTTATTGTCCAAGACATATTGGAAAGCTTGATCCATGAGACCTCCATTGCAACCCTGATTGCCTTCTGATCTGGAGCAGTCAACGAGGTTTTGCTCACTTAGGGACACCAGCTTCTTAATCTTTCTAAAGAGTTGTCCTTCCAGAGCTCCTGTGGCACTGAAGGCCCAGCATGACCCACACTGACCCTAAAATAAAAATACAAAATTATGTATTTATACACAGGGAGGTTGGGCCTGGATGTTGCACCCCCACTGATTGGAAATCGATTACTTATCCTAAAAGGACATGACTGTTTCTAGACAACTTCTAAAACTTAGACAAAAACTAGACAACTTTCAAAATCAAAACCACTCATTTTGTAGTTCCCTTACACCAACACATACCTGATCTTTGACTGGTGTTACATAGCCTTCTTTGCGCCAGTCAACACTCTTGGGGGTTTCAAAGTTGTTTGGTGACATAAAAGTGGACCCAGTTTTCCTGCTAGGCTTTTGTTTGTAGCCATTCATTACTTGTGTGAATTCTTCTGTAGTCTAAAACAAGAGACCAAGTTAAGACCTGAATATTGCACACAACCTGTTGTATGCCACTTACAATACCATGGGCAGAGAGACTGGCACATCTGTAATACAAAGATGACCCATGCAAGAGATATGCTAGTGACCTTCCACATAAATGCCTTCTCACAAACTCCTCATCTATCCATATGTATATCTACCCCGAGTGTACAACAAAGACTCCCTGACATGCTTACCATATCACCAAAATGATTCATGCCCAGCCTGTAAGTGTGCTTTCCCATTGCAGATTCCATGTTGTGCATTTCAATCATTTTCAGATTTTTCTCCCATAACATTCGCCTCCAGCCAGCTTCTTGCTGTAAAGAAAATATTACCAATCCATTATGAAAGAAAAAAAAAATCTTAATGTCTATCAATTAATGTTTAAGAACCACTGAAGTTCTGCTCTGGGTAGGATGAGCACTCCTCTTTGCAGTCACATAGGCGTGCATTGGTAGCACTCCAACACAGACCCCCCCCCACCCCCTAAGTGATATGGATAGTCATGTAACTCCGCATAGGGCTGAAGTGATGAAGGAAACCAAGGAAGACCTAGTATAGCTACATGAGAAAACTTGACAATCATTTAGAGACGTTCAGGTGAAAAAAGACTAAATCTAATGCTTCAATATCGAGACCATGGACAACCTCTAAACGCTAAATATTAACAGTTCCTAACCCACCATGCACCCTACTTTCAGGTGTCAGCCACTTTAGAGCTAATACAGGTATATCTAGGGGCTGCATAGCACAGCTCTGTATGGATCATTTTTAGACCACCGTTGACTCCATGGTGCTGTACGTGTTAATTCACCAGGGGTGGATTTTACACCAGACTGCACACACTAGTTTTAGAGTTGAGGACTTTGCCCTTTGCAAACTCCTTTAAATCCATGGTTGATCCCTTAGGAGGTCTCCAACTTAGGGGAGGGAGGAGAAGCCACATACAATTGCCTACTGTCAAGAACCCACTTTTTGGAGTGCACCGTCACTCACTGATCTCATGAAGTGGTTTACAACACACACTAAAGCCCATCAGCCGCTGCAGCACTCAAAATGTTCATATGAACTTCAGGGGACAACGCTCAGCAGTTCCAGTTCAGTAATTAGACTTTTTTAGCATGTTGGTGATATCTGAAAGGGTTGTCCAGTAGTAGCCACTTTAGCAATAAAAAAAATAAAAATTTGCATGCGACCCCCAAGGGTTCAGGTTCCCATCACCAGTAATTTACAGAAGTCAGCATGGACATAAGGGCCCAGTCTCACATAGCAAGATCGCTGCTAAACAGCGATCTCAGTAGTGATCTTGCTATGTCTGACACGTACCAGCGATCAGGCCCCTGCTGTGAATTGCTGGTCCTGTCAGAAATGCCTGGACTTTTTTTTTTTTTTTGATTGCTGGTCTCCTGCCCACTGGCCAGCACGCATCGCTGCGTGTGACAGGCAGGAGACCAGCGATCAGCTGGTAACCAAGGTACACATCGGGTTTCCAGGCGCGGGGCTGTGCCTGGAAACCCGATGTGTACCTTGGTTACCAGCTCCCTGCATCAGTGCGCTGGTATCCAACGTACACTGCGGGTAACTAAGCGACGTTACCCGCAGTGTCGCTGTCCTGATCGCTGCCTGTTTGGCAGCTCAGCAGCGATCATGTAGCGTCACACCAGCGATCCTGATCGTTGTCGGGGTCGCTATGTGAGATGGGGCCCTAAAACCCAAGTTTTGAACCAATAACCTGTCCAGTCAGTACATGCCATGTAACTTACAGCTAGTGGTTGGAAATCCTGAGCTACTTACTGTTTTATAGGATTTGGAGTAAAAAGTCAAAAACTGCTGCCAATGCTGATCCAACGCTGGGTCTGTTGTGGGAGCAGCAAGAACAGTAGCCAAACAAAGCCCGATGGCAAGTATGTATAGTGTCATGGTTGCTGGAAAAGGGAGGAAAAGAGGGGTTAAGGCACATGGCTCATGTAATACTGATGAGAACAAGTACTAACAAAAACACATTAGTTATCCTGTACCGCCATACACAGGGGAGCAGCATGACGCTGCAGTTTCCAGGATAAGGACAATACATACAGTCATCCCATAGGAGACACTACAACCACCAGGCTCAGGCTGCACACAGGTGAATTCTTTATCCACCACGCAGTCAAGGGCAGCCCACTATAAAGAGTTAAAATTGTGAAAGAGGGTCAGGTACCATTTGTAGGTAGCTGAGTCAGTTAGTAGCACACCATTGGCATTCCAACACTAGTGCACACTATATACCGCCATCCCACAGGAGACCTCATACACCACTATATACCGCCATCCCACAGGAGACCTCATACACCACTATATACCGCCATCCCACAGGAGACCTCATACACCACTATATACCGCCATCCCACAGGAGACCTCATACACCACTATATACGCCATCCCACAGGAGACCTCATACACCACTATATACCGCCATCCCACAGGAGACCTCATACACCACTATATACCGCCATCCCACAGGAGACCTCATACACCACTATATACCGCCATCCCACAGGAGACCTCATACACCACTATATACCGCCATCCCACAGGAGACCTCATACACCACTATATACCGCCATCCCACAAGAGACCTCATACACCACTATAGTGCACACTAGTCATACTACAGGAGAGACCTCATGCACCACTATAGTGCACACTAGTCATACTACAGGAGAGACCTCATGCACCACTATAGTGCACACTAGTCATACTACAGGAGAGACCTCATGCACCATAGTCATTCCACAGGGAACACTAGTTACAGCACACTACAGACACCCCCGAGGAGAGACCAGATACATCACTATAGCACACTACATAGAGCCACCCCACAGGAGAGCCCTCATACACCACAATATCACACACTATGTACAGCCAGCCCATAAGTAACACTACATACATTATAACGCACACTAGAGACACCCAGAGGCGAGACCTCATACACCACAGAAATCCCACAGGAAACACCCTGTAGTATGTACACAACTATAGTGCACACTACAGTCATCCCAGAAGAGACCTCACACACCACTATCACTATGTACAGCCACCCCATAGAAAACCCCACTACAGCACACACTACCTACAGCCGTCCCATAAGAGACCCCACTACAGCACACACTACCTACAGCCGTCCCATAAGAGACCCCACTACAGCACACTAAGTATAGTCATCCCATAAAGACCCCCACACTAGGTACAGCCACCCCATTGACTCGTGTAATAGATGCACAATGCCCGGACAAGGCTAGAGGGGAAGTGGCGGCCATCCCCAGCCCCCCATCCCAGCCCCCCATCCCTGCCCCCACCACTAGCGGTGCTCTACAGCAGCTGGATGGCGGTGCTGACTCATCCTCGGGAGCAGGGAGGGGACACGCTGCAGCCAGGGCAATGGAGGACATCAGTGTGCGGCCACAGGGGGACATTACCCAGCCCGGCGCATCGCTGTAAGAAGCGGGGGAAGCGCCA
The DNA here is from genome assembly GCA_033576555.1 of Oophaga sylvatica. NCBI lineage: Eukaryota > Metazoa > Chordata > Amphibia > Anura > Dendrobatidae > Oophaga > Oophaga sylvatica. The sequence continues at coordinate 688,163,979 of JARQOD010000001.1, read as the reverse complement.
GCAATAGGGGACGACGCACTTCTAGCGCCCCGCGAACACAGCACGTCCCCGGCATTCCACGGCTCCCGCCCCTCCTCCACCCACACCGCACATCACTGAGCGAACTACCTTTACGCCGGATGAGTCGCAGGACTAGCAGGCATTGCCCGGCGCCGGGGCTCTTATATAACGTGGTTGTAGTCCCTCCCCCATGACGATTCCCGAAACTGGATTGGCCCACCTTATGCCCTCGGGGCTCATGTGACTGGTGAGCGCGTGACTTGTTGTTGTGGTGATGAGGGGGGGGCAGCCGTGCACTGTAGTGTTATCATGGGGCTGCTGGTGACTGTCCCCCGCAGCTGTACACTGGGGTCTAGGTCACTGACTGTGGGATGCATAAGTCTTATCTGGGCAAAGTACAGCTTAGGGCTACACATCGCACTATACACAGTATATCCACCATATATGAATGTATACATGGGCGTACCAGGATCAAAACTGGGGGGGGCAAGCCAATGTCACATCTTATACAGGTTACATCATATACACTGTACATTATACTGCATATTAGGTATGGAGCATTAGAACTGTTGTATATTGTATAATACAGCAGTGTATGTGACACTACGCTGTATATACCATATATTATACATGGCATACTCACTTCTATACAAAGAATAAGAGGCATTATAACCTGTATATGAAAAGTATAATACAGCAGTGTATATGAACTCTATATACCAAACACGATGTGTATGACCTGTATACACCATATACTACACTCTATATACCGCACACGATGTGTATGACCCTGTATACACCATATACTACACTCTATATACCGCACACGATATGTATGACCTGTATACACCATATACTACACTCTATATACCGCACACGATGTGTATGACCCTGTATACACCATATACTACACTCTATATACTGCACACGATGTGTATGACCCTGTATACACCATATACTACACTCTATATACCGCACACGATGTGTATGACCCTGTATACACCATATACTACACTCTATATACCGCACACGATGTGTATGACCCTGTATACACCATATACTACACTCTATATACCGCACACGATGTGTATGACCCTGTATACACCATATACTACACTCTATATACCGCACACGATGTGTATGACCCTGTATACACCATATACTACACTCTATATACCGCACACGATGTGTATGACCCTGTATACACCATATACTACACTATATACCGCACACGATGTGTATGACCCTGTATACACCATATACTACACTCTATATACCACACACGATGTGTATGACCTGTATACACCATATACTAAACTCTATATACCACACACGATGTGTATGACCCTGTATACACCATATACTACACTCTATATACCGTACACGATGTGTATGACCCTGTATACACCATATACTACACTCTATATACCACACACGATGTGTATGACCCTGTATACACCATATACTACACTCTATATACCACACACGATGTGTATGACCTGTATACACCATATACTAAACTCTATATACCGCACACGATGTGTATGACCCTGTATACACCATATACTACACTCTATATACCGCACACGATGTGTATGACCCTGTATACACCATATACTACACTCTATATACCGCACACGATGTGTATGACCCTGTATACACCATATACTACACTCTATATACCGCACACGATATGTATGACCCTGTATACACCATATACTACACTCTATATACCGCACACGATGTGTATGACCTGTATACAGCATATACTACACTCTATATACCGCACATGATGTGTATGACCTGTATACACCATATACTACACTCTATATACCGCACACGATGTGTATGACCCTGTATACACCATATACTACACTCTATATACCGCACACGATGTGTATGACCCTGTATATACCATATACTACACTCTATATACCGCACACGATGTGTATGACCCTGTATACACCATATACTACACTCTATATACCGCACATGATGTGTATGACACTGTATACACCATATACTACACTCTATATACCGCACACGATGTGTATGACCCTGTATACACCATATACTACACTCTATATACTGCACTCGATATGTATGACCCTGTATACACCATATACTACACTCTATATACCGCACACGATGTGTATGACAATGGAAACACCATATACTACACTCTATATACCGCACACGATGTGTATGACCTGTATACACCATATACTACACTCTATATACTGCACACGATGTGTATGACCCTGTATACACCATATACTACACTCTATATACCGCACACGATGTGTATGACCCTGTGTACACCATATACTACACTCTATATACCCCACACGATGTGTATGACCTGTATACACCATATACTACACTCTATATACCGCACACGATGTGTATGACCCTGTATACACCATATACTACACTCTATATACCGCACACGATGTGTATGACCCTGTATACACCATATACTACACTCTATATACCGCACACGATGTGTATGACCCTGTATACACCATATACTACACTCTATATACCGCACACAATGTGTATGACCCTGTATACACCATATACTACACTCTATATACCACACACGATGTGTATGACCCTGTATACACCATATAATACACTCTATATACCGCACACGATGTGTATGACCCTGTATACACCATATACTACACTATATACCGCACATGATGTGTATGACCCTGTATACAGCATATACTACACTCTATATACCGCACACGATATGTATGACCTGTATACACCATATACTACACTCTATATACCGCACACGATGTGTATGACCCTGTATACACCATATACTACACTCTATATACCGCACACGATGTGTATCACCCTGTATACACCATATACTACACTCTATATACCGCACACGATATGTATGACCTGTATACACCATATACTACACTCTTATTTTGAAGTAAAAAAAAATAAAAAATAGGAACAAATACAATACTTAAAATAAAGAACAAGTAAAGTTAAAAATCAACAAACTTACTGGTATTTCAATGGGAACTATGGGCCTGCTTTTGGTTAATGAGATGGTCAATGTTCTGTTCCATATTTGTCACAAGTGAAGCAATTTTTCTCTTTCTTGATATCATTATTTCCTAGGGATTCCAAATTGCTATTAGTAAAACAACAATATATATACAGCGCTACAAAAACAATCTACCAGCAATAAATCTGCCCACACAGAGACTTATAGCCTGCACTGCCCATCACTGCAGCCTTGCCAATCCATATCATTTCATCCTAATCAGTCCCTAATAGGCAGGTAAATGTCCTCAATAGGCAGCATAGTCCCCAATAGGCAGCATAGGTCCCAATAGGCAGCATAGTCCCCAATAGGCAGCATATGTCCTCAATAGGCAGCATAGGTCCCCAATAGGCAGGTAAATGTCCCAATAGGCAGCATAGGTCCCCAATACGCAGCATAGGTCCTCAATAGGCAGCATAGTCCCCAATAGGCAGCATAGGTCCTCAATAGGCAGCATAGGTCCCAATAGGCAGCATAGTCCCCAATAGGCAGCATATGTCCTCAATAGGCAGCATAGGTCCCCAATGGGCAGGTAAATGTCCCAATAGGCAGCATAGGTCCCCAATACGCAGCATAGGTCCTCAATAGGCAGCATAGTCCCCAATAGGCAGCATAGTAGTCCCCAGTAGGCCGCATAATCCCCATAGCCAGCATAATCCCCATAGCCAGCATAATCCCCATAGCCAGCATAATCCCCCAATAGCCAGTATAATCCCCAATAGCCAGCATAGTCCCCCATAGCCAGCATAATCCCCCCATAGCCAGCATAATCCCCCATAGCCAGCATAATCCCCCAATAGCCAGCATAATCCCCCTATAGCCAGTATAATCCCCCAATAGCCAGCATAGTCCCCCATAGCCAGCATAATCCCCCATAGCCAGCATAATCCCCATAGCCAGCATAATCCCCCCATAGCCATCATAATCCCCCAATAGCCAGCATAATCCCCCAATAGCCAGCATAATCCCCCATAGCCAGCATAATCCCCCATAGCCAGCATAATCCCCCAATAGCCAGCATAACCCCACAATAGCCAGCATAATCCCCATAGCCAGCATAATCCCCCATAGCCAGCATAATCCCCCCATAGCCAGCATAATCCCCCAATAGCCAGCATAATCCCCCATAGCCAGCATAATCCCCCAATAGCCAGCATAATCCCCCCATAGCCAGCATAGTCCCCCCATAGCCAGCATAATCCCCCATAGCCAGCATAATCCCCCAATAGCCAGCATAATCCCCCATAGCCAGCATAATCCCCCAATAGCCAGCATAATCCCCCAATAGCCAGCATAGTCCCCCATAGCCAGCATAATCCCCAATAGCCAGCATAATCCCCCAATAGCCAGCATAGTCCCCCATAGCCAGCATAATCCCCCATAGCCAGCATAATCCCCCCATAGCCAGCATAGTCCCCAATAGGCAGCATATGTCCTCAATAGGCAGCATAGGTCCCCAATGGGCAGGTAAATGTCCCAATAGGCAGCATAGTCCCAATAGGCAGCATATAGTCCCCATAGGCCGCATATCCCCCATAGCCAGCATAATCCCCCATAGCCAGCATAATCCCCCATAGCCAGCATAATCCCCCAATAGCCAGTATAATCCCCAATAGCCAGCATAATCCCCCAATAGCCAGCATAGTCCCCATAGCCAGCATAATCCCCCATAGCCAGCATAATCCCCCAATAGCCAGCATAATTCCCCATAGCCAGCATAATCCCCCCATAGCCAGCATAATCCCCCATAGCCAGCATAACCCCACAATAGCCAGCATAATCCCCATAGCCAGCATAATCCCCCCATAGCCAGCATAATCCCCCCATAGCCAGCATAATCCCCAATAGCCAGCATAATCCCCCATAGCCAGCATAATCCCCAATAGCCAGCATAATCCCCCCATAGCCAGCATAGTCCCCCCATAGCCAGCATAATCCCCCATAGCCAGCATAATCCCCCAATAGCCAGCATAATCCCCCATAGCCAGCATAATCCCCCAATAGCCAGCATAATCCCCCAATAGCCAGCATAGTCCCCATAGCCAGCATAATCCCCCATAGCCAGCATAATCCCCCAATAGCCAGCATAATTCCCCATAGCCAGCATAATCCCCAATAGCCAGCATAATCCCCCATAGCCAGCATAATCCCCATAGCCAGCATAATCCCCCGTAGCCAGCATAATCCCCCAATAGCCAGCATAATCCCCCCATAGCCAGCATAGTCCCTCATAGCCAGCATAATCCCCAATAGCCAGCATAATCCCCCATAGCCAGCATAATCTCCCATAGCCAGCATAATCCCCCAATAGCCAGTATAATCCCCCAATATCCAGCATAATCCCCATAGCCAGCATAGTCCCCCTAGGCAGCATAATCCCCATAGCCAGCATAATCCCCATAGCCAACAGAATTCCCCATAGGCCGGGCCCGGTGTAAAAAAAAAAAATGCCAGTTCTCACCTATCTCCCCGCTGTTCTGAAGATGAGCGCGCTCTGGACTCCGTCTTCTCCTGGCACAAGCGGCGTGACGTCATCAGGCGATCACGTCGCCTGTGCTGCATATGGAAGGCCACAAGGCCTTCCTCACCCAGCACATTGCGCCCGCGATTAAAGGGATTAAAGGGCCCGCCGGCACTGAATTGTCAGTTCAATGTCGGCGGGGCCGACGGGCCCTGCTTCTAGGGGGGGGCACCTGTCCCCCCGCCCCACGGTGGGTACGCCCATGAATGTATACACATTGCCTGGAGTCTAAGGCTGTGTGCACACATTGCGGATTCGTGTGCGGAATTTTCGGTGCGGAATCTGCTATTGGCAGAATCCGCAGGTCAAAATCTGCACGTTTTCACCGGAGTCACTGCAGATTTTGTGCAGATTTGCCTTGCTTTCTTACACCTGTGGATTCCTATAATGGAATGGGTGTAAAAACGCTGTGGAATCCGCACAAAGAATTGACATGCTGCGTTTCCACGCGGATTTTTCCGCAGCATGTGCACAGCGTTTTTTTCCCATAGATTTACATTGTACTGTAAATCACTTGCGGATCTGCAGCAAATCTGCAATGTGTGCACATACCCTAAAAGCACTGAACTAACATAAGTATATACCCACAATGAATAGGCCGTATACATATATACTGTACAGTGCACAAAATAAGTATTTGATACACTGCTGATTTTGCAAGTATTTCCATGTACAAAGAATGGAGAGGTCTGCAATGTTTATCATAGGTACAGTTCAACTGGGAAAGGAGGCTGAAGTTGGTTTCTTATTCAGCAATTTTTTCTTTTCAATTTTTAATAGGTTTAACAACAAAAAAATAAGCATCACAATAATAATATACAATGCAGCGAGGTGCCCTGATGTATAAAACTGGCACAAAGGGCGTTAATTAAAGGGTTAAATTACTTTGGGCCACTGACCTCACACTAAGAATACACAGATAGTGATGCCCCGCATCAAACCCAGGTCCCTCCTGCCTGGCCCAAATGAGTTCTGGGCATCAAAATGTTTGAAACTACCTGCTGGCTCAGTTCCTTCAAAAAATAAAAATAAACAACACTTTTATTTTTAAAAGCATTTTTACTTTGCAGCAATATATATATATATATATATATATATATATATATATATATATATATTTCACTGCTCAAAATAATAAAGGGAACGCTTAAACAACAGAATATAACTCCAAGTAAATCAAACTTCTGTGAAATCAAACTGTCCACTTAGGAAGCAACACTGATTGACAATCAATTTCACATGCTGTTGTACAAATGGAATAGACAACAGATGGAAATTATTGGCAATTATCAAGACACACTCAATAAAGGAGTAGTTCTGCAGGTGGGGGCCACAGACCACATCTCAGTACCAATGCTTTCTGGCTGATGTTTTGGTCACTTTTGAAAGTTGGTTGTGCTTTCACACTCGTGGTAGCATGAGACAGACTCTACAACCCACACAAGTGGCTCAGGTAGTGCAGCTCATCCAGGATGGCACATCAATGCGAGCTGTGGCAAGAAGGTTTGCTGTGTCTGTCAGCGTAGTGTCCAGAGGCTGCAGGCGCCACCAGGAGACAGGCCAGTACACCAGGAGACGTAGAGGGGCCGTAGGAGGGCAACAACCCAGCAGCAGGACCGCTACCTCTGCCTTTGTGCAAGGAGGAGCAGGAGCACTGCCAGAGCCCTGCAAAATGACCTCCAGTAGGCCACAAATGTGCATGTGTCTACACAAATGGTTAGAAACCGACTCCATGAGGATGGTCTGAGTGCCCGACGTCCACAGATGGGGGTTGTGCTTACAGGCCAACACCGTGCAGGATGCTTGGCATTTGCCACAGAACACCAGGATTGACAGATTCGCCACTGGTGCCCTGTGCTCTTCACAGATGAAAGCAGGTTCACACTGAGCACATGTGACAGAGTCTGGAGACGCCGTGGAGAGCGATCTGCCGCCTGCAACGTCCTTCAGCATGACCGGTTTGGCAGTGGGTCAGTAATGGTGTGGGGTGGTCCGCACAGCCCTCCATGTGCTCACCAGAGGTAGCCTGACTGCCATTAGGTACCGAGATGAGATCCTCAGACCCTTTGTGAGACCATATGCTGGTGCGTTTTGCCCTGGGTTCCTTCTAATGCAGGATAATGCCAGACCTCATGTGGCTGGAGTGTGTCAGCAGTTCCTGCAAGATGAAGGCACTGAAGCTATGGACTGGCCCGCCCGTTACCCAGACCTGAATCCGATTGAGCACATCTGGGACAGCATGTCTCGCTCCATCCACCAATGTCACATTGCACCACAAACTGTCCAGATGCTTTAGTCCAGGTCTGGGAGGAGATCCCTCAGGAGACCATCCGTAACCTCATCAGGAGCATGCCCAGGCGTTGTAGGGAGGTCATACAGGCACGTGGAGACCACACAGAATACAGAGCATCATTTTGACTTGTTTTAAGGACAATACATTCCACTTTAATTTTGTGGGTGACTCCAAATCCAGGCTTCCATTGGTTAATAAATCTGATTTCCATTGATGATTTTTGTGTGATTTTGTTGTCAGCACATTCAACTTTGTACAGAACAAAGTATTCAATGAGAATATTTCATTCATTCAGATCTAGGATGTGTTGAGTGTTCCCCTTATTTTTTTGAGCAGTGTATATACAGTATATATATCTACTATATAATCGTCTAATTCTGTCTGTCATGGAAATCCCGCGTCGCTGATTGGTCGTGCCAGGCGGGACGCGACCAATCAGTGACAGGCGCAGTCCGGCCGCGAATTGGCGCAGGATTTGAACCACGCACGCCACCGCTATCGTCGGGAGATCAGCGACATCTATTGCGATTTATGTAAAGACCATGTCACCCAGTAAACGAACATTTTGCTTATTCATCCAATGATCGGCAGTCTGGTAACACTGCATGATATCGGAAAACAAGCTTTTCCAGAGACGCTGGTTGCCAATAATAAATGGACCCATGTCTGTTTGGCCAGAAGTTATACTAGTGAAGCTGCTGCTGACTTCACATGTGGGGGAGGGGAGCTGATAAAAGGACAGCACCCTGGAGATAACAGGAGAGATGAGGAGGAGGACTGCTGACCTAGTTCTATAGCAAGCTCACATTGCATTGCCAGTTGCCTTCTTAAGGGTATGCCACACTAAACAATATCGCTAACGGGATCGCTAAAAAACGTCACTATTTAGCGATCCCGTTAGCGATATTGTTCAGTGCGGCAGCTTCCAGCGACGAGCTTCCTGCTGTGATCTCGCTCGTTGCTGGAATCGTTCCGGACCCTATTTCATCGCTGGCGCTCCCGCTGGGTAAGTATCTTATCGCTGTGTGGCACCTTTTCTTAGTGATTTAGCGTACTTTTGTACCGCTAAAGTCGTTAAGAAGATCGCTAACGGCGATAGCGTCGTTAACTATATCGCTAAATGCGGCAGCATTTAGCGATATAGAAACAATCCCGCTAGCGATCTCATTAGTATGCAACGCTAACGAGATCGCTAGCGGGATTGTTTAGTGTGGCAGTACCTTTAGTCTTCTTCCAGTGGCCACTGCTCTCCCAGCAGAGGAATAGGGAGGAGTTTACTGACTATTTTATAGCCTGAAACTAACAAAGTGTGAATAAACTTTGGTGCCTGTTGCTGCCAGAAAGGAGAAGTTGAGGGATGGGGATGAGAGGCAGGAGCGGACATATCATTGGTGCAACCTGCGAGGCTGCACAGGGCCCGATAGGTAAGGGGGACCATTTCTACCTCCAAACTGGTGGAATTGTGCAGTATGATGAGCTATTGGACTGAAAAGGGCCCATATATTGTTCTTGTACATGGGACCTTCTTCTGTCTATGTCCGCCAGCGATGAGGGGCGTAGAACAGCTGTTGCTCCTGCCCCATGCCAGATACATATGTAGGGGCAGCAGCTGCCTGAGTCTTCCCACTGCCACTGATGGCATCCATGTTAACCTGCTGCCCCCTCAGAGGACCTGAGGTGAGATATCTATCTCGACTCCAAGCAGGTGCCGCCCTGCCCACGGTCTTCCATTTATGCTTTTTATATAAATGTCGCACAAGAATAACGTGTCAGTACCACACGTATTGTTTTTGGAAGAAGTGATGAAAAAAATAACCGGAGAGGTGGACACGTTGGACTAGAGATAGGAATCTATATTACTCTGTGGTATGGTGTAACTCCTGTGGTAAACTATTCTGCTTACAAATCATCAAAGACTGTGACTAGACTAGAATAAAGGAGACCCTGAGTGCTCTGCTGACTGATTTTTGACAATTCAGCTTATTTCGGGGCATGCAATTGACCGGTAACTAGTATTTGACGTGTGTGAAGGAAATCTGCTGATGAAGAAAAGGTCTCCATTATTAAACAGTGACCAGGAATTATTCACCTTATTTTGGGCTCTGTGCACTCAGCATCTGAGTCTTACATTTGGTCTACACACCAGGAAAAGCTCCAAACATCTACCATGTCTAATACATGGCTTTAGTTACCTTCTGGCGGCCCAAGGAGTGTTTTTACTTTAGTCTCTGTTATGATGGTGTGAGTTGGTATGCATTTTTTCCATTGGTATAGTTTTCACAGCAGACTTATAAAAAAACTTATAGATCAGGTAGTATACTTTTGAAATCTGAAATATATCAGAGCCTTCCATCAAAGGTATACGTTAGGAAGATTGACCACTAAAGAAAGGTTCAGACACAATGTACACTCACTTTAGGAAAAGTTCAAATAAACATTTTTCTTTCCATGTAATGTGTGTTTGGCAACGGGCCTCACATACATCGCACATGCACTATTGTTAAGCTATGTACTAGTTCACATGAGTAATTTTCCTCAAGTTCACGTGGGAAAGAATCACAGCATGCTGTAGTCTTGACCAATTTATAGACCACACTAGTTCATGTGAATAGCAGACACCTTTTGTACCTGCCTGCTACACGGTCAAACAAGCGAAGCTAGTCACATCCATAATTTACGGACATGACCTGAATTTACAAGCATTTTCTTAAAGAAGACTAATACTTTTTTTCTTAGGGATGGATTAAGCAGAGTAAACGGAGGTATACGCACCTTCCTGCACCCCCGCGTATCCTGTGCAGGCCACTCCAGAGGTCTCTGCCAGCGTTATCGGTAAAACTCTTTTAGCCAGTTAACCGCTGCAGTCATTCATAGGCTGCAGCTGTGTTGTGACTTAAAGTGAAGCAGACGCTGCTCCTGGAGCCAGAGAAAGGCACTTTACTTCCATTTATTATGTTTAATTAGCATATGCCTTAAAAAGAAAATATTTTATTAAATATTATTATTAAAATAAAAGGAGAGAAACATGACACGAGTGGTCATTTTGTAAAAAAAAATTATATATGCAGAAGATTCAAGGATATGGCAATAAATTGTAACAGTTCTACTAAAAATAGTGCTAAGTTTGTCTCAGTAGCTGTTTTGTGGCGGCACCCTTCCCCCACTCACGAAACCTTAGACTGAGATAAACATTGGTCCTATGCACACTTATCTAACAGGCCATGAAGCGCTCACTGCGGCTATGTGCTATGTATGACCCTAATGTTCATGAAACCTTAGACCAGACACAGCTAGACTAAAATAACCCCTCTCTCTAGTCTGTTTGTACCGGTGCCAACATTATTATTTGTTCTACATTCCTAATCTATAGCTGACCATACACATATGAAAACAGAAAGCTGACCTATATATCTGCTGATATTTATTGCTCCCTATTTTTCCATCATCACGTCCATACTAAGTGCCCTTTCACACTGCATTTTTCCCCATATTCAGTGGTCTCGTTGGCGCTTACGTCCGAACCCCTCTGCAAAACGGGATCCGGGCTCATGCGCCGACAGGGCTATTGGTTGTTATGGTGCAGAGTCAAAGTGTGCTCTGTCATGCATCATTTTCGAAGCCCCAATGGGACCACTAAACGTGAGGAAGAATGCAGTGTGAAAGGGGTCTTAGGCTATGTTCACACTTATTCAGTGCTCTCTGGTCAGCACCACCTTGGAGTTTGTGTCAGAATCCTCAAAAAAGTGTCAGACCACATTTTCTGTATGAGTCGCACGTACCAGGGCTTTGGGGTACTCGGCACCGAGCCCGTTCACTTTCACTGGGGGATGTCACGGGTAGCGCAGCTCGTCCGTTGCCCTGGGCGCTCACTAAAGGGGGGATATTTACAGGGGATGATAGAAATGTTCGTGACGCCACCTGTGGTTCCTGGTCAGGATGACCAGCGCTGCAGTGTAGATCCTCTGAGGGTTTTGGGCAGCAAGGTGTTAAGTCTCCCACAGGCGAGACTGATCCCTCGGAGTATATGGCGGTGTAGGAGTGCAGGAGCAATAATGCAGACACACACAAGACAGTCTCTTTCGGTACCTTTACTGGTAGTAGATTCAGGCACGTCCCGGGAAGCTGTTCAGGGTGGAGGATGCACGTCCAGTAATCCACTGAGTAGGTGTAGGGCCTCCTTACGTCTTTATATGTGTGAGTTTCTAACTTGCATAAAACAAAGTTTAACTCCGTTCTCTTTGCTACGCCCGGCTGATCTTGTGGTGGAGCCTTCTTTTGAACAGAACTAAGTCTCCATTTGCAGTGGACTGCTAGACTCCTGTTCTCCTGACCCCGGTTACGTATCAGCACAATTGGGCCCCTCTGTGACCTGTAGTCCAGCAGGGTCTCTGGTTTCTCCCACTAGTCATGAAGAAGCTAGTAAGCTCGGACCCGGTGTCCGGTAGTGCAGAGTGGAGGTCAGCTATCAATGCTGTCGACCTCTGTCACTCTCTCTTTCTTCTTTCTCCACTTGCCTGTCGCCCTACTCACACCTTTAACATAAGCACAATGGGATAGCAGTTTCTCTCAGTTCTGCTGCTCTTCAGCTCTGCTGCTCTTAGGCTGCGGACTGGAGACTCTCTGAGCTCTCTGAGATGACTAGATGACTGACTTCTCTGAGGTGGCTGCGCAGACTGACTGAACTCAACTCAACTCCTCTCCTCTCAACACAACTAACAACCAACAACTAATCCCATCTCCACACCCTTATATACCTGCGTAATCTAAAGGGCTCCCTCTGGTGGTACCAGGGAAATGTGGAGTGTGAATGAATATCGGGTGATTGTGAATTACCTTTCATGCATCCTCCAGGGTAACATGTGGCACCAAGCACAGCTGGGCTACACATCCCCCCCTAGTTAATATCAGCACTCCCGGGCTGAAAAAGAAAACAATTTTATAATAACAACAATAACATAACTCATCCCTTGCGGGAGGTAAGGATACTTCAAACGTTACAATATGTACAAATTAGCAAATAGAAAAATATCAAATGCTTTCACACAATAAATACAGGATTCTTGTGGAGGACCCGTACCAAACCTCCCACGGTGGTCCTGGGTGGGCTGCAGGACTTCTTTGCTGCAAACCTCACTCAAGGCCACACCATACGGGTTTTGCTCCTGAGGTAGAATGGCTTACGTAAAACCAAGATGGGGCACCAAGTGCCAACTATTTACATTTAAGTTCTGTGCTGCAAGAGTCCTCAGCACGTAGTCCTTCGAAATAGCATTTCACATATCACATTAACATTTCACCCAACTGGGGTACCATACTTCAAGCATGTAACCATCATCATATAACATTTTCAATAAAGTGCAATTCTTCATAACTTTCTACAGTTCAGTAAACCCTGTCCGGGTCCTACTGCGACATCGCCATATCTTCTCTGAACATAGCGGCATCTTCCATACCTGCAGCTGGAAGCATACTGTGCGTTCTTTAACGCATCACAATAAGATCGTGTCCTGCTACCGGTGTCTGTGTAGCTACAGTTCTCGTTTCAATTTTGCGATTTGCACAAGGAAAGACTAGAAGCAATGGGATGAAACTGAATGGGAGGAGACACAGATTAGATATTAGAAAAAACTTTTTGACAGTTAGGGTGATCAAGGAGTGGAACAGGCTGCCACGAGAGGTGGTAAGTTCTTCTTCAATGGAAGTCTTCAAACAAAGGCTGGACAGACATCTGTCTGGGATGATTTAGAGAATCCTGCTTTGAGCAGGGGGTTGGACCAGATGGCCCAGGAGGTCCCTTCCAACTCTACCATTCTATGATTCTATGATTTCCTGGAGGCCTGACAGGTGCCTCTTCTAGGCTTAGGCTCTGCCGCGTTTCCAATGGTGACGCAGATGTGCGGTCTAGCTCAGTTGAGAGCGCACTTGCAGTCGCTGCGCTCTTTAGCGTTGCAGAATAGAACGCAGGTGCACGGAGTGGCTCAGTAGAGGGCGCATTTGCAATCGTTGCGCTCTTTAGCGTGGCAGAATGGGACGCAGGGTAGAACACAGGTGCGCGGCCGGGCGCTGATGTGACTGGGGCCTGGGATGCTGAGACGCGGGTGCGTTGTCGGCTTCGGGGACTGGGTCGCTGATTCGGGAGACATTCAGGGCATACCACCCCTTAAGACCCCAGTGCCGCGTGTAGGTGACAACATCCCCAATTAACAAATCCCGTCCCGGGTGCCCTTCTGGCAGGTGTGACTCTACATCTCTGCGATTTACAAATACCTCCTTGTACAGGCCTGGTTCATGGATGAATCCCCAGCCTCCCTGGAGTTTGAAGTCTCTAATGGCCCCCTGGCGCCGCAGTTCCCAGAGCGTACCTTTGTTTCGCCTGACGATCTCCTTGTCAGCAAGATCTTTCTCCCGGTACCTCTGGCGAAGCTGCTGCGCCTCTCGCTGCTCCCGCTGCTGCCGCTGCTGCCGCTGCTCATACTCTCGGCGTCGCCACTCGTTCTCCTTCTGGGCGGCGTATTCCACGTCGTCCAGGTGCTCCATCTCCTCCCAGTCGATTTCCATCGCTAGTGGATGGGGATCTTCCGGTGTCCCTACCAGGAGATAGCATTCCGTTGCGGCCTCTGGTTCCAGGCCTGGCTGGCGTTCCAGACTGGGCAGGGCCTCCTCAGCCTCCTCTCTTCCAGCCGCGTCTTCTGCGGGGTCAGGTACAGCTCTTTTGGGGCCGGCCTCCGGTTCTTCTTCAGCCGCTGGTTCCAGTGGTGGCGCAGGTGACGGTTGTGCATCCAGGGGGGAGAGCAGCGCTCCCACAGCAGCCGCTGTTTCAGGGCACGCCAGCTCTGCTCCATCGCCTCCATCTCTGCACGTTGTCGGGCCATATCCCTCAGCGCCTCATCCAATTCATCCACTCTCTGCATTCTCAGGTCGTTCTCCCGACCTGGGGACGGTTCAGGCACAGGCAGCAGCTCTTCAGGGAACGGGGTCTGCGCACCACCATTCCTCCACACAGCGTCTCCTGTCCTTCCGCCATCTCACTCCAGGCCAGACTGTGTTTCATCTGGAACACTCTGGATTTTTCCGTGGAGGCGGGACTTTCGCTTTCTCTTCTTAGCATAGAGGATGAAGAGGAGGCGGATCTCCCTTGCAGTGGGGCAGGCTCAGACATTGTAATAGCATTTAGACAGGGCGCCCATTACTTTCGCTCCACAGGGGGGTACGCCCACGAATCCACGCCCCTCTTCTTCACCAGCCTCAGGGCGCGAATATGGCGGCAAAATGGCGCCAAAAATCACAAAAACGCAACACAGTCTTTTTCACAAAAAACAGTCCATTCCAGGCACACAGGACTCACATATTGTGAGCTTCGTATCCTGTTGTGACACCAAGTAGATGAGTCGCACGTACCAGGGCTTTGGGGTACTCGGCACCGAGCCCGTTCACTTTCACTGGGGGATGTCACGGGTAGCGCAGCTCGGTCCGTTGCCCTGGGCGCTCACTAAAGGGGGGATATTTACAGGGGATGATAGAAATGTTCGTGACGCCACCTGTGGTTCCTGGTCAGAGACCCGCAGGAACCTGATGCCCTACGGCGAGTATTATATGGCGGTGTAGGAGTGCAGGAGCAATAATGCAGACACACACAAGACAGTCTCTTTCGGTACCTTTACTGGTAGTAGATTCAGGCACGTCCCGGGAAGCTGTTCAGGGTGGAGGATGAACGTTCAGTAATCCACTGAGTAGGTGTAGGGCCTCCTTACGTCTTTATATGTGTGAGTTTCTAACTTGTGTGTAGCCCTGGTGTTAGGCACACGCAGTACCCTGGAGAGTGTGTGGCGAGACAGCAGTTTAATGCTAAATACCCATTCACTCAACATACACTAGACACACCCTTAGGGTAGTGTAGTTACTTGTGAGGGAGTGGTCAGGGTGTATGTTTGTTGAGTGATTTTTGAGTGAGTGTGTTTCCTGTCCTCGGACAGAGCAGACGTCTGGAGTTTAGCTGGAGGGAGGAAGCAGTCCAGCCTGCTCTATCATCAGTTCAGAACGTGGAGGCTGGTACAGGTGGTCTAATTCACCTTAGCCTAGTCAGAGCTGTACCTCACCTGAATACATTGAGAGAAAGAAGAAGCTTAGTGCAGAAAGACTTCAGTCACCTGTCTCAAGGACAGTGAAAGGTTCAGAGACGTGCTCCTGCCTAGTGATAACTGAGAATCTGTAACTAACTTTGAAGAAAGTGAATGAAGGAAGTGACTACCCGACTTTATGCAAGTGTGAGTGTTTATGCTACCAGCGAGGACAAGGCGAAAGGCACAGTGGAAAGTTTATTGAAAAGGTGCGTTTGGATTGAAGAAGTCCTGCACATTGCAACCGGTCACTGGGGACCGAAGGATCACTATTAGCTTCAAGCATAGTGGTAAGAAAACCAGGAATTTACCGGACCTTAGGTCGCGGCAAACAGCCCCTTATAGTCAGTACGTAACTGGGGTCAGGGGGAGTGAAGACTTTGAGCCTGATCAGCAAGATAGGAATTCAGCTCTCTCACAGGAAGGCTCCTACCACAAAACTGACTGGGCAGTACAGCTATGGATTAGCTGGAGTTATTGAGGGAACTACGCTTCAGGCTGGTTGTACTCATCGTGTTGAAAGTAAAGGAGGCCCCTAACTTGTCCAGCTGCTGTCTCAAGATACACTCTCCTTGGATCAGCCTCCCTGGGACCTGCCTGAACATCTTACAAGTAAAGGTATGGAAAGACGCTGACTGTGTGAGACTGTGTTATTTATCTGCACCCGACTTCACTAACTTCATAGACTTCATAGACTTTGAGGGACCAGTCCCACCTGTAGGGGACCCGACATCTAGCTGCCTCACCATCCCCTCAGAGATCTACAGCAGCGCTGGTACAAATTACCAGAAGACTACAGGTGGCGTCACGAACTGTAAATATATCTATCCCCTGTAAATATACCCCCCAACATACGCCAGACCGCCAGGGCCACAGACCGAGCCACCGCTACCTGTGACAATCCCATAGACTTCTACGGGCTCGGCTCTGAGTACCCCATTGCCCTGGTAACCCACAATTGTGGTGGCGGGTCGACACAAATTGGCGTCACGAACAGGATGCGAAACTCGCAGAATTGCGAGCCCTGTGTGCCTAAGGAATTGTTTTTGTGAAAAAGGACTGTTTGCACTTTTGGCGCCAAAATCGCCATTTTTGTCGCCATATTCGCGCCCTCAGGCGCTGGAGAAGAAGGTGGGCGTACCTTCGTGGGCGTGTACCCCCCAGTGGCGCGAAGAAAATGCCTGCCCTCTCAAAGTGCTATTACAACATGCGATCCTGCCCTACAGCAAAGGAGGTCCGCCTCCTCTTCACCTTCCCTGCGAGGAGGAGGAGACGCAAACCCCACCTCCACGGAAGAGACCGGATGTCTCTGCAGGAAGAAGAAAGAATCTTCTGGAACATCATGGAAGCAGGACGTGTGCAGCCGAGCAGGGAAGCGGAGGAAGGCAGGCCCCGTGCCCCAGCCAAGCTGCCACCAGCACCGGAGTTATCCGTGGTCCTGCACCTGCAGCAGGCGTTGTTAGAAATTCAAGAAGAAAATGCACGCCTGAAGAAGATGGTCCAGTACCAACCTGGCTTTGAAGAGATCGAGAGACGCCGGCGTACCCTGGAGCAGCGGAGGCTGTGGGACACGGTGATCTCTCCCCTCAACGACCCCCCACGATTCCAGTTACCGAAGATTCTGCTGCCCAAGGCGAAGGAGCAACCGGAGGCTGCCCCCGAAAGTACCAATCCTGATCCCACCGGTGAAGCGGTGGAGGCGAAGGAGGTTGAGGAGGTATCACCAGTTCCGGAACGCCCGCCCGGCCAGGAGGCCGCAGCAGATGATCGGTCCCCGGCAGGGACACCGGAGGGGTCCTGTCCGTCACTACCAGACGTGGACTGGGACGAAATGGCGCGCCTGGATGACGTCGCCTACACCGCCCAGTGGGAATATGAGTGGCAGCGTCGTGAGGAGAAGCAGAAACGCCAGCAGGAGGAAGAGCGGGAAGCTCAGCGGAACCGTCAGCGACAACATGCAGAGCTGATCGCGGACAAAGAGAGTGTCCGGAGAGAGAAAGGTACCCTGAGGGAACCGCGGCGGCAGGGGTGTGTGACTGAGTTCCAGCTCCGGAAGGGCTGGGGCTTCATCCGTGAACTGGGCCTCTACCCAGGGGTCTTTGTCAGCAGGCGTGACGTAGAATCCCACCTACCGCAAGGCCATCCCGGGAGGCACTTAGTAAATGGAGACCTCGTCACGTACACACGGCATTGGGGAATGAAGGGATGGTATGCCCTTAACGTCACCATCGTCCGTGACCCCGTCCCCGACGCAGGTAACGATCACCACTACCGCAGCGTCCCCGTCTCCAGCTCAAGCAGTATCCGGCCGTGCCCCAGCATCGCCCCCTGCAAGTTCATCGCAAATTAAAGCAATCTCTACATCGCAACATGCGACCCAGTCTCAATCGCAATCCATGACACGGTCCATATCGTTAACTGTGATTGAAACGCAATCGGTGTCTCGTGAGGAGAATGTACCCGTTGCGCCCCTAGAGGTTCGCACGAGAACTGTGGCGACCCAGACCCTAATCGCAGCGCATGATTTGTTAGTCCTGGGATCTAGGGCCCATTGCATTGTTCCAGCCCCCGGGGTGGAAAGTGTATTTGAAAATGAATAAATAGTAAAGAAGAAACGGTGAGATCCCTATAGGGTCTACCATAAGTAATATTGTAGAAAGTTTGGGAATGTTTTACAAAATTTTGCATAAGTTGAAGAGTATAACGTATATAATGCATATATATTTTGCTAACCGTAGAATGCCCGGCTGGGTAACCAGAAAAAGTTTTGCACTTTAGTATAATAATGTGATATTATATCTATGTCTTTGGTTTTACAATGGACTTTGAGGTTGAGGACTGTGCCAACCCAGAACTTATTTGTACATAGTTGCGCTTCGGTGCCTTATCTTGGTTTTACATAAACCAGCACAACTACCTCTGAAGACAAAAACTAGTGTGGTGTGGCACTGAGTGAGGTCTGCATTCGGATGTCCTGCAGCCCACCCAGGACCTACGTTGAAGGTTTGGTGCGGGTCCTTCACAAGAATACTGTATATTTATTGAATGCTATTTAATATTTGTATTTCTATATATAATGTTATTGTTTGCAACGTTCAAGATATCCTCACCTCCCGGATGGGACGAATTAATGTTATTGTTAATGTTTTCATGCATAAACAAAATGTCTCTTTTGTATTTTACAGCCCGGGAGTGCTGTCTTTTACCATGGGGGAATGTGTAGCCCTGGTGTTAGGCACACGCAGTACCCTGGAGAGTGTGTGGCGAGACAGCAGTTTAATGCTAAATACCCATTCACTCAACATACACTAGACACACCCTTAGGGTAGTGTAGTTACTTGTGAGGGAGTGGTCAGGGTGTATGTTTGTTGAGTGATTTTTGAGTGAGTGTGTTTCCTGTCCTCGGACAGAGCAGACGTCTGGAGTTTAGCTGGAGGGAGGAAGCAGTCCAGCCTGCTCTATCATCAGTTCAGAACGTGGAGGCTGGTACAGGTGGTCTAATTCACCTTAGCCTAGTCAGAGCTGTACCTCACCTGAATACATTGAGAGAAAGAAGAAGCTTAGTGCAGAAAGACTTCAGTCACCTGTCTCAAGGACAGTGAAAGGTTCAGAGACGTGCTCCTGCCTAGTGATAACTGAGAATCTGTAACTAACTTTGAAGAAAGTGAATGAAGGAAGTGACTACCCGACTTTATGCAAGTGTGAGTGTTTATGCTACCAGCAAGGACAAGGCGAAAGGCACAGTGGAAAGTTTATTGAAAAGGTGCGTTTGGATTGAAGAAGTCCTGCACATTGCAACCGGTCACTGGGGACCGAAGGATCACTATTAGCTTCAAGCATAGTGGTAAGAAAACCAGGAATTTACCGGACCTTAGGTCGCGGCAAACAGCCCCTTATAGTCAGTACGTAACTGGGGTCAGGGGGAGTGAAGACTTTGAGCCTGATCAGCAAGATAGGAATTCAGCTCTCTCACAGGAAGGCTCCTACCACAAAACTGACTGGGCAGTACAGCTATGGATTAGCTGGAGTTATTGAGGGAACTACGCTTCAGGCTGGTTGTACTCATCGTGTTGAAAGTAAAGGAGGCCCCTAACTTGTCCAGCTGCTGTCTCAAGATACACTCTCCTTGGATCAGCCTCCCTGGGACCTGCCTGAACATCTTACAAGTAAAGGTATGGAAAGACGCTGACTGTGTGAGACTGTGTTATTTATCTGCACCCGACTTCACTAACTTCATAGACTTCATAGACTTTGAGGGACCAGTCCCACCTGTAGGGGACCCGACATCTAGCTGCCTCACCATCCCCTCAGAGATCTACAGCAGCGCTGGTACAAATTACCAGAAGACTACAGGTTGCGTCACGAACTGTAAATATATCTATCCCTGTAAATATACCCCCCAACATACGCCAGACCGCCAGGGCCACAGACCGAGCCACCGCTACCTGTGACAATCCCATAGACTTCTACGGGCTCGGCTCTGAGTACCCCATTGCCCTGGTAACCCACAATTGTGGTGGCGGGTCGACACACTTGCATAAAACAAAGTTTAACTCCGTTCTCTTTGCTACGCCCGGCTGATCTTGTGGTGGAGCCTTCTTTTGGACAGAACTAAGTCTCCATTTGCAGTGCACTGCTAGACTCCTGTTCTCCTGACCCCGGTTACGTATCAGCACAATGAAGAAGCTAGTAAGCTCGGACCCGGTGTCTGGTAGTGCAGAGTGGAGGTCAGCTATTAATGCTGTCGACCTCTGTCACTCTCTCTTTCTTCTTTCTCCACTTGCCTGTCGCCCTACTCACACCTTTAACATAAGCACAATGGTATAGCAGTTTCTCTCAGTTCTGCTGCTCTTCAGCTC
This sequence comes from Oophaga sylvatica, assembly GCA_033576555.1. Lineage (NCBI taxonomy): Eukaryota > Metazoa > Chordata > Amphibia > Anura > Dendrobatidae > Oophaga > Oophaga sylvatica. The sequence goes on along the minus strand of JARQOD010000001.1, from coordinate 688,143,116 downwards.
TGCTGCTCTTAGGCTGCGGACTGCAGACTCTCTGAGCTCTCTGAGATGACTAGATGACTGACTTCTCTGAGGTGGCTGCGCAGACTGACTGAACTCAACTCCTCTCCTCTCAACAACTCCTCTCAACACAACTAACAACCAACAACTAATCCCATCTCCACACCCTTATATACCTGCGTAATCTAAAGGGCTCCCTCTGGTGGTACCAGGGAAATGTGGAGTGTGAATGAATATCGGGTGATTGTGAATTACCTTTCATGCATCCTCCAGGGTAACATGTGGCACCAAGCGCAGCTGGGCTACACATGTACATCGGAAAAAGACAAATACTGTGTGGACGAAGGCAATACAGTGACTCCATCGGCTTCATTTAAGTGAGTGACTCTGTTGGAGCTATTGCTGACAGCAACCACGACGTAGTGCTCGATGAAGAGCACTGTATAAGTGTGACCTGCCCTTAGTGCTGCTTATCTTTGGTGGAGAAAAAAAGGATAATACAGAAAAAATACTTTTGGTTAGATCCTCAAGACCCCCATACATACTGTATTAAAGTCAGCCAGTCCTATTGATATTGGCGGGATCGGTCATCAGTGTAATATACATAGGGACCTCCTAACTCTCCCCTGACATATGAAATGGGGGGAAAGAAGGGTTGGCCATGCTGAATCTCAGTGACCAATCATTTAGTTCTTCCAGAAGATAAGTCGCTGCCTAAGGAGTCTGGTGGTGGCTCTTATAGAAAATACAGGAGCGCTAGGTTAAGCCAAGCATATGTATGGGGGGTCGAGAGAGATGGGTGTAGGCCGAACAATCATTTGACTGACAACCTTCTAATCTATATGAGGCTTATATTCCTTTGTCTTCCCATAGACATTAGATTGTTGGCAGAGTCCGTTGAAGTATACCGAATCACTGTTATATTCATAGCAAGTCCATCCCATTTGTTTCTTGCACATAACCCACATATATTACTACCATACACTATTAGAGCTTGTGCACACATTAAGTATTTGCTGCAGACATTTCTGCGTCAAAAGTGTGTCTCTCAGCAGGAAAAAAGCTGCATTAAAAATGTGTGACTTTGCGTGCTTTTTAGATTCATTTTGTTTATGCGTTTTTTCCTTATTCATTTGAATGGGTAAAGAACGCTACAAAAACACTGGAAGAATTGACGTTACAGATATGAAACTGCTTCAAGACTGCCTGGAAAAAAAAAAAGCAGCATGTGCCTGATATTTCAGAAACTCATTCATTGCAGATACTGTGAAATGTTGTCTTTCTGCAGCAAAAACACAGTAGGGGAGAACAAGTAAAAAACGTGATGTGTGACTGCTAATCTTTCCTGTCAACAGATATTATCCAGGTAATCCTTCCTGTGGTATTCATTCTGGGTCAAAGCAAATTTAGCCATTTTGATCTCATTTAAATCAGGTTATAATTTTGGAGCATTTGTATCTGTCCTCAGGAGTTTTGTGTTGTTTTTATTTGTGTGTTTGTCTGCTTGTTTGTTTTTCACAAGAAACAGCCTTTCTTTTGGAGATATATACAGTATTAGAATTCTTTTCTGTTTCTTTTGTAAACCCTTCAAAAAGACCCAAAAACGTGGAGAAAAAAAAACCTGTAAATACTTTTAATAAATAGTTTTTGCTTTTGTATGCCCATAGATTGCTTTATATATTTGTTCTGATTACATAGATGCCAAATATAATCTAAAATACATTGATAATTCAATTTTTGATTAGGAAAAAATATTTTTGAATATTGGATGTGGCCTGACATTGCTTTGTAGACTGTAGACTAAATATAGAAGAACAATCCTTTCTAAAGCACATTATTTGCTTTACTCACACCCTAATGTACAGACATATAAGTATGGTTTGCCCTTTGGCCCTCTAGTTATTTTCTGCTTTTTACTACAATCCAACATAAAATGTAAAAAATATATATTTAAACTTGTAGCTAAAGTAATCAGATGTTACATAAACTATTAGTGATTAGTCAAAATGACGATGATACCTAATGTACTTGTTTTCTTTCTTTAAGGGGTTGTCCACCACTAGGGCAACTCCTTCTAAAATGAAATGTTCGGCCCCGATAACATAATAAAGCCTATACTTACCTCCCGTGCCATTCCAGCAGTGCCAGCACTCGCTGTTCCAGGGCCGTGATGTGGCGGAATGACATGTGATGCCAAGCACCCAATCAGCACTGGCGTCACTGTCTCCGCCTTCAGACAAACTGAACATGAGGAGGAAGTCTGGGATGTGCTGCAGTTCTGGCTTCCTTTTCATGTTCAGTTTGTCAAAAGGCGGAGACAGTGATGCCAGTGTGACTGCATGCCGGCATCACACGTCACAACAACACATCACAGCCTCTGGAAGAGCAACTAACAACACCACTGGAATGGCGCCAGCACGGGAGGTGAGTATAGGCTTTATTATTTTATTGGGGCCAAACATCTAGTTTAAGAAGGGGTTGTCCTAGTAGTGGACAACCCCTTTAAGCCGGCCATACGCGTTCGAAGACTGTCAGACTCATGATGCTTCTGACGATCATTTGGCTGACATACACAGGAGCGCTCACTTGGCCGAGCGCTCCTGTATTCTCTATGAGAGAGCTGCCATCTCTGTTGACAGCTTACCTCTGGGAGAACAGCAGTTCGAAATCGTATATGTCCAATCAAGATCTACCTTGATCATCAGTTAGCCAGTACCCCCATACACATTAGAGCGTTGACTGAACCTGTCAATATTGGTGCATTCAGCAAACATTAGTCTAATGTGTATGGGGCTTTTACTGAGCCCATGGCATTGCAAGGTGCCAAGTTTGGCCTAAGGTTAACGGTTTCAAGCATCATATTCTCTTTCCTGAGGACTTTTGGTGTCAGATTAAAAAAAATGTTTGGCAGCACTACAAGATGGCTACTTTTTGCATTTGTGTCTGAAAATTCCGCAACTGCGACTTCCTCTATACTAGTTTCAGAAAAAACATTTGCAGTGTCAAAAAAAAAAAAAAAAATTCGGCCCTGAAGAGGTCTCTATGTCATTTTGACATGTTGCGCTGCTCTCCCAACAGGTCATTGTCTCTTCTTTCACAAAATTACAAGTGAGAGGAGAGGAGGGGGAGTTTCAGGATTATCACAGTGATTACATTTTTGACACTACTAACAAAAAAATATATATATGGTCCTCAAACCTTTAGTATTAAATTATTGTACGGGTGCACAAATATGCTATGTGGCCAATATACAATTATGCTGGCCCTATTTTTTTTGCAGTACATTGGGGGTTTTGGCCCCTTCCAAGGCTCAGCACTTTATCTATACATGCACCCTTCCCAAAGAAGGCACACTGTATATGAGGATGCTGGGACAGGTCACAGCAGTTTACTGTGAGCCTCTCCCTGAGTATCCGCCACACTGCTCCTAACAGGTCATTACCAACCACATACTTACTGATGACAGGGCATTTTACAATTCTAGTTTGATAGCATGTTTTCTTGGTGCCACAGGCCTCTGTATAGTGGCGCAGGATTACAAACATTGTCCCAGATGTAACCTCACTCCTATTTTAGCAGTCTGCTCTCACCAGTGGTGTCACACTGATCTGTCCGCCCAGTCATACATTAGCCTGTTTACTATGGTATAAGTCTTTGCCTAGAGACTATTCTTCTACCTGTTTTGTGCTGTAGTCGCCCATCCCTTTCCCTTCCCCCTTCTTCCTCCCTTCCCCCTATTGTGATGCAATACCTGTTTGTTTTATGTTTAGCATCTATAGACTTTGAGTTATGGATGTTATGTCACTATATATATTTATCTGTACACAGTATGATCAGGGAGATGTAATTCCACAATTTACCAGTGTTTTCTCATATATACATACTTACGCTTGTTTTCTATCTATTTTGATCCAAGGCAGTTGTAAGCAGGTTACTGGGATGCAACAAACAGGCAAGGGCAAAGCAGGAGTTCTCCAATATACTGCACTTAGATTTGGGACTGTAACGGGTTCACTGGTGCTTCTCACTAATCTGCAAGTCCTTCTAACAAACTCAAGTAATGCTCTATGGGCCCTCCTAACACTGGCCAGCCCCCATCCTGTCTGCTGCACAGCCCCAAACTGAACTCTCTACTGTATGTCAGCACTGGAAGCAATGGCCCGATTCCCCCACGCATCCTGACCACCACAGCGGTTGTTTACTTCCGGGTGGTCTTTGATGCTTGACCTGCAACGGTTGTCTATAGGGCTGAGACGGATGAGTGCTGGACCTTGGATCTTTACAGGCGTGGACTGGTTCACGTGTCTTAACTGGCGACAGGATAGTTCTCAGGTCTTGAGTCTGGTTCATGGGTCTTGACTGGTGATGTCTGAATCCCTTTCACTGGCTTATGATGCCCCGCTAGTTTAGGCCTCCAAGCATGAACTGGTGACGCTGCGGCATTCCTCTCAGCACTCATCCTGCGGGTTTCACTTCCTGGCGCCAAATCTGTTCCCGTCTTGTCACTTCGGCCTTTTATATCGGGTAGCTACACCACAGATGTCACCTGATCTGGTGCTCTTCTTAGACCTGTTCTTCCCACAACACTTCCCTCATCCTTTAGTTCCCCAGGGTTCCGTTTGAGCAGTAGGTGGAAGTCTCCGGTCGCTCGTCTTCCACAGCACACCCCCTTATACAGTGTTCAAGGTCTTGGAGGACTGAAACATTAGCCATCTTGTAAAGTGTGGCACACTTGAAAATGACATGCTGACAAATCAAATGATATCCTTTTTTCTGCAACTAAGTTATGACGTGGTCTTTCATATATTACTTGCTTACCACTGAGTACTATCATCCACCTGAAGTGCTGACCATAACTTTTCTACTTCTTTTACACACCAGACATATACATGTAATAGCAAGCCTCTCAAATTTGCCAGTGCGAATGTCGCGATTTTAACAGTGACTGTCTGAACCTGGCCTAAATCTGATAGTATGGAGAGAAAATAATCCAACAAATTCTATAATCCTCCATAGTCTTGGCTAATTACATGTTTTAAGGACTATGGACATCTTTTATATGGAAAAAGGTGATTTTTACATGTTAATCATATTATTTAGTAAAAGACTTTAAGGCTATAATTTTCCTTCCTTTAATATTTACAGACACCCCCTGATATGAGTCTATAGCTTGATCCTTATTTCAGATTGTTCTATTGTGTAACGCTAAGTTCACACTTGCTTTCAGCTCGTCTCCGTATGGTTGCGTACTTCCTCCCTTAAGATCCGCCTACGTTCTGCCTACTTTCGCATGCATCCTGTGTCATCCTGCGTACCTATCTTTAACATTGGGCATGCTGGGACATGCGAAAGTATGCGGATGCGTCCGCATGTGGCGTTTTAACGTGCCGCCGAAAGCAACAAGTTGTGTTCGGCTGCACGTCAAAATTCCACATGCGGACGCATCCGCATACTTCCGCAAGAACCTGCGTATCCAATGTCTGTAGACAGACACAGCTACCCTTCTTGCCATAGCTCACATTGATGAGCCATCCTGGATGAGCTGCACTACCTGAGCAGCTTCTGTGGGTTGCTACTGTAACCTCTAGGAGTGAGAGCAATGACAAAATGCTAAAGTGACCAAAACAACAGCCAAAAAGGATGAGTACAGTCTGTGGTCACTCCCTGCAGAACCACCCCTTTATAGGGGCTTTCTTGCTAATTGCCTATCATTTCTACCTGTTTTCTCCATTTGCATAACAGCAGGAGAAATTGATTAACAATCCGTGTTGTTTCATAACTTTACAGGTTAACTTCACAGATGTGTGATTGACTTGGAGTCACATTGTGTTGTTTAAGTGTTCCCTTTATTTTTTTGAGGAGTGTATAATAGTGGTTAGTTTAACTTAATAAAATTACACTAAATTCCAGTCTGCAGTCTTCATTCTCTCATACATTTTCAGAATCCATGATATGCAGCTTGTAGCCTAATCCAAGTTTCAGATTTTTCTCTTGCAGTATTCTCTCACAGTAATATAGGCTGAATGTGAGGTATGTGTGTATTCAGTGATATTTTCCTTAGCTTACACAGTAAAACAGCTTCTATCCTGCACTTATTTCATCTTTATTTGCTGTTCTCCTTTTCTTCTCTATTCATACTGTGTAGCTCCATGTATAACTCCCTCCCTGACACTATCAGAACTATCTGATTGACTTAAAAAAATAAACAATTATAAAAAACGAATCCCAATTTTAACTAAAAAAGGGAATAACTGTAAAAGAAAAAACTCCTTGTTTGGTATAGCCACCTTCATAACAACCCATACCATAAAACCATATTATCAATCATTGTGCACTGTGAATGCCAGAAAACAAAAATATGAAAAACTACACTAAACTTGCTGTTTCTATTCATCTTGCCTCACAAAAAAAGTGATCAAAGAATGGTAGTTATCCCTCATTGGTGCACATAAAAACTATAGCTCGCTATGCTAAAAACAAGCCCTCATACAGCCTATATTTAGAAAACTGAAAAAGTTATGTATCTCGAAGTATGAAACACACATCATCATGCAACACCATCTGTGAGGCACCTGATTTGCTCCAAATGTATTCTCGAGTAGGACAACAACAATACCAAACATGCAACCAATGTCTTTAAGAACTATCCTGAGCATAAAGACGTACAAGAATTCCTGGAATTATTGATATGGCCTCCACAGAGCCCTGATCTCAACATCATTGAGTCTGTGTGGGACTATATGAAGAGACAGAATGATTTGCACAAGCTTATGTCCACAGAAGATCTGGGGTTAGTTCTCCAAAATGTTTAGAACAACCTTCCTGTCAATTTCCTTTAAGAACTGTGTGCGAATGTATCTAGAAAAATTGATGTTGTGATTCTAGTTTGAATGCAAAGGGTGGTCACATCCAATATTGATTTGATTTAATTGTTGTTCTACTGACAGCATTTAGGAAGCTGAGCCTGTAGAAATCAAATTCCTATGGCCTTATCTCCTATTTCCCAAGATGATCATGCATGGGAAGTGAGTGATTTGGATAACAACTATATATTAAAATGAAACGGTTGGCAGGTTTTAGGTTTCCAAACCACCACCATCTTGTTATCCAGGACAGTGATATAAAGAGAAAAGTTGAACTTGATGGACTTAGGATTTTTTCTCCCTATGTAACTATGCAACGTCGATGAAGATCTTCCTGTTTCTGCCAGGTTTGGCAGAAGCAATTAAAATGTCTTTTATGTATTGAAATGGCTAAAAGAACTTAAAGGGAACCTGTCACTCTCCCGGGCGTTTTTAAGTAAAAGAGCCACCTTCAGCAGCACTAAGGCTGCAGTCTATAAAGGTGGCTCTTATGTTTCTGGTCCCCTGCAACGCTGAAATATAGACTTTTAAAAATATGTCCCCATACCATAATTGCGTCCTGTAGGTCGGCGGTCTCCTCTTGTGTAATCCTACTCCCATCCGTCCATCCCCCCATTCAGCATCACAGCCCCTCCTCCTGAGTTGTTTTTCTTTGATTTAACCAGTTGTCGGGCGCAGGTGCTCTTGCAGGAGACCAGACAATGTGATTTGTCAAAAATCACAGCTGTCATTAAGCCCTGGCATTTGTAATAGAGAGCTGTCAATCATGCACCCCCATTACTTATCCCATAGTCAAAAGAAATAAATACAGAAAAAGTCCTTCAATTATAAAAAGCGCTTCCTGACAATGACCCTCTTTTACCCATTTATTATTAAAAATAAAAGTAATCCATAAGGGTCTGCCGTAATTTCCATAATATGGAGGTCCCATGACAATCCCCGACTCTGCTACATCCAGAGGTTGTGATGAGCGGTAACATCAGTTACGTGGCTGCTGGAACACACTGAGAGAAGAGTGAGAACCGCCGACTGTGCCTGCGGTAACCTTTATGACTTGACCGCTTGTCACTGCCGCTGGTTCCCACAGGTGTACTGTTATGCCTATATACACCAAAGTATTAAAGGAACTGTGTCAGCAGGCTTCAAACCCGCAAGTCACAAAAAACCTGAACAAGTCAGGAAAGCCACCAAATATGGCATCAAACACATGTAGCTTTACAGTTTTAGAATGATGTTGACAGATCAGTTCCATATTTTACTGTCAATGTTAAGCTTAGATCTCCATTCCCTATATGTTGTGAATGGGTTTGAGATGAGTTCTGAGCAGAGGCTCCCTCTGTGGTTACAAGCGGTGCTAGTGAAGATTGTGAGGACTGGGAAGCAGGTGTTACTGACTGGTCTTATATAAGGGAGTCATTTTCCCATCAGGGTTGCCGGTGATCAATTGTTCTGGTCTGAATCCTTCATTCCAGTTTCCCTTGTAGCCTGCTGTGTCGTGTCTGCATCTCCTGCTAACAGATAAGACTTTTTCTTCTTTTGTGTTTGTGCTATATTTTTGCATTTTGTCCTGCACTTCTTTGGGGGCCTTCAGGGTCCCTCCGGGGCTTCTGCCCTCTCAGTTTAGTTCAGCCACTGAGTTTTGTTCTTTTGCTTTTTCCAGTTTTTTCAGTGGCTGCTGTTTTGATTTTGTTACACCAGAGAGCTAATTTAGGTGGTAGAGGTCGTGTGATCTCAGGTGATTTTGAAATTAGTAGAGTTGGTGCTTTTCAGGGTTTTCTGGGATTGCAGTAAGTACCCTTCCTATCCTTTTCTATTTAGATAGTTTGGGCCCCAGCGTTTGCTCATACTATTTTCTTTCTGTGTCAGTATTTCCTCTTGTCTAACCGCCATTACATGTTTGGGGGCTTTCTATTATCTTTGGGGTTCTGCTCCGGGGCAGATAGCTTTCCTATTTCTATCTTTAGGTGTAGTTAGTTTCTCAGGCTGTGACGAGGCGTCTAGGACCAACGTAGGAACGCTCCACGGCTGCCTCTAGTTGTGGTGGTTAGTCAGGGTACTGCAATCTCATAGATTCCAACTGCTCTGGTGTATTGCCTTTTTTACCTGCACTCCTCAGCTACCGAAACATAACAGTATCACCGGCCTAAAAATTGAAAATTGTATGGTACTCACAGAAGGGAAAAAAAAATATTGTGAATGAAAAAAGGTTGTCAGAGTTGTCAGAGATATTTTTCTGTTTGTTGCATTTTTTTTTTTTCCTCTGTATCTCTGGGTGCTGGGGAGGATCTTTTCTCCCAATGGAGTTTGCACAGTTGTCTGGCCGTGTGGATCAGCTTGCCACTGAGGTTCAGAGTATTGCTGCATATCTTGCTAGGTTGCCTGTTGTGGAACCTAGGATCCCCATGCCAGATTTGTTTTTAGGGGATCGAGCTAAGTTTCAGAATTTCAAAAATAATTGTAAATTGTTTTTTGCCTTAAAATCTAAGTCCTCAGGAAACGCAGCGCAGCAGGTTCAAATTATCATCTCTCTCCTGCGCGGCGATCCTCAGGATTGGGCTTTTTCCCTGATACCTGGGGATCCTGTTTTGAGTGATGTTGATGCGTTTTTTCAGGCTTTGGGGTTATTGTACGATGAGCCTAATGTCACTGATCAAGCTGAAAAAGCCTTGTTGGCATTAAATCAGGGGCTTGATGACGCTGAGTTATACTGTCAGAGATTCCGTAGGTGGGCAGTCCTGACCAAATGGAATGACGACGCTTTGGCGGCCCTTTTCCGGAAGGGTCTGTCAGATAATGTAAAGGATGTTATGGTGGGATTCCCTGTCCCCTCTGGTCTCAATGATTCTATGTCATTAGCGATTCAAATTGACAGACGTTTGCGTGAGCGGAGAAGTATGCGTGGAATGGTGTTGCCTTGTGAACCAGCTTCTGAACCCATGCAGTGTGATAGAGTGGTGTCTGGGGCACAGCGTCATGAGTTTCGAAAGCGCAATGGGTTATGTTTCTACTGTGGTGATGCCTCTCATGCTATTTCAGTCTGCCCTAAGCGGGGAAGACGTTTTGCACGCTCAGTTGTCTTGGGTAGTGTTCAGACTAAGTTTTTATTAACTGTCACTCTGATATGCTCTCTGTCCTCATTTTCTGCTTAGGCTTTCGTTGATTCTGGAGCAGCTATTAACCTGATGGATTATGATTTTGCTAAACGTTGTGGGTTTCCCTTGATACCCCTACAGAAGTCTATTCCCCTACTGGGGATCGATTCTACCCCTTTGGCTGAGAATAAACCCCAGTTTTCTACTCAGGTGATAATGAGGGTTGAACCTGATCACCAGGAGTGCTGCAAATTTTTGGTTCTATATAATCTGCATGACATTATCGTGCTGGGTTTCCCTTGGTTACAGTCTCATAATCCTGTTTTGGATTGGAAATCTGTGTCTGTAACCAGTTGGGGCTGCCAATGTGTTAATACCAACACTCCTGTTTTTTCTGCCTCCCCCCAGGCTCAGGATGTTCCTGACTTTTTGTTTGATTTTTCTGATGTGTTTAGCGAAAGTAAATCTGCATCCTTGCCTCCCCATAGGAGCTATGACTGCGCTATTGAATTAGTGCCGGGTAGTAAATTCCCTAAAGGTCGCCTTTTTAACTTGTCTGTACCTGAACATGACGCTATGCGGTCTTATATCAAGGAATCATTGGAGAAGGGTCATATCAGACCATCCTCTTCACCCTTAGGTGCCGGTTTTTTCTTTGTGGCCAAAAAGATGGTTCATTAAGGCCGTGTATTGATTATCGTCTCTTGAACAATATTACTGTGAAATATCAATACCCGTTACCCTTGATTTCTGACCTGTTTTCCAGGGTGAAAAACGCTACTTGGTTTACCAAGCTTGACCTCAGGGGGGCGTATAACCTTATTCGCATTAAGCACGGGGATGAATGGAAGACGGCATTCAATACCCCTGAAGGGCATTTTGAGTACCTAGTGATGCCCTTTGGGCTCACTAATGCTCCTTCCGTCTTCCAGTCCTTCATGAATGACATTTTCAGGGATTTTGTGGACAAATTTCTGATTGTTTATTTGGATGATATCTTGATTTTTTCTAATGACTGGGACTCTCATGTGAAACATGTTCGAACTGTATTCCAGATTTTGAGAGAGAATGCTCTGTATGTGAAGGGATCAAAGTGTCTTTTTGGCGTACAGAGGATCTCATTTCTGGGATTCATTTTGTCCCCATCTGTTATTGAAATGGACCCGGTCAAGGTTCAGGCCATCTGTGATTGGGTCCAACCTACTTCATTAAAGGCTCTTCAGAGATTTTTGGGTTTTGCCAATTTTTATCGTAAATTTATTGGTAATTTCTCGGTTATTGTTAAACCATTAACTGATTTGACCAGAAAGGGTTCTGATGTGGTGAATTGGCCTCCTGAGGCAGTCTCTGCATTTCAGGAACTTAAGCAGAGATTCACTTCTGCTCCTGTTCTATGGCAGCCTGATGTTTCTCTGCCATTTCAGGTGGAGGTTGATGCCTCTGAAATTGGGGCAGGTGCCGTTTTGTCCCAAAAAGATCCAGAGACCTCTAAAAGTAACCCTTGTGCCTTTTTCTCTCGAAAATTTTCTCCTACTGAACGTAATTATGACGTGGGTAATCGGGAGTTATTGGCCATGAAATGGGCTTTTGAAGAGTGGAGACATTGGCTGGAGGGAGCCAAACATCAGGTGGTGGTCCTTACGGACCATAAGAATCTGGTCTATCTGGAATCTGCCAAGCGACTCAATCCTAGACAGGCCAGGTGGGCCTTGTTTTTCACACGTTTTAATTTTGTGGTTTCCTTTCTTCCTGGCACTAAGAATGTTAAGGCGGATGCCCTCTCGAGGAGTTTCCTTGCGGACTCTCCTGAGTTATCTGATCCTTCTGTTATTTTGAAAGAGGGTGTAGTTCTTTCCGCCATCTCGCCCAATTTGAGACTTGCTCTGGAGGGGTGTCAGGAGGATAGGCCCGAGCGCTGCCCTTTTGGAAAATTGTTTGTCCGGACCAATGGAAAAAGAGTGTGATGTCTGTGATTCATTGTTCCGCATTGGCTGGGCATCCCGGAATTTTTGGTACCAGAGACTTGGTTAGTCGGTCCTTTTGGTGGCCTACCTTGTCTCGTGATGTCAGGGAATTTGTGCAGTCCTGCGGGACTTGCTCTCGCTCCAAGCCTTGCTCTCGCTCTAGTGGTTTGTTGATGCCATTGCCTGTGCCCAAGAGACCATGGACCCATATCTCTATGGATTTCATTTCCGATCTTCCTGTTTCTCAGAGAATGACCACCATCTGGGTAATTTGTGATAGGTTTTCCAAAATGATACATCTTGTGCCATTACCTAAGTTGCCTTCCTCCTCTGAATTGGTGCCGTTGTTCCTTCAGCACGTGGTTCGTTTACACGGCATTCCTGAGAACATTGTGTCTGACAGAGGAGTCCAGTTTGTTTCCAGATTTTGGAGGACTTTTTGTTCTAAACTGGGTGTTCAATTGTCTTTCTCCTCGGCATTTCATCCTCAGACCAATGGTCAAACTGAGAGAACAAACCAGACATTGGAGACTTATCTTAGATGCTTTGTGTCTGCTGATCAGGATGACTGGGTCTCTTTTTTGCCTTTGGCTGAGTTTGCTCTTGATAATAGGGCTAGCTCTGCCACTTTGATGTCTCCGTTTTTCTGTAATTCTGGGTTTCACCCTCGATTTTCTTCAGGACAGACGGAGGCTTCTGTCTGTCCAGGTGTTGACTCTGTTGTGGAGCGTATGCAACAGATTTGGGACCGGGTAGTGGAGAGGTTGTCCCTCTCTCAGGAGAGGGCCCAGCGGTTTGCTAACCGGCATAGGACTGATGGTCCTCGGTTTAAAGTGGGGGACTTGGTCTGGTTGTCCTCAAGGAATATTCCTATGAGAGTAGCATCTCCTAAATTTAAGCCTAGGTTCATTGGACCTTATAAGATCATGGAGATTATTAATCCTGTTTCTTTTCGTTTGCTTCTTCCAGGGACATTTAAGATCCATAACGTGTTCCACAAGTCCTTGTTGAAGAGGTTTGTTGAGCCAGTGGTTCCTGCTGCTGTGCCTCCTGACCCTGTTTTGGTTGAGGGCAATCTGGAGTATGTGGTTGAGAAAATATTGGATTCTCGTTTTTCTAGACGGAAACTCCAGTATTTGGTTAAATGGAGAGGTTATGGTCAGGAGGACAATTCTTGGGTGTTTGCTTCGGACATCCATGCTGGGAGACTTATCCGTGCGTATCATAGAACTCATCCTGACCGACCTGGTTGCTCAAATGAGGGTTCGGTGACCCCTCCTCAAGGGGGGGGTACTGTTGTGAATGGGTTTGAGATGAGTTCTGAGCAGAGGCTCCCTCTTGTGGTTACAAGCGGTGCTAGTGAAGATTGTGAGGACTGGGAATCAGGTGTTACTGACTGGTCTTATATAAGGGAGTCATTTTCCCATCAGGGTTGCCGGTGATCAATTGTTCTGGTCTGAATCCTTCATTCCAGTTTCCCTTGTAGCCTGCTGTGTCGTGTCTGCATCTCCTGCTAACAGATAAGACTTTTTCTTCTTTTGTGTTTGTGCTATATTTTTGCATTTTGTCCTGCACTTCTTTGGGGGCCTTCAGGGTCCCTCCGGGGGCTTCTGCCCTCTCAGTTTAGTTCAGCCACTGAGTTTTGTTCTTTTGCTTTTTCCAGTTTTTTCAGTGGCTGCTGTTTTGATTTTGTTACACCAGAGAGCTAATTTAGGTGGTAGAGGTCGTGTGATCTCAGGTGATTTTGAAATTAGTAGAGTTGGTGCTTTTCAGGGTTTTCTGGGGTTGCAGTAAGTACCCTTCCTATCCTTTTCTATTTAGATAGTTTGGGCCCCAGCGTTTGCTCATACTATTTTCTTTCTGTGTCAGTATTTCCTCTTGTCTAACCGCCATTACATGTTTGGGGGCTTTCTATTATCTTTGGGGTTCTGCTCCGGGGCAGATAGCTTTCCTATTTCTATCTTTAGGTGTAGTTAGTTTCTCAGGCTGTGACGAGGCGTCTAGGACCAACGTAGGAACGCTCCACGGCTGCCTCTAGTTGTGGTGGTTAGTCAGGGTACTGCAATCTCATAGATTCCAACTGCTCTGGTGTATTGCCTTTTTTACCTGCACTCCTCAGCTACCGAAACATAACACCTATAGTTCTGTAAAACAGGCAACTTATTTCAGCTTTAAAATACTCTAAAATCCTTGTATGAGAAGTTGACCTTTGAAACTGGTGAAGTAATATTGGTACCTTGTGAAAAGCCTGGTTTGTATAGACAAACAGATAAAGACGTAAATACTTGTGTAAAGATTTCTTCCCATCACATATGTATTTACAATTGGATCATTTGGCCAATAACAATATATATGTGAAGATATATTTTTAAGGGTGGAGTAGTTTTTCCATGAAACTTAGTCTGGGTCATAATAATTTCAACTTTGAGCGCCAGTTTTGATATGATCCTGATGATACTAATTAACCTGTTGTCTGTTAATTATATTTTTGGACCTTTATAAAAAGTTTATTGAAGATCACCAGGTAAGAGCTACTTGTTTCCACTTATTTATACATGTACAATAATAAATTACGGTATACATGAATCCACGGAGAACAGAACTTCTGTTTAACCAATTCACTGACTTCCAATGTTCCCCACGACTCGAAGGTTCTCGTTGCTGGCATCTTTGTCGTGTGAAGTCCAGTTTCTGTCAGTTTCACTATAAAATTCAATGCTGTGGTATCACAAAACAAGTGATCAAATGATCGAAGGTTCAAATTCCCAAAGCAGAATAAAAGAAAACTAAGTAAAAAAAATAAATAAATATAAAAAGAACAAAAAACAAATTTCCAACAATCCCGGTTCCCAGCTTAAAAGTAAAGCAATAAAAAGGTGAATATGCGCTGGGTCCATAGCAATTTGATCTATCAATATATAAAATTATTTAACTCATATGGAAAGTGCGGAAAAGAGAAAAAAAATCCAAAAGGCAAAATTGACATTTTTCAGTCTTGGAACGTAAAAAAAAAATGCAATAAAAAGTAATGTTATATATTGCATATTTTTTCTTCAAATACAGAGGACTTTTTTATTCTCTTCTAAAGGTACTGCCACACTAAACAATCCCGCTAGCGATAGCGATAAAGACGCATACTAATGCGATCGCTAGCGGGATTGTTTCTATATCGCTAAGTGCGGCCACATTTAGCGATATAGTTAACGACGCTATCGCCGTTAGCGATCTTCTTAACGACTTTAGCGGTACAAAAGTACCGCTAAATCGCTAAGAAAAGGTGCCACACTAGCGATATATACTTACCCAGCGGGAGCGCCGACGAGAAAATAGGGTCCGGAACGATTCCAGCGACGAGCGAGATCAGAGCAGGAAGCTCGTCGCTGGCAGATGCCGCACTGAACAACATCGCTAACGGGATCGCTAAATAGTGACGTTTTTTAGCGATCCCGTTAGCAATATTGTTCAGTGTGGCATACCCTTTAGAAATTGGATGGCATCATTACCTGTACATTCACATACCAATCCTCTTCTAGAAGGATATTCTTAGAAAACAATACACCTCACAATCTCCTTTGATATTCAAATGCCAACATTTACATGAACCATTGATAGAGAACAAAACAAAGAGCAAAAGTGGAAGGGGGTAGATGCATTTGTTTCTGGTCAGCCCCAGCTCTGCTTAAATAATAAAAGCAGACTTGTTGAGGCTGACAATAAGGTCTCCATAAGAATAAGACAAAGCCATGGTGAATGCAGGATGTACAGTCATGGCCAAAAGTTTTGAGAATGACACAAATATTATATTTTCACATGATCTGCTGCCCTCTGGTTTTTATGTGTGTTTGACAGATGTTTTTATCACAGACAGAAATATAATAATTGCAAACATATGAGTAACAAAAGCTTATATTGACAGTTAGAATGAGTTAATGCAGTAAGTCAATATTTGCAGTGTTGACCCTTCTTCTTCAGGACCTCTGCAATTCTCCCTGGCATGCTCTCAATCAACTTCTGGACCAAATCCTGACTGATAGCAGTCCATTCTTGCACAATCAATGCTTTCATTTTGTCAGAATTTTTAGGTTTTTGTTTGTCCATCCGTCTCTTGATGATTGACCACAAGTTCTCAATGGGATTAAGATCTGGGGAGTTTCCAGGCCATGGACCCAAAATCTCTATGTTTTGTTCCCTGAGCCATTTAGTTATCACCTTTGCTTTATGGCAAGGTGCTCCATCATGCTGGAAAAGGCATTGTTGATCGCCAAACTGCTCTTGGAGGGTTGGGAGACGTTTCTCTTGGAGGACATTCTGGTACCATTCTTTATTCATGGCTGTGTTTTTAGGCAAGACTGTGAGAGAGCCGATTCCCTTTCCTGAGAAGCAACCCCACACATGAATGGTTTCAGGATGCTTAACAGTTGGCATGAGACAAGACTGGTGGTAGCGCTCACCTTGTCTTCTCCGAATGAGGCGTTTTCCTGATGTCCCAAACAATCGAAAAGGGGATTTCAGAGAAAATAACTTTACCCCAGTCCTCAGCAGTCCACTGCCTGTACCTTTTGCAGAATATCAGTCCATGATGTTTTTTCTGGAGAGAAGTGGCTTCTTTGCTGCCCTCCTTGAGACCAGGCCTTGCTCCAAGAGTTTCCGCCTCACAGTGCGTGCAGATGCACTCACACCTGCCTGCTGCCATTCCTGAGCAAGCTCTGCACTGCTGGTAGCCCGATCCCGCAGCTGAAACACTTTTAAGAGACGGTCCTGACGCTTGCTGGTCTTTCTTGGGCGCCCTGGAGCCTTTTTGGCAACAATGGAACCTCTCTCCTTGAAGTTCTTGATGATGCGATAGATTGTTGACTGAGGTGCAATCTTTCTAGCTGCGATACTCTTCCCTGTTAGGCCATTTCTGTGCATTGCAATGATGACTGCACGTGTTTCTTTAGAGATAACCATGGTTAACAGAAGAGAAACAATGATGCCAAGCACCAGCCTCCTTTTAAAGTGTCCAGTGGTGTCATTCTTAAGGGTATGCCACACTAAACAATATCGCTAACGGGATCGCTAAAAAACGTCACTATTTAGCGATCCTGTTAGCGATGTTGTTCAGTGCGGCAGCTTCCAGCGACGAGCTTCCTGCTGTGATCTCGCTCGTCGCTGGAATCGCTCCGGACCCTATTTTCTCGTCGGCGCTCCCGCTGGGTAAGTATCTAATCGCTGTGTGGCACCTTTTCTTAGCGATTTAGCGGTACTTTTGTACCGCTAAAGTCGTTAAGAAGATCGCTAACGGCGATAGCGTCGTTAACTATATCGCTAAATGTGGCCGCATTTAGCGATATAGAAACAATCCCGCTAGCGATCGCATTAGTATGCAACGCTAACGAGATCGCTAGCGGGATAGCTAAGTGTGGCAGTACCTTTACTTAAGGTACTGCCACACTAAACAATCCCGCTAGCGATCACGATAACGACGCATACTAATGCGATCGCTAGCGGGATTGTTTCTATATCGCTAAATGCGGCCACATTTAGCGATATAGTTAACGACGCTATCGCCGTTAGCGATCTTCTTAACGACTTTAGCGGTACAAAAGTACCGCTAAATCGCTAAGAAAAGGTGCCACACAGCGATTAGATACTCACCCAGCGGGAGCGCCAGCGATGAAATAGGGTCCGGAGCGATTCCAGCGACGAGCGAGATCACAGCAGGAAGCTCGTCGCTGGAAGCTGCCGCACTGAACAATATCGCTAACGGGATCGCTAAATAGTGACGTTTTTTTAGCGATCTCGTTAGCGATATTGTTTAGTGTGGCATACCCTTTAATCATGACAGATTGATCTCCAGCCGTGTCCTCATCAACACCCACACCTATGTTAATGGAGCAATCACTGAAAAGAGGTTAGCTGGTCCTTTTAAGGCAGGGCTGCAATGATGTTGAAATGTGTTTTGGGGGATAAAGTTCATTTTCTAGCCAAATATTGAATTTGCAAGTAATTGCTGTTAAGCTGATCACTCTTTATAACATTCTGGAGTATATGCAAATTGCCATTAGAAAAAGTGAAGCAGTAGACTTTGTAAAAATTAATATTTGTGTCATTCTCAAAACTTTTGGCCATGACTGTAACTTCACTGCATTTACTGTACAAACATTACATAGGTGTAGAAATGGAAACAAGTAGAACTGCTTCTCATAGTTTAGCATGCCGTCATTCACCTCTATCCGTGTAAGCCATAGCCTTTATGAACGTACAGCTGTAATTATGGACTTGTTAAAAGAAGTTCATTTATTATTTATTATGCTTTAGAATCATAGAATGGAGGGACCACCAGGGTCTCTGTCTGACAGAGATTTGCTTATATAGCTCTAGTGGTGGTCTGACACCATCACACTGCAACTGAATACTCTTAGTGGTCACTGTTGGATACTGCAGATCAGCTTCTATTCTTTTCAGTTGGGGGTCCTATCCTGCTGTTTTTATCTGGTAGAGGTGATAACAGCCAATCCTCCAGAGTGCCATGTTTTGGACCCCCACCAATCTCATACTCATAAAGGGTATGCCACACTAAACAGCGTCGCTAACGAGATCGCTAAAAAAGTCACTATTTAGCGATCTCGTTAGTGACGCTGTTGTGTGTGGCATGTAGCAACGACGTGGCCCTGCTGTGATCTCGCTGATCGTTCACTAGGGTTCTGGACCGTATTTTAATCGTTGGCGTCCCGCTGGTGAGCCTATATCGCTGTGTCTGGCACGTTTTGTGAACGATTTGCGCTGTTTTTTTACATCGCAAAGTCGTTAAGGAGATCGCTAACCGCTTATGCGTCGTTAACGAGATCGCTAAATGTGGCAGCTACTAGCGACATTAAAACGATCACAAAAACGATCGCATTAGTATGCGTCGTTATTGTGATCGTTAGCGGGAGCGTTTAGTGTGGCAGTACCTTAAGAATATCAAGGTTATCAGTATAAAAGTGCTGCAAAGCCCCTTCAAGCATGGTCAATCTGTATTAACCCATGCATATGTGCAGAATTTCTATCCCCAAATGTAAGTAGTAAATGTGTAAATGTAGCCAGTGCCATGTCCATCTGGGATGTTTGTACAAACAATACAAACTAAGACCATCCACAATGAGTGTAATTTACGCAGGCAGTTTTGTTTGTAGTGTAAACTAGCTGAAGGCAATCCTAAAGCCCCCGTCTCACACAGTGATCTCGCTAGCGAGATCGGTGCTGAGTCACTAGTTTTGTGGCACAGCAGCGATCTCCCCAGCGATTTCGCTGTGTGTGACATTCAGCGACGATCAGCCCCCCTGCTGGGTATCGCTGATCGTTGCTGAATGTCCTGGACATTTTTTTGATCGCTGGTCTCCCGCTGGCAGGCACGCATCGCTGCGTGTGACAGGCGGAAGACCAGCGATCCGCTGATAACCAAGGTACACAGCGGGTTTCCAGGTGCGGGGCTGTGCCTGGAAACCCGCTGTGTACCTTGGATACCAGCGCCCTGATGCAGGGAGCTGGTAACCAAGGTACACAGTGGGTTTCCAGGCGCGGGGCTGTGCCTGGAAACCCGCTGTGTACCTTGGATACCAGCGCCCTGATTCAGGGAGCTGGAAACCAAGGTACACAGCGGGTTTCCAGGCGCGGGGCTGTGCCTGGAAACCCGCTGTGTACCTTGGATACCAGTGCCCTGATGCAGGGAGCTGGTAACCAAGGTACACACCAGGTTTCCAGGCGCGGGGCTGTGCCTGGAAACCCGCTGTGTACCTTGGATACCAGCGCACTGATGCAGGGAGCTGGTAACCAAGGTACACAGCGAGTTTCCAGGCACCGCGCAGCGCCTGGAAACCCGACGTGTACCTTGGTTACCAGCTCCCTGCATCAGGGCGCTGGTATCCAAGGTACACTGCGGGTAACTAAGCGATGTTACCCGCAGTGTCGCTGTGCTGATCGCTGCCCTGAGCTGCCTGTTTGGCAGCTCAGCAGCGATCATGTAGCGACACACCAGCGATCCTGATCGTTGTCGGGATCGCTGGTGTATCGCTATGTGAGACCCGGGCTTAAGATTTACATTAGGCTATAGAAGCTATTTAATAGTAACTTTGAATTAATAAAACAGTTAAAACAGTCACCTCAGGAGCAGGTCAGACTAGAAAACATGATAATAAGGAAAAATTTCAGTAGCGCTAGAGTATAAAGCGCTGCAAAAATAGACAAACACCACTAGTTTGTCAAAAAGTGTGTGAAATCAATAAATAAAAACTAATTTGTGCACATTGTAGCAATATGTTATATGCTGAGCTGCCTCTAGGGTCTCACGACCTGGATGTATTGAGAGGATAGAAAGGAGGGACTCGTTGGTAAGAGCTCAAGACAGGAAGCATTCATGTAATGGTGGCTGACAGAACCTGCACACAATAAAGTAACCCGTTACCACAATCGTGTCAGAGGCATAAACGAGAAACAGAACATGGTGGCAGCAGGGCTGAACCTATAAAGAACAAGTGAACAGACAATCCAGGCAGCTTGTGGTACAAAGCTCAACTGTAAGTACAGTGCCCACAGTACAGCATTATGGAGACCGCATTAAAACCTCCTCAGAGACTAGACATCATGTCCTCAAATCTATCGCAGACCTGGAGACATTGGAAGGAGGAGTTTACTCTGTATGTGGATCTTACAGTAGACACCAATGATCAGAAGCGTAAAGGGTATGCCACACTGAACAATATCGCTAACGGGATCGCTAAAAAACGTCACTATTTAGCGATCCCGTCAGCGATGTTGTTCTGTGCGGCAGCTGCCAGCGACGAGCTTCCTGCTGTGATCTCGCTCGTCGCTGGAATCGTTCCGGACCCTATTTTCTCGTCGGCGCTCCCGCTGGGTAAGTATATATCGCTAGTGTGGCACCTTTTCTTAGCGATTTAGCGGTACTTTTGTACCGCTAAAGTCGTTAAGAAGATCGCTAACGGCGATAGCGTCGTTAACTATATCGCTAAATGTGGCCGCACTTAGCGATATAGAAACAATCCCGCTAGCGATCGCATTAGTATGCGTCGTTATCGTGATCGCTAGCGGGATTGTTTAGTGTGGCAGTACCTTGAGGTGAAGCTCTTCTACTATCTGATTGGAGAAAAAGGCAGAGAACTTGCTCAGACCCTGATCCAGGACGGTACGGACAGTCTGGCAGACATTGTACAGGCATTTGATAAGCACTGTGACCCCAAGAAGAATGAGACAGTAGAAAGATTTAAGTTTTTCACCAGAAATCAGGAGATGGGAGAGAATATAGACGCATATGTGACTGAGCTGAAAAGACTGGCAGCAACATGCAGCTTTGGAGATATCAGAGATTCTCTTATCAGAGATAGAATAGTGTGCGGCATCAGAGAGCCACAGCTAAGAGAGAGACTGCTGAGAGAGGAGGAGTTAACCCTAGAGAAATGCATGCAAATAAGCAGAGCTGCAGAGCTAACAAAAGACAGCCTGAAGATGATGGCAGACACCACTGAGGAGCCAGTACATGCAGTAACCATGAGAGGAAAAGCAGAGCACCAAGCGAGAACAGTCCAATGCAGATACTGTGGCAGAAGACATGAGAGAGACAAAGAGAAGTGTCCAGCATATGGACAAAGCTGCAGGACCTGTGGTAAGATTAATCATTTTGCAGCTCTCTGCAGACTTAAGCCCTTTAAAAAGCACAGAGAAATTCACAGTGTGACACAGGACAATGACAGTGACAGTGCAGAAGATATTACATGGATACAGCTACAGTCTGCAACAGAGAATGTCAATACAGTCAGACAGCCAGAACCTAAAGATACAAGACAACTGTTTGCAACTCTTTTATTAAATGACAAACCCATTAGATTTCAGTTGGACTGTGGAGCAAGTTGCAATGTCATACCGGAGGATCTACTAAATGAACAGGTGTCCATTGAACCTACTGATAAGGTACTTATGATGTACAACAAAACGATACTGAAACCTCTTGGGACATGCAAACTGAAGGTTAGTAACCCATGCAACAGAAAGAGTTATAGAGCCCAATTTACAGTGCTGCAGGGTGGTGACCACATACCGTTACTAGGTATAAAAGCAGTTCAGGCAATGGACTTAATAAAGGTACAATTCCATAACATTATGTCTGTGGAAGTCAAACAGAGTATGAAGGCTATCCCAAAAGCAGACAGCAATCTAGATTTACAGATTATAAAAACACAGTATGCGGATGTATTTGAGGGTGATGGATGTTTTGAAGGAAAACACAAACTGGAAATTGATAACACAGTACAACCTACCAGATTACCGACAAGAAAAGTGCCTGTAGCGCTACTTCAGCCATTGAAAGAAGAACTACAGGATTTAGAAAAGCGAGGCATGATAGAAGTCGTCCATCACTGCACAGACTGGATAAGTAATTTGGTCATAGTGCAGAAACCATCAGGAAAACTAAGAATTTGTATCGATCCCAAACCACTCAACAAAGCTCTCAAAAGGAATCACTATCCGATGCCTACAATAGAGGATGTGCTACCAGATTTATCAAAGGCAAAAATATTTTCAGTTTGTGACGTAAAAAATGGATTTTGGCATGTGGAACTGGATGAAGAATCCAGTTTATTGACAACGTTTTCGTCTCCATTTGGTCGCCGTAAATGGCTGAGAATGCCCATGGGACTGACACCAGCTCCAGAAATATTTCAGCAGAAGTTGATGCAAGCTTTGGAAGGACTCCCAGGGGTAAAGATGATAGCAGATGATATATTAATAGTGGGAGAAGGTGACGATATGCAATCTGCAATAAAGAATCACGATACAAGGATGCTAAGATTTTTAGATAGGTGTAGAGAAAAAAGGATAAAGTTGAACTTGGAAAAGTTGAAACTGAAAATGACGGAAGTGCCATATATAGGACATCTGCTAACCTCAAATGGAGTGAAAGTGGATCCGGAAAAGGTGAAGGCGATACAAGAGATGCCTACCCCAACTGATGTGTGTGGAGTACAACGATTTTTGGGCATGGTGAATTATCTGTCCAAGTTTTGCAAGAATCTATCAGACATGTGTGAGCCAATGAGACAGCTAACTCACAAAGATGTGTTGTGGGAATGGACAGAAGCACAGGAGACGGCTTTCCAATCAGTAAAGACAGCCATTGCAGACACAGCAACCTTAAAATATTTTGATCCACAGTTAGAGGTGGTAGTCCAATGTGATGCGTCAGAAAAAGGCCTAGGTGCCACATTAATGCAAGAGCGGCAACCAATCACATTTGCAAGCAAAGCGCTAACACTGACAGAGCAGGGATATGCCCAAATCGAAAAGGAGTTACTAGCTGTGGTATTTGGAATGGAAAGGTTTCATCAGTACACATACGGTCGACAGGTAACAGTACAGTCAGATCACAAACCGTTGGAGAGCATTACAAAAAAACCACTACTAAATGCACCAAAGAGACTGCAGTGCATGCTTCTGCGACTTCAAAAATATGATTATGAAATTGGATATTGTCCAGGAAAAGACTTGTTGATTGCAGATACTCTAAGCAGAGCGTACTTACCCAACTCAGAGGATAAAGGACAAGAAATGGACAACATCAATATGTGTGATTATCTTGCAGTATCTAAAGATAAACTGAAACAAATACAGACCTTCACAGAAAAAGATAAAACACTACAGATATTAAAAACTGTGATCCTGCAGGGCTGGCCAAAATATAAGCAGCATGCTCCAAAGGAAGTTGCTCCATTCTTCCATATACGAGATGAACTGTCAGTACACCAAGGAATCATCATAAAGGGAGAAAGGGCAGTGATACCGGAGACTCTGAGAAGAGACATACTACAGAAACTACACTCGTCCCACTTGGGCATTGAAGGATGTTTGCGGCGAGCAAGAGAATCAGTTTATTGGCCGGGTATGAATGATCACATAAAAAGTTACATAGCACAATGTGAGATATGTGCGTCTGGCGGGGATAAACAACCGAAAGAGCCATTGCAACCGCATGCCGTTCCAAATAGACCATGGTCAAAAATAGGAATAGATTTGTTCACATTGGAGGAAAGAGAATACCTGGTAACTGTGGACTATTTTTCTAACTTTTGGGAAGTGGACCATTTGAAGGATACAAGAGCAAGAACAGTTATTAAAAAACTCAAGGCTCATTTTGCCAGATATGGGATTCCAGAGATTGTTTTTACTGATAATGCCGCTCAATTTAGGTCAGAAGAGTTCAAGGAGTTCAGCAAGTTATGGGAATTTGAACACAATACATCATCTCCTGGATATCCTCAAAGCAATGGCAAAGCGGAATCAGCGGTGAAAACAGCAAAGAAGTTGATTAAGAGAGCGAAACAGGCAGGGACAGATGTATATCTATCTATACTGGACCACAGGAACACACCTTCCCAAGGTCTAGACAGCAGCCCAGCACAGAGGCTTCTGAGTAAACGGACAAGGACACTCATACCAACAGCTAGTCATCTTCTGAAGCCAAATCTGGTGAGGGGAATGAGGTCA
Organism: Oophaga sylvatica; assembly: GCA_033576555.1. Lineage (NCBI taxonomy): Eukaryota > Metazoa > Chordata > Amphibia > Anura > Dendrobatidae > Oophaga > Oophaga sylvatica. Next base: position 688,118,684 of record JARQOD010000001.1, on the reverse strand, counting down.
AAACTAAATAAAAATCAGGATAGACAAGCGTTCTATTATAATCAGTCGGCAAAAGATCTACCAGAACTGAGACAAAATGACAACATCAGGATGCAGCCGAGCAAATATGACAAACAATGGAGAAAAGCAAAGGTGCTCCAGAAACTAGGACCTAGATCCTACGAAATTGTGACAGAGGAGGGAAGAAAACTAAGGAGAAATCAGAGACATCTGAGGAAAACGCAAGAAGGATCTGATACATGGTCATATGAACAGTATCCTCATATCGAAGATGAGGAAACAGCAAGTCTAAGCAGAGTGGCTACAGGGATGGCCCAGGTTCAGAGTGGAGATTCTGGTCGGAGACAGGCAATACCAGATGCGGTAACGCCCGAATCGAGAGAACCACCGAATAGTGGCAGTAACGCATCGTATGTTACTAGATCGGGCAGAATGATCACAAAGCCAGCACACCTCAAGGACTATATATACAACCAAGTATTTTAAAGTATCTTAATAGCATGATGCTTGCCAGTTATGTTTATGTTACCAATATCTTGAATATTGAAATGTTCACATGTATGTTAGTTATATTAGCTTAGTTATTTCTTCAGTTAAAAGACAAAGGATGTAGCAATATGTTATATGCTGAGCTGCCTCTAGGGGTCTCACGACCTGGATGTATTGAGAGGATAGAAAGGAGGGACTCGTTGGTAAGAGCTCAAGACAGGAAGCATTCATGTAATGGTGGCTGACAGAACCTGCACACAATAAAGTAACCCGTTACCACAATCGTGTCAGAGGCATAAACGAGAAACAGAACACACATAAACCTCTCTACACTGAAAATATTTGTGAATGGTGCAGATTTATTGCCAATCTACATCAGCAAAACAGGGGGATAAATTACACATTGCCCAATGCCCAAAAATATTCGTACTAAGTGGATTAAGCCCATGAGGGAAAAGGGGGCTTATAAAAACCACAAGAGGCGATCAGATGGATATATTGCAGACCACCTGTGAAAGCAGATGAAAGATGAGTATATATTGGTTAGAATTGCACTTGTAGTTCCGGACCTGCAAATAAGAACAATCTAGAATATGAAAGATATGGTTATTCAGATAGCATTTGAGTATTTGGGTAACATTTAAGTACTCAGATCTTACAGCTGGCACTAAATCATAGTCCTGGATACTGCTGGAACAAAAAAGACTGATAATAGAGAAGTCCTAATATAGGTAATCAAAGGTAGTCACTTTCCCAAGTCTTAGGGGAATACTAGCCCCGGCCGGTGGCTGATCCCGTAGATACTTAAATAGGCTGGTAAGTACTGTCCCCAGTTGGAGGGGAATCACCCCTCATTATTCTTGAAAAGCACAGTCATTGGTAAAAGAAAATGTCAGTCCCAGCAGCCGTGGTCTACAGCCGCGTCCTTAGTGCCCTTTCCAGCGACTGCCACGTACCTCTGTGCACTGAAGGTAACTGGGGATCCTTCCCCTTCGTAACCCTGTGCAGTACACGCACCACTTTTTCGAAGCACGGTACTATCGGCGGCCAGGTCCTGCTTCAACCACTTTACACAGTTGAGACGTGACTATGGATCACAGGTGGCTGACATTTTCTTTTACCAATGACTGTGCTTTTCAAGAATAATGAGGGGTGATTCCCCTCCAACTCGGGACAGTACTTACCAGCCTATTTAACCCTGAAGGGTTACCTCCAAGTATCTACGGGATCAGCCACCTGCCGGAGCTAGTATTCCCCTAAGACTTGGGAAAGTGACTACCTTTGATTACCTATATTAGGACTTCTCTATTATCAGTCTTTTTTTTCCATCCATTTCATTGACCTAGGATGTGTTAGAGTTAAATTCATGTGAATACTTTTCCATCCATTTATGATAAGGCTAGCAGAGTTAAATTCAGTATTTCTTCTCAAGGCCTTGGAAAGCTGAGGCATAGAAGAAGGGAAGATAAGAAAGGAATGTTCCTTCATTAATAAATACTCCTCCTGACATGAAGAGATACTCTGTACTAGGAGCGAAAATCAGGGGCAAAAGGCAAAGATGGAAAGTTTGGTTAGAAAACAGTATGTTACGTGCTTTAATGATAAGTTGTATTAACTGCCATATATGGTAATTCCGCTTCCTGCTTCAGGGGTGTATATAAGCCCCTTCATTAGCAATAAAGAGTAGAGTATATTGACGCACCCTTTGGTTTGTGTCTTATTCTCTCTGGTACCACATTCTGAGGAGGAAAGGGTTAACAAGATAACAGCGACGACAGCCTGGCGCCCGAACAGGGACCTGAGTTAATCTACTCTGAGGAAGCCCGACCGGTCCGGAGACGTGGGATGAGCGGAGCCTTCTGTTGGTGATATACATACAGCGCTGGGGTAAGAATACTTATTATATTCTACCCAAAAATCTATATCACTGTATAGTGGACTCCCTCCTCCCCGAGCGGTCGGCTTTCCAGGTAATTCACAGGTATTCCTGGCTCAGGTCCCTTTGAACCAGTAGACCCTCAGATTAATTGTCAGTCCTGCCTTTCCTCCTTTGAATAATGACAGTATGGATCCAATGATTGTGTTGTGGTTTTGTCTTGGTGTCTGTGTGATTGGATTGTTCATTTGGTTGGCGTACAAATATTGAAGAGCGAGCAGTGGAATGGTTCAGAAACCTTTGTGGCCCATTGTCTAAGTGACAGAGTCTTGGTGACGGAGTCATAGTGACGCAATTGTCTTGGTGACAAACTTGTCTTGGTGACAAGAGAATCTCTTCTAGGTGAGGAGATAAAAAAATGGGGGACCAAAAATGCCAAGGAAGGCATTTCTGCTAAAGATTTAGTTGTGCGCAGAGATTGTGAAAAGCAGGCATGAATGAAAACGGAGAATTGAACAGTGATAAATGGAAAAGGTTCTTTGACTCACATCATGGATGGTTGAGAGACAAAGGAAAACAGTGAACCTGTGGATGAGTGCGTGTGATTACTTAGAAGAAAAGACTGAAGAATTAGGAGACGGACGTTACAGACTGACAAAAACAGGGATGACTGATTTACCCTCCTGTCTGCCTCCCCCCCCCGGACAGTAGTGTTATACAGACCATGGAGCCCTACAGAGCAGTCGGCTCTAATAAAGCAACTAGACAGGATTTGCAAGCACTTATAAAAGGGAAATTGGCAGATGAAGCTAGATACGATAGACTGATAGATGAGACATACAAGTGCTATGTGTGTAGGACCACACCTGACAATGCAGAAGTCAGTGACAGCAAGCAGAGATAAGTGCTGGCAGCAGCGAGATGGCATTTTCCTTTAGACCAAGGTCATTCTACAGATAAGGAAGCTGAAGGCTGAGGGAGAGAGGACACACAAACTGCGCAGCGGCCCGACTTACCCCCTCCCATCAGGCATTCAGCATAGAGACGCAGAGCCAGAGTGCAGTAGGTTTCAGATTTCTAATCACCTCTGTTGAATATGTTTTTAGAATAGACACAGTACGTAAGAATCGAAGGGCTAGGCATGTGAATAGAAGGTCAGAGTATGTGAGAAGATAGACAGGCAGAGAAAGTAAGTAGACCAGATTGGAGATCAGTTAAAGCAGAGGATCTAGCCAGAATAGCACAGGGGGCACAACATGATTTAGCGCAGGCAAAAAGAGGTAGCTTGCACATGAACCCCCTTGTCTCCTTACCCCCCCACTCCTAAATGCACAGTGCAGGTGAACACCAGGGGGACATGAGGTTGAGTTCCAAGTGGACACGGGGGCAGACAATTCAGTAATTACAGAAGAGGACAAATTAATTTCCTTCAATGTTAGAAGGTGTGATACCGCATGATTTCTGGGCTTCAGATAAAACAGATGTGGGCAGATTAAGGGTGCAGCCAGTCATGGTCAAATTAAAGCCAGGTGCAATCCTGCCCCAACAGAGACAGTATCTTCTTAGTTTAGCTCAAGAAACGACTATTGCTCAGCAGATGCAGAAACTGGTAGCAAGTGATGTTAAAACCTAGCCCCCACCTTTGGCAGCAGGCCTGCAGCTAGGTTCTTATCAGTAGCTTTAACAGAAAAAAAAAACTCCAGCTTCCCCCTTCAACTACGAGATTTAACTCTCTATGTATTGGCTGGTACAATATATATATATACACTTTTGTTCCAGATATCTCAGGAAGCTGCTTGGTTCACAGTTATTGATTTTGCCAATGTTATTTTTATAATATGTTGATGTCTTACTGATTTGTGCCCCCTCCAGGAAACAGTGTCGTATTGCAACAATATCACTCATGTTGTTTTTGTACCAAGCTGAATGTAAAGCGTCAAAGGATAAACTGCAATTCTGTAAATCTTCAGTTATCTTTTTGGGACATTGCATTACACTGGGGGCGCGACATCTGACCAGCGCTCGCAAAGAAGCTGTACAGAATTTTCCTATTCCTGTTAATGTTGCCGCTCTTAGGACATTTCTTGGACTGGTTTCCTATTGCAGGCAGTGGATTCATGCTGTATCAATCCTCATGCAGCCTCTCTATGACTGTATCACCATTGTGCCTTTTAAACTAACTCCTGAAGGTATAGACTGTTTTTATTCTCTCAAAAACAGGATTGTGGCAGCTCCAGCGCTAGGAACCCCCAACTATGAACTACCATTCACCCTGTATCTCCACGAACAGCAGGGACACGCGGCAGGGGTATTGACTCAGTTACATGGTGACAATCAAAGGCCAGTAGCCTATTTCAGTGGAAGACTAGATGCAGTGGCTAGAGGTGCCCCGTCCTGTGTACGGGCAGTACATGCTGTAGGACTATTGCTTCACAAATCGTCAGATATCGTTCTTGATCATCCACTGACAGTACTTACACCTCATGACGTATATACCATACTGAACCAGGTGCAACCGGCACACCTTTCAGCTGCACGTCACCTTCGATTGCAATGTGCACTTTTAATGCCTCCAAATGTTTCTTTGCAGAGATGTACCACACTTAATCCTGCCACGTTGTTACCTCTCTCGGATCTAAAGGAGGGGTCAGGTCAGGTATTGTACAAAGAAGATCCAAGAGAGGAGATTCCTCATGATTGTGTTCAGCTTATGGCACAGGAAACAGCAGGCCTACCCACAGTGTTTGAAACTGAGAGACTTAATGCTGATTTTGAATTTTTTGTAGATGGATCTCGCCACCAAGATGACTCAGGTACCTTCCACACCGGGTATGCCATCGTCTCCCTGAATGCAGTGATCAAAGCAGAACCAATGCTCCCACATCAGTCGGCCCAGGAGGCTGAACTTAAGGCTCTGACCGAGGCCTGTAAGATAGCTGAAGGTAGAATTGTTAACATCTACACAGATTCTAGATACGCATTCGGTATAGCTCATGATTTTGGTCCAATTTGGAAATCTAGAGGATTCCTGACGGCAGCAGGACATCCCATTAAAAATGCTGACGCAGTCCAGCAGTTAATTGATGCATTACAATTACCAAAAGAGGTAGCTGTCATAAAAGTTAAAGCACATACCAGACGCACTGATCAGGTGAGTAAAGGAAACGCAATGGCCGATGCAGCAGCAAAAACAGCAGCCAGTAGACCACTCCAAGGGGTAACGATGCACCAGGTAAGCGCTCCCAAAAATCCCTTTGTGTCGGAGGATGCCTTAGCCCAGATGCAGGCTCAGGTGCGCCAGGAGGAAGTAGAAAAGTGGGAAAAAGAAGGTGCATGTCTGAATGCAGCAACTGGGGTATGGGGAGAGAGGGATGCGTCGATGCCTTCCAAGAGCGTTGTACCCTGCAGTCGCCCAGATGTTACATGGGCCAACCCACCAGTCCAAAACTGCTGTAATGAGCGTGATGCAGAAGCATTGGGTAGCACCAGGCTTTTCCACCTGTATAGAAGGTTTGATCCAGGGATGCATGGTATGTGCTACACATAATCAGGGAAGGGTAGTCAAGACACCACCCAAACACACCCCTCGGCCCTTCTATCCTTTCCAGAGACTGCAGATTGATTATATTCAGCTGCCAAAAATGGGAGTACGTGTTGGTGTGTTTTTGATTTATTCTCAGGTTGGCCGGAGGCTTTCCCGATTGCCAAGGCTACGGCTGCGGCAACCGCAAAGAAGCTGCTTGCGGAGGTGGTGTGCAGGTATGGAGTACCAGAGGTGATCGAAAGTGACAGAGGTACACATTTCACAGGTGAAATAATGAATGAAGTCTTGACAGCTCTGGGAATTCAACAAGCTTTTCATACCCCATATCATCCACAAAGCAGTGGAAAAGTAGAAAGACTAAATGGGACATTGAAGTTAAAAATCCAAAAGGCCATGGCTGAAACAGGGAAATCTTGGCCTGAATGTTTACCGTTAGCCCTATACTCAGTAAGGTACACTCCAAATAGAAAAACTGGACTTTCTCCGTATGAAGTACTACTTGGCAAAATGCCTAGTTTAGGATGTTTCTTTCCCCAAGCACTGGAGATGAGTAGCTCATATGTAAGGGATTTGCATAAAAGACTCAAAAAAAAAGTACATGATAATGTCTTCAGTTCTCTTCCAGATCCGAACCAGGATCCTGGGAGTCACAGCTTGCAGCCCGGAGACTGGGTAGTCATTAAAAGACACGTGAGAAAGAGTCTGGATCCGAGATTTGATGGACCTTTTCAAGTTCTACTGACGACAAGTACCGCAGTCAAGCTACAAGGCAAAGAAACTTGGATCCACGCATCGCATTGTAAGAAGATCCTTGGAGAGCCTCCAGAAGAGGAATGATGCTACTAATGACATTTGCTTGCATCCTTGCAGTAACGGATGCTTGGAACAGACTTAGCCGAGTAGATGGTGATGATAACAGGTTCATTAGACACCACTTAGTTTTAGTGGATGGACTGAAAGAACAAAACCAAACTGTTGCAAACTGTTGGATTCGTATATTACATAAACGATCTGCAGACAATAGACCTCGCCCAAATGGGAGACCACACATAGTGGAGATGGGGATAGCAAATAAATTTTTCAGTGCATTATTTATCTACCCTATGATAACTCAGACATGGGATAAGTTGGTAGAATCCACAGATTACCTAGATGATCAAATATGGGATATTTTAGATATCATGAATGGGTCCCTTGCAGTACAGAACCAGCTAATTATTGTTACTAACCAACATACTCTCGTGTTAGATTACCTGACTGCAGCTCAAGGAGGGATGTGCCAGATTATTGGACCTGCATGTTGCCATTATATTGATAATTCTAGTGTTTTAACCCTTAAACATAAGCTAGAGGATGTCATAAAGTTAAAGAAACTATATGATGAGGCAAATCTGAAGAATCAAGATTCATGGTGGGCAAATACTTTCTCCTTTCTTAACCCCGCAAATTGGTTCAAAGGCATAGGGGGATGGCTGACTGGGATAATACAAGCTGGCCTACAGGTTTTATTGATATGTCTTGCTATCTATTTACTTTTTAAAATTTGTTTGATGTGTATTAGACGATGTACTAAGACAAAGAAGAGATATAAAGATATGTATTGATCAAATGAAGGAACAAAAGGAGGGAATGTTAGAGTTAAATTCATGTGAATACTTTTCCATCCATTTATGATAAGGCTAGCAGAGTTAAATTCAGTATTTCTTCTCAAGGCCTTGGAAAGCTGAGGCATAGAAGAAGGGAAGATAAGAAAGGAATGTTCCTTCATTAATAAATACTCCTCCTGACATGAAGAGATACTCTGTACTAGGAGCGAAAATCAGGGGCAAAAGGCAAAGATGGAAAGTTTGGTTAGAAAACAGTATGTTACGTGCTTTAATGATAAGTTGTATTAACTGCCATATATGGTAATTCCGCTTCCTGCTTCAGGGGTGTATATAAGCCCCTTCATTAGCAATAAAGAGTAGAGTATATTGACGCACCCTTTGGTTTGTGTCTTATTCTCTCTGGTACCACATTCTGAGGAGGAAAGGGTTAACAAGATAACAGCGACGACAGCCGCAAACCTATCTTTCTGACACTGTGCACTGCATTGTGATCCAAAATCCTTTGTTACTCTTCAGATTTCATGATGCCTTGCACACATTCAAGGCACACAGTGCCAGAGGCAACAAAACAACCCCAATACATCTTTAAACCTCCACCATATTTGACTGTAGGTACAATGTTCTTTTCTTTGTAGAAGAGTAGCTTCACCAAAAAGCTCTATCTTGGACTCATCTGTTCACAAGACACTTTCTCAGAAAGATTTTGGCTTCCTTACATACATTTTGTCAAACTGCAATCTAGCTTTTTTATGTCTCTGTGCCAGCTGTGGGGTTCTCCTTGGTCTCCTGCCATAGCGTTTCATTTCATTGAAATGTTGACGGTTAGTTCGCATGTACAGTGAAGCACCATGAGCCTGCAGGACAGCTTGAATTTCTTTGGAACTTGATTTGGGCTGCTTATCCACCATCCAAGCTATCCTCCATTGCAACCTTTCATCAATTTTTCTCTGCGGTCCACTTCCAGGAAGATTAGCTACAGTTCATTGGGTTGTAAACTTCTTGATTATGTTGCGCACGGTGAACAAAGAAACATCAACACTTCTGGTGATCGACTTGTAACCTTAAGATTGTTGATATTTTTCAACAATGTCGGTTCTCAGACAATTCCCTTCCTCTCTTTCTGTTCTCCATGTTTAGTATGGCACACAATGCAAAAATTGAGTTATCAACTTCTCCACTTTTTATCTGGTTTCAGGGGTGATTTTCACATTGCCCACACCTGTTACTTGTCACAGATGAGTTTGAATGAGAATCACATACAAAGTTGTTTATCCAAGTTTGGAAAGGTGCCAACAATTTTGTCCTGCCCATTTATGGGGTTTTATGTGAAATTATGTCCAATTTGCCTTTTTTTCTGTGTTTTTTGTGTTTTTCAAATACACTTAAATGAAATAAACATGTGTATAACAAAACATGTGCAATAGTTTTCTGGGATAAACACTTCATTTTCTTGAACAATTTAAAGGGTGTCAACACTTTCGGCCATGACTGTACCTCAGAGGAAGGCTCTTTTGAGGAGATAAATTACATGTGTGACTGCAACAGTGGGAATTATGTTTTCCATGTAGAAACATTCCCATTCTCAGATATCTGTGTATATATGTCCATGTAATAATGGGCATCTGGAAAAATTTCAGAACACTGGTCAGATCAAGCAAGCTTGGATTTATGTTCTCCATTCCCTAGATTTCTGTAAAATAGGTAACTCATTTCAGCTTTAAAATACTCCAAGATCCCTGGATGAGAAGTTGACCTTTGAACTTGATGAGGTAATGTTGGTACCTTGTGAAAAGACTGGTTTGTCTAGACTTAAACAGATAAAGACGTAAATACTTGTGTTGCTAAATTATTAACTAAGTGTAGACACAGATGTAAAGATTTCCTCCCATCACTTAGACCATTTCATATGTATTATATTTGGGTTATTTTGCCAATAACAATATATATGTAAATATATATTTCTATCATTGGAGTGGTTTTCAATGAAACTTAGCCCCCCCCCCCCGCCTTTTCGCAGTACAAAAATAAAGAAATATAAAATAAACATATTTGGCATTGGTGTGTCCATCAATGTCTGATCTATCAAGATAGAAATTGATTTAAACTGTACATTCAACACAAAAAATGAATAAAAACTACAGAATTGCTGGTTTTCTTCGCCTTCTCCACCACCTACTTCCCAGGAAATGCAATAAAAATTAATCAAAATGTAATGCTATCAATAAAAACATCAGCTCAGCTCACACAAAAATCAAACCCTCATAAAGCTACGTCAGAAAAATAAAAAAGTTAGAAGTATTACAAAATGGCAATTCAAGCATTTTTTGCCACTAAAATACAAGAAAAATTCATAAGTGTTGGCCTGATCATACAAACCTGAAGAATCATATTGTTAAGTCATTTTTACCAGATATTGAATGCTAAAAGACAAAAACAAAACAACAATGCTTGGAAATGCGTTTTTTCACCATGTCACCTAACTTTGACACATGACCTCAGCATCTTTAGAGACTTGAACATCTTTAGGTGAATGGACCAAAGGTATTTTAAATATGAAAAGAGAAAATTGTATTGCCTTGTTCATACTATACATATATTTAGGAAATACTTTATTCTGCAACTTTTTTTCTGTTTTCCAGTACATCATATGATAAAGTGAATGGTGTCATTCAAAACCACAACATGTTTTGCAAAAAAAACAAGCCCTCACATGATTATGTCAACAGAGAAATAACAATATAGGTAATGGAAAAGAATTGAAAACAGGAAAAAGAAAATCTCCCGTTTAGGAAAGGGTTAGAAGACCTCTTCTCCCCATTTACTTGTCCCGACATTGTGACATTTTGTGTTTTCTCATCGTGGCAATGTGATGTTTTGTAGCTTGAAACAGGTTAATGCAAGGGCTGCAAATAGTGTTGAGCGATACGATACCGCAAGTATCGGGTATCGGCCGATATTAGCTGTATCGGCCTTTCGATACTTAGTTCCGATATTTTCCATATATCGTATACCGGAATCGGATTTGTCACTGTCACTGTGAGTGTCCGTCGGTCGGGTCTGTCAGGAGTCAGCGGCACTTACCTGGCAGAAGATCTCCGGTGGTCACGGCCTGGACTGGTTGATGGCCGCCATCATCTTTCCCCGGCAGTCACATGCAGTTTCTCGCGATAACTGCAGTGACTGCTGGGTAATCCCGGCCGTAAAGCAGTCAGTCCGATGACGTCACCGCCGGGGAAGCAGGTAATCAGCTGTGCTGCGCCGGGATGACAGCCTCTGCCTGTCATTCCGATGTAGCAGAGCTGGATCGCCGTGGGACAGTTGTTACTATGGACTGCGTCGGACAGGTGGTATACTGTTGGTTTTTTTTTTCCTTTTTTTACAGGAGATCGATGGCGTCGCAGGAATGAGAGTATAATAAAATAAATGAAAACTGTGTTGTCTCTTTTATTTCATTAAAATACTTTTTTCTTGCTGTGTCTTTTTTTTTATACATTTTAAAACTTTGGGATTAATAATGGATCGGTGTCTTATTGACACCTCTCCATTATTAACCGGGATTATTGTCACCGTGCAATCAACGGTGACATTAACCCCTTATTACCCCACTTGCCACAGCTACAGGGCAGTGGGAAGAGCCGGGTAAAGTGCCACAATTGGCACATCTTTTGATGCGCCAAACGTGGGGCTGCTGTAGCCTGGTATTATCAGGCTGTTGAGGGCCAAAATCCATGGGCCTTGACAGTCTTTTAATACCAGGCCGCAGCAGTCTGCATTTTACTTGGCTGGTTAACAAAAATAGGGGGGATCCCTGCTGTGGCCTGGTATTATCAGGCTGGCAAGGTCCATGGATATTGGATCCTTAGCAGTCTGAAAAACCAGGCCTCAGCAGTCTGCTTCATCTGGCTGGTTAACAAAAATAGGGGGGACCCCACGCCAAATTTTTTTCGAGGGGATCCCCTATTTTTGTTAAACAGCCAAGATATGCAGACTGCTGTGGCCTGGTATTATCAGGCTGGCAAGCAGGGTCGGACTGAGGCACCGGGACACCGGAGAAACCTACGGTGGGCCCCAGCTCCTGCGTGGTGGGCCCTGATTTGAAAGGATAGGTCGCGGGGCAGAGGGGGCGGTGGCCCCGGGGCCCGCGCTCTGAGGGGGCCCACCCGGAGCTACGATACAGTTACATTCTGCAGCAGAGCAGGGAGAATCGCTCTCCCTGCTCTGCCACCCGGAAGCTATGGGGCCTGAACAGGCGTTGGGGGGGCCCGGTGCCAGCAGTGGGCCCCCTACCCGTCATCGGAGGGTCAGCTGTATCGGCATCCAGCTGATAAAGCTGACCGCATAGAGAGAGAAGGAGCGAGCACTCCTTCTCTCCCATAATCCCCCTCTCAGCGTATGACAGCGGGCGCAATAACATCACCTGCCGGCGCCCGCTGTCAGACGCTGAGAGGGAGAACAGTGAGCAGCACAGGAGCCGAGAGGTGAGTTTTTTTTTTAATTTTTTTAATGGGGTGCATCGAGTCCTGGCTGGAGAAGTCGTCCCTGTCGGTGTGGGCCAGATGGAAAAGACATGAAAAGTGAACAATTCCATTACAAAGAACATCACGTAAGTCATTATCTGTACCTGTGCTGTAATCTATATGTTCTGTAGGACTGGTATTATTTAACACAGCCATAGGCGGTAATACAAAAATTGGTCTTTTTATATATAAAATAATTTTGGCCACAGCGCGGTCATTTGCTGAGGTTCTCTGAGATGGGCCCACTCAGAATTTTTTCCCCCACTAAACCAAAAACCCTAGCTACGCCTATGGCTCTCTCTCTAGTCTTTCTTTCTCGCTCTCTGTTCTTTCCTCGCTCCTGTTTTTTCCCCTCTGTTATTTCTCATTTTCTTCCCCTTATTCTTCTCTGTTTGTCTTTCTCTCTGCTGTTTTCTTCTTTCCCAGTACCAGCCCGGGCCCTCATTACCATCAGTGTGACACAGGCAAATGGTTCCCGGGGGGCAGTTTATGGGGTGTTTACTGTGAAATGGGTGTTGTCGGGGAGGGCCTAAAATTTTTCTGCGGCGCGCAACACGCGCCGCACCCCTTTAAAAACCTCTTTCCTGTCTTCCAAATTTGGAGGTATCTGTATGCCTCCCTACAACTTCTGGCCATGCTCCTATGAGCGGACGGAGGGCTCGTGAGGGATTCCTCCCACCCTGGACTAAAGCATCCCACCAACTCCTGGACAGTCTGTGGTGCAACGTGGGATGGCCTAAAATTTTTTGCAGCATAAAAGCGTGCCACATTTTTTGCCCTCTTTCCCTTATTCAAAATTGGGGAAATTGTTTGGGCGCAAAAAAATTTTTCTGGTGGGGCCCGGCCCTTTCCCACCTGCGGCAAGTCCCCGTATGTTGGGTCCTTAAAAGCCTTAAATACCATCCTAGCCAGGGGGGTACATAAAATCATGGGGCCCCATAGCAAAAAGTTAATGTTTTCCCCCCCCCCCCAAAAAAAAAACCCCCAGGCATTGTAAAATTTTAAAGGCCAGCACGTGAGGGAATTTGGTCGCACAGAACCGGGGGGTTAGGGGGTACTCACACCGATCACGCGATCTATGGGGGGGGTCACGGTACACCTCGGTTCGTGACCTGGGCGATCACTGGAATGTGGGATTTTCCGGGGATGAAAATTTTCGTGTAGTTTTTTGTAGCCACCCGAGTCCTGGTCAGGGGGTCCAGCGTGCTGTGCAGGTCCTCTGGAGGGATGGGTTGGGAGGTAAGAAAGTTTCTACGGGAACACGTATCCTTCCAGGGGAATAGATTAGATAGAGCAATGGGGCAAAATGATGTAGCAGATGGACTATCACGTAGTAAGAAAGCAGGAAACACTTCAAGTTAAACGTTGCATAATAAAATTTTTTAAAAATAACTTTCAAAAGGCAAATAGCATTAGGCCGAAGTTCGTTTGGGGACTTTTTAGGACTACCCCCACCGGGGGAAATTCAAGTGTCCCTTTTCTTGTGTTGTGGGGGACCCCTCCAAACCTCCCCAAATTGTCCCCTTGGGTGGGCTGCAAGACTTTCCTTGAGCAGACCCCACTTTCGGGCCCCAAACCCAAAAGGGTTTTTGGGGGTTTTAAA
>JARQOD010000001.1:688049108-688104948 GCA_033576555.1 Oophaga sylvatica | reverse complement strand
AAAGGGTTAGCGGGTTTTTTAAGGGGCAGGGCTGCAATGTGTTAAATGTTTTTGGGGGTAAAGTTCATTTTTCTACCAAATTTTAAAATTTCAAGTAATTGGAAATTTGATCACTCTTTATAACATTCGGAGATAAAAATTTTGTTTTAAAAAAAGTGAAGCATAACTTTAAAAAAAATTAAATTTGTGTCATTCCAAAATTTTGGCCATACTGTAATTCACTGCATTTACTGAAAACATTACTAGGTGTGAAGGAAACAAGTGAACTGTTTAAAATTTTAGCAGCCGTTTTTCACCTCACCGGAAGCCAAGCCTTTAAAACCAGCGAATTTTGGGGATTTTTTAAAAGGGGTTTATTTTTTTTTTATTACTTAGAACATAAAAGGGGGGCCCCCGGGCCCCTGGTCCCCAACTCCGCTCAAGGGGGTTCACAAACCACTAAAAAGAGATTTGCTTAATACCAGGGTGGTCTGACACCTCACCTGCAACTGAATCCCTTGGGTCTTTTTTTGGATACTGCAGCCTTCTATTCTTTTCATTGGGGGTCCTTCCTCTTTTTTTATCTGGTAGAGGTAAACAATCCCCAGAGTGCCAGTTTTGGGGGCCCCCCCCAATTTCCTATCAAAAGGGTATCCCACACTTAACAGGGCACAACAATCGAAAAAAAACTTCACTTTTTGCGATCTTTTTAGTGACGCTTTTGGGTGTGGCATGACAACGAGGGGGCCCCTCTTTTTTCTCGCTGATCTTCCCTTTTGGGTTCTGGCCGTATTTAATCGTTGGCGTCCCGCTGGTGAGCCATACGCTGGCGGCACGTTTTGAAACATTTGCGCTGTTTTTTTACATCGCAAAGTCTTAAGGAGATCGCTAACCGCTTAGCGTCGTTACGAATCGTAAATGTGGCGCTACTACGACATTAAAACAATCACAAAAAACGATGCATTATATGCTCGTTATTGTGACGTTGCGGGGTTTAGTGTGGCAGACCTTAAGAAACAAGGTTATCGTATAAAAGTGCTGCAAAGCCCCTCAAGCAGGCAATCTGTTTAACCCATGCATATGTGCAAAAATTTTCTTCCCCAAATGAAGTATAAATGTGTAAAGAGCCAGGCAGTCCATCGGGATGTTTTACAAACAATACAAACAAAGACCACCACAATGAGTGAAATTTTAAAACGCAGGCAGTTTTGTTTGTGTGTAAACTAGCTGAAGGCAATCCTAAAGCCCCCGCTCACAAGTATCTCGAGCGAGATCGTGCGAGTCCAGTTTTGTGGCCAGCACGTCTCCCCAGCGTTCGCTGTGTGGGACTTCAGCACGATCAGCCCCCCGTGGGATCGCGATCGTTCTGAATGTCCTGGGACATTTTTTTGATCGCGGTCCCCGCTGGCAGGCAGCATCCGCTGCGTGTGACAGGCGGAAGACCCGATCCCGATAAACCAATAACACGGTTTCCAGGTGCGGGGTGTGCCTGGAAACCCGCTGTGACCTTGGTCCACGCCCTGAGCAGGGAGCTGGTAACCAAGGAACCCCCTTGGGTTTCCAGGCGCGGGGCTTGCCTGGAAACCCGCGTGTACCTGGATCCAGCGCCCTATTCAGGGAGCTGAAACCAAGGTACACAGCGGTTTCCAGGCACCCCCGCACCTGGAAACCCGCGGACCTTGGATACCACGCCATGCAGGGAGCTGGTAACCAGGTACACACCCGGTTTCCAGGCGGGCTGTCCTGGAAACCCGCTTGTACCTTGGATACCAGCGCACTGATGCAGGAGCTGGTACCAAGGTACACAGCGGTTTCCAGGCACCGCGCAGCGCCTGGAAACCCGACTGTACCTTGGTTACCAGCCCCTCATCGGGGCTGGTATCCAAGGTACACTGCGGGTAACTAACGATGTTACCCGCATGTCGCTGTGCTGATCGCTGCCCAACTGCCTTTTTGGCAGTCAGCAGCGATCAGGTAGGACCACCACGACCGAACGTTGTCGGATCGCTGGTGTAACGCTTGTGAACCCGGGCTTTTAAGATTTTACATTAGGTATTTGAAGCATTAATAGTAACTTTGAATTAAAAAACAGTTAAAACAGTCACCCAGAGCAGGTCAACTAAAACATGAAAAAAGGAAAAATTTCAGCAGCGCTAGGTATAAAGGCTCAAAAATAGACAAAAACCATAGTTTGTCAAAAAAGTGTGAAATCAATAAATAAAAACTAATTTGTGACATTGTACAATAATTTTATTCTGAGCTGCCTCAGGGTCCACGACCTGGAGTAATGAAGATAGAAGGGGGGACTGTTGGTAAGAGCCAAGACAGGGAAGCACAATAATGGGGGACAGAACCTGCACACAATAAAGTAACCCTTACCAAATCGTGTCAGAGCATAACGGAAACAGAACATGGTGGCAGCAGGCTGACCATAAAGAACAATGGACAGCAATCCAGGCAGCTTTGGACAACTCAACGTAAGTAAAGTGCCCACAGACAGCATTATGGGAGCGATTAAAACCTCCTCAGAACTAGACACATGTCCTCAAATCTACGCAGACCGGGACATTGGGAAGGGAGGAGTTTACTCTGTATTGGATCTACATAGACACCAATGATCAGAAGCGTAAAGGGGTTGCCACACTGAACAAATCGTAACGGATGTAAAAAAAAAAAGTCACTATTTAGCGACCCGTTACGATGTTTTCTGCGGCAGCTGCCGCGCGGCTTCCTGCTGTTCTCGCTCGTCGCTGGAATCGTTCCCGACCTATTTTCCGCGGCGCTCCCGCGGGTAAGTATATATCGCTAGTGGGCACCTTTTCTTAGCGATTTACGGTACTTTTTGTACCGCTAAAGTCTTTAGAAGATCGCAACGGCGATAGCGTCGTTAAATATATCGCTAAATGTGGCCTCACTTACGATATAGAAACCAATCCCGCAGCGACCATTGTAAGCTCGTTTCGTGACGACGGGATTGTTTAGGTGGATACCTTGAGGTGAAGCTTTCTATATTATTGGAAAAAAAAAGGCAGAGAACTTTAGACCCTGACCAGGACGGTAGGAACAGCTGGCAGACGTACGGCATTTGATAAGCACGTGACCCCCAAGAAGAAGAACAGTGGAAAGATTAATTTTTTACAAAAACAGGAGATGGGAGAGAATTAGACGCATATGCTGAGCTAAAAGACTGGCAGCAACAGCAGCTTTGAGATATCAAGTTCTTTATCAGAGATAGAATAGGTCGGCATCAGAGAGCCACGCTAAGAGAAGACTGCTGAGAAGGAGGGTTAAAACCCCAGAGAAATGCATCAAATAAGCAGAGCTGCAGAGTAACAAAAACAGCCTGAAATGAGGCAACACCCTGAGGACCAACGCAGTAACCATGAAGGAAAACAGAGCACCAAGCGAGAAACAGCCAATCAATACTTGGCAGAAGACATGAAGAGAAAAGAGAAGTGTCCACTTAAAAGCTGCAGGACTGTGGTAGTAATCATTTCGCCCTCTCTGCAACTTAAGCCCTTTAAAAAGCACAGAGAAATTCCAGTGGAACGGACTGCATGACAGGCGAAATATACATGGTCAGCTACAGTCTGCAACAGAGAATGTCAATACAGTCAGAACAGCCAGAACCTAAATAAAGACAACTGTTTGCAACCTTTTATTAAATGACAAACCCATTAATTTCGTTGGATTGGAGCAAGTTGCAAGTCTACCGGGGATTACAAATGAACAGGTGCCATTGAACCACGATAAGTATTTTGATGTACAACAAAACGATACTGAAACCTTTGGGATGCAAACGAAGGTTGTAACCCATGCAACAGAAAGAGTATAGGCCCAATTTACATTGCGCGGGGTGGTGCCACCTACCTTACTAGTTCAGGCAATGGATTAATAAAGGTACAATTCCATAACATTATTCTGTGGAATCAAACAGAGTATGAAGGCAACCCAAAAAGCAACGCAATAGAATTTACAGTTAAAAAAACAAGTATGCGGATGTATTTGAGGGTGATGGATGTTTTTGAAGGAAAACACAAATGGAAATGATAACACAGTACAACCTACCAGATTACCGACAAGAAAAGTGCCTGTAGCGCTACTTCAGGCCATAGAAGAAGAACTACAGGATTTAGAAAAGCGAGGCATGATAGAAGTCTCCATCATAGCACAGACTGGATAATAGTTTGGTCATAGTGCAGAAACCATCAGGAAAACTAAGAATTTTGTATCGATCCCAAACACTAAAACAAAGCTCTCAAAAGGAATCACTATCCGATGCCTACAAAAGGATGTGCTACCAGATTTATCAAAGGCAAAAATATTTTCAGTTTGTGACGTAAAAAATGGATTTTGGCATGTGGAATTGATGAAGAATCCAGTTATTGACAACGTTTTCTTCTCCATTTGGTCGCCGTAAATGGCTGAGAATGCCCATGGTACTGACACCAGCTCCAGAAATATTCAGCAGAAGTTTGATGCAAGCTTTGGAAGGACTCCCAGGGGTAAAGATGATAGCAGAATATATTAATAGTGGGAGAAGTGACGATATGCAATCTGCAATAAAGAATCACGATACAAGGATGCTAAGATTTTTAGATAGGTTGTAGAGAAAAAAGGATAAAAGTAGAACTTGAAAAGTTGAAACTGAAAATGACGGAAGTGCCATATATAGGACACTGCTAACCTCAAATGGAGTGAAAGTGGATCCGGGAAAAGGTGAAGGCGATACAAGAGATGCCTACCCCAACTGATGTGTGTGGATGTCAAACGATTTTTGGGCATGGTGAATTATCTGTCCAAGTTTTGCAGAATCTAATCAGACATGTGTGAGCCAATGAGACAGCTAACTCACAAAGATGTGTTGTGGGAATGGACAGAAGCACAGGAGACGGCTTTCCAATCAGTAAAGACAGCCATTGCAGACACAGCAACCTTAAAATATTTTGATCCACAGTTAGAGGTGGTAGTCCAATGGGATGCGTCAGAAAAAAGGCCTAGGTGCCACATTAATGCAAGAGCGGCAACCCAATCACATTTGCAAGCAAAGCGCTAACACCGACAGAGCAGGGATATGCCCAAATCGAAAAGGAGTTTAAGCTGTGGTTTTGGAATGGAAAGGTTTCATCAGTAACATACGGTCGACAGGTAACAGTACAGTCAGATCACAAACCGTTGGGAGCAATTACAAAAAAACCACTACTAAATGCACCAAGAGACTGCAGCGCATGCTTCTGCGACTTCAAAAATATGATTATGAAATTGGATATTGTCCAGGAAGAGACTTGTTGATTGCAGATACTCTAAGCAGAGCGTACTTCCCAACTCAGAGGATAAAGGACAAGAAATGACAACATCAATATGTGTGATTATCTTGCAGTATCTAAAGATAAACTGAAACAAATACTGACCTTCACAGAAAAAGATAAAACACTACAGATATTAAAAACTGTGATACCTGCAGGGCTGGCCAAAATATAAGCAGCATGCTCCAAAGGAAGTTGCTCCATTCTTCCATATACGAGATGAACTGTCAGTACACCAAGGAATCATCATAAAGGGAGAAAGGGCATGATACCGGGAGACTCTGAGAAGAGACATACTACAGAAACTAACTCGTCCCACTTGGCATTGAAGGATTTTGCGGCGAGCAAGAGAATCAGTTTATGGCCGGGTATGAATGATCACATAAAAAGTTACATAGCACAATGTGAAGATATGTGCGTCTGGCGGGAATAAACACCGAAAGAGCCATTGCAGCCGCATGCCGTTCCAAATAGACCATGGTCAAAAATAGGAATAGATTTGTTCACATTGGAGGAAAGAGAATACCTGGTAACTGTGGACTATTTTTCTAACTTTTGGGAAGTGCCATTTGAAGGATACAAGAGCAGAACAGTTATTAAAAAACTCAAGGCTCATTTTGCCAGATATGGGATTCCAGAGATTGTTTTAACTGATAATGCGCTCAATTTAGTCAGAAGAGTTCAAGGAGTTCAGCAAGTTATGGGAAATTGAACACAATACATCATCTCCTGGATATCCTCAAAGCAATGGCAAAGCGGAATCAGCGGTTGAAAACAGCAAAGAAGTTGATAAGAGAGCGAAACAGGCAGGGACAGATGTATATCTATCTATACTGGACCACAGGAACACACCTTCCCAAGGTCTAGACAGCAGCCCAGCACAGAGGCTTCTGAGTAAAACGGACAAGGACACTCATACCAACAGCTAGTCGTCTTCTGAAGCCAAATCTGGTGAGGGGAATGAGGTCAAAACTAAAGAAAAATCAGGATAGACAAGCGTTCTATTATAATCAGTCGGCAAAAGATCTACCAGAACTGAGACAAAATGACAACATCAGGATGCAGCCGAGCAAATATGACAAACAATGGAGAAAAGCAAAGTGCTCCAGAAACTAGACCTAGATCCTACGAATTGTGACAGAGGAGGGAAGAAAACTAAGGAGAAATCGGAGACATCTGAGGAAAACGCAAGAAGGATCTGATACATGGTCATATGAACAGTATCCTCATATCGAAGATGAGAAACAGCAAGTCTAAGCAGAGTGGCTACAGGGATGGCCCAGGTTCAGAGTGGAGATTCTGGTCGAGACAGGCAATACCAGATGCGGTAACGCCCGAATCGAGAGAACCACCGAATAGTGGCAGTAACGCATCGTATGTTACTAGATCGGGCAGAATGATCACAAAGCCAGCACACCTCAAGGACTATATATACAACCAAGTATTTTAAAGTATCTTAATAGCATGATGCTTGCCAGTTATGTTTATGTTACCAATATCTTGAATATTGAAATGTTCACATGTATGTTAGTTATATTAGCTTAGTTACTTCTTCAGTTAAAAGACAAAGGATGTAGCAATATGTTATATGCTGAGCTGCCTCTAGGGGTCTCACGACCTGGATGTATTGAGAGGATAGAAAGGAGGGACTCGTTGGTAAGAGCTCAAGACAGGAAGCATTCATGTAATGGTGGCTGAGAGAACCTGCACAAAATAAAGTAACCCGTTACCACAATCGTGTCAGAGGCATAAAACGAGAAACAGAACACACATAAACCTCTCTACACTGAAAATATTTGTGAATGGTGCAGATTTATTGCCAATCTACATCAGCAAAACAGGGGATAAATTGCACATTCCCCAATGCCCAAAAATATTCGTACTAAGTGGATTAAGCCCATGAGGGAAAAGGGGGCTTTATAAAAACCACAAGAGGCGATCAGATGGATATATTGCAGACCACCTGTGAAAGCAGATGAAAGATGAGTATATATTGGTTAGAATTGCACTTGTAGTTCCGGACCTGCAAATAAGAACAATCTAGAATATGAAAGATATGGTTAGTCAGATAGCATTTGAGTATTTGGGTAACATTTAAGTACTCAGATCTTACAGCTGGCACTAAATCATAGTCCTGGATACTGCTGGAACAAAAAAGACTGATAATAGAGAAGTCCTAATATAGGTAATCAAAGGTAGTCACTTTTCCCAAGTCTTAGGGGAATACTAGCCCCGGCCGGTGGCTGATCCCGTAGATACTTAAATAGGCTGGTAAGTACTGTCCCCAGTTGGAGGGGAATCACCCCTCATTATTCTTGAAAAGCACAGTCATTGGTAAAAGAAAATGTCAGTCCCAGCAGCCGTGGTCTACAGCCGCGTCCTTAGTGCCCTTTCCAGCGACTGCCACGTACCTCTGTGCACTGAAGGTAACTGGGGATCCTTCCCCTTCGTAACCCTGTGCAGTACACGCACCACTTTTTCGAAGCACGGTACTATCGGCGGCCAGGTCCTGCTTCAACCACTTTACACAGTTGAGACGTGACTATGGATCACAGGTGGCTGACATTTTCTTTTACCAATGACTGTGCTTTTCAAGAATAATGAGGGGTGATTCCCCTCCAACTCGGACAGTACTTACCAGCCTATTTAACCCCGAAGGGTTACCTCCAAGTATCTACGGGATCATCCACCTGCCGGAGCTAGTATTCCCCTAAGACTTGGGAAAGTGACTACCTTTGATTACCTATATTAGGACTTCTCTATTATCAGTCTTTTTTTTCCATCCATTTCATTGACCTAGGATGCAAACCTATCTTTCTGACACTGTGCACTGCATTGTGATCCAAAATCCTTTGTTACTCTTCAGATTTCATGATGCCTTGCACACATTCAAGGCACACAGTGCCAGAGGCAACAAAACAACCCCAATACATCTTTAAACCTCCACCATATTTGACTGTAGGTACAATGTTCTTTTCTTTGTAGAAGAGTAGCTTCACCAAAAAGCTCTATCTTGGACTCATCTGTTCACAAGACACTTTCTCAGAAAGATTTTGGCTTCCTTACATACATTTTGTCAAACTGCAATCTAGCTTTTTTATGTCTCTGTGCCAGCTGTGGGGTTCTCCTTGGTCTCCTGCCATAGCATTTCATTTCATTGAAATGTTGACGGTTAGTTCGCATGTACAGTGAAGCACCATGAGCCTGCAGGACAGCTTGAATTTCTTTGGAACTTGATTTGGGCTGCTTATCCACCATCCAAGCTATCCTCCATTGCAACCTTTCATCAATTTTTCTCTGCGGTCCACTTCCAGGAAGATTAGCTACAGTTCATTGGGTTGTAAACTTCTTGATTATGTTGCGCACGGTGACAAAGAAACATCAACACTTCTGGTGATCGACTTGTAACCTTAAGATTGTTGATATTTTTCAACAATGTCGGTTCTCAGACAATTCCCTTCCTCTCTTTCTGTTCTCCATGTTTAGTATGGCACACAATGCAAAAATTGAGTTATCAACTTCTCCACTTTTTATCTGGTTTCAGGGGTGATTTTCACATTGCCCACACCTGTTACTTGTCACAGATGAGTTGAATGAGAATCACATACAAAGTTGTTTATCCAAGTTTGGAAAGGTGCCAACAATTTTGTCCTGCCCATTTATGGGGTTTTATGTGAAATTATGTCCAATTTGCCTTTTTTTCTCTGTGTTTTTTTGTTTTTCAAATACACTTAAATGAAATAAACATGTGTATAACAAAACATGTGCAATAGTTTTCTGGGATAAACACTTCATTTTCTTGAACAATTTAAAGGGTGTCAACACTTTCGGCCATGACTGTACCTCAGAGGAAGGCTCTTTTGAGGAGATAAATTACATGTGTGACTGCAACAGTGGGAATTATGTTTTCCATGTAGAAACATTCCCATTCTCAGATATCTGTGTATATATGTCCATGTAATAATGATATGCAAATTGCCTCTTCAAACAAAGAGGACTTGTACTCTATAGCGCCACCTATTGGAAGTAGCGATCCTACAAGTCACAATCAACCCTTTAACGAGTCTTGTAATATGACTTAGGATAAAAGCCAAATCAGATTCTCCATTTGCAGACACGGTGTTTCGGACTGTTGGTCCTCGTCAGTGCAAAGTAGGAGAGATCTGATTTGGCTAGATGAGAGGCTCTGGACTGGGGTCTGGGGGGTAAGGTTTCTCCTTGTGGAGAGTGACATACCAGCTCTGGCGTGTCGAGGTAAGGAGGCTTATTCGCCGTGCAATGCTCCTCTGGGAAATTTTAATATGCAAATTGCCTCTTCAAACAAAGAGGACTTGTACTCTATAGCGCCACCTATTGGAAGTAGCGATCCTACAAGTCACAATCAACCCTTTAACGAGTCTTGTAATATGACTTATGATAAAAGCCAAATCAGATTCTCCATTTGCAGACACGGTATTTCGGGCATCTGGAAAAATTTCAGAACACTGGTCAGATCAAGCAAGCTTGGATTTATGTTCTCCATTCCCTAGATTTCTGTAAAATAGGTAACTCATTTCAGCTTTAAAATACTCCAAGATCCCTGGATGAGAAGTTGACCTTTGAACTTGATGAGGTAATGTTGGTACCTTGTGAAAAGACTGGTTTGTCTAGACTTAAACAGATAAAGACGTAAATACTTGTGTTGCTAAATTATTAACTAATTAAGTGTAGACACAGATGTAAAGATTTCCTCCATCACTTAGACCATTTCATATGTATTTATATTTGGGTTATTTTGCCAATAACAATATATATGTAAATATATATTTCTATCATTGGAGTGGTTTTCAATGAAACTTAGCCCCCCCCGCCTTTTCGCAGTACAAAAATAAAGAAATATAAAATAAACATATTTGGCATTGGTGTGTCCATCAATGTCTGATCTATCAAGATAGAAATTGATTTAAACTGTACATTCAACACAAAAAATGAATAAAAACTACAGAATTGCTGGTTTTCTTCGCCTTCTCCACCACCTACTTCCAGGAAATGCAATAAAAATTAATCAAAATGTAATGCTATCAATAAAAACATCAGCTCAGCTCACACAAAAATCAAACCCTCATAAAGCTACGTCAGAAAAATAAAAAAGTTAGAAGTATTACAAAATGGCAATTCAAGCATTTTTTGCCACTAAAATACAAGAAAAATTCATAAGTGTTGGCCTGATCATACAAACCTGAAGAATCATATTGTTAAGTCATTTTTACCAGATATTGAATGCTAAAAGACAAAAACAAAACAACAATGCTTGGAAATGCATTTTTTCACCATGTCACCTAACTTTGACACGTGACCTCAGCATCTTTAGAGACTTGAACATCTTTAGGTGAATGGACCAAAGGTATTTTAAATATGAAAAGAGAAAATTGTATTGCCTTGTTCATACTATACATATATTTAGGAAATACTTTATTCTGCAACTTTTTTTCTGTTTTCCAGTACATCATATGATAAAGTGAATGGTGTCATTCAAAACCACAACATGTTTTGCAAAAAAACAAGCCCTCACATGATTATGTCAACAGAGAAATAACAATATAGGTAATGGAAAAGAATTGAAAACAGGAAAAAGAAAATCTCCCGTTTAGGAAAGGGTTAGAAGACCTCTTCTCCCCATTTACTTGTCCCGACATTGTGACATTTTGTGTTTTCTCATCGTGGCAATGTGATGTTTTGTAGCTTGAAACAGGTTAATGCAAGGGCTGCAAATAGTGTTGAGCGATACGATACCGCAAGTATCGGGTATCGGCCGATATTAGCTGTATCGGCCTTTCGATACTTAGTTCCGATATTTTCCATATATCGTATACCGGAATCGGATTTGTCACTGTCACTGTGAGTGTCCGTCGGTCGGGTCTGTCAGGAGTCAGCGGCACTTACCTGGCAGAAGATCTCCGGTGGTCACGGCCTGGACTGGTTGATGGCCGCCATCATCTTTCCCCGGCGGTCACATGCAGTTTCTCGCGATAACTGCAGTGACTGCTGGGTAATCCCGGCCGTAAAGCAGTCAGTCCGATGACGTCACCGCCGGGGAAGCAGGTAATCAGCTGTGCTGCGTCGCGATGACAGCCTCTGCCTGTCATTGCGATGTAGCAGAGCTGGATCGTCGTGGGACTATCGTTACTATGGACTGCGTCGGACAGGTGGTATACTGTTGTTTTGTTGTTTTTCTTTTTTTACAGGAGATCGATGGCGTCGCAGGAATGAGAGTATAATAAAATAAATGAAAACTGTGTTGTCTCTTTTATTTCATTAAAATACTTTTTTCTTGCTGTGTCTTTTTTTTTATACATTTTAAAACTTTGGGATTAATAATGGATCGGTGTCTTATTGACACCTCTCCATTATTAACCGGGATTATTGTCACCGTGCAATCAATGGTGACATTAACCCCTTATTACCCCACTTGCCACCGCTACAGGGCAGTGGGAAGAGCCGGGTAAAGTGCCACAATTGGCACATCTTTTGATGCGCCAAACGTGGGGCTGCTGTAGCCTGGTATTATCAGGCTGTTGAGGGCCAAAATCCATGGGCCTTGACAGTCTTTTAATACCAGGCCGCAGCAGTCTGCATTTTACTTGGCTGGTTAACAAAAATAGGGGGACCCCTACGCCGTTTTTTTTTCGAGGGGATCCCCTATTTTTGTTAACCAGCCAAGCTAAGCAGACTGCTGTGGCCTGGTATTATCAGGCTGGCAAGGTCCATGGATATTGGATCCTTACCAGCCTGAAAAACCAGGCCTCAGCAGTCTGCTTCATCTGGCTGGTTAACAAAAATAGGGGGGACCCCACGCCAAATTTTTTTCGAGGGGATCCCCTATTTTTGTTAATCAGCCAAGATATGCAGACTGCTGTGGCCTGGTATTATCAGGCTGGCAAGCAGGGTCGGACTGAGGCACCGGGACACCGGAGAAACCTACGGTGGGCCCCAGCTCCTGCGTGGTGGGCCCTGATTTGAAAGGATAGGTCGCGGGGCAGAGGGGGCGGTGGCCCCGGGGCCCGCGCTCTGAGGGGGCCCACCCGGAGCTACGATACAGTTACATTCTGCGGCAGAGCAGGGAGAATCGCTCTCCCTGCTCTGCCACCCGGAAGCTATGAGGCCTGAACAGGCGTTGGGGGGGCCCGGTGCCAGCAGTGGGCCCCCCACCCGTCATCGGAGGGTCAGCTGTATCGGCATCCAGCTGATAAAGCTGACCGCATAGAGAGAGAAGGAGCGAGCGCTCCTTCTCTCCCATAATCCCCCTCTCAGCGTATGACAGCGGGCGCAATAACATCACCTGCCGGCGCCCGCTGTCAGACGCTGAGAGGGAGAACAGTGAGCAGCACAGGAGCCGGGAGGTGAGTTTTTTTTTTATTTTTTTTTAATGGGGGTGCAGTCGAGTCCTGGCTGGAGAAGTCGTCATGTCGGTGTGGGCCAGAGGGAAAAGACATGAAAAGTGAACAATTCCATTAGAAAGAACATCAGCGGTAAGTCATTATCTGTACCTGTGCTGTAATCTATATGTTCTGTAGGACTGGTATTATTTAACACAGACCATATGGCGGTAATATCAATATTGGTCTTTTTATATATAGATTATTTTGGCCAACAGCGCGGTCATTTGCTGAGGTTCTCTGATGATGGGCCCACTCAGAAGTTTTGCCCCCCACTAAACCAAAACCCTAGCTACGCCTATGGCTCTCTCTAGTCTTTCTTTCTCGCTCTCTGTTCTTTCCTTCTCGCTCTCTGTTCTTTTTTCTCTCTGTTCTTTCTTTCTCTCTTTTCTTTCTTTCCTCTCTTTCTTTCTCTGTTTGTTCTTTCTCTCTCGCTGCTCTTTCTGAAATTCTTTTCCTCAGTACCAGCCACTGTGCCCTCATTACCAGTCAGTGTGATCAGCAGTGCTAAATGGTTACGCTTGGGGCGAGGATATGGGTGTGATTAGCTGTGAAATGGGTGTTGTCGGGGAGTGGCCTAAAATTTTCAGCGGCGCGCAACACGCGCCGCAGCCTTTAATCCTCTTTCCTGTCTTCCAAATTTGTGAGGTATGCTGTATGACCTCCCTACAACTTCTGGCCATGCTCCTGATGAGCGCGACGGATGGTCTCGTGAGGGATCTCCTCCCACACCTGGACTAAAGCATCCACCAACTCCTGGACAGTCTGTGGTGCAACGTGGCATGGCCTAAAATTTTCTGCAGCATGCACAGCGTGCCACAGTCTTTGTCCCTCTTTCCCTTATTCAAAGGTTGGGAAGTATGATGTTGGGCCGCAAGAATATATTTTCTCTGGTGGGCCCAAGGTACTCCAGTCCGACGCTGCTGGCAAGGTCCATGTATGTTGGCTCCTTAACAGCCTTAAATACCATGCCTCAGCAGCAGGGGCGTACATATAAATCATGGGGCCCCATAGCAAAAGTCTGAATGTTCCCCACCCCCCCAAAAAAAAAACCCAGAGGCATTGTAAATGTAAAGTGCCAGCACAGTGAGGGAATTTGAGTCGCACAGAGACAGGGGTTTTGGGGGTACTCAGCACCGATCACGTCGACTTCTATGGGGGATGTCACGAGTAGCACAGCTCGGTCCGTGACCTGGGCGATCACTGGAATGTGGGATATTTCCAGGGATGATAGAATGTTCGTGTAGTTTGTCGTGACGCCACCTGTAGTACCTGGTCAGGGTGTCCAGCTGTGCAGGTCCTCTGGAAGGGATGGTGTAGTGCAGCTAGGTGATAAGTCTTCTACAGGTAAGACGGTATCCTTCCAGGGCAGATAGATGTGAGATAGAGCAATGGTGCAGAGTGATGTAGCAGAGTGGAGTATGCGACGTAGTAAGAAAGCAGGAAAGGAAACAATTCTTACTACAAAGACATGCAGCATAAGGCTGCCTCAACCCCTCCCATCCAACTAGCTACACCCTGTTCTAACCAGCCTGAGCTAGACCATCCCATTGGGTCCGCCTACACTCAGCTGGCATAGTGTACTGTTGAATGCAGTGGTTGGAGTCAATGGGGTGTTTCCTCCTTACCTGAGAGTAAGTTGTCACACCGCTGGGTGCGATGCAACATCTCTGTGGCGACTGGACCCTCGGGTGCTTCTGTCTTTTCACAAATGCCGGCTTTACCCGGCAATTGAATCAGAGGCTATTTTACTATGTAGAAGTGAATAAAGTATAAATATATGTATATATAGATGTCACAATGACATGTATATATATATATATGTATTCTAAGTGTGTATATTTTGTGTTTACAAGGAAAGAAAGTGTTTTTTTAGTTGCGATATTTTGTTCCCATAGACTTACATGGGACTTCCGGTATCGGTATCGGGTATCGCCGATATTTTAGTGATATCGGCGATACCATTCCGATCCGATATTTTTAGATATCGAGCAGTATCGCTCAACACTAGCTGCAAATTAATGTAAGAATGTTAACAAAATATTACATATTCTTGTAGATTTTGTAAAGCAGAAAACACATTAGAAATTAAATTACATTCTATGATATTATTTAGGTGTAAAAATGTAATAAGGCCCTCTAAGAAATTGAGGATCTTATCTGACTGTGTCCATAGTATGATTTAATATATCCTGTGGTACATCCTGTTAGAAAGCCATTATCATCCTTCAGTTACATTAGATTGTGTAGGACACAGGATGCATCTCTGGACAAAGATGTGCCATTTGCTTTTGTAGACATTTCAAAGAAACTGGCCATTGTTTGTAACCTAAGATTTTTTGTGCATGATCTCAATTGAGGCCTAATCAGGTGTCTACTTGAGATAAGAAAATTTGTTACCAATCACTTGATACAGAACTGAATCCTCAGAGGCATATATTAAGGTACTGCCACACTAAACAATCCCGCTAGCGATCTCGTTAGCGTTGCATACTAATGAGATCGCTAGCGGGATTGTTTCTATATCGCTAAATGCTGCCGCATTTAGCGATATAGTTAACGACGCTATCGCCGTTAGCGATCTTCTTAACGACTTTAGCGGTACAAAAGTACCGCTAAATCGCTAAGAAAAGGTGCCACACAGCGATAAGATACTTACCCAGCGGGAGCGCCAGCGATGAAATAGGGTCCGGAACGATTCCAGCGACGAGCGAGATCACAGCAGGAAGCTCGTCGCTGGAAGCTGCCGCACTGAACAATATCGCTAACGGGATCGCTAAATAGTGACGTTTTTTAGCGATCCCGTTAGCGATATTGTTTAGTGTGGCATACCCTTTAGGCTGTTAAGTTCGGGGCCCCATACACAATAGATAGTTTTTAGATAGTTCGGCCAATTGCTTGGACGATAACTACCCGTATATACTCATGTATAAGCCGACCTGTGTATAAGCTGACCCCCCTAATTTTGCCACAAAAAACTAGGAAAACTTATTGACTCGCATATAAGCCTAGGGTGAAAAATGATTATGCCCCCATATGCTCCATAGATTAGGCCCCTATAAACTGCACAGATTATGCCCCCGTATGATCCACAGATTATGCCCCCATATGCTGCACAGATTATGCCCAATATGCTCCACAGATTAGGCCCCCATATGCTCCACAGATTATGCCCCATATGTTCCACATATTATGCCCCCATATGTTCCACAGATTATGCCCAATATGCTCCACAGATTATGCCCAATATGCTCCACAGATTATGCTCCCATTGTCATGTATAGTGTACAGTTCCTATAGCGTCTTGTGCTTGGGTGCGAGGAAAACACAGGAGACATAGGTTGAAATGAAATGACTTGTATTACTTCATACAAACATGCTGAAAAGTTCACACAGTTTGCACGAACAGCGACAGGAGACACAGCAGGCCAGAGTAACTTCAAGCACTACAGTAAATCTCCAAAGCAGGTTCAGGATCTCTTCTCTGTACCGTAATTCCTCTGCAAACATGGATTCACCAAACAGCAGGTTTCCAGAGTCCAAAAGTGTTCCAAGGTTCCTCAGTAGGGAATAGCTGGAGTACAAGTCCAAGGCTTCCAGGAGTCAGGTCACAGACTGACTGAGGCTTGATTCAGGAGCACTGATTGTTCAGCTGAGGCTGCTTAAGAAGCAAGAGGGAAGAATCAGGGCGGGAACATGAAAACTGGAAACTCCATATTAACTGAGGGGCCTCTGCTGAATGAATCCTAGAGAGTGCATCAGCCTTTCCATTGCGCGATCCTGGTCTATAAGAAATGACAAAATTAAATTGGTTTAGGAAAAGATTCCACCGAGCCTGGCGAGGAGTCAGGCACTTAGCCGACCTGATAAATTCAAGGTTACGATGGTCTGTCAGGACGACTATTTGCTGTGCAGCTCCCTGAAGAAGGTGTCTCCATTCCTTGAAGGCGGCAATAATGGCCAACAATTCTCTATTGCCCACATCGTAGTTCCTCTCAGCCGAAGACAACTGCTGGGAAAAGAAGGCACAGGGATGCAAGACATTCTTCTCACCTGTTCTCTGAGAGAGTATAGCTCCAACGGCACAGTCTGAAGCATCCACCTCTATTATGAAGGCAAGCTCGGGGTTGGGATGTACTAAGATAGGTGCGGTGGTAAATTTATCCTTTAAACAGGAAAATGCTTCCTGAGCTTGCGGGGTCCAGGAGAACCTAGACTGTTTCCGGGTAAGTTGGGTGATAGGTGACACTACCTCAGAAAAATTCTTAATGAAACGTCTATAGAAGTTGGCAAACCCGATGAAACGCTGCACCTCCTTCACATTTCTAGGAATTGGCCAATCCTTGATGGCTTGGGTCTTGCTTCCATCCATACTAATCCCTTGCGTAGATAGTACATACCCCAGAAATTGAATTTAGGTCCTATGGAATTCACATTTTTCAAGTTTGATGTAGAGATGGTTTTGTCTTAGGCGTTCTAAGACCATTCTCACATGTCCATGATGTTCCTCTGTGGAGTTAGAAAAAATTAGAATATCATCCAGATAAATCACCACAAATGTATCTAGGAGATCCCTGAAGATATCATTCACGAAGTGTTGGAAAGTGGCTGGGGCGGTACTCAGACCAAAAGGCATAACTAGATATTCAAAGTGTCCATAGCGTGACCTGAAAGCAGTGTTCCATTCATCCCCAGGTCTAATACGGACCAAGTTATAGGCCCCACGGAGATCCAGTTTAGAGAAAATTTTGGCATGCCGCACTCTCTCCAACAACTCAGGGATTAAAGGCAATGGATAACGGTTTCTAATAGTAACCTTATTGAGTTCCCTATAGTCTATGCAGGGTCTCAGAGATCCATCTTTCTTCTTCACAAAGAAGATGGGTGCACCTGTGGGAGATGAAGAGGGGCGTATGAAGCCCTTGGCTAAATTTTCGTCTATATAATCCTTCAAAGCTTTTAGCTCGGGCCCCGCTAGGGGGTAGATCTTACCAAAAGGTATCTCGGCTCCGGGCAATAATTCAATTGGACAATCATATGGACGGTGAGGAGGAAGCTGATCACTGATCAGCGTTCTTCTTGTCACATAAATCCACATGGTCCTGGTATACAGCTGGTAGTTCAGGGACTAACATGGTTCCTTTAGGAACAGAGCAAGCTGAAACTCCTTGACTCATCTGTTTCCCTGGAAAGTGTAATTCCTTGGTCTCCCAGTTAATCGTAGGATTCTGCGCCTGCAGCCATGGTAGCCCTAGAATGAAGGGAAAGTGGGGAGAAGAGATAAGCAAAAAAGACATTTTCTCCTGATGATCTTTACCCATAAGGACCCTCAAAGGCTCTGTTTCTTGATCCACTGGTCCAGAAGTCAGTAGAGAGCCATCCACAGTCTCCATCTGTACTGGAGTAGCCTTCTTCACTGAACGTATCCCCTGTTTCAGAGCAAAGGAGATATCCATAAAATTTCCACTTGCTCCTGAGTCGATCATAGCAGAGCTAGACACCCAGACTGAGTCAACCCAGAGTTTGATGGAAAGGAAGCAATGAGAATTGTTTCTTTTACAACTCAGCTGGGACACCGCTGAGGAAACTTGAAAAATTGCAGCGTTTATACCGTCATCGTCCCCAGAACTAACAGAGTTTAAGTCCGAGAAATCAAGATCTCTTGCAGCAGATCTCTCTGGAGCCTGAGGCTCGGACATGACAGAGCTCCTCTCGCAACACTCACAGTGAATGACTGCTGCAGTAGTCTTACGAGAACGGCTGGGGCAGTTTATAATGAAGTGCCCTGACTTACCACAGTAGAAACATAGATTTTCCTTTATACGATGTTCTTTGCGTGCATCACTAACCCGTCTTTGCAAAGAGTCCACCTGCATGGGTTCAGGTTCTGGTCCCCTTGTGATCCTACTCAAAGGTTCCTTAGCTGAGGAGGGAGGTAGTAAAAGGTTAGTTCGATTATTTTTGAACCATCTCTCTTGTCTGCGTTCAGTCAGACGAGCATCAATACGGATACAATAGTTAATAAAGTCACCTAACGCAGTGGGAGGGTCGGCACGAGCAAGTTCATCCTTAATCAGTGGAGACAACCCTTTCCGAAAAATAGATTTTTTAGCGGAAGTGTCCCAAGTGGTATCAAGAGCCCATCTCCTGAAATCCAGGGCATATTCGGCTACTGAACGCTTACCTTGGCGCAAAGTTAACATGGCTGCTTCAGCTGTTGCACCTCGATTGGGGTCATCAAACACCTGCCCCATGGCTGAAATAAAAGCATCAAGGTGATTCAAACAATCATCCTCAGTCTCAATCAGAGGGTTTGCCCACATCAAAGCCTTATTGGTAAGCAACATGATTATAGTAAGCACTTTGGATCGTTCAGTGGGAAATTGTGAAGCATGTGCAGAGAAAAATAAATTGCATTGATTAATAAATCCCCTGAATTTCTCACGTTCACCGCCAAAACGAAAAGGAGGTAATTTGGGGATCCCAGAACTTGGGGTTATGGCAGGAGCCTGGGCTCGTTCCTCTAGAGCCTCAATCCTGGCTCGCAATTCCTGGGTAGTCTGTCCAAACACTTGCAAATTATGATTAGTGAGGTCCTGTAGGCTTGCAAAACGGGTTTTTAAAGTCTGTACATCTGAAAGGATTGTATCAGTCACTCCACAAAGTTTCTTTATGCGGGCCTCCATCTTCCAGATCTTTTAAGGCAGAGGTGCTGGAAGGAGAAGAGGAAAGGAAAAAAAAAAAACAATAGTGTTTACCTGTGGTAACACTCCAGAGTAAAATTTTAAGGGAATGCGCTCACCTGGAATGGTTGTGAGAAGTCACAACCACTGTCATTACATAAGGTATTAAACGGACATCTGATATCCACAGTCACAACAGACACGGCTTTCCCAGACCCAGCAGACACTAAACATTGGCTCCTGAATCTTGTCATGTATAGTGTACAGTTCCTATAGCGTCTTGTGCTTGGGTGCGAGGAAAACACAGGAGACATAGGTTGAAATGAAATGACTTGTATTAGTTCATACAAGCATGCTGAAAAGTTCACACAGTTTGCAGGAACAGCGACAGGAGACACAGCAGGCCAGAGTAACTTCAAGCACTACAGTAAATCTCCAAAGCAGGTTCAGGATCTCTTCTCTGTACCGTAATTCCTCTGCAAACATGGATTCACCAAACAGCAGGTTTCCAGAGTCCAAAAGTGTTCCAAGGTTCCTCAGTAGGGAATAGCTGGAGTACAAGTCCAAGGCTTCCAGGAGTCAGGTCACAGACTGACTGAGGCTTGATTCAGGAGCACTGATTGTTCAGCTGAGGCTGCTTAAGAAGCAAGAGGGAAGAATCAGGGCGGGAACATGAAAACTGGAAACTCCATATTAACTGAGGGCAAGAGCTGCAGAAAGACAGAAAGCAAAATGGCCGACGGAAAACTGAGTTTCAAGGAACATGTCAACAGAGACAAAGAACCTTACACCCATATGTTCCACAGATTATGCCCCCATATGTTCCACAGATTATGCCCCCATATGCTTCACAGATTATGCCCAATATGCTCCACAGATTAGGCCCCCATATGCTCCACAGATTAGGCCCCCATATGTTCCACAGATTATGCCCCCATATGCTTCTCAGATTATGCCCCCATATGTTCCACAGATTAGGCCCCCATATGCTCCTCAGATTATGCCCCCATATGTTCCACAGATTAGGCCCCCATATGCTCCTCAGATTATGCCCCCATATGTTCCACAGATTAGGCCCCCATATGCTCCTCAGATTATGCCCCCATATGTTCCACAGATTAGGCCCCCATATGCTCCACAGATTATGCCCCCATATGCTCCTCAGATTATGCCCCCATATGTTCCACAGATTAGGCCCCCATATGCTCCTCAGATTATGCCCCCATATGTTCCACAGATTAGGCCCCCATATGCTCCACAGATTATGCCCCCATATGCTCCTCAGATTATGTCCACATATGTTCCACAGATTAGGCCCCCATATGCTCCACAGATTATAACCCATAGTATGTTCCTTATGCTGCCACGCTGCTGCAAAAAAATGACATACTCACCTCTCGTCGCTGGGGGCCAGGTGCCGGTGTCCTGAGCAGGCGATGACACCGGCGTGCTATGGAGGACAGGTGCTGGTGTCACTGCTGGCTCAAGACCCCGGCACCTGAGATATTTACCTGTCACGGTCCACCGCTGCACTGCTCCCGCTTCCGGGTCCTCGGCAGTAAATGATCAGGCTGGGGGCGCGGCGCGCACTAATGACGTCATCGCGCCCTCTGCCTGAACATTCAGAGTCGGACGAGGAGGTCGGAGCAGCGCGCAGCAGTGGAACGGGACAAGTAAATATCGCTATACTCACCCCTCCGCCGGCGCGTCTCTCTCTGCAGCGTCTCCTCTTCTCCCGGCGCTCTCCGCAGCTCTTCCTTCCTACAGCGGTCACACCGCTCATTAAAGTCATGAATATGTGCATATTCATGACTTTAATGAGCGGTACCATGTGACCGCTGCAGGAAGGAGCCGGAGATCATGGGAGAAGCAGGGGGCTGCAGAGACCGCGCCGGCGGAGGGGTGAGTATGATCCGACACCCCCGCTCCCCCTCCCCGCCGACCCCCGTATATGACCCACGTATAAGCCGAGAGGGGGACTTTCAGCCCTAAAAAATGGGCTGATAATCTCGGCTTATACACGAGTATATACGGTATATCTCCCGACTCGTCCATACACAGAAGCGATCGCTTTGCTGAGCTCTCCTGTATTCATTCTATGCAACAGGGCTATTGCCTGACTCCTCTAGCATAGTCTTGCCAAGAACAAAAGGATTAGCAGTCCCAAATGCCAAACCCTAATCTCACTCTCTGTGGGGCATGGTCAGAAGTCCCCATATGCACATTATACTGTTGGCGGAGTCTGTACATATCGGTGTGTATGGCTGATAGTTAATTAATGAGTATGGGGTTCTTAAGGTACTGTCACACTAAGCGAGATCACTAACGAGATCGCTAAAGAGTCAGCGATTTTATGATGCAGTAGCGATCTCGTTAGCGTCGCAGCTGTGTGTGACATGTAGCAGCGATGTGGCCCCTGCTGAGATGTCACTGATCGCTTATGAACGTTCTGAGCCATTTTTTGGTCGTTGGTGTCCCGCTGGTGAGCCTGAATCGCTGAGTGTGACACCCTTTATGAACGACTTTACCAGCGGCGAGTGGGACTAGGTTTTCCCAACGACTGCAGAGGTCGTTATACAGATCGCTGATCTCTGATGAGATCTGTGTGTTTGGAAGCTAACTAGCGACCACATACCAATCACATTAGCGATCTCGCCGGTCGTGTTGTTGTCGTGATCTGAACATGGCCCATCGAAGTTGGAATTGTAAAACCAGTCATACTTACTTGAGTTTATAAACCTCATGATAATTGGTAAACTAGTAGTTTATACTCATTGTAACAAGTTGTATATAGCAACATATTATTGTTTGTATTGTACACAGTACTGTAAGGAGATGGACATACTGCCCCCTTGAAGACACATGTATTGTTAAAGTATATTCTAATATGTAATATGTATTGTAAGTGTGGTGTTCTGCCCGATGGTAGGGAGAGTTAGGATTAATAATTGGGATTAGCGTAGAGTGGGATGGGCTAAGGTGAGGTGTATTGACAGAGACAGTTTCCTATCAGGAAATCAGACAGGGTCCAACT
Source organism: Oophaga sylvatica (assembly GCA_033576555.1). Taxonomy (NCBI): domain Eukaryota; kingdom Metazoa; phylum Chordata; class Amphibia; order Anura; family Dendrobatidae; genus Oophaga; species Oophaga sylvatica. Next base: position 688,082,531 of record JARQOD010000001.1, on the reverse strand, counting down.
TGCACAGAAGCAAACTAAAGTACTGCACACTAACAATCCGCTAGCGATCACATAACGACGCATACTAATGCGATCGCTAGCGGATGTTCTATATCGCTAAGTGCGGCCACATTTACGATATAGTTAACGACGCTATCGCCGTAGCGATCTACGACTTAGCGGTACAAAAGTACCGAATCGCTAAGAAAAGGTGCCACACTACGATTATACTTACCAGCGGAGCGCCGACGAGAAATAGGGTCCGGAACGATTCCAGGACGAGCGAGATCACAGCGAAGCTCGTCGTGCCTGCCGCACTGAACAACATCGCTAACGGGATCGCTAATAGTGACGTTTTTTAGCGATCCGTAGCGATATGTCATGTGGCATACCTTAAGGTCTGACCAGTCAACAGAGCTGCATGACTGGTGTCCCTGACACAGTAGAGACTGAGTCAGAGATAGTATGATCTGAGTCAAAAGACAGGAAATTGACAGAAAATAAGTGATGAATGAGACGGGTCCTGGGACAGGATGCCTAGCAGTAGGACCTCGAGTTCATAACTCAGAGACGTAATGGGCCAGGATGGAACAGGGAACATGAGACGAAGAGAGTGCCCCGGGCAGGAATTCCAATGCATCAGAAGCAAAGAAGCTAAGTACCGGCCATATTGGCAAACTAATTCCCTTAAGAGGGAAAAGTTGAGAGTAGGATTCTCACTTACTGGATTGAAATACTGTGCTGAGCAGTGGTGAAGATATAGGACAGAATGAGACAGAATTGAGTCATTGTGAAAGGATAGGAGGAATGTATGTGAAGATGTTGAAGATGCTCCATGTGTTAAAGGAGATGTTTGTGAAGTATAGCACCTGCTAACTACTGCATCTACCAAGTTCCTGTGTAGTAAAAGACTTTTCATTGTTGATTGGTGGTCTGCCTCATTAAACTTCATAATACCTGGTCCTGGCCTGCCGAAGTCACCGGCATCATACGGCCTGCAAGGGCGTAGCGTGCACATAGATGAAGTCCACAAATCCAGCCAGGACCCCCACCTTAATGTAACGTGTCGGGATGCAAGAGACCAGTACCTCTCCCATGGCTACCTCCCTGCGACACGTTACAGTACACACATGCTTCCTATATACAAAAGTTACAGATTTGCATGCAGTTTTTAGTAAAAAAAAATATAGTGAGCAGGCCAACATTTCTAATCCCAAACAAAGAGAAAACAAACATGAACATAGTTATAATTACAATTCTGTAGATGTCTACTCTAACTATAAGATATCTTGATAATTACCTTTTAGTGCCCCTTTTACATTACGTATGTGTGTTTTGTTCCACCAGACATGCAGCAGTTGGTATTACTTCTTAAAGGGGATTTTTAAAAATTTGTTAAACCAAGCAAACTTTCCTATTTAATCCCCTGCAACTAAAACGTGGCCACTGCGGCCGTCCTAGAAGGTGTTGTAGAGATGTTACGTTTGTCATTTATATGACCACTGCAGCTAATCCCTGGTTGTATCAGTCATGTGCCATACATACAAACATCACCGCTTTAGCCATAGAATGGGTGCCGCAATCGTGAATCATGGATGTAAGATCTTCTTAGCACAGTCCATGACCATCAGAGGACTTGCAGTGGCGTTACTGGTTCAGCAGGGGATTGAATAGGAAAGTAATGGTGATATTAGAGAAAAAAAACACTACAAAAACCATGGACAAAAATATACCCATCATTCAGTAAGGTTAGGCCACTTCTACATCACATACTGGAGACCTGTTCTCCCCTACATATTGAGCTCCATTTTTCATTCAGATAGAAATATGTAGGGGACAACAGGTCTCCAGTACGAGATGTAGAAGTGGCCTAACCTTACTGAATGATGGGTATATGTTTGTTCATGGTTTTTGTAGAGGTTTATCTCATTAGTTTGTATAAGTATAACTCATTTTATTCTCAGGTTGGTTCAGATATAAAGCTACGGTAGCTATACAGTCACCTGGCATAGCATTACTGTTGGCACGCAGTTGTGTTATGAATCCCGATCAGGCGTCTTCTTGAGATAAGTAAACGTGTGATGAATCACTTGATACAGAGCTGATTTAGAGTGACTCTTCATGCAACATTTACTGATGACTCCGCTAATTACTTCTGCAGTGATCACACTGTTGTGTTTCCGGTTACAAAACAAAGAATTTGCCATTGCTTGTTTCGTGAGCTCCATGCAGTGTAAGTTATAAGCCATGACCTGAGCGTCTTTAGGAGGATGGACAAATTGGATTTTTAAGGTGAAGAGCCAAAAGTGTTCATACTTTTTATTTCTTTATTTATTTTATATAGCTGCACATTTTTTTTATTCTGCAATTTATTTAAGGGAGAGTTACAACAAAATAAACCTTAATAATTATCTTTATTTTTATATTGCGCTAACATATTCCGCAGCGCGTTACAGTTTGCACACATTATCATCACTGTCCCCGATGAGGCTCACAATCTAAACTCCCTATCAGTACTTTATGTCTTGGAGTGTGGGAGGAAACCGGAGAACCTGTAGGAAACCCACGCAAACAGGGGGAGAACATACAAACTCCTTGTTTACTAATATTAAAAAAGTTATCCTCTATTTGGACAACTTCTTTTTATAACCGTTGCTTGACCTGATAAAATAATAAAGCTTATACTCACCTCCCGTGCTGGCGCCATTCCCGCGGTGTCGGCACTCGGTCTCCTGTTCTGTTGTTGTGACACGTGATGCCGGCACCCAATCAGAGCTGGCGTCATTGTCCCCGCCTCCAATCGAGTTGAGCAGGAAGAGGAAGTCAGGGATCAGCTGGAGCCCGAACTTCCTTTTCATGTTCGGTTTGTCCGAAGGTGAAGACAGTAACGTCAGCGCTGATTGGGCGCCAGTGTCACGTGCCACAACAACTACACTAAAGCACTGGGACCGCGAAAGTTTTTATCATTAATAATAATTATTTTATTTATAGAGTGCCAACATTTTTAAGAACAAGAAAAAGGGATAATTGATGCATTAATGAACCAACTAGTCTCAGTAACAAGAATTCTTTGTCAGTGGATGTGCTATGGGTGGATATATTGTAAGACAAGGAAGATATAGAGACAACCACGAAACCTAAAAAGTGAAAAAATTAAGTTGTTTATCTGATAGATGTTGTGGTTGGCATCCTTGAGAAGGTAGGTTATTAGACCCCTTAGGCAGGGTATGTGCATGTGACGACTTTTTCAGGTGGATTCTGCCTGAAAAAGTGCCGCAAAACCGACACAAACAATGAAATGCACTGTAATATTAAAAAGACATTGCTGTGGATACATATGCAGTGCATATGCTCAGTCTTTTGTTACTTCTTTTAACCACTTCAGGGTTCGAAAACTCTGAAACAGTTAAAAGAAGTAACATGCTCATTCTCCGTCTGGCTTCCACTAGGAAGCTACTCACCGCTATACTGTAAAATGCAAAGATAGGATGCTGGTGGCAGAGCCACCGCAAAAAACGACTGTAGAGCTACCAGTGAAGCCGCTTCAGGAAAAAGAGCACTGGCCTATTAATTGTACTTTTTGTCACTAAATTAACTATAACCCACATTTTTTATGTGTATTGAGGAAATCATCCAGCCCTTTTTTAAAAGCTGTCATAGTGTCTGCCATTACTACTTCTTGTGGTCGGCTTTCCACAGTCTGACTGCTCTAACTGTAAAGAACGCTTTCCTGTTTAGCTGCCAGAATTGCGTTTATTCCCCTCTTAATGTCTTCCCCCTGGTCCTAAATGTGGTGGCTCCATCGCAGGAACAAAGACTTCCTATGCACATGCAGCGGATTCAATAAGTATTAAACATGTCACCAATTTTCGAAGTAAATATATTTCTAAAGTTGCTACTGACTAGGGTTGAGCATTCCGATACTGCAAATATCGGGTATCGGCCGATATTGGGCTCTATCGGAATTCCGATTCCGAGTTCCGATATTTTCGTCATATCGGATACCGGAATCGGGATTGTCACTGTCACTGTCAGTGTCCGTCGGTCGGGTCTGTCAGGAGTCAGCGGCACTTACCTGGCAGAAGATCTCCGGCGGTCACGGGCTGGACTGCTTCATGGCCGCAATCTTCTTTCCCCGGCGGTCACATGCAGTTTCTCGCGATAACTGCAGTGACTGCTGGGTAATCCCGGCCGTAAAGCAGTCAGTCCGATGACGTCACCGCCGGGGAAGCAGGTAATCAGCTGTGCTGCGTTGCGATGACAGGCTCTGCCTGTCATTGCGATGTAGCAGAGCTGGATCGTCGTGGGACTGTCGTTACTATGGACTGCGTCGGACAGGTGGTATACTGTTGGTTTGTTTTTTTTCTTTTTTTACAGGAGATCGATGGCGTCGCAGGAATGAGAGTATAATAAAAAAATGAAAACTGTGTTGTCTCTTTTATTTATTAAAATACTTTTTTCTTGCTGTGTCTTTTTTTTAAACATTTAAAAACTTTGGGATTAATAATGGATTGGTGTCTTATTGACACCTCTCCATTATTAACCGGGCTTATTGTCACCGTGCAATCAACGGTGACATTAACCCCTTATTACCCCGCTTGCCACCGCTACAGGGCAAGTGGGAAGAGCCGGGTAAAGTGCCACAATTGGCACATCTTTTGATGCGCCAAATGTGGGGCTGCTGTAGCCTGGTATTATCAGGCTGTTGAGGGCCAAAATCCATGGGCCTTGACAGTCTTTTAATACCAGGCCGCAGCAGTCTGCATTTTACTTGGCTGGTTAACAAAAATAGGGGGGATCCCACGCCGTTTTTTTTTTCGAGGGGATCCCCTATTTTTGTTAACCAGCCAAGCTAAGCAGACTGCTGTGGCCTGGTATTATCAGGCTGGCAAGGTCCATGGATATTGGATCCTTACCAGCCTGAAAAACCAGGCCTCAGCGGTCTGCTTCATCTGGCTGGTTAACAAAAATAGGGGGGACCCCACGCCAATTTTATTCGAGGGGATCCCCTATTTTTGTTAATCAGCCAAGATATGCAGACTGCTGTGGCCTGGTATTATCAGGCTGGCAAGGTCCATGGATCTTGGCTCCTTAACAGCCTGAAAATCCAGGCCTCAGCGGTCTGCTTCATCTGGCTGGTTAACAAAAATAGGGGGACCCCACGCCAATTTTTTTCGAGGGGATCCCCTATTTTTGTTAATCAGCCAAGATATGCAGACTGCTGTGGCCTGGTATTATCAGGCTGGCAAGGTCCATGGATCTTGGCTCCTTAACAGCCTGAAAATTCAGGCCTCAGCGGTCTGCTTCATCTGGCTGGTTAACAAAAATAGGGGGGACCCCACGCCATTTTTTTTTCGAAGGGAACCCCTATTTTTGTTAATCAGTTCCCTCTGACGTCACTGATTGTGTCCCTGGCTGACCTGAAGTGAAAGGGAAAGCAATCAATTAAGCTTTCCACTTAAGGGCCCGTCTCACATAGCGATATCGCTACCGAGATCGCTGCTGAGTCACTAGTTTTGTGACACAGCAGCGAGCTCACCAGCGATATCGCTGTGTGTGACATTCAGCGACGATCAGCCCCCCTGCCGGTATCGCTGATCGTCGCTGAAATGTCAGGACCTTTTTTTGATCGCTGGTTTCCCGCTGACAGGCACGCATTCGCTGCGTGTGACAGGCGGGAGACCAGCGATCCGCTGGTAACCAAGGTACACAAGCGGGTTTCCAGGCGCGGGGCTGTGCCTAGATACCCGCTGTGTACCTTGGATACCAGCGCCCTGATGCAGGGAGCTGGTATCCAAGGTACACAGCGGGTTTCCAAGCGCTGCGCGGTGCCTGGAAACCCGCTGTGTACCTTGGTTACCAGCGGATCGCTGGTCTCCCGCCTGTCACACGCAGCGATGCGTGCCTGTCAGAGGGAAACCAGCGATCAAAAAAAGGTCCTGACATTTCTGCGACGATCAGCGATACCCGGCAGGGGGGCTGATCGTCGCTGAATGTCACACACAGCGATATCGCTGGTGAGCTCACTGCTGCGTCACAAAACTAGTGACTCAGCAGCGATCTCGGTAGCGATATCGCCATGTGAGACGGGCCCTTAAGCGATGTTACCCGCAGTGTCGCTGTCCCAGATCGCTGCCTGAGCTGCCTGTTTGGCAGCTCAGCAGCGATCATGTAGCGATACACCAGCGATCCTGAAAAGTGCATATCGTTGTCGGGATCGCTGGTGTATCGTTATGTGACACCCAGCCTTTACTCTCCTGTCAGCCAGGAGAGGAACTCATTCATTTGGGGGTTTACTGTGAGGCTGCAGCATTAGCTGCGGTCCCTGCAGTAAACATTAACCCTTTCTGAAGGATTACACCGTGGGACCTGACTGTGCATGGGATAGGTAAGAATAATTTTGCTTTTTTATTTTATTTTTATTACAGGAAATGGTTTTTGCAGTAAAATAAAAGATGGTCAAAAACATGTGTCTTTATTTCATTAAAATGATTTTTAATTAAAGTGTGTGTGTTTTATTTTTATTTCATGCAATAGGATTAATAATTGATAGTTGTCTAATTGACAGCTCTCAATTATTAACCTGGCTTAAGGTCACCTTTCAATAGCAAGGTGGCTTTAACCCCATATTAAACCATTCGCCACCGCTACAGGGCAATGGGAATAGACGGGCAAAGTGCCAGAAAGGGCGAATCTAATTATAGATTTGTCTTTCCTGGGGTGTCTGGGGGCAGATGTTAGTAGCCGGGGGGGGGGCAAAAATAATGGTCCCTCTCTGGGCTATTATTATCTGCCCCCACTCACTGGCTTTGTCTGTCTGGTTGCAAAAATAGGGCGGGAGCCCACGCATTTTTTTTCAGCAATTTTACACCTCATATATATATATATATACATGTCATTGAATTTGTGACACATATATATATATTTATATTTGTAGTTCATACACTTCTACATAGTATAATAGCCGCTAATTCAATTGCCGGCTTTTGTGAAAATGCAGAACCCGACATGAAATGACACTTGGTGTACATAGGGTTAACCATGTCCTTTGCTATCTGATTTGCACAAACAATTACATCAGTCTATGTGTGCAAAATTTCACACCTGTAGGGGTTAATTAAAGGTGTAAATTCGTAGCAAAAAAGTCCGTTTTTTTTACAACGAATTTACACCTTTAATTAACCCCTACAGGTGTGAAATTTTGCACACATAGACTGATTTAATTGTTTGTGCAAATCAGATAGCAAACGACATGAAAAGACATGGTTAACCCTATGTACACCAAGTGTCATTTCATGTCGGGTGCTTCTGTCTTTTCACAGAAGCCGGCTTTACCCGGCAATTGAATCAGAGGATATTTTACTATGTAGAAGTGTATAAACTATACATATATGTATATATATATGTCACAATGACATGTATATATATATATATATATATGTATTCTATGTGTGTATATTTAGTGTTTACAAGGAAAGAATGGGGTTTTTTTAGTTACGATATTTTGTTCCCATAGACTTACATGGGACTTCCGGTATCGGTATCGGGTATCGCGATATTTTAATGGTATCGGCGATACCATTCCGATTCCGATACTTTTGGATATCGGAAAGTATCGCTCAACTCTAGTCCTGAATGCTGCAGCCAGGATCATATTCCTCACCAATAGTTATACCGATGCCTCTACCTTATGCCAGTCCTTACACTGGATACCCATCCACTCCAGAATTCAGTATAAACTTATTACCCTCACCCCCAAAGCACTCCATGGCTCAGCACCATCCTACATCTCCTCCCTTGTCTCAGCCTACCACCCTACCCGTGCCCTCCGTTCTGCCAATGACCTGTGGTTAGCATCCTCAATAATCAGAACCTCCCACTCCCGTCTCCAAGACTTTTCACGTGCTGCGCCAATTCTTTGGATTGCACTACCCAGGTTATTACGATTAATCCCCAATCGACACAGTTTTAAGTGTGCCCTAAAAACGCATTTGTTCAGTCTGGCCTACCGCCTCAGCACATTAAACTAACGATCCCTGTGTGGCGCATTCAAAATTTTTACCATACCCAGGTTCCTCGCATCATGTTCTCACACGCTTTATGCATTTAATAGGCTTCTGTGTCTGTATTGTTACATACAGTACAGACCAAAAGTTTGGACACACCTTCTCTTTTCACCCCTTAATCCCATGGGACGTACTATTCCGTCCATGTGACCTGGTACTTAATTCCCAGGGACGGAATAGTGCGTCCCATGCGATCAGCTGCGCTCCCGGGGGGGAGCGCAGCTGATCGCGGCCGGGTGTCAGCTGATTATCACAGCTGACACCCGGCACTATGTGCCAGGAGCGGTCACGGACCGCTCCCGGAACATTAACCCCTGTCACACCAGCGATCTGACTCTACACAGTGATGTCCCACCCTGGGACAAAGTAAAAATGTAAAAAAAATAACAATAAACATACCGTATGTAAAAAAAATTCCTAAAATAATGAAAAAAAAATAAATTACCCAATAAATTCAATTCTTTACTGTAAAAAAAAACCAACAATGAAAGTACACATATTTAGTGTTGTCGCGTCCGTAACGACCCGTACTATAAAACTGTCCCATTAGTTAACTCCTTTAGTGAACCCTTAAAAAAAAAAAAAAAAAAAACAAGGCTAAATAACAATGATTTATCATCATGCCGCCGAACAAAAGTGGAATAATACGCGATCAAAAAGACTGATATAAACAAACATGGTACCGCTGAAAACGCCATCTTGTCCCGCAAAAAAAAAGTCGCCATACAGCATAATCAGCGAAACAATAAAAAACTTATAGCTCGCAGAATAAAGCGATGCAAAAATAATTATTTTTTATATATAATCGTTTTTATTGTATAAAAGCGCCAAAACATAAAAAAATGATATAAATGAGGTATCGCTGTAATCGTACTGACCCGAAGAATAAAACTGCATTATCAATTTTACCACACGCGGAACGCTATAAACGCCCCTCCCCAAAAGAAACTCATGAATTGCTGGTTTTTGTTCATTCTGCCTCCCAAAAATCGTAATAAAAAGCGATCAAAAAATGTCATGTGCCCAAAAATGGTACCAATAAAAACGTCACCTCGTCCCGCAAAAAATAAGACCTCACATGACTGTGGGCCAAATATATAAAAATGATAGCTCTCAAAATGTGATGATGCAAAAACTACTTTTTGCAATAAAAAGCATCTTTTAGCGTGTGACAGCTGCCAATCATAAAAACCCGTTATAAATAGTAAATCAAACCCCCCTTTATCACCCCTTTAGTTAGGGAAAAATAATACAATTAAAAAAATGTATTTATTTCCATTTTTCCATTAGGGTTAGGGTTGGGGCTAAAGTTAGGGTTAGAGTTGGGACTAGGGTTACGGGTGTGTTAGGGTTAGGTTTGTGGTTAGGGTTATGATTAGGGTTGGAATTAGTGTTAGGGGTGTTTTGGGGTTAGGGTTGGAGTTAGAATTGGGGGGTTTCCACTGTTTAGGCACATCAGGGGCTCTCCAAATGTGACATGGCATCTGATCTCAATTCCAGCCAATTCAGCGTTGAAAAAGTCAAACGGTGCTCCTTCACTTCTGAGCTCTGCCATGCGCCCAAACAGTAGTTTACTCCCACATATGGGGTATCAGCATACTCAGGACAAATTGCACAATAACTCTTGGGTCCAATTTCTTCTGTTACCCTTGGAAAAATAAAAAATTGGGGGCGAAAATATAGTTTTTGTGGAAAAAAATATGATTTATTATTTTTATGGCTCTACGTTATAAACTTCTGTGAAGCACTTGGGGGTTCAAAGTTCTCACCACACATCTAAATAAGTTCCTTTGGGGGTCTAGTTTCCAAAATGGGGTCACTTGTGGGGGGTTTCCATTGTTTAGGCACATCAGGGGCTCTCCAAACGCGACATGACACACGCAGACCATTCCATCAAAGTCTGCAATGCAAAACGTCACTACTTCACTTCCGAGCCCTGACGTGTGCCCATACAGTAGTTTTATCCCACATATAGGGTATCAGCGTACTAAGGACAAATTGGAAAACAACTTTTTGGGTCCAATTTCTCCTGTTACCCTTGGGAACATAAAAAACTGGGGACTAAAAGATCATGTTTGTGGAAAAAATATGATTTTTTTTATTTTCATGCCCGGGCGTTATAAACTTCTGTGAGGCACTTGGGGTTCAAAGCGCTCACCACACATCTAGATAAGTTCCTTTGGGGGTCTAGTTTACAAAATAGGGTCACTTGTGGGGGGTTTCCACTGTTTAAGCACATCAGGGGCTCTCCAAACGCGACATGACACCCGCAGACCATTCCATCAAAGTCTGCATTACTAAATGTCACTACTTCTATTCCGAGCCCCGACGTGCGCCCACACAGTAGTTTTCTCCAACATATAGGGTATCAGCGTACTCAGGACAAATTGGACAACAACTTTTGGGGGTCCAATTTCTCCCGTTACCCTTGGGAAAAAAAAAATTGTGACTAAAAGATAATTTTTGTGGGAAAAAATAGGATTTTTTATTTTCATGCCCGGGCATTATAAACTTGTGTGAAGCATTTGGGGGGTTCAAAGTGCTCACCACAGATCTAGATAAGTTCTTTAGGGGGACTAGTTTCCAAAATGGGGTCACTTGTGGGGGGTTTCCACTGTTTAGGCACATCAGGGACTCTGCAAACTGAACATGACACCCATCAAAATCTGCATTTCAAAATGTCATTACTTCCTTTCCGAGCCCTGCTGTGCGCCCAAACAGTATTTCCCCATAAATATGTGGTATGAGCGTACTCAGGACAAATTGGACAACAACTTTTGGGTTCAATTTCCTTGTGAAAAATCAAAAATTGGAAAATTGGGGACTAAAAATCATTTTTTGTGGATTTTTATTTTTTTTCACACCCAGGCATTATAAACTTTAGTGAAACATTTGAGGGTTGAACGTGCTCCAACAGATCTAGATAAGTTCCTTAATGGGTCTAGTTTCCAAAATGGTGTCACTTGTGGGGGGTTTCCACTGTTTAGGCACATCAGAGGCTCTCCAAACGCGACATGGCATACAGCCAATTCTGCGTTGAAAAAGTCAAACTGCGCTCCTTCCCTTCCGAGCTCTGCCATGAACCCAATCAGTGGTTTACCCCCACATATTGGGTATCAGCGTACTCAGGACAAATTGCACAATAACTTTTGAGGTGTTGTTACCCTTGGGAAAATAAAAATTGGGGTGAAAAGATCATTTTTGTGGAAAAATATGATTTTTTAATTTAACGGCTCTACGTTATAAACTTGTGTGAAGCACTTGGTTGTTAAAAGTGCTCATCACAGATCTAAATAAGTTCCTTAGGGGGTGTAGTTTCTAAAATGGGGTCACTTGTTGGGCATTCCCACTGTTTAGGCACATCAGGGGCTATCCAAATGCGACATGGCGTCCAATCTCGATTCCAGCCAATTTTGGTTTGAAAAAGTCAAATGGCGCTCCTTCCCTTCCGAGCTCTGCCGTGCGCCCAAACAGTGGTCCCCCCCACATATGGAGTATCAGCGTACTCAGGACAAATTGGACAACAACTTTTATGGTCCAATTTCTCATGTTACCCTTGGTAAAATAAAAAATTGGTGACTTAAATATTACTTTTGTGGGAAAAAAATAGGATTTTTTATTTTCATGCCCGGGCATTATAAATTTGTGTGAAGCACTTGGGGTTCAAAGTGCTGACCACAGATCTAGATAAGTTCCTTAGGGGGTCTAGTTTCCAAAATGGAGTACTTGTGGGAGGTTTCCTCTGCAAACTGAACATGACATCCATCAAAGTTTACATTCCAAAACATCATTACTTCCTTTCCGAGCCCTGCGGTGCGCCCAAACAGTATTTCTCCCCCACATACGGGGTATGAGTGTACTCAGGACAAATTGGACAACAACTTTTGGGGTCCAATTTTCTTGGGAAAAATAAAAAATTGGGGACTAAAAAATCATTTTTGTGGAAATTTTTTTTTTTCACACCCAGGCATTATACACTTTAGTGAAACACTTGGGGGCTCAAAGTGCTCACAACAGATCTAGATAAGTTCCTTAGGGGTTTAGTTTCCAAAATGGTGTCACATGTGGGGGGTTTACATTGTTTAGGCACATCAGGGGCTCTCCAAACGCGACATGGCGTCCAATCTCAATTCCCGCCAATTTTGGTTTGAAAAAGTCAAACGGCGCTCCTTCCCTTCCAAGCCCTGCCGTGCGCCCAGACAGTAGTTTTCCCCCACATATGGGGTATCGGCGTACTCAGGAGAAATTGCACAACAACTTTTTATTTCCATTTTTTTCCTTTTACCCTTGTTAAAATAAAAAAAATTGTTTGTAAAAGATCATTTTTGTGACTAAAAAGTTAAATGTTCATTTTTTCCTTCCAAGTTGTTTCAACTCCTGTGAAGCACCTGAAGGGTTAATAAACTTCTTGAATGTGGCTTTGAGTACCTTGAGGGGTGCAGTTTTTAGAATGGTGTCACTTTTGGGTATTTTCTGCCATATAGCCATATAGACCCCTCAAAGTGACTTCAAATGTGAGGTGGTCCCTAAAAAAAATGGTTTTGTACAATTTGTTGTAAAAATTAGAAATCGCTGGTCAACTTTTAACCGTTATAACTTCGTAACAAAACAAAATTTGGTTTCAAAATTGTGCTGATGTAAAGTAGACATGTGGGAAATGTTATTTAGTAACTATTTTGTGTGACATATTTCTCTGTTTTAAGGGAATAAAAATTCAAAGTTTGAAAATTGCAAAATTTTCACAATTTTCGCCATATTTCCATTTTTTTCATAAATAACCGCCAATTATATCTAAGAAATTTTTACCACTATCATGAAGTACAATATGTCACGAGAAAACACTCTCAGAATCGTGAAGATCCGTTGAAGCGTTCCAGAGTTATAGCCTCATAAAGAGACAGTGGTCAGAATTGTAAAAATTGGCGCAGTCATTAACGTGCAAACCACCTTGGGGGTTAAGGGTTAAAGATTTTTCTGTATTTTCATGACTATGAAAATTGTACGTTCACACTGAAGGCACCAAAACTATGAATTAACACATGTGGAATTATAGACTTAACAAAAAAGTGCGTAACAACTGAAATTATGTCTTATATTCTAGGTTCTTCAAAGTAGCCACCTTTTGCTTTGATGACTGCTTTGCATACTCCTGGCATTCTCTTGATGAGCTTCAAGAGGTAGTCACAGGAAATGGTTTTCACTTCATTGGTGTGCCCTGTCAGGTTTAATAAGTGGGATTTCTGGCCTTATAAATGGGTTGGGACCATCAGTTGTGTTGTGCAGAAGTCTGGTGGATACACAGCTGATAGTCCTACTGAATAAACTGTTAGAATTTGTATTATGGCAAGAAAAAAGCAGCTAAGTAAAGAAAAACGAGTGGCCATCATTACTTTAAGAAATGAAGGTCAGTCAGTCTGAAAAATAAGGAAAACTTTGAAAGTCTCCCCAAATGCAGTTGCAAAAAAAATCAAGTGCTACAAAGAAACTGGCTCACATGAGGACCGCCACAGGAAAGGAAAACCAAGAGTCACCTCTGCTTCTGAGGATAAGTTTATTCGAGTCACCAGCCTCAGAAATCGCAGGTTAACAGCAGCTCAGATTACCAGGTCAATGCCACACAGAGTTCTAGCAGCAGGCACATCTCTACAACAACTGTTAGGCCGGCGTCACACTAGCGAGTTTGATGCGAGTTAGTCGCACGACTTACTCGCATCAACACGCGGCACGGCCGCCCGCTCTCGGACCAGAGTGCGCGGATGCATGTATTTCTATGCCGCCGCGCACTCTGGTCCGAGAGCGGGCGGCCGTGCCGGGTGTTGATGCGAGTAAGTCGTGCGATTAACTCGCATCAAACTCACTAGTGTGACGCCGGCCTCAAGAGGAGACTTTGTGCAGCAGGCCTTCAGGCTAAAATAGTTGCTAGGAAACCACTGCTAAGGACTGGCAACAAGCAGAAGATACTTGTTTGGGCTAAAGAACACAAGGAATTGACATTAGACAAATCTGTGCTTTGGTCTGATGAGTCCAAATTTGAGATCTTTGATTCCAACCACCGTGTCTTTGTGTGACGCAGAAAAGATGAACGGATGGACTCTACATGACTGGTTCCCTCCGTAAGCATGGAGGAGGAGGTGTGATGGTGTGGGGGTGCTTTGCTGGTGACACTGTTGGGGATTTATTCAAAATTGAAGGCATACTGAAGCAGCATGGCTACCACAGTATCTTGCAGCGGCATGCTATTCCATCCGATTTGCGTTTAGTTGGACCATCATTTATTTTTCAACAGGACAATGACCCCAAACACACCTCCAGGCTGTGTAAGGGCTATTTGACCAAGAAGGAGAGTGATGGGGTGCTACGCCAGATGACCTGGACTCCACAGTCACCAGACCTGAACCCAATCGAGATGGTTTGGGGTGAGCTTACCGCAGAGTGAAGGCAAAAGGGCCAACAAGTGCTAAGCATCTCTGGGAACTCCTTCAAGATTGTTGGAAGACCATTTCCGGTGACTACCTCTTGAAGCTCATCAAGAGAATGCCAAGAGTGTGCAAAGCAGTCATCAAAGCAAAAGGTGGCTACTTTGAAGAACCTAGAATATAAGACATAACAAAAAAGTGTGTAACAACTGAAATTAAGTCTATACTTCCACATGTGTTAATTCATAGTTTTGATGCCTTCAGTGTGAATGTACAATTTTCATAGTCATGAAAATACAGAAAAATCTTTAAATGAGATGTGTCCAAACTTTTGGTCTGTACTGTACTTATGCTGATAACCGGTTCATGCAGCATTGCATGAACACCCGATTCTTACACTATGGCTGATCAGAACAATGAAAGCAATTGTTACCATCCACCTTTCGTGTCTCCCCTTTTTCCTCATAGATTGTAAGCTTGTGAGCAGGGCCCTCATTCCTCTTGGTATCTGTTTTGATCTATTTGTTTATTGTTATGCTGTAATGTCTATTGTCTGTACAAGTCCCCTCTAAAATGTAAAGTGCTGCGGATTATGTTGGCGCAATAGAAATAAAATTATTATTATTATTATTATTATTATTAATAGCTGCTGCTGAAAAAATGGATTGTATACGGACAGCACACGGATGACAAGCGACAAACAAATCATCCTACCTTTCTGGATGCTACTCTAAATAATTTGTTATATGCTTGTGTGAACTTGGCCTTAGGAACATATAAGAAAGTTCTTCTCTCCTGTTGAGGTTCTCCTGGCTGCACAGCAGCATCCATAATGCTATTAGGCTACATGTACAAGTGACTGATAATACCTACCATGGAAAACTGTGATTTTTCCGCTATATGCAGTTGGGTATTTGGAAATTGAATACACTTGTATTATACTCCAGATTTGAGGTATGGAAGATACAGCCCAAATCAGTACAATATCTGTGTGGATTTTGGTAAGGGAGAGTTCATTTGATGTTCCCCCTCACTCTCAGCATTGGGGAGCACTGTCCTGTTTGAATTGCAAAAGTGGTATTAAAACACGATTCAACCGACAGCAATTCTACCATAACAAGAAAAAAACAAAACTAATGAACACCACCAGAAAGGAAGTCAATTGGCATCTAAAGTTTCAGATTTTAGACTCGCCTCATTAAACTGAATGTGGTTAGGTGGGCGAATGCGTAAATAACATATTTTGGAAATTGGAAGGTGGAAAGAAATCCCAACTACGTGCTGAGCAGGGAGGAGAACATGGTATGAACCAGGGGCGAATATACCATTGGAGCAACAAGAGGTAAATGGGCCACTTCCACCTCCAAAGAAGCAAGCCTAGTCAGAGGAACATAACCGGGAGCATTGTGACGAGCTATTGGACTGAACGGACCATATACTACTCTTGAACAGGTGCCGTCTTTGGATTGTGTCCACCTCTAGTGTGAACGTAGCCTTATCAAGGTCTGCAAAATGCTGAAACATAAGGAGGGTTAGCCACATATGGCATACTGGTTTCACCACTACCCCACTGACATTTTGGTTGGAGCATTCACAAATATACAAGATTAGAGGCCATGAACACTTACAGTCATTTAAGGAACGGGGTGATGAATATAATAATTTTAAGTTCTTAAATAATAAAAAGGAACATTTAAACATTGTAAATAATGTCACCATAGATAACGTCTGTGCAATTAAAATAAACAGAATATAACTACCCGCCCTAATTGGAGCTTCCAAATCACTGACATCATATGTGTCCGGTGTAACCTGCTTCCTAGTAAGGTTAGTAACGCATTGTGCATGTGCCACAGAACAGAATACAGATCATACACTGCTGCTTATTGAGTTGAGTTGTCATTGCAGTAATTCTAATGCATTAAATGGCTAATTATAGGGGTTGTCTGTTGTGGCCAACAAAATTGGAGCACACGCAGGCGATGCTTTAAAATAACAAAATAAGCAATACTTAATTACTGAAGTCACTATGCTCCAGCACTACTTCTCCAATGCTCCTCGGCAGTCGTTTACAGGGCTGCTGCAGTGATGTCCCTTCTACAGCCCAAGACTGCTGCAGCCAATCACTGGCCTCAGTGGCTTACTGCCATCTTGGCATGGAGGTCCATATTGGATGCTACAGATGTTCAAACTGATTGTGCATATCCAATAACACCTAGCCAGGGATGAAGGAGCTCTAGTTTCTACTAACTTATCGATTGTTCTATTTTTATGTGAATTATGTTTTAGTTGAAATTGTCTGATGTCATCATCTGTAGGATTCTACCTGATACTATAGACTTGTCACCTTCTCATGGCTTTCAGAGATAGGAGATGTACACTTTCTTATACTGCTATTTAAAAATTTGCAATATCTTAAAGGGATTTTCTCAAGGTCAGCCTACTGGAGCCCACCGCTCCGCAGATTCCTGACTTTGTTCTTGCCAAGGCTGTGAGCCCCTGAAGATTCATAGTTCACACCAGTGACATGTTCAGAGCAGCAGTCTTTGCCCTTACAGCCTCAGAGTGCAGTGGCACATAAATTGGCAAGATCCAGCGATCTGGCCAGCTTCAAAGCAGTGCCTACAAGTTCTATAACAAAACCTTGCTTGGAAGACTGGCCACCTTTAATAGACTACAGAGGTGGCAGGTAACCTAGGCAATGAGCAGTAAACTGTAAAATTGATAATTCTTTTGTTCTAGAGAACCAAGAGGATTTTTAATAAGAAGTGTTTATCACAAGCACTGTCCAATTTTAACCATTTAATATGTTGTTGAGACAACCACTTTAAGGCCTTTGCACATATACTGATCATTGGCTAAATGATGGCCAAACACAGGACCACAAATCCAACAAATAAGCAAAATGCTTGGATTGGTGATTGGCAGCACATCTCCGGTGTACATAGGGGATGTGCCGTGGACAGTGCAGTAAATTATAGCATTAAAAAAAAGGATTTTTAAGCACTGGCTTGGTATCCACTTGCTGTACTTGAGGTCCCTGAATGCCCCTCCTAAAAGACTTTTTCCCTTTAACAGAATCCAAGATTCTTAGCAGAGTTTTCTGTAAAAATACAAACTTCCCTTTACTCACCATCCCCAACTCCACCAGTTAATACACTGCTGTGTATAGTACAAGCGATCAGACGATCACAGCTTCAGTTCCATAAGAGGACTATTAACAGTAAAAAGTATAAAAAACAAGAATGAAAACAAATACAAAAGTTCAAATCCACCCCCCATTTGCCCCATTAAAAATAAAACAGTATAAAAAACATATTTGGTATCACTGCATTTGTAAAAGTCTAATCTATCAAAATATAAGTAAATTAATCTGATCGGTAAACAGAGTAACGGTGAGCAGCTCAGGACACAAAAAATAAGCCCTCACATAGCCCTAGATCCTGAAAAATGAAAGCGATATGGGTCTCGGAAAATGGCGGCACAAGCAAAGTTTTGTTTTTACAAATTTCCAATTTTTTTTCACCACTTAAAAAAACCCAAAAAACTACGGTATATATTGTTTGGTATGCAGCGTCAATCCCACACACTTGGTGGGGATGGATATGAGCACACACAAAGCCCCCACTGCCCCAGGAAGTCCACCCAAAACCTACAGTCACAGAGCACTTTATGGGTAAGCACTAGGGTGCCAAGGAAAAATTAACTTTGCAAATTGGTAAAGGGTATGCCACACTAAACAATATCGCTAACGGGATCGCTAAAAACGTCACTATTTAGCGATCCCGTTAGCGATGTTGTTCAGTGCGGCAGCTTCCAGCGACGAGCTTCCTGCTGTGATCTCGCTCGTCGCTGGAATCGTTCCGGACCCTATTTTCTCGTCGGCGCTCCCGCTGGGTAAGTATCTAATCGCTGTGTGGCACCTTTTCTTAGCGATTTAGCGGTACTTTTGTACCGCTAAAGTCGTTAAGAAGATCGCTAACGGCGATAGCGTCGTTAACTATATCGCTAAATGTGGCCGCACTTAGCGATATAGAAACAATCCCGCTAGCGATCGCATTAGTATGCGACGCTAACGAGATCGCTAGCGGGATAGCTTAGTGTGGCAGTACCTTAAGTCTTACCCTCAGATTTGTTCCTCTTGGCATAAGGATTCACCATGTAAAATATGTTGACATTAAATTTAGATTTACCACTTGCTCAAGGCATGTGAATTATTCCATGTTTCTCATTTTCCACAATATTGTACACACAAAAACCACTAAAATTTAACCACTAACATTTCAAAAAAATATACACACATTTGGTATCACCGCGTTCAGAAACGCCCGATAGAACAAAATATAAAATCAATTAATCTGATCGGTAAACGGCATAACATACCATACATAACGCAGGATATTCATGACGATAAATACTAAACAAACATTTAAAACTGCAATATGATGTGCCATTGAGCAACCAGTAAATGATAACTAATCTTAGGGCCCCGTCTCACATAGCGACACACCAGCGATCCCGACAACAATATGCACTTGTCAGGATCGCTGGTGTGTCGCTACATGATCGCTGCTGAGCTGCCAAACAGGCAGCTCAGGCAGTGATCAGGACATCGACACTGCGGGTAACGTCGCTTAGTTACCTGCAGTGTACATTGGATACCAGCCCGCTGGTGTAGGGAGCTGGTAACCAAGGTACACATCGGGTTTCCAGGCGCTGCGCGGCACCTGGTAACCCAATGTGTATCTTGGTTACCAGCTGATCGCTGGTCTCCTGCCTGCCACTCGCAGCGATGCGTGCTGGCCAGCGGGAGACCAACGATCAAAAAAATGTCCAGCGACGATCAGCGATACCCAGCAGGGGGGCTGATCGTCGCTGAATGTCACACACAGCGATATCGCTAGGGAGATCGCTGTTGCGTCACAAAACTAGTGACTAAGCAGCGATCTCGCTAGCGAGATCGCTGTGTGTGACGGGGGCTTTAAAAAATAAAATTATAAATATCTATGACCAAAAAGGAACAAAATTAGGAGGTAAGACTTTCAAAAACTTGCTACTTAATTTTTACCATGCATTTCCTTGGCACCCTAGTAAGCACTGGTCACTTTTTACATGGTGTTGCTGGTTTTCTATTCATGGAAAGTCCATACTATTTTACGTAATTGACACTTGCTATTATGTGATCTCCTTTACTGTCACATGATATTACACATTATTTGTATTTTTCTATTGTGTCACTGGACCCTATACTTTATATGCATTCGGGTGCCATCTAGTGGTCATTACAGAGTATCATAGAACGCTAGAGTTGGAAGGGACCTCCTGGATCATCTGGTCCAACCCCCTGCTCACAGCAGGATTCACTTAATCATCCCAAATGGTTGATACCTTTTAATGGCTAACTGAAAAGATGGTAACAAATTGCAAGCTTTCGAGACTACTCAGGTCTCTTCATCAGGCTGAACTAATACAAAATCTGAAGAATCACATATTTATACACAAAAACACAGAAAAAATGCAATAGGTAAGACAAGTGACGTGAAGCAGAATAGTCATTATGGCAGAGGGATGAGCATAAATATTGGAACAATTCATAGATAAGGAGAGAAAGTTTTATTACCCTCTGATTGGGGTCTGGTAATGTTTTGTGATGTTTTCACAGGGTATTTGGAGTAAATTCCTTAATTGATGTAATAGGCCATAAAACCATGTGACAGGTTCATTCCAGCATTAAGAGTGTCAAAGGTCACCATCAATTTGTATTCGCAAATTCTTCTCTGCCTCTGAGATGTGAATCTGCTTCTTAGTACCAGTATTTTCATATCTGACATGCTATGATCAGGGGAGCAAAAATGTTTTGCCACAGGTAGATCATCATAAAACATTACCAGACCCCAATCAGAGGGTAATAAAACTTCACACTCCTTATCTATGAACTGTTCCAATATTTATGTTCATCCCTCTGCCATAATGACTATTCTGCTTCACGTCACTTGTCTTACCTATTGCATTTTTTCTGTGTTTTTGTGTATAAATATGTGATTCTTCAGATTTTGTATTAGTTCAGCCTGATGAAGAGACCTGAGTAGTCTCGAAAGCTTGCAATTTGTTACCATCTTTTCAGTTAGCCATTAAAAGGTATCAACCACTGAGGACTCTCAACTCTAAATATTTTTCTATCTACTGGCTAACACGGTACGAAGATATACATCTTTACTGTATTAATCATCCCAGACAGATGTCTGTCCAGCCTCTGTTTGAACACTACCATTGAAGGAAAACTCACCACCTCTCATTGTCTGTACTATTTGAGACCACATGTGCAGATCTGCCTTTCCATGGATTGCTACCTGTTATCAAAAAAAATATTTTTGTGTGTTTCCCATACATTCATGTGTTGTCATAGTTTTGGTGTCCTCATCAATTGACCTGCTACTTCTAGTTTTTATCATTACTATGTATTTGTTGCCTATCTATAAATTTTGATCTTCATAATAAACAATTTATTTTTAGCCTGATAGGCCTCTACATTTTTTATCTACCTTGTGATTCATATACTCAATTTTTTTGTATTTATTTGTGTGTTCTATATGTTTGGTATCTATGTACTTGTACTGACCTGGAGAATCATATTTCCAGGTCAATTTTATAGAATAACATGGTAAAAAAAAATGGCCCAAAAATTGTGACATTGCATTTTTTTGCAATTTCAACACACTTGTAATTTTTTTTCTTGCGCATCACATGATAAAATGAATGGTGTCATTTAAAAGTACAACTCCTGCAAAAAACGACCCTCATATATCTATGTGGTGTAGTGCGGCGGTGTTCACACCGTGCAGTAATGAGGCAGTGACCCAGTTCAAAGCAAGATGTCTTTAATGTCCAAAACTCACAAATAAAAAGGCTAAACAGTATCCTCCGGATCGCAGCAGGGGTGTCGAGACAGTCCGTATCCGAGACTTGTTGCCATGGGCGACTGCACCACCGTGTCACGCTGAGGGGCGCCAGGCGTTCGCTTGGAAACCAACACTGACAAACCCAACCTTTGCTACAGGGTTTTTAAATGAGATCTGTGGCCATTTACCACTTGTAAGCCTGGCTGCAGAGAGTGAACCGCCCAACTACCATCCTGTAGTTCACTCCAAAAATAAAAGCCCATGCCGGGTTTCTTAAATCTGCCTTGGGCAAATAGCTTGTCCAAGACCAAACTTACTTTTATTTTGCACTGCAATCACAGCTATGCCTGTACATCTATACAGGTGCTTCTCACAAAATTAGAATATCATCAAAAAGTTAATTTATTTCAGTTCTACAATATAAAAAGTGAAACTTATGTATTACCGTATTTTTTGGACCATAAGACGCACTTTTTTCCCCCCAAAATTTGGGGGAAAATGGGGGTGCGCCTTATGGTCCCAACATACCAAAAAATCCAGTGGCGGCGGCGGTCCCGGTGGCGGCGGTCCCGGTGGCGGCGGTCCCGGTGGCGGCGGCAGCCTTCCTGTGGTGTCTGGCCAGCAGCGGGGCTCTGTGCTGCGTGGGGGGCTCCGCCGGCATTTCCCTCTTAGCCGGACAGCCCCCCGCAGCTCCGCTGCTGCGGCCTCCTGATACATGGCCGCCAGCGGCCTCCGGTGGCGGTCCCGACGAAGTCTTCCGAATGAGATTTGGCGGCCATCTTACCGGAGTCCCCTGGCGGCCATGTTTGAGGACGCCACCGAGATGCAGGAGGGAGCGGAGCTGCGGGGGGCTTTCCGGCTAAGACCGAAATGCCGGCGGAGCCCCCCTGCAGCACAGAGCCGGCTGCTGCCCCAGAACCACCGCTCGGAAGACTTCGTCGGGACCGCCACCGGAGGCCGCTGGCGGCCATGTATCAGGAGGCCGCAGCAGCGGAGCTGCGGGGGGCTGTCCGGCTAAGAGGGAAATGCCGGCGGAGCCCCCACGCAGCACAGAGCCCCGCTGCTGGCCAGACACCACAGAGCACAGGAGGCTGCATTGGGACCACCGCTATGGGATGTGAGTACCATATATTGCACAGCGACCCACAGAGCACAGCCACCCCACAGAGCACAGCCACCCCACAGAGCATAGCCACCCCACACAGCACAGCCACCCCACACAGCACAGCCACCCCACAGAGCACCCCTGCAACACAGAGCACTTTGGACTGTAAGACGGACCCCCATTTGACACATTATTTTTTTTTCCCTGTTTTCCTTCTGAAAATTTGGGGTGCGTCTTATGGTCCGGTGCGTCTTATAGTCCGAAAAATACGGTATATACAGTCTTTACAAACAGAATGATCTATTTCAAGTATTTATTTCTGTTAATGTTGATGGTTCTGGATTACAGCCAATGAAAACCCAAAAGTCATTATCTCAGTAAATTAGAATACATTTTTCAAGCTGGTGTTCCTTTTGCATCAATTACTGCATCAATGCGGCGTGGCATGGAGGCGATCAGCCTGTGGCACTGCTGAGGTGTTATAGAAGACCAGGTTGCTTTGATAGCAGCCTTCAGCTCGCCTGCATTGTTGAGTCTGGTGTCTCTCATCTTCCTCTTGACAATACCCCATAGATTCTCTATGGGGTTAAAGTCAGGCGAGTTTGCTGGCCAATCAAGCACAGTGATACTGTTGTTTTTAAACCAGGCATTGGTATTTTTGGCAGTGTGGACAGTAGAGATGAGCGAATACTTCAATTTTCAGTTTGGATTACGATCGCCAAATTTGCAATGTTTGCAGATTAATTCGTTGAATATTCGCCGAACTTTACCGAACGCCATTCAGCTCAATGGGAGGCAAAAACAAACACATGCACAACACCTTATAATGGCCCCAAACGCTGCCAAAATACATCAAATGAGGGACATACATCAGGAAAGTGGCCTCAATTCACCCACAGTGCAAATTTTAGCATGGCACTGCAGCAATCAGCCAGGCATGAGGCATCGGGGTCTGGGACAGCATTTAACCCCTCTCTGACATTAGACGTACTATCCCGTCCATAAAACCCGTGCCATTCTGCCCATGGACGGGATAGTATGTCATAGGCGATCAGCTGCGCTCCTGAGGGGAGCGCAGCTAATCGCCGCCGGGTGTCAGCTGATTATCACAGCTGACACCCGTGACTGTGTCAGGAGCGGTCACGGACCGCTCCCGGCACATTAACCCCTAGCACACCGCGATCAAACATGATCGCGGTGTACTGGGGGCACAGGGGAGGATCGCGCAGGGTGGGGGCTCCCTGCGCGCCCCCCTGAGACCCTCAGACCAGCGCGATGTGATCGCGCTGTTCTGAGGGCTTCCTCCCTCCCAGGACCCGGATCCAAGATGGCGCCGGGGTCCTGGAGGGAGGCGGCTCCTCAGTGCCTGCCGAGAGCAGGCACTGAGAAGCCTGCTCTATGCCTGTGCGATCGCTGGTGTGACAGAGTGCTGTGCACACTGTCACACCAGCGATTGATAAAATACAGTGATGTCCCACCCTGGGACAAAGTAAAAAAGTTAAAAAAGTAAAAATAAACATTGTAAAAAAAAAATCCAAAATAAATAAAAAAAAAAAAATAGTCCCCAATAAATTCATTTCTTCCTGTAAATAAAAAAAACAAAACAATAAAAGTACACATATTTGGTATCGCCGCGTCCGTAACGACCCCCCTATAAAACTGTCCCACTAGTTAACCCCTTTAGTGAACCCCTTAAAAAAAAAAAAAAAAACGAAGCAAAAAGTCAATGCTTTATCATCATACCGCCGAACAAAAAGTGGAATAACGCGCGATCAAAAAGACCGATATAAATAAACATAGCACCGCTGAAAACGGCATCTTGTCCCGCAAAAAACGAGCCCATACAGCATCATCAGCGAAAAAATAAAAAAGTTATAGCTCGCAGAATAAAGCGATGCAAAAATAATTATTTTTTATATAAAATTGTTTTTATTCTATAAAATCGCCAAAACATAAAAAAATGATATAAATGAGGTATCGCCATAATCGTACTGACCCGAAGAATAAAACTGCTTTATCAATTTTACCACACGCGGAACAATACAAACGCTCCCCCAAAAGAAATTCATGAATTGCTGATTTTTGTTCATTCTAACCTCCCAAAAATCGAAATAAAAAGCGATCAAAAATGTCACCTGCTCAAAAATGGTACCAATAAAAACGTCACCTCGTACCGCAAAAAATAAGACCTCACATGACTCTGTGGGCCAAAATATGCAAAAATTATAGCTCTCAAAATGTGGCGATGCAAAAAACTATTTTTGCAATAAAAAGCGTCTTTTAGCGTGACAGCTGCCAATCATAAAAACCCGCTATAAATAGTAAATCAAACCCCCCTTTATCACCCCCTTAGTTAGGGAAAAATAATAAAATTAAAAAAATGTATTTATTTCCATTTTCCCATTAGGGTTAGGGTTAGGGTTGCGGCTAAAGTTAGGGTTAGGGTTGGCGCTAAAGTTAGGTTAGGTTAGGGTTGGGATTAGGGGTGTGTTAGGGTTAGGTTTGTGGTTAGGGTTGGGACTAGGGTTAGGGTGTGTTGGGGTTAGGGTTGGAGTTAGAATTGGGGGGTTTCCGCTGTTTAGGCACATAAGGGGCTCTCCAAATGTGACATGGCGTCTGATCTCAATTCCAGCCAATTCTGCGTTGAAAAAGTCAAACGGTGCTCCTTCACTTCTGAGCTCTGCCATGCGTCCAAACAGTAGTTTATCCCCACATATGGGGTATCAGCGTACTCTGGACCCCAAGAGTTATTGTGCAATTTGTCCTATTTCTTCTGTTACACTTGGGAAAATAAAAAACTGGGGGCGAAAAATATCATTTTTGTACAAAAAAAATTATTTTTTTGTTTTTACGGCTGTACATTATAAACTTCTGTGAAGCACTTGGGGCTTCATAGCGCTCACCACACACCTAGATAAGTTCTTGTGGGGTCTATTTTCCAAAATGGGGTCACTTGTTGGGAATTTCCACTGTTTAGGCGCATCAGGGGCTCTCCAAATGCGACATTACGCCCCCAGACCATTCCATCAAGTCTGCAATCCAAAACGTCACTACTTCCCTTCCGAGCCCCAACGTGTACCCATACAGTAGTTTTCTCCCACATATTGGGTATCAGCGTACTCAGGACAAATTGGGCAACAACTTTTGGGTCCAATTTCTCCTGTTACCCTTGTAAAAATAAAATATTGGGGCGAAAAAATCATTTTTGCAAAAAAAAAAAAAGATTTTTTATTTTTACGGCTATGCGTTATAAACTTCTGTGAAGCACTTCGGGTTCAAAGTGCTCACCACACATCTAGATAAGTTCCTTGTGGGGTCTATTTCCAAAATGGGGTCACTTGTGTGGGGGTTTCCACTGTTTAGGCGCATCAGGGGCTCTCCAAATGCGACATGACGCACCCAGACCATTCCATCAAAGTCTGCAATCCAAAACGTCACTACTTCCCTTCCGAGCCCTGACGTGCGCCCATACAGTAGTTTTCTCCCACATATTGGGTATCAGCGTATTCAGGACAAATTGGACAACAACTTTTGGGGTCCAATTTCTCCTGTTACCCTTGTGAAAATAAAATATTGGGGG
Organism: Oophaga sylvatica; assembly: GCA_033576555.1. NCBI lineage: Eukaryota > Metazoa > Chordata > Amphibia > Anura > Dendrobatidae > Oophaga > Oophaga sylvatica. Next base: position 688,056,486 of record JARQOD010000001.1, on the reverse strand, counting down.
CGAAAAAATCATTTTTGTAAAAAAAAAAGGATTTTTTATTTTTACGGCTGTGCGTTATAAACTTCTGTGAAGCACTTCGGGGTTCAAAGTGCTCACCACACATCTAGATAAGTTCCTTGTAGGGTCTATTTGCCAAAATGGGGTCACTTGTGGGGGGTTTCCACTGTTTAGGTGCATCAGGGGCTCTCCAAATGTGACATGACGCCCCCAGACCATTCCATCAAAGTCTGCAATCCAAAACGTCACTACTTCCCTTCCGAGCCCCGACGTGTGCCCATACAGTAGTTTTCGCCCACATATTGGGTATCAGTGTACTCAGGACAAATTGGACAACAACTTTTGCGTTCCAATTTCTTCTGTTACCCTTGTGAAAATAAAATATTGGGGGCGAAAAAATCATTTTTGTAAAAAAAAAAAAAGATTTTTTATTTTACGGCTGTACGTTATAAACTTTAGTGAAACACTTGGGGGTTCAAAGTTCTCACCACACATCTAGATAAGTTCCTTGAGGGGTCTAGTTTCCAAAATGGTGTCATTTATGGGGGTTTCCACTGTTTAGGCAGATAAGGAGCTCTCCAAACACGACATGGCGTCCAGCCAATTCTGCGTTGAAAAAGTCAGACGGCGCTCCTTCCCTTCCAAACTCTGCCATGCACCCAAACAGTGGTTTACCCCCACATGTGGGGTATCAGCGCACTCAGGACAAATTGCACAATAACTTTTGGAGTCTTGTTACCCTTGGAAAAATAAAAATTGGGGTGAAAAGATCATTTTTGTGGAAAAAATATGATTTTTAAATTTTACGGCTCTATGTTATAAACTTGTGTGAAGCACTTGGGGGTTCAAATTGCTCATCAAAAATCTAGATAAGTTCCTTAGGGGGTCTAGTTTCCCAAATGGGGTCATTTGTGGGGGGTTTCCACTGTTTAGGCACATCAGGGGCTCTCCAAATGCAACATGGCATCCAAACTCAATTCCAGCCAATTTTGGTTGGAAAAAGTCAAATGGTGCTCCTTCCATTCCGAGCTCTGCCGTGCGCCCAAACAGTGGTTCCCCCCCACATATGGGGTATCAGCGTACTCAGGACAAATTGTACAACAACTTATGTGGTCCAATTTCTCCTGTTACCCTTGGGAAAATAAAAAATTAGTGACTAAAAGATAATTTTTGTGGGAAAAAAATAGGATTTTTTATTTTCATGCCCGGTTGTGTGAAGCACTTGGGGGTTCAAAGTGCTCACCAAAGATCTAGATAAGTTCCTTATGGGGTCTAGTTTCCAAAATGGGGTCACTTGTGGGGGGTTTCCACTGTTTAGGCTCATCTGGGGCACTGCAAACGGAACATGACCCCCATTAACGTCTGCATTCCAAAACGTTACTACTTCCTTTCCAAGCCCTGCCGTGCGCCCAAACAGTTTCCCCCCCCCCACATATGGGGTATCAGCGTACTCAGGACAAATTGGACAACAACTTTTGGGGTCCAATTTCCTTGGGAAAATTCAAAAATTTGGGACTAAAAAATCATTTTTGTGGAAAATTTATTTTTTTTTTTTCACACCCAGGCTTTATAAACTTTTGTGAAACACTTGAGGGTTCAAAGTGCTCACAACAGATCTAGATAAGTACCTTAGGGGGTCTAGTTTCCAAATGGTGTCACTTGTGGGGGGTTTCCACTGTTTAGGCGCATCAGGGGCTCTCCAAACGCGACATGGCATCCAATCTAAATTCCAGCCAATTTTAGTTTGAAAAAGTCAAACGTCGCTCCTTCCCTTACGAGCTCTGCCGTGTTCCCAAACAGTGGTTTTCCCCCACATATGGGGTATTGGCGTACTCAGGAGAAATTGCATAACAACCTTATCTGTCCATTTTCTCCTTTTACCCTTGTGAAAATAAAAAAAAGTTTGTAAAAGATAATTTTTGTGGCTAAAAAGTAAAATATTCATTTTTTCCTTCCACGTTGCTTTAGTTACTGTGAAGCACCTGAAGGGTTAATAAACTTCTTGAATGTGGTTTTGAGTACCTTGAGGGTGCAGTTTTTAGAATGGTGTCACTTTTGGGTATTTTCTGCCATATAGACCCCTCAAAGTGACTTCAAATGTGAGGTGGTCCCTAAAAAAAATGGCTTTGTAAATTTTTTTGTAAAAATGAGAAATCGCTGGTCAACTTTTAACCCTTATAACTTCCTAACAAAAAAAAAATTTGGTTCCAAAATTGTGCTGATGTAAAGTAGACATGTGGGAAATGTTATTTCTTAACTATTTTGTGTGATATATTTCTCTGTTTTAAGGGAATAAAAATTCAAAGTTTGAAAATTGCAAAATTTTCGCCATATTTGCGTTTTTTAAAAAATAAACGCAAGTTATATCGAAGAAATTTTACCACTAACATGAAGTACAATATGTCACGAGAAAACAATCTCAGAATCGCGAAGATCCGTTGAAGCGTTCCAGAGTTATAACCTCATAAAGAGACAGTAGTCAGAATTGTAAAAATTGGCCCGGTCATTAACGTGCAAACCACCCTTGGGGGTGAAGGGGTTAATAGCTTTCATTTGAACTCACAGTAAGAGGAGGTGGGCGAGGGATCGGTGAAGGCCTTCTTTGCTGGGAGCCCTGATACTACATCCAACACCTCTACTTACTTTCATGCTGAGCCACACTCAGATGACACAAATATCAGTTTTGTAGACTACCATTGTCAGAAACATTTAAGGATAGTAACACAGGTAGTTGAGTCCAAGGAAGTGGAGGCCTGACGGTCTCGGAGGCCTATTGCTATAGGCAACACACATGAAGGAGACCCAACCAGGAGTCTGCCAAATGTTTTGTAAATGTGTAGACACCAACAGAGTGGCATCAATTGCAGTAAAGTAGAATTAGTATAGTGGGGACCGACACTTCTTCCACTATAGCCAACCCAGCAGGTGGAGACTGTAACAGGCAAGGTGGTGGAATCACTGTTCTGTATCCCTCTGAAAGTCTGGAAGGGGTGTAACTAGGTGGCTTATCAAATCCCTACTGGGTCAAGTGGCAGCAGGTGAAAACTGTGACCCAAGGAGGTACAAAGAGGTGGCATCAGGTGCTACTCCATGGCTGTTCTACAGAATGTGGCAGCTAGCCCCCTACAGTGGGTAACTGCTAAGGCCCAAAGGAGGGATGAAAAATGCAGGCAGGCACTGTAAGGACTCTGAAACAACAGGTGCAGATGAAACTGGCTGAGGAACAGAAAAGCACTGGTAGGTGCGGCCTGGACCAGGTGTTAGACAGATTTGCACTGTCAGGTGCGATGTAGTGGAGTCTGCAGATCTCTCCACACATTGTATGCCATGGGCATAGGAGAGATTCACAGAGTCAAGAGCAAGAAATCATCTGCACCGATGCCACATTTTTTCTCACTTTGATCCATGGTGGGATGAAGTTTTGTTCGAGCATAAACCAAACCCTTGTCAACAGACGTTAACCCCGTTGGGTGAAGGTGATCCATTTGTGACGAGTCTCAGATATTTGAGGCGACCGCGGACTGTACTGTGCTGTTAAGGCAGGAAGAGGAGGAGGGTGACTCAGGGCGAGGAGTGGGAGAACAGAGAGGATTGATGATGAGGTAGATCACACTTGGTGTAAACCCAGAGGCATGCAGCTGAGTAGCTCAGCAGAGGAGGAGGAAGACGAGATTATGTAGACACAGAGTTATGCAATCATGACAACCAATGCATCCTGAGGCCCAACTCTGGCAGTGGACAGCAACGTTCGCAGTTCTGCAGTTGGCTATCTTGAATCTTTTTTTCAGACTGGCAAAAATCTAAAAAATCATGTTATCTGTCAACTTTTTTTAAAACAACAACCTAGTAAACTAAAAAAATTAAATAATTTCAGTAGTAATGCATGACCTGGCACATGCGCGATCAACATGCGTTAATCTGGGAATGTCATTATGCTAAAATTCAGATTAGCTGGTCTCACCAACCAACGTTCACCCCAGCAACCGCATCTTCTGATTCTTCCTCATCCCTCACCGTGGCAAGTGTTGTCACACTGGTCTCCGGCTGAAGAACCTCCACTTGCTTACCCCCTACAGTTGGGGTGATTGAAAGCCTGTCAGCTGATACGGAACTGGACATGCATGCTGTTTTTGACTAATCTTACACACCAAGCACACCCCATCTTTCTAAATCCACCATAACATCCCCGCCTGCACCTCTCTCACAGTCCAGCGGCTTGTCGTGTTCACTCTACTCCACCCTGTGTAGCACAGCAGTAAACCCTCGTTTGTGCAGTTGTGCTCACGTAAAAGATTCTTTACTCCTACACATGGCAAAGTTAACAGCTTGAATTTCACTATCTTCAATCTAATAATAATAACCTTTATTTATATATCTTATATATCTATATAAACTTTTTGACACTTTTCACTCCCTCCTCAGGCCAAAAGCACAAGCCCCTATCACAGACATCTGTGCTGAGACCTGGCCTCCCATTTTACAGAAAAAATAGATACTATCCGCAGGAAATCTGCTCTCAACCACCAAGGGCTGTGACTCCCATCCCACCCTGCTGTTCCCCTGGCTCACTTCCACATTTGATCCCATCACAGAAGAAGAAGTCTCCAGACTCCTCTCTTCCTCTCGTCCGACTACATGCACTACCGACCCCATTCCCTCACATCTCCTTCAGTCTCTCTCTCCAGTTGTCACAACTCACCTAACTAAAATCTTTAATCTCTCACTCTCCTCTGGCATTTTCCCATCCTCCTTCAAACACTCCATCATTACTCCACTACTAAAGAAACCCGCTCTCGACCCTTCCTGCACAAACAACTACAGACCGGTCTCCAATCTCCCCTTCATCTCTAAACTTTTGGAGCGCCTAGTCTACTCCCGCCTTACCCGTTACCTCTCCAATCACTCCCTCCTAGACCCTTCACAGTCCGGCTTCCGCCCCCTACATTCGACCGAAACTGCACTCATTAAAGTGACCAATGACCTTCTTACAGCAAAACGTAACGGTGACCACTCTCTGCTCATTCTTCTCGACCTTTCTGCAGCTTTCGACACGGTTGACCACCGTCTCCTACTGTCTAGGCTCCAGTCACTAGGTATTAAGGACACTGTTCTCTCCTGGTTCTCCTCCTATCTTTCTGACCGCTCCTTCAGTGTTTCGTTCTCTGGCTCCACATCATCTCCTCTTCCTCTCACTGTCGGTGTACCCCAGGGCTCAGTCCTTGGCCCCCTTCTCTTCTCTCTCTACACGGCCCCAATTGGACAGACCATCAGCAGATTTGGCTTTCAGTACCATCTTTATGCTGATGACACAAAACTATACACGTCATCCCCCGACCTTACCCCTGCTGTACTACAGAACGCCACTGACTGTCTGTCCGCAGTCTCCAACATCATGTCCGCTCTCTATCTGAAACTCAACCTCTCCAAAACTGAACTTCTTCTGCTCCCGCTGTCTACTAACCTCCCTAAATTTGACATATCCCTCTCCGTGGGCGGCACCATAATAACACCCCGCAGCAGGCTCGCTGTCTGGGTGTTATGTTTGACACCAATCTCTCCTTCACCTCCCATATACAATCTCTTGCCCGCTCTTGCCGCCTACACCTAAAGAACATCTCTAGAATCCGCCCTTTTCTCACCTTGGAAACAACAAAAACCCTCACTGTAGCATTGATCCACTCCCGCCTGGACTACTGCAACGCTCTATTACTTGGCCTCCCCATTACTCGACTATCCCCTCTCCAGTCCATCCTTAATGCAGCAGCCAGGGTAATCCATCTGGCTAATCGGTACTCAGACGCGTCCGCTCTTCGCCAGTCCTTACACTGGCTGCCCATTCATTATAGGATACAATTCAAAGTACTGGTTCTCACCCACAAAGCTCTCCACAGTGCAGCACCCCCCTACATCTCCTCCCTCATTTCTATCTATCGGCCTAACCGACTGCTGCGCTCTGCAAACGACTTTCGACTAACCTCTGCACTAATCCGTACCTCCCACTCCCGACTCCAAGACTTCTCCCGCGCTGCGCCAATCCTCTGGAATGCTCTACCCCAAGAAATTAGGACTATCCACAATTTGCATGGTTTCAGGCGCTCCCTCAAAACACATTTGTTCAGAGCGGCCTATCACATTCACTAATCAAAGTCATTCTATGTGTAAGTGTGTGTGTGTGTGTAGCCCATTCACTATCTCCATCCATCCCTCACTCCCTCAAGATGGCTGGACCATCATTGTAAATGCACCATTGTATATATACACCTGTACTTTGTATCTCCCCACCTCATTGTAGATTGTAAGCTCTCACGAGCAGGGGCGGCTTATTTTGCTTTAATTATTGTATTAACGTTGTTACTTATGACTTGTGTTCTGAAACTGTTAAACTGTAAAGCGCTGCGGAATATGATGGCGCTATATAAATAAAGATTATTATTATTATTATATATCACAAACACATTCCGCATAGCTTTACAAGTCAGCAGTTCATATGAAACAGTCAAAAGTTACCAAGTTTAATATAATCAAAAATAAAGCAAAAATAATGAAGACCCTGCTCTTCAGAGCTTATAATCTACAATGAGGTGGGTATGACTCCAACTACAGGTGCTTATTTACAATGATGGTACAGCCATCTTGAGGAAATGTGGGTAGATGAAGGCTGCATGAACCTTTCGGGTACTGTTGAGTTTGATGGTGAATTATGTTTAGAGAAGTAGAGAATAAGCTATATATATAAAAAGGACTTTGATTAGAGAACGTGATAGGCCGCCCTAAACAGTTGTGTTTTTAGGGAGCACCTAAAAATGTCTAAGTTGTGGTTATACTCCTAATTTATTGGGGGACAAAGGGTAAGAGGTGAGTCATCTAGGTAGGAGATTGAACTGAACTGGACAAAGTCCAGATCAGGGGTATTACCGTCTTTGTGTGTCTCAGAGTTTGAAAGTTGTGAGAGGCCACGAGAATTGGCTAGAGATAGAAGCTGGCATGCAGTTGGGGAGGTGGAGCTGTTGAAGACTCCCAGGATAAGGGTTGTCAATTCTGAGGACATGAAGTGTGGCCGCAACGTATAAAAGTGATCAAGGAAGTGGGAGGGTGAGCCTGTGGGTCGGTATATGACTGCTACTCTGATGGAGAGGGAATGGAACAACCTGATGGTGTGAATCTCAAAAGAAGAATGGCATCCAATCGACCTGCATTTATTTATTGGGATAAAAACAGGATTGTTGTTGGCAGAGAGGAGTGTAGGGTTATTGTGGAGTTAGCAGTGATCATACAGCGGGATATACGCATATTCCATGTGTTGTAATCGAGACGTGGATAAGCCATACGCTCACTATTACTTTTCTGAAAACTAATTATTGTGAACAGCCTGCGGCCTCCT
>JARQOD010000001.1:687966925-688049008 GCA_033576555.1 Oophaga sylvatica | reverse complement strand
CCTTAAAGACCTTGCCATTTTTTGCAATTCTGACCAGTGTCCCTTTATGAGGTAATAAACTCAGCAACGCTTCAACGGATCCTAGCGATTCTGAGATTGTTTTTTCGTGACATATTGGGCTTCATGTTAACGGTAAATTTAGGTCGATATTTTTTATGTTTATTTGTGAAAAAAAATGGAAATTTGGCGAAAATTTAGACAATTTTGCAATTTTCAAATTTTGAAATTTTATTCCGCTAAACCAGAGAGTTATGTGACACAAAATAGTTAATAAATAACATTTCCACATGTCTACTTTACATCAGCACAATTTTGGAACCAAATTTTTTTTTGTTAGGATGTTATAAGGGTTAAAAGTTGACCAGCGATTTCTCATTTTTACAGCAAAATTTACAAAGCCATTTTTTTTACGGACCACCTCACATTTGAAGTCACTTTGAGGGGTCTATATGGCAGAAAATACCCAAAAGAAACACCATTATAAAAACTGCACCCCTCAAGCTACTCAAAACTACATTCAAGAAGATTATTAACCCTTCAGGTGCTTCACAAGAACTAAAGCAACGTGGAAGGAAAAAAATGGACATTTTAATTTTTCCAACAAAAATGTTCTTTTAGCATAAATTTTTTCATTTTTACATGGGTAACAGATAAAATGGATCCTAAAATTTTTTGGGCAATTTCTCCAGAGTACACAGATACCTCATATATGGTCATAAACCACTGTTTGGGCGCACAGCAGGGCTCAGAAGGGAAGGAGCACCATTTGACTTTTTGAATGGAAAATATGCTGGAATATTTAGCGGTTGCCATGTCGCATTTGGAGAGTCCCTGTGTGCCTAAACATTGGAGCTCCCCCACAAGTTACCCCATTTTAGAAACTAGACCCCCCAAGGAACTTATCTAGACGCATAGTGAGCACTTTGAACCCTCAGGTGCTTCACAAATTGATCCGTAAAAAAAAAGAAAGTACTTTTTTTTCACAAAAAGTATCTTTTAGCCTCAGTTTTTTCATTTTCACAATGGCAACAGGATAAAATGGATTGTAAAATTTGTTGGGCAATTTATCCTGAGTACACAGATACCTCATATGTGGTCATAAACCACTGTTTGGGCGCACGACAGGGCCCAGAAGGGAAGGAATGCCATTTGACTTTTTGAATGGAAAATTAGCTCCAATCGTTAGCGGACACCATGACGCGTTTGGTGAGCCCCTGTGTGCCTAAACAGTGAAAACCCCCCACATGTGACACCATTTTGGAAACTAGACCCTTATGGAACTTATCTTGATGTGTTGTGAGCACTCTGAACCCCAAGTGCTTCACAGAAGTTTATAACGCAGAGCAGTAAAAATAAAAAAATAATTTTTTTCCTCAAAAATGATTTTTTAGCCCCCTATTTTTTATTTTCACAAGGGTAACAGGAGAAATTGGACCATAAAAGTTGTTGTGCAATTTGTATTGAGTACACCAATACCCCATATGTGGGGGGGAACCACTGTTTTGGCACATGGGAGAGCTCAGAAGGGAAGGAGCGCCATTTTGGAATGCAGACTTGATGGAATGTTCTGCGGGCGTCATGTTGTGTTTGCAGAGCTCGTGATGTGCCTAAACAGTAGAAACACCCCACAAGTGACCCCATTTTGGAAACTAGACCCCCCAAGGAGCTTATCTAGATGTGTAGTGAGCACTTTGAACCCACAAGTGCTTCACAGAAGTTTATAAACGCAGAGCAGTGAAAATAAAAAATAATTTTTGTTCCTCAAAAATAATTTTTTAGCCCGCTATTTTTTTTTTCCCAAGGGTAACAGGATAAATTGGACCCCAAAAGTTGTTGTCCAGTTTTCCTGAGTACGATGGTGCCCCATATGTGGGGGGGAACCACTGTTTGGGCGCACGGAAGGGCTCAGAAGGGAAAGGAGCGCCATTTGACTTTTTTAATGGAAAATTAGCTCCAATCATTAGCGGACACCATGTCGTGTTTGGAGAGCCCCTGTGTGCCTAAACTTTGGAGCTCCCCCACAAATGACCCCATTTTGGAAATAGACCCTCTAAGGAACTTATCTAGATGCACAGTGAGCACTTTGAACCCCCAGGTGCTTCACAGAAGTTTATAACGCAGAGCCGTGAAAATAAAAAATCCTTTTTTTTCTCAAAAAATGATTTTTTTAGCCCCCTATTTTTATTTTCACAATGGTTACAGGAGAAATTGGACCCCAAAAGTTGTTGTCCAGTTTGTCCTGAGTACGCTGGTACCCCATATGTGGGGGGAACCACTGTTTGGGCACACGTCAGGGCTCGGAAGGGATGTAGTGAAGCTTTGAAATGCCGACTTCATGGAATGGTCTGCGGGCATCTTGTTACGTTTGCAGAGCCCCTGATGTGCCTAAACAGTAGAAACCCCAAAACAAGTGACTCCATTTTGGAAACTAGACCCCCCAAGAAACTTATCCAGATGTGTGGTGAGCACCTTGAACCCCCACGTGCTTCACAGAAGTTTATAATGAAGAGCTGTGATAATAAAAAATCATTTTTTTCCTCAAAAATGATTTTTTTAACCCGCAATTCTATATTTTCACAAGGGTAACAGGAGAAATTGGACCCCAAAATTTGTTGTCCTGAGTACACTGGTACCCCATATGTGGGGGGGGAAACCACTATTCGGGCACAAGTTGGGGCTCGGAAGGGAAGTAATGACGTTTTGAAATGCAGACATTGATGGAATGGTCTGCGGGCGTCATGTTATGTTTACAGAACCCCTGATGTGCCTAAACAGTGGAAACCCCCCCAAGTGACACCATTTTGAAAACTAGACCACCCAAAGAACTTATCTAGATGTGTAGTGAACACTTTGAACCCCCAAGTGCTTCACAGAAGTTTATAACCAGAGCTATGAAAATAAAAAATCAGTTTTTTCCCCTCAAAAAATCATTTTTTAGCCACAATTTTTTATTTTCACAAGGGTAACAGGAGAAATTGGACCCCAAAATTTGTTGTCCTGAGTGCGCTGGTACCCATATGTGGGGGGAACCAATGTTTGGGCACACGTCGGGGCTCGGAAGGGAAGTAGTGACGTTTTGTAATACCGACTTGATGGAATGGTCTGCGTGCGTCATGTTACGTTTGCAGAGCCTATGATGCCTAAACAGTAGAAACCCCCCCAAGTGACCACATTTTGGAAACTAGATCCCCCAAGGAACTCCTCTAGATGTGTGGGGAGCACTTTGAATCTCCAAGTTCTTCACAGAAGTTTATAACGAAGAGCCGTGAAAATAAAAAATAATTTTTTTTTCCACAAACATGATCTTTTAGTCCCCAATTTTTTTCCCTAGGGTAACAGGAGAAATTAGACCCCCAAAGTTGTTGTGCAATTTTTCCTGAGTACGCTGATACCCCATATGTGGGGGTAAATCACTGTTTGGGCACACGTCGGGGCTCGGAATAAAGGGAGCACTGTTTGACTTTTTGAACGCAAAATTTGCAGGAATCGATGGTGGCGCCATGTCACGTTTGCAGGCCCTCTGATGTGCCTAAATAGTGGAAACCCCTCAATTCTAACTCCAACCCTAACCCAACACACCCCTAACCCCAACCCCTACACACACCTAACCCTAATCCAAACCCTAACCCTAACCCCAACACACCCCTAACCCTAATCCCAACCCTAACCCTAAACCCTAACCACAAGCCTAACCCTAATCCCAACCTTAACCCAAAAACACCCCTAACACTAATCCTAACTCTAACCCTAACCACAAGCCTAACCCTAATCCCAACCCTAACCCAAATTCCAACCCTAACCCTAATTCTAACCGTAGTCCTAATTCTAACCCTAATTCTAACCCTAATGCTAAAGGCTAGGTTCACAATACCAGCCCGTTGAACACATAGCTTTGACGGGCTGGTAACGGTATAGCATAACTCGATCGCGTTATGCTATACCCGCTAGCGCAGATGAATCAGCAGATGATTCATCTGTGCTAGCGGTGACGGAGCCCAGACGCTGCAGCCCGCGTCCGAGGCTACGTCACTGAATGACGGCATGTCGCGAACGCATGCCGCTTTACGGCATGCGTCGTGATGCGCCCGCAAATGGGGGTGAATGACGTTAACGGACTGCGTTACACCACGTTATACCATCTAACGGACTGCCATAACGCGATATGAATCCAGCCTAACTCTAATGCTAACCCTAACCCTAACCTAACCCTAACTGTAATTCTAACTCTAATAGAAAAAATATATATATTTTTTATTTTATTATTTGTCCCTACCTATGGGGATGATAAAGGGGGTGTTTATTTACTTTTTTATTTATTTTGATCACTGTGAGAGTTTATCACAGTGATCAAAATAAATGTATTGAAGCTGCTGGCCGGCGGGCGCACTGCGCATGCGCCCGCCATTTTCCAAGGTGGCAGCACCCATGAAGAGTCCCGGGCGGATGCCGGGACGGATCCAGGGATACCAGAGGGCCGGGGGAGGTGAGGGGAGCTGAGGGGGGGATCGGAAGCCGAGGGGAGCGGAGGCAAGGAGGAGGGGAGCGGACCGGAGCGCAGGGGAGCAGATAGTGACGGCGGTGACTGATCGCTGCCTTCAATCGGTGGCGGCAGCCGATCGCCACCGTCACTCGGTGTGGGGAGGGTCGGAACTCGGTGTCCAGCCATGGCCGATGCTATTGTAGCATCGGCCATGGCTGGAATGTAATATTTCAACAAATTTCATTGGTGAAATATTCCAAATCGGTCGGATTGGCTGTTTCGATTTTAACAGCCAATCAGAGCGATCGTAGCCACGTGAGGGTTAAGCCACCCACCCTACAGCTAAAACAAGGCTAGCCCTGATTGGCCAATGTGCATAAGTGCACTAAGACCAGATGAGAGGAGCCAGTGTACAGCACTGATGCGTACATGTGTAATGGGTGCAGTGACTTACTCATGTGTTCACTGTCTTCTGCAGTTTACAGCGGCGCTCTGGCGTCACGTGACTACAGCCAAATCACAGTGTCATAAAGGTTTTCCATTTTCTCCAGAGCCTCTTTTCGTCTCACAGACCTGCATTAAAAAGTGACCTCTGCTCCACCCAGCAGAAGACACCATGTGATCAGGAGGGTTACAAATGCGGTCAAGGTTGTAACAGACTGGAGTGCCGCTGAAAACCGGTGACTGGCAAGGACTGCGCTCAGTACACACACACATCGCCACCAAAGGCAGAAATTGAAAAATTACTGGCGTGCTCCAGGAAATATAGGAGAGGTCTTTCCAAAAGACTTTACATTTTAGCAATTAAGGATGAATTTAAGGATGGCCAACCCCATCTGCAATACGACCGGTGAATGGGGCTGTTCAACTTGGATTTTTCCTGCCGTTCCCATTCCATATATCATCAGATGTGTCCGAAGAATCAGAAAACAAAACTGTGCAACAGGCAAAATGTTTATTCATAGATATATACACATATAAAAACAAGTTTTAAAATTGTTCTACAAATGAAAGATTAAAAATGGGAATGTCAATCCTGTATATTCACATAAAGCATTTTCTTCCATCGCATGCACCTTCAGAGAAAGCACACTAATGAAACAAGTACTCATTCAGTATTGGCGGCAAGCAAAACTTCTGCAGATTTGCTTGTTGTTTCAAGTACAGGAAAATTATTAAGACGCCCTTGAATATAACAATAAAAAGATGCCTGTTGTGTCTTAACTAGAAATATTGCAATGGGTGTTTTTTGCAGAATTTCTCCCGATACAAGTCTTACACTGCAGACGGAGGTTTGTAAGATCCTATACCTGAGATGATGTAACTTAACGAAACGTCATGTTGCCCATCAACTTGACCGTTCTCAAGGCCTCACAACAAACTGTAAAATAAAGCTTTTTCTGTGCTAAAAAAGAGAAATAACCTTTCAATCACTGAAGGAACCAACTAGACAAAGCCTTTAATACTTCGAAATGTGAATTTCAGATATGCTTTAGACTCCTCAACTATGTACCTGAGCCATACGGTCACATAGAGGACTGCACTGGAAACAATACAAGTCCAGTACGTATTTTGTGGTCTAGGTGTGTTTTGTATATACAAAGCGCTTTGAAGTAGAACGGACACTCTTGGCATGATTATCACGCAAGAAGTGATGAAGAGGTAGAGCGCTTGATGGGATTCTAACTCCAGAGCTACAGCTCTCCTCCAAGGCACTCACACCACGATGGTCTCACTTATTGGAGAATTCATAATAAACCTTCAATTTCTACCGAAGAATCTTTATATTAAAATATTAAGGTAACACTAATGGAAAGGGCAATTTGTTACTAGATATAATACGAGCAGATTCCTAAAATGTAGAAAATAACTATCTTTTACTTGAAAGGGACGGCTTTTATCCATTTAGTTGGCAGTAATTAGCAGCACATTCATATAGAAGTCTGTGTTGAAAATTCCTAAGTATGAACCTTTAAAAATCTGACAAAAGGCAACGATTCTTATTAAAAGTAGAAAGATCACAGAGAACAAGGTTTATAGGGCATGTAACATTCATAGATGGAATGCCTAAATTAATGACATTAAATTCATACCCTAGAAATACAGTTAAATAGGGACTAAATTCTTTACACTGGTCGCTGTATAGTCCATCTTGAATAATAAAGCAGTTATCGAGACACCACTGAACTGATTGAATTATAAGATGCGCCACTGTTGCAGCTTGCGGCGTAAGCCTCTTGTCCATGGACGTCTAAATTCACTCGAAACACTGAAGATGATTTCAGTAAAAAATCTGCTGCGTCTCGACGGCCAAGTTCCCTTAATTTTGACATTAAAATTGCTACAGTGCTCTCAGGAGCATTTCCCCACTCCTGAAGAAGAGCACAGACAGGGCTGTGGAGGAAATCTTTTTGAGTAGCACTGCCAGCATTGTATTTGGCAACTAATTCTGGAAGGCCCAGGTTCATAGCTAGAAGACACCAGTCTTTGCCCATAGGATCTGGAGCATCGAGAAGCCTACTGAGCTTCCTCCTTACCAGAATATTCAGATCGGAGATGTGGTGATCCATTCCTAAGCTTCCTTGAGAATAAATTTCCAGACTTCCAAAGCATAATATGCTGCTAAAGCTTTCCTTATACCCAGCCATAGTGTTCGCCAGCGAAGTCTCCTTTTGAGCTGGGCACGAAAAAAGTCTCTTGGTTGGTAAACCATCACCGGTTCATGATGTTCCCTTAGCTGTTGTGGGCTTAAGTAATGTTTAACAGTTAAAAGCCCCGGCAACGAAGTGGCTAATAAGTTATCAATTATACTGCAGATGGATTCTTGAAGTAAACAACACTTTATCTTCTCAGTTTCCAGTCCTCGAACATGCACTTCAATTCCCTGACCATTGCTGACCAGCAACACCAGCACTTCAGCACCTCTATTTGCCAGCTTACACCCATTTACCCACAGCCGTATATCGGCATCTCCTTCAGCACTCTGTTGGTGTATCCACCGGCACAGGTTAACTTGAACTTTATGAAATATTCCACATGGGAAAGGAGTAAGATGTTCCACAGGAACAAATCTAACACCTCCATAAATCAAAATGTCCTCCTCTTCATCAGTCCATGACCTGTGGAGGCTATCCGTCTTAATAAGAGCAGGGATATCCACCATTGTACCGCTGCTTAGATCTCGGGCACATATGTCCATTGCATCTAAAATCTGTACAAGTTCATCCACAACACTGTCTGAGACTAAACGCTGGATATCCTCCATTGTGTATCTTCCTCTATAATGATGAAGAGCTTTAGGGTTCTCAACAGACAGCAGCTTCCCAAGGACATTGGAACATAACCATCGAGGGTCTAAGAGCACCACATCTTGGACAGTTTCACTCTGCATGATGTTGATCTGTAAAAGGCACAAAGAATAAATAGAAGTCTATCATGTTTATGCTTTCACTTAATAGCCATGGCAAAAAGGCAATATGGAGGACTAGAATAACATATTACTGTCACAACTTATTAGAAAACTAACACGTAGAAACACAAAGCAAAAAAGTACTTAGACTCTTTTTGCATGAAAAAAAGATTAAAGGGAATCTGTCAGTAGAATCAACACTCCTAAGCCGTCTATATGGGCATGTAGGTCTTAGGAAGCTGAATAATAATAATAATAATCTTTATTTATATAGCCCCAACATATTCCGCAGCGCTTTACAGTTTAACAGTTTCAAAACACAAGTCATAAGTAGCAACGTTAACAATACAATAATTAAAGCAAAATGAGCCGCCCCTGCTGGTGAAAGCTTACAATCTACAATGAGGTGGGGGAGATACAAAGTACAGGTGTGTATATACAATGGTGCATTTACAATGATGGTCCAGCCATCTTAGGGAGTGAGGGATGGATGGAGATAGTGAATGGGCTACACACACACACTTACACATAGAATGACTGATTAGTGAACGTGATAGGCCGCTCTGAACAAATGTGTTTTGAGGGAGTGCCAGAAACCATGCAAATTGTGGATAGTCCTAATTTCTTGGGGTAGAGCATTCCAGAGGATTGGCGCTGCGCGAGAGAAGTCTTGGAGTCGGGAGTGGGAGGTACGGATTAGTGCAGAGGTTAGTCGAAAGTCGTTTGCAGAGCGCAGCAGTCGTTAGGCCGATGGATAGAAATGAGGGAGGAGATGTAGGGGGGTGCTGCACTGTGGAGAGCTTTGTGGGTGAGAACAAGTACTTTGAATTGGATCCATAATGAATGGGCAGCCAATGTAAGGACTGGCGAAGAGCGGACGCGTCCGAGTACCGATTAGCCAGATGGATGACCCTGACTGCTGCATTCAGTATGGACTGGAGAGGGGAAAGTCGAGTAGCGGGAAGGCCAAGTAATAGAGCATTGCAGTAGTCCAGGCGGGAGTGGATCAATGCTACAGTGAGGGTTTTTGTTGTTTCCATGGTGATAAAAGGGCGGATTCTATAGATATTCACTTTGATGAGTTCAGTTTCAGTCGAATGTAGGGGGCGGAAGCCGGACTGTGAAGGGTCTAGGAGGGTGTGAGTGGAGAGGTAACGGGTAAAGTGGGAGTAGACTAGGCGCTCCAAAAGTTTAGAGATGAAAGGGAGATTGGAGACTGGTCTGTAGTTGTTTGTGCAGGAAGGGTCGAGAGCGGGTTTCTTTAGTAATGGAGTAATGATGGAGTGTTTGAAGGAGGATGGGAAAATGCCAGAGGAGAGTGAGAGATTAAAGAGTGTAGTTAGGTGAGTTGTGACAACTGGAGAGAGAGACTGGAGGAGATGTGAGGGGGTGGGGTCGGTAGTGCATGTAGTCGGACGAGAGGAAGAGAGGAGTCTGGAGACTTCTTCTTCTGTGATGGGATCAAATGTGGAAAGTGAGCCAGGGGAAGTGCAGGGAGGGATGGAAGTCACAGCACTTGGTGGTTGAGAGCAGATTTCTTGACGGATATTATCTATTTTTTCTATAAAGTGGGAGGCCAGGTCTTCAGCACAAATGTCTGTGACAGGGGCTTGTGCTTTTGGCCTGAGAAGGGAGTGAAAAGTGTCAAAAAGTTTCTTGGGGTTGTTGGCTAGTGAGGAGATCAGGGTGGTGAAGTAGGTCTGTTTGGCGAGGTGAAGGGCAGCGTTATAAGTTCTTAACATGAATTTAAAGTGGATGAAGTCTTCTCGTGTGCAGGTTTTTCTCCATAGGCGTTCAGCACTCCTAGAGCATCACTGGAGAAGTTGAGTTTGCGATGTGAGCCATGGCTGTTTTACTGTGTGTTTGGAAGTTCTAAGGGTGAGCGGCGCTACTTGGTCAAGGTGCTTCTAAGAGTGTCAGTGTAGTGATGAACAGCCAGATCAGGACAAGAAAAAGAGGAGATTGGGGACAATGATGAGTGTAGGGAGTCTGAAAGTGTCTGAGGGTTAATGGCTTGTAGATTTCTGAATGGGTGGTAGGTAGGAGTGCGCTAGGGTGGTTGAGGATTTGTGAGCGTGAAGGAGAGAATGCTGTGGTCAGAGAGGGGTAGCGGTTAGTTATTTAGGTAGGAGATTGAACAGAGCCGGACAAAGACTAGGTCAAGGGTGTTACCGTCCTTGTGTGTTTCAGAGATTGAGAGCTGTGAGAGGCCGAGAGAAGTGGTTAGTGATAGAAGCTGAGATGCAGATGTGGAAGTAGGGCTTTTAATGGGGATGTTGAAGTCTCCAAGGATAAGGGTTGGTAGTTCTGAGGACATGAAGTGCGGCAGCCAGGCTGAGAAGTGGTCAAGGAACTGGGTGGGTGAGCCTGGGGGCCGATATATGGCCGCTACTCTGAGGGAGAGGGGACGAAAGAGCCTGATGATGTGTACCTCAAAAGAAGGGAATGAGAGTGATGGAATTGGGGGTATGACCTGGAAAGTGCATTGTGGGGACAGGAGTATGCCGACTCCACCACCACGTCTGTTTGTGGGTCTCGGGAATGGGAGAACTGTAAGCCACCATAGGAAATGGCAGCACGGGAGACAGTGTCAGAATCCTGAATCCAAGTTTCAGTGAGGGCCAACAGTTTAAGCGAGTTGTTCAAAAAGTAGTTGTGCAGGAAGGGAAGCTTGTTACATACAGACCGTGGATTCCAGCGGGCACAATTAAAAGAAGGAGATGAGGGAGTGCAAGTAATATTAATAAGATTACTATGGTTTCGATATGAGGTAGGGTAGGGATTGAGGTTGGGGGATGGTGGACCAGGGTTGGGGGAGATGTCCCCTGAAATCAATAGGAGTAGGAAGATAAAGAGCAAGTAGCTGTTGGAATTGTAAGTAGGTTTTTTCTGCGATGTGTTTGGGCAAGATGGGCTGAGGTTTCTCAGGAAGGTGAGGAGTGCATGGGAGCTGTACATGGGAGAGGGAAGTATAGAGGAGCTGATGTGTATGAGTCGTGATGGAGGGGGGAAAATGATACCTTGATATTTTGTGCTCTGATGTCTTATTCCAGACAAATCCATGTTAATATGTAAATGAGCTGCTAAGATCTCTGCAGTGAGATCAGGAGAGCAGACTGTCAGTCATTACATGTCTCACACTGGTAATGCCCCATTTCATTTATAATAATCTCAGTAGGCAGATTCTCAGAGAAATCTAGGTCTGGCCCATAGATCTTTACACATTAAGAAAAATGTGGATTCCTCTGGAATAAGACATTGGATTGCAGATATCAAGGTATCATTTTATTCAGCTTAACATGACCTACAGACGGCTTAGGAGGGTTAATCTCACTGACAGATTTCCTTTAAGGTTTTGCTTTGTTTGTGCAGTCATTAATGAAGGAGGAGAGTTACTTGCCTCTCCCATGCTGTGAAGTTGTTGTGTTAGATTCCTGACATCGTCCTCTGTGGCCAATGGGTTGAGCTGCTCTTGAACATCATAGACAAAGTCCCGGAAGGAAAGCAACTGGTTGGGACCGTTTTGTTTTCTCCATGATGGCAAAATTGAGATAACTTTCTCACATAACGGAGTCATCGTTGAGCAGTTCTGCATAAATAAATTATAATAAAATAATCACACATTCAGGTACTGTTAGCAGACATAACTCCCATAGTCCTTAAAAAACAACGGCCAAAGTCACTTCAGTTTTACCTAGTATGCATAATCAATTATGGAATAAACCACAATTATAAATTAAATTTTTATTATATTATTTTCCATTTGAATATCCTGCTGGTTCTGGCATCTCCCCTCCTTTGTTGGAGGTCCATCTCAGTCCTGTCTTTTTATCTCTATTCTTTATTGTTTTAATAATATGAAATAAAAATTTATTTTTAATTACTATCATGTTCTCTTCACTTCATATCTCTTGTGGTTTATTCCATAATTGATTATGCATACTGTTAGCAGACAGCAATAACCCTTTTTCATTTATGTGTCTTTTATAGTAACAGGAATATAAAGATATAACAAATAGCCACAATCTGTTATTGCTACAAAAATGCTCAATGAAGTATATATATATATATATATATATATATAAAATCATATATATATATATATATATATATATATATATATATATATAGTTATACATATATATATATATATATATAAAATCATATATTTTATATATATTATATATATTAGATATATATATATATATAGATATATATATATATACACAGTACAGACCAAAAGTTTGGACACACCTTCTCATTTAAAGATTTTTCTGTATTTTCAGGACTATGAAAATTGTACATTCACACTGAATGCATCAAAACTATGAATTAACACATGTGGAATTATATACTTAACAAAAAAGTGTGAAACAACTGAAAATATGTCGTATATTCTAGGTTCTTCAAAGTAGCCACCTTTTGCTTTGATGACTGCTTTGCACACTCTTGGCATTCTCTTGATGAGCTTCAAGAGGTAGTCACTGGAAATGGTTTTCACTTCACCGGTGTGCCCTGTCAGGTTTAATAAGTGGGATTTCTGGCCTTATAAATGGGGTTGGGACCATCAGCTGTGTTGTGCAGAAGTCTGGTGGATACACAGCTGATAGTCCTACTGAATAGACTGTTAGAATTTGTATTATGGCAAGAAAAAAGCAGCTAAGTAAAGAAAAACGAGTGGCCATCATTACTTTAAGAAATGAAGGTCAGCAGTCCTGAAAAATTGGGAAAACTTTGAAAGTGTCCCCAAGTGCAGTTGCAAAAACCATCAAGCGCTACAAAGAGACTGGCTCACATGAGGACCACCCCAGGAAAGGAAGACCAAGAGTCACCTCTGCTTCTGAGGATAAGTTTATCCGAGTCACCAGCCTCAGAAATCGCAGGTTTACAGCAGCTCAGATTAGAGACCAGGTCAATGCCACACAGAGTTCTAGCAGCAGACACATCTCTACAACAACTGTTAAGAGGAGACTTCGTGCAGCAGGCCATCATGGTAAAATAGCTGCTAGGAAACCACTGCTAAGGACAGGCAACAAGCAGAAGAGACTTGTTTGGGCTAAAGAACACAAGGAATGGACATTAGACCAGTGGAAATCTGTGCTTTGGTCTGATGAGTCCAAATTTGAGATCTTTGGTTCCAACCACCGTGTCTTTGTGCGACGCAGAAGAGGTGAACGGATGGACTCTACATGCCTGGTTCCCACCGTGAAGCATGGAGGAGGAGGTGTGATGGTGTGGGGGTGCTTTGCTGGTGACACTGTTGGGGATTTATTCAAAATTGAAGGCATACTGAACCAGCATGCTACCACAGCATCTTGCAGCGGCATGCTATTCCATCCGGTTTGCGTTTAGTTGGACCATCATTTATTTTTCAACAGGACAATGACCCCAAACACACCTCCAGGCTGTGTAAGGGTTATTTGACCAAGAAGGAGAGTGATGGGGTGCTACGCCAGATGACCTGACCTCCACAGTCACCAGACCTGAACCCAATCGAGATGGTTTGGGGTGAGCTGGACTGCAGAGTGAAGGCAAAAGGGTCAACAAGTGCTAAGCATCTCTGGGAACTCCTTCAAGATTGTTGGAAGACCATTTCCGGTGACTACGCTTGAAGCTCATCAAGAGAATGCCAAGAGTGTGCAAGAAAAATATTTAGACTTGAGAGTCCTCAGTGGTTGATACCTTTTAATGGCTAACTGAAAAGATGGTAACAAATTGCAAGCTTTCGAGACTACTCAGGTCTCTTCATCAGGCTAGGACTAATACAAAATCTGAAGAGTGTGCAAAGCAGTCATCAAAGCAAAAGGTGGCTACTTTGAAGAACCTAGAATATAAGACATAATTTCAGTTGTTACACACTTTTTTGTTAAGTATATAATTCCACATGTGTTAATTCATAGTTTTGATGCCTTCAGTGTGAATGTACAATTTTCATAGTCATGAAAATACAGAAAAATCTTTAAATGAGAAGGTGTGTCCAAACTTTTGGTCTGCACTGTATCTAATATATATATATATATATATATGATACTAATATATGTATATATACACATATCATGAATATATATATATATATATACACATTATATTATATATATCATATATATATATATATATATATATACACACATACACACACACAGTGCCTACAAGTAGTATTCAACCCCCTGCAGATTTAGCTGGTTTGATAAGATGCAAATAAGTTAGAGCCTTCAAACTGCAAATGAGAGTAGGATTTATTAACAGAAGCATAAATCTTACAAAACAAAAAGTTATGTTGCTCAGTTGAATTTTAATAAATTTTAAACATAAAAGTGTGGGTCAATTATTATACAACCCCTATGTTTAATATTTCATGGAATAACCCTTGTTTGCAATTACAGCTAATAATCGTCTTTTATAAGACCTGATCAGGCCGGCACAGGTCTGTGGAGTTATCTTGGCCCACTCCTCCATGCAGATCTTCTCCAAGTTATCTAGGTTCTTTGGGTGTCTCATGTGGACTTTAATCTTGTGCTCCTTCCACAAGTTTTCAATTGGGTTAAGGTCAGGAGACTGACTAGGCCACTCCAACACCTTGACTTTTTCCCTCTCGAACTAGGCCTTGGTTTTCTTGGCTGTGTGCTTTGGGTCATTGTCTTGTTGGAAGATGAAATTACGACCCATCTTAAGATCCTTGATGGAGGAGCGGAGGTTCTTGGCCAAAATCTCCAGGTAGGCCGTGCTATCCATCCTCCCATGGATGCGGACCAGATGGCCAGGCCCCTTGGCTGAGAAACAGCCCCACAGCATGATGCTGCCACCACCATGCTTGACTGTAGGGATGGTATTCTTGGGGTCGTATGCAGTGCCATCCAGTCTCCAAACGTTACGTGTGTGGTTGGCACCAAAGATCTCGATCTTGGTCTCATCAGACCATAGAACCTTGAACCAGTCTGTCTCAGAGTCCTCCAAGTGATCATGAGCAAACTGTAGACGAGCCTTGACATGACGCTTTGAAAGTAAAGGTACCTTACGGGAGGAAACTTTCAAAGGCTGTCCAGGCCGTGGAAGGCTAACAGTAGTTCCATAAGCCTTCCACTTACGGATGATGCTCCCAACAGTGGAGACAGGTAGGGCCAACTCCTTGGAAAGGGTTTTGTACCCCTTGCCAGCCTTGTGACCCTCCACGATCTTGTCTCTGATGGCCTTGGAATGCTCCTTTGTCTTTCCCATGTTGACCATGTATGAGTGCTGTTCACAAGTTTGGAGAGGGTCTTAAATAGTCAGAAAAGGCTGGCAAAAGAGTTCATTAATCCACACATGTGAAGCTCATTATTCTTGGTGCCTGAACTACTTCTTAATACTTTAGGGGGACCAAACAGAATTCTTGTGGTTTGAGGGGTTGAATAATAAATGACACTCTGAATTAACTTTTAACGTTTAAAAAAAAAAAAAAAAAAATTAAAACAAAAATTTTTGCTGCAGTGCATTTCCCACTTCCAGGCTGATCTACAGTACAAATGTCACAATGCCAAGTTAATTCCGCATGTGTCAACCAGCTAAATCTGCAGGGGTTGAATACTGCTTGTAGGCACTGTGTGTGTATATATATATAATATATATATATATTAAATAATAAAAACACACAGGGTGGTCCAAAAGTAGGTGGACAGAAAATAATAACGTTTATTTTGATTTATATATAAAATTATATTTACTAACACAGCCAAAACATTGACAATTACATTTTATTCTGAACAATAATACAAAAGCCCTTAAATTTTTATCAACGCAGGTGCTCACACTGTTTTCCATCACAATTTGCTCAGCTTTGTAGTCTGCCTCTTACGCTTCGACAAACATTTTTGCACAAGTCTCTTTGGGTATTAATTTCTTGAAATGCATCTCTTATGTAATTTTTCAAATCACTGACACTTTTTGGTTTTCGACTATAAACTTTGTCCTTGAGTACTCCCCAAAAGAAAAAATCCATTGAGGTCAAGTCTGGTGAACGTGCAGGACGATCTAGTCGACCTCTTCGGCCAATCCATTTATTAGGAAATGTTTCATCAAGATACTCGCGGACTACTCTTGAACAATGTGGAGGGGCCCCATCTTGTTGGAAATAAACATAGTAACATAGTTATTAAGGTTGAAGGAAGACTTTAAGTCCATCTAGTTCAACCCATATCCTATCCTAACCTGCCCTAACATGTTGATCCAGAGGAAGGCAAAAAAAACCCCAAGTGGCAAACAGTAAGCTTCACATTGGGGAAAAAAAATTCCTTCCCGACTCCACATACGGCAATCAGACTAGCTCCCTGGATCAACGCTGTATCTAGGAAACTAGTGAATATAGCCTGTAATATTATACTTTTCAAGAAAGGCATCCAGTCCCTTCTTAAATTTTAGTAGGGAATCACTCATTACAACAAAGACGGCAGAGAGTTCCATAGTCTCACTGCTCTTACAGTAAAGAATCTGCATCTGTGATTATGGCTAAACCTTCTTTCCTCCAGACGTAGAGGATGCCCCCTTGTCCCCGTCACAGGTCTAAGAGTAAAAAGATCATTAGAAAGGTCTTTGTACTGTCCCCTCATATATTTATACATTGTAATAAGATCACCCCTAAGCCTTCCTTTTTCCAAACTAAATAACCCCAAGTGTAATAACCTGTCCTGGTATTGCAGACCCCCCAGTTCTCTAATAACCTTGGTCGTCTTCTCTGCACCCGCTCCAGTTCAGCTATGTCTTTCTTATACACCGGAGACCAGAACTGCACACAGTATTCTAAGTGTGGTCGCACCAGTGACTTGTATAGAGGTAAAATTATGTTCTCCTCATGAGCATCTATGCCTCTTTTAATGCATCCCATTATTTTATTTGCCTTGGCAGCAGCTGCCTGACATTGGCCACTAAATGTGAGTTTGTCGTCCACCCATACACTCAGGTCTTTTTCAGTGACAGTTTTGCCCAGTGTTTTACAATTAAGCACATAATTATACATCTTGTTTGTTCTACCCAAGTGCATGACCTTACATTTATCCCCATTAAAGCTCATTTGCCATTTATCAGCCCAAGCTTCTAGTTTACATAAATCCTCCTGTAATATAAAATTGTCCTCCTCTGTATTTATACCCTTGCAAGTTTAGTGTCACTCTGCAAATATTAAATACTACTTGTATGCCCTCTACAAGGTCATTAATAAATATGTTAAAGAGAAGCGCGGCCCAATACTGACCCCTTGGTACCCCATGCTAACACGTGATCCAGTCCGATTGCTCCATTAATAACCACCCTATGTTCCTATCCCTAGCCAGTTCTTAACACACTTACACATATTTTCCCCTATCTCCATTGTTCTCATTTTATGTATCAACCTTTTGTGTGGCACTGTATCAAAAGCTTTTGAGAAGTCCATGAACACCACGTCCACTGCATTCCCTTGGTCCAGTCCTGAACTTACCCCTTCATAAAAGCTTATCAGATTAGTCTGACAAGAACGGTCCCTCGTAAACCCATGCTGATACTGTGTCATGAGGTTATTCAGCCTCAGATACTCCAATATAGTATCCCTTAAAAAACCCTCCAGGATTTTACCCACAGTAGATGTTATGCTCACTGGCCTATAATTTCCAGGTTCAGTTTTTGCCCCCTTTTTGAATATTGGCACCACATTTGCTATACGCCAGTCCTGTGGTACAGACCCCGTTATTATGCAATCTTTAAAGATTAAAAGGTCATTTGAATTAGGCTGTTGCTGTAAATGGGGAACAACTTGATTCATTAGAATTTCGAGATACTTATCTCCTGTGACTGTTCCATCAAAACAAAAAAAAGGTCCAAAAACACCAAAGCTTGACATACCACCCCAAACATTGACACCAGGCTTATTTAGTTGTTGCTCTAATGTTAAATGCATGTTCTCATTATACCAGTAAATACAATTATGTCTGTGAATATGGCCAGATAATGTGAAAGAAGCTTCATCACTCCACATAATGTTATCTAAAATGACTGGATTTTCTTCAATTTCATTAAGCATAATCTCACTAAATTGCAGCCGCCTGTCTGGATCATCCTCCAATAAACCATGAATTAGACGTGGATGATAAGCTTTCCACCCAATAGTTTTCAGGATTCGCATGATGGAAGCTCGTGAAATTCCCAATTCTACAGAGACTCTTCTGGTCGACTTTTTTGGACCCTGAACAAATGTTTCAGCAACAAGTTGTTTATTATTTTCTGTACAGGCTGTTTTGGGTCGACCAGTTTTTGGAGCATTAAGGATTGAGCCAGTGGCATCGAATTTGTCACGAATGCGGTAAATGGTTTGTCTCTTTGGGCTTGAGTACCAAATATTTCAAACTAATTTGCTCTAACTGTTTCAGCATTTTGAGATTTCCAATACTCTTTTAAAATCCATTTTCCTTGATCTGTATTTAAATTATTTGCCATTTTGGGGGAGATTTATCTGTGAAAACTGGATCTGTGCAATCAATCAGATTCCACCTTTCATTTTCCAAAGAGTCTGTGAAGAATGAAAAATGGAATCTGATTGGTTGCTAAGGGCAACTGAGTCAGTTTCACTTTACACCATGTTTGATAAAACATACTTCATAACCCTATTACACATACTGTCCACCTACTTTTGGACCACCCTGTATATACACACACACACATATAGATAGATAGATAGATAATGAATTACATAAACCAGCTGAGACATTGTGACAACTGGTAAAAGATGGATTGTGTCAAAAAGAACCGAAAAGTAAACATGTAGACATTTATAAGTGGATATTTCAAAACACATACAATAATGAAAGATCCTATTTGAAAAAAGAAAAGAATAAAAAGAATAATAAATTTGGTCCATATGAAACGTAATTCTTTTGCCACTAGGGGGAGTAGTTAAAACACCCAAATAAAGCATTATAAAGTAATACAGTTATTCAATGGCATACATCATATAAACTATTAATGCTTCAGTTTTGGCCACTCACATAAACTGAATACTGGCAAACCATCTAATAATAATAATTATTATTGATTCCATGGTGCAGTACAGTCATGGCCAAAAGTTTTGAGAATGACACAAATATTATATTTTCACATGATCTGCTGCCCTCTGGTTTTTATGTGTGTTTGACAGATGTTTTTATCACAGACAGAAATATAATAATTGCAAAATATGAGTAACAAAAGCTTATATTGACAGTTAGAATGAGTTAATGCAGCAAGTCAATATTTGCAGTGTTGACCCTTCTCTTCAGGACCTCTGCAATTCTCCCTGGCATGCTCTCAATCAACTTCTGGACCAAATCCTGACTGATAGCAGTCCATTCTTGCACAATCAATGCTTTCATTTTGTCAGAATTTTTAGGTTTTTGTTTGTCCACCCGTCTCTTGATGATTGACCACAAGTTCTCAATGGGATTAAGATCTGGGGAGTTTCCAGGCCATGGACCCAAAATCTCTATGTTTTGTTCCCTGAGCCATTTATTATCACCTTTGCTTTATGGCAAGGTGCTCCATCATGTGGAAAAGGCATTGTTGATCGCCAAACTGCTCTTGGAGGGTTGGGAGAAGTTGCTCTTGGAGGACATTCTGGTACCATTCTTTATCATGGCTGTGTTTTTAGGCAAGACTGTGAGAGAGCCGATTCCCTTGGCTGAGAAGCAACCCCACACATGAATGGTTTCAGGATGCTTAACAGTTGGCATGAGACAAGACTGGTGGTAGCGCTCACCTTGTCTTCTCCGAATGAGGCGTTTTCCTGATGTCCCAAACAATCGAAAAGGGGATTCATCAGAGAAAATAACTTTACCCCAGTCCTCAGAATAACAGTCTGTCCATGATGTTTTTTCTGGAGAGAAGTGGCTTCTTTGCTGCCCTCCTTGAGACCAGGCCTTGCTCCAAGAGTCTCCGTCTCACAGTGCGTGCAGATGCACTCACACCTGCCTGCTGCCATTCCTGAGCAAGCTCTGCACTGCTGGTAGCCCGATCCCGCAGCTGAAACACTTTTAAGAGACGGTCCTGGCGCTTGCTGGTCTTTCTTGGGCGCCCTGGAGCCTTTTTGGCAACAATGGAACCTCTCTCCTTGAAGTTTTTGATGAAGCGATAGATTGTTGACTGAGGTGCAATCTTTCTAGCAGCGATACTCTTCCCTGTTAGGCCATTTTTGTGCATTGCAATGATGACTGCACGTGTTTCTTTAGAGATAACCATGGTTAACAGATGAGAAACAATGATGCCAAGCACCAGCCTCCTTTTAAAGTGTCCAGTGGTGTCATTCTTACTTAATCATGACAGATTGATCTCCAGCCATGTCCTCATCAACACCCACACCTGTGTTAATGGAGCAATCACTGAAAAGAGGTTAGCTGGTCCTTTTAAGGCAGGGCTGCAATGATGTTGAAATGTGTTTTGGGGGATAAAGTTCATTTTCTAGCCAAATATTGACTTTGCAAGTAATTGCTGTTAAGCTGATCACTCTTTATAACATTCTGGAGTATATGCAAATTGCCATTAGAAAAAGTGAAGCAGTAGACTTTGTAAAAATTAATATTTGTGTCATTCTCAAAACTTTTGGCCATGACTGTACATGAGAAGGGGTTACATCAAAATACAGGCATCACTTACTATAGACAAACTAACGATGACAGACTGATACAGAGGAGAGAGGACCCTGCCCTTGCGGGCTTACATTCTACAGGATGATGGGGAAGGAGACAGTAGGTTGGGGTTGCAGTAGAATCTAATGATTATGGGGGCCTCATAACTCTCCCCTAACCGCAGATTTTAGGGAAAGAAGGGTTGGATGAATAGCTGTTGTCTGAATGAGCTTTAGCGGGCTGCTATCTATCTAAAGGTGCACTGCCACGTTTACTGTGAAATGGTCTAGTCAGCATCACTTACGTGAATCTGTAAGAACAGCTAGCAGATGTATGAAAATGCACTACAAGAGCTGACAATGGCCAAAAAAACAAAACAAAAATGTAATAAATATATATTGCTTCTAATCTAAGGTCCCTGTCCCTCGTCTTATAGTTACCTACCACTGTCTTCACCTTCTATCAGCGCAGCTAATTGGTACAGAAATGCGGCAGAAAATCTACATCAGAAACTCACCAAATACTCATTGTGGGGACATAGCGTTAGGGTGTGTGCACACACTGAATGGAATCTGCTAATTATGATCAACCCTCCTAAGCAGTCTATATGGGCATGTAGAGTAACATGCTGAATAAAATGATACCTTGATATCTGCGATCTGATGTTTCATTCCAGAAAAATCCACGTAAATGAATTGTTAAGATCTACAGGCTAGACATAGATCTCTCTGGCAATCTGCCGTCAGAGATTATTTTATATTAAGAGGAGTGTCACCAGTGTGATCTGTAATGGCTGCGCTCTGTTCTACTGCTCCAAATGTCTCACACTGGTAAGGCCCCGTTCATTTAAAATAATCTCTGGAGGCAGATTCTCATGCAGATCAGTGTCCGTTCCATAGATCTTAACAGCTCATTTACATATAAGAAAAACATGGATTTCTCTGGAATAAAACATCAGATTGCAGATATCAAGGTATCACGTTATTCAGTCTCCTATGACCTACATACCCATATAGACGGCTTAGGAGTGTTGAGTCTACTGACCGATGCCCTTTAACCACTTTCCGACGTTAGACGTAATAGTACGCCCACGTCCAAATCCCTCCCTGAGCCCACATCTTTCTGGCACATGTCAGCTGTTTTGAACAGCTGACATGTACCTCTGTTTTGAACAGCTGATATGTGCCCCTAACAGTCGCAGGTGGAATCGCGATCCACCCACGGCTGTTAACCCGTTAAATGCCGCTGTCAATCTCTGACAGCAGCATTTAACTTAAACTTTCGGCAAGGAAACAGGAAATCCCGCCCATCAGTGACCCCTTCATGTGATCGTGGGTCACCAATGGGTTGGCATGACAACCAGATGTCTCCAGCAGACCTCTATGGTTGTCATATGGTTGTCCCGGTGGTTGGCACTCATAGCAAGTGAGCATTTCTGCTACAAACAGGTGATATGATCATCGCCTGTATGTAGCAGAGGTGATCGGACAACTGCAGCTTCTAGTCTCCCATGGAGACTATTGAAGCATGCAAAAAAAGAATGAAAAAATGTTTTAGCAATATTAAAAAAATAAAAAATATAAAAAGTTCAAATCACCCCCCTTTTGCCCCATTCAAAATAAAACATCAACAAAAAAAAAAATCAAATATACACATATTTGGTATGGCCGTGTTTAGAATTGCCCGATCTATCACTATAAAAAAAGGATTAATCCGATCGGTAAATGGCGTAATGAGAAAAAAATTCAAATTGCTGCCATTACTTTTTTTGGTCGCAGCTACATTGAAATAAAATGCAATAACAAGAGATCAAAAGATCATATCCAAAATGGTATAAATAAAAACGTCAGGTTGGCGCGCAAAAAATAAGCCTTCTCCCAGCCTCAAATAATGAAAAATGGAGATGCTATGGGTCTCCTAAAATGACACCTTTTTTATTCTTTTTTACCTAAGTTTGGATTTTTTTTCACTACTTAAATAAAAAAGAACCTAGACAGGTTTGGAGTCTCCAAACTCGTGATGACTTAGATAATCATAATGGCAGGTCAGTTGTAGCATTTGGTGAACATGGTAAAAAAAAATAAAAACCAAAAAACAAGTGTGGAATTGCACTTTTTTTGCAATTTCAATGCACTTAGAATTTTTTCCCGTTTTCCAGTACATGATATGTTAAAACCAATTGTGTCATTCAAAAGTACAACTTGTCCCGCAAAAAACAAGCCCTCACATGGCCATTTTGACCGAAAAATAAAGAAGTTATGGCTCTGGGAAGAAGGGGAGCAAAAAACGAAAATATAAAAACAGAAAATGGCAGGGGGTTAAGGGGTTAAGTGTCTGCAGCAGACATTTCTGTGCCAAAATCATGTCTCATTGCAGGGAAAAAAAATTTTGTTTTCACATTTATTTGAAAGTGTGAAAAATGCTGCAAAATGCAAAAACACTGAAAGAACTGACATGCTGCAGATATGAAACTGCTTAAAATCTGCAATAAAAAAAGCAGAGTGTGCATGAGACTTTAGAAGTCTCATTCACTTTGCGTATACAGTAAAACTCAGAGTTTCTTCAAGGCAAAACCACAGAGTGTGAAAGAGCCCTCGATGTTAATGGAATATAGATTGCTTAATTCATGGTACATTTCTGCCTTAAAACAAGATAAAGACCAGCTCAAACAAGAACAAAAAGACCAATTTCATTACTTGCATTTTAAGTCACTTTTCTTTTTTTATAATTCTACAAAGAAGCCGTTTTCCAAAACATAAATTACATTAATCAAACCCAAAGTGAAGAGGAAAGAGTCTGAAGTGATGCAACATGATATAAAATAGATTCCAAAGATGGCCACAAGGTGGCATGATGGGACCAATAAAAGTTAATATTTCAGGCATAAACATAAGGCCATAAATTAATATAGTTTTATATCACTATTAGGCCAACGTTTACATATATGCAAGACAGCTAGTAATACGGACCACTCATTTTTATATATACAGGACTTATGTATTTGTAGCTTATTTATATTTGGGGAAAATGCTCCTTTGTAGGATTAGATTTGCTGTACACCTTTCTAATTTGAGACTTTTTGATATTTAGGTATAATTATTCCCATTTTTTTTGTTTTGTGTTATTTGTTGACATTTTGGGCAGCCAATTCTTAAATCCAGACCATGTGGCTTAGGAATTTAGCAAAAAAAAAAATGCTCTAGACTATTTAACCTTTATTTTTATTGCTCAAAAAGTCACGTTTCACTAAAAATGTCATAAAATGTGGGCAATTATTTTGAAGTGTATTTGGTCCGTGAAATACGCAGTGTTTCACTGTAGCAGCATAATCAAGCAGTTTTCTGACTTTTCATGTACCCAAAGGGCTTATTTCCATCACGTACTCCGAGCCCTTGTGCGCTTTTGCCAAGATGCAGAGAAAAATGCAAGAAAGAGCGTTGCAAAAATGTAACATGTGAACGTGCCCCTAAGACATACAGTGTATGTTTATAATGCAGGAGCTGGCTTATGACTCATGCTGCCCGTGGATCCGCTGACGGGGTGCCCTTAAAAAAATAGCATATGTTATCCTACTTATACGTGGTTGTGCTCCAGCAATGAATGCCCAGAATTCCGGGTTTGCTTTTAATGTATTAATCACAAACTCTTTATACTAGTTGTTATTTCCAGCATTGGGGACATTGCACACTATATTCTAATTCAAAACATGAAGGGAAATGTAGATAATCTGTAACTACTTTACAGAAAATAATAAAAATGAACATTGGGCTGTTCTAAAAAAAAAAAGCAGCACTGTGAGTTTTAAAAGACAAATGCAGACAATATATAATACTTTTTGAGGTTTTATTATTCCTGTGAATCACTAACCTAATATTTAGTTGTTATCCACAGTTTTTTAGAACTGATTCACATCTATGTTGCATAGAGTCAACCAACTTCTGGCCCCGTCACCTGTTATTCCAGCCCTGGATGCTCGGACTACATCCTACATTTTTTTTGGCATTTGCTGGCTTTGCCTCAGAAACCGCACTTTTAACCCCTTATCGACATCGGGCGTATATTTA
This sequence comes from Oophaga sylvatica, assembly GCA_033576555.1. Classification (NCBI taxonomy): domain Eukaryota; kingdom Metazoa; phylum Chordata; class Amphibia; order Anura; family Dendrobatidae; genus Oophaga; species Oophaga sylvatica. Next base: position 688,024,456 of record JARQOD010000001.1, on the reverse strand, counting down.
CGCCGATGTCGGACACCCTCCCTTTGAAGTGGGCTCCAGCCCACTTCAAAGGGAGGGTCTTTGAGACTGTCTTTGATCATCCGGGAGCTGATCATCGGCTGAGCCTTTGCCATTCTGTTCCATCCATTTGAATGGTATTCTTATGTTTTCTTCCACGTCTCTCTGGTTTGGTTTTCCATTATAAAGCATTGCAGATCATTTTAGCTGAATAACCGATCATTGTCTGCACTTCTTTATACGTTTTATCCTCTTCAATCAACTTTTTAATCAAAATACACTGTTCTTCCGAACAATGTCTTGAACGACTCATATTTCTCAGGATTTTAAAGTGAAATGCATGTACAACATGTCGTGCCTTCGCCTGTCAATAAGGGCCACCTGATTCACACCTGTTTCTTCACAGAATGATTGAGCTCACTAATTGAACCCCATGTTGCTCTTATTTTGAACATACACCTTTCAGTTAATTATTCTAATACACAGTTCCACAACTTTGTGCTCTAATATAAAAACTGCTTACTGAATACAAGTTATTTATCAGAATGGAAGAATCGATTTGCAGAACTACGGGCCACTGGCCATGTCAGTAATCTGCGACCGCTGTACAGGAATCTCTTTACCACCTGGCATTCTTGGAGATTATTTTAATTAGCCGGGCTGGCAAATCTAAAGAAGTGCCGGGAATGCCGGGAGGTAAGGGGATTCGCAGGTGTCCCATACAGCGGTCACAAATTACTGATCTGGCCGATGGACAGAAATCCTGAGAATCCATTCTCCCATCTCTAGTTATATTATTAGGAATTTTTAGAACTACAATCTCCTTGAAAATAACATTTCAGGAAAAAGCCAATGACTCACAGAAACTAGCTGGCCTCTCAATTCCTGGAGATGATTGCGCAGAAGCTTCATATCTTTAGAACCAGATGCTCCAGCATCCAGCACAAACAGCTTGTCAGAAATCTGGAGGTCATTACCAAACCTGACAATGGAGAGAAAACACAATTATCACACACAAGACCAAAGAAAGACTTGAAAATAAACTTGTTACACGGAGAGCGCTCGGTGAATGAAAACAAACCAGGATATAATCTGTCAGCTACATTCTGTATGATCTTGGAGAGAGTAGCTGCAGACAACCACATAAGGCTAAGATGACAGATCCATCATTGGAGCAGAAAAATGGACGACATATACCAACAGTGCCTGATGGAAACTATTGTCATGTTAGGTCTGCCATTTTACAGGAAAATAAATATTACTGCTACACAATTTTTGAAGCAAATATGATAGAATCTATGTCCATGTATTATAGTGACAGCCCTCTGATGTGAAATGGCATGGTGTAATACTCTTTTTCTCCAGTGGTGGCACTGCAGGGGAACTGAACACCTGCTGCCAGGATCCGCCCACAGATTACAATCCATCTACAAGCGATTGCTTAAAAAAAAAGAAAATGTTAAAACACTGAGAACTACTACCAATAGTGTCCAAATCATTACCGGTTTCTGATTTCTTTCATCAGTGACATATCCTTGTCATATCCAAACTCTCCTGCAGGATGTGGGAGATTCACAATGTCTGCATGGGTGGCAACCAGGACTACTTTCAGAAGATTCTTCAGCTTCCCTCCATAGGCTATTGCATAAAAACGGACCAAGACAATAATTAAACATTCGCCTTATTTTACAACAGTATTTTATCATTTAATATTCTCATTCCAGTGATGGACAGTTCCTTGTTATATGCCCAAGTTGGTTCTGATCTTCAGCTATGGAACATCATAAACGCTTGGTGACCACCCTGCTTGCAACTCACTGGTTGTACTATAATTTTTAAAACGCATGAAGAATTATGTTGATGAATATGGCACACTGCAATAAATAAAGTTGGTGCAAATCAGTTCAGTGGAAACTTGAAAACCGTCTCCTCCTTCTCGGCATACATGGATGTTATTTTGATTAGCCAGTCTGGTGCGACGTCATTGTTGCAGTGACATACATGTGATGTCATGCCTCCCTGACTAATAAAAAAAAATCATGGATGCCAGGAGGTCAGAGGTGATTTTCAGGGTTACTGTATAGTGACCACAGATGTGGCTGATGGATCATGTTCTGCGAATCGATTTGCACCAACTCGCACCGTATAGTTATGGTATGGTATAGCCCATCAGTATAAATATATGCCCCAACGTTTTCGGATCTGAATTTTTAGCAGACCCTGTTCAGTGGTGTATAGGGATAATAATAATAAAAATAATAATAATCTTTATTTATATAGCGGCAACATATTATGCAGCGCTTTACAGTTTAACAGTTTTAAAACACAAGTCATAAGTAACAACGTTAACAATACAATAATTAAAGCAAAATAAGCCGCCCCTGCTCGTGAGAGCTTACAATCTACAATGAGGTGGGGGAGATACAAAGTACAGGTGTGTATATACAATGGTGTGTTTACAATGATGGTCCAGCCATCTTGAGGGAGTGAGGGATGGATGGAGACAGTGAATGGGCTACACACACACACACACACATAGAATGACTTTGATTAGTGAACGTGATAGGCCACTCTGAACAAATGTGTTTTGAGGGAGCGCCTGAAACCATGCAAATTGTGGATAGTCTTAATTTCTTGAAGTAGGCATTCCAGAGGATTGGCGCAGCGCGGGAGAAGTCTTGGAGTCGGGAGTGAGAGGTACGGATTAGTGCAGAGGTTAGTCGAAAGTCGTTTGCAGAGCGCAGCAGTCGGTTAGGCTGATAGATAGAAATGAGGGAGGAGATGTAGGGGGGTGCTGCACTGTGGAGAGCTTTGTGGGTGAGAACAAGTACTTTGAATTGGATCCTATAATGAATGGGCAGCCAATGTAAGGATTGGCGAAGAGCGGACGCGTCCAAGTACCGATTAGCCAGATGGATGACCCTGGCTGCTGCATTAAGGATGGACTGGAGAGGGGATAGTCGAGTAATGGGGAGGCCACCAAGTAATAGAGCGTTGCAGTAGTCCAGGCGGGAGTGGATCAATGCTACAGTGAGGTTTTTGTTGCTTCCATGGTGAGAAAAGGGCGGATTCTAGAGATGTTCTTTAGGTGTAGCTGGCAAGGGAGGGCAAGAGATTGTATATGGGAGGTGAAGGAGAGATTGGTGTCAAACATAACACCCAGAAGACAGCGTGCCTGCTGCCGGGGAGTTATTATGGTGCCGCCCACGGAGAAGGAAATGTCAAATTTAGGGAGGTTAGTAGATGGCGGGAGCAGAAGAAGTTCAGTTTTGGAGAGGTTGAGTTTCAGATAGAGAGCGGACATGATGTTGGAGACTGCGGACAGACAGTCGGTGGTGTTCTGTAGTACAGCGGGGGTAAGGTCGGGGGATGACGTGTATAGTTGTGTGTCATCAGCATAAAGATGGTACTGAAAGCCAAATCTGCTGATGGTCTGTCCAATTGGGGTCGTGTAGAGAGAGAAGAGAAGGGGGTCAAGGACTGAGCCCTGAGGTACCCCGACAGCGAGAGGAAGAGGAGATGATGTAGAGCCAGAAAACAAAACCCTGAAGGAGCGGTCAGAAAGATAGGAAGAGAACCAGGAGAGAGCAGTGTCCTTAATGCCTAGTGACTGGAGCCTAGACAGTAGGAGACGGTGGTCAACCGTGTCGAAAGCTGCAGAAAGGTAGAGAAGAATGAGCAGAGAGTGGTCACCGTTACGTTTTGCTGCCAGAAGGTCATTGGTCACTTTGATGAGTGCAGTTTCAGTCAAATGTAGGGGGCGGAAGCAGGACTGTGAAGGGTCTAGGAGGGAGTGAGTGGAGAGGTAACGGGTAAGGTGGGAGTAGACTAGGCGCTCCAAAAGTTTAGAGATGAAAGGGAGACTGGTCTGTAGTTGTTTGTGCAGGAAGGGTCGAGAGTGGGTTTCTTTAGTAATGGAGTAACGATGGAGTGTTTGAAGGAGGATGGGAAAATGCCAGAGGAGAGTGAGAGATTAAAGATTGTAGTTAGGTGAGTTGTGACAACTGGAGAGAGAGACTGGAGGAGATGTGAGGGAATGGGGTCGATAGTGCATGTAGTCAGATGAGAGGAAGAGAGGAGTCTGGAGACTTCTTCTGTGATGGGATCAAATGTGGAAAGTGAGCCAGGGGAAATGCAGGGAGGGATGGGAGTCACAGCACTTGGTGGTTGAGAGCAGATTTCCTGACGGATAATATCTATTTTTTCTATAAAGTGGGAGGCCAGGTCATCAGCACAAATGTCTGTGATAGGGGCTTGTGCTTTTGGCCTGAGGAGGGAGTGAAAAGTGTCAAAAAGTTTCTTGGGGTTGTTGGCTAGTGAGGAGATCAGGGTGGTGAAGAAGGTCTGTTTGGCGAGGTGAAGAGCAGAATTATAGGTTCTTAACATGAATTTGAAGTGGATGAAGTCTTCTGGTGTGTGGGTTTTTCTCCATAGGAGTTCAGCACTCCTAGAGCATCGCTGGAGAAGTTGAGTTTGCAATGTGAGCCAGGGCTGTTTTACTGTGTGTTTGGAAGTTCTGAGGGTGAGTGGTGCTACTTGGTCAAGGGTGCTTCTAAGAGTGTCATTGTAGTGATAAACAGCCAGATCAGGACAAGAAAAAGAGGAGATTGGGGACAGTGATGAGTATAGAGAGTCTGAAAGTGTCTGAGGGTTAATGGCTTGTAGATTTCTAAATGTGTGGTAGGTAGGAGTGCATAAGGATAATTAATATTTCTTACATGCTACATATTTAAACAAAAAAAAAAAACCTAATTTGGCTACAGTGAAAACAGTGCACACATAAAGGCCATCTGGCCTGGTTTGAGGACTGGCACCACCATGTTTGATATAGTACACTACAATACTATGAACAAGCCTATCTCCTATGTGCTATTTTGTCTTGTTGGATTAGGGTAAATAGTTTCCTGAGCTAAGAGTGGGAAAACAACTTCTCGGAAGGGGATTTATTGGATATACACGGCTAAGCGGCTCACAGAATTTGATTACACTTCTAAAAGATAAGCTGAGAAAGTGATCTTATGGTGTAGAAAATCAGGATTAGTGTTGGGAGTAGCAGTCCAGCACCCAGGGACCTCAAGGCAGCATGTAGTAACAACAAGAGAAAAGTACATCTCATTAATATTTCGCTTAATGAACAGAAATAACAGGACTTAACTAAACCCTCATTTACATAGCTCCTAAATGAACCAGTGCATGTGTCACAGTGAACTCATCAATGGAAGTTTCTGTACAGCGGAAACTCAAAAATACAATAAGTAAACAAGCAGCAAGTTAAATCCTTGTAAAGGTGGCCAGATACAGTGACATGTAAAAGTATGTGCACGTCTTGTCAAAATTACTGTTATTGTAAACAGTTAAGCAAGTTGAATATGAAATGATCTCTAAAACGGCTAAAGTCAAAGATGACACATTTGCTTTCTATTTTACGTAAAAAAAAAATGTCATTGTCATATTTTAAATTTTATTAATTACAAAAAAGAAAATGGGCTGATTCAAAAGTTTGGGCACTCTTGCAGATTTGTGTGCTCAGATGACTTTGTCCAAAGTTTCAGACCTTATATAACCTGTTAGGGTTATGGCTTGTTCACGTTCTTCTTTAAAGGCCAGGTGATGCAAATTTACCAGCTTTATAAAAACTCAGCCTCCTCTAACATTGTGCTAAAAAACGGCAACCATGGGTTATTCTAAGATGCTGCTTAGCACTCTGAGAATGAAAATGGTGGAGGTCCACAAAGCAGAAGGCAGTAAGAAGATAGCAAAGAGTTTTCAAGTAGCCTTTTCTCAGTTTGAAATGTATTTCAGAAATGGCAGTTAACAAGAACAGTGGAGGTCAAGATATGGTCTGGAGGACCAAGCAAAAATTCAGTGAGAGCTGCTTGTAGGCTTGACTGCAAAAGACCTTCAGTAAGATTTAGCAGAATCAGGAGTTGTGGTGCATTGATCTACTGTTCAGAGACATCTGCAAAATTATGGCTTTCATGGAAAAGTCATCAGAAGGAAACCTCTTCTGTGGCCTCACCATAAAATTCAGAGTCAGAAGTATGCAAAAAAACAATTACACATGCCTAATGCATTTTGGAAAAAAATCCTGTGGACCAATTAGGTTAAAATAGAACTCTTTGGCCACAATGATCAAAGGTATGAGTGGAGAAAAAGGGGCGCAGAATTTCAGGAAAAGAACATCTCGCAAACCATTAAGCAGGGGGTGGATTAATCATGCTTTGGGGTTGTGTTGCAGCCAATGGCACGGGGAACATTTTAAGGGTAGAGGGAAGAATGGATTCAATGAAATTTCAACAAATTCTTGATGCAAACATAACACCATCTGTAAAAAAAAAAAGACGCTGAAGTTGAAAAGAGGATGGCTTCTACAAATGGATAACGATCCTAAACACACATCAAAATCCCCAATAGACTATCTCAAAAGGCACAAGCTGAAGGTCCTTCGCAGTCCCCTGATCTGAACATCATTGAAAATCTGTGGCTAGACCTCAAAATAGCAGTGACTGCAAGACGATCCAGGAATCTCAGAACTGGAAGAATTTTCCAAGGAATAATGGATGGAAATCCCTCAAATATGAACTGAAAGACACTTGGCTGGCTACAAAAAGGGTTTACAAGCAATGATACTTTCAAAAGGGAGTGCTACTCGGTACTAACCATGCAGGGTGCCAAAACATTTGCATTGGCTCATATTTCTTTCTGTAATTTTAAAATGTTAAAAGATGAAAATGTATATTTTTCTGCCAAAACTACAAGGGAAATGTGTCATCTTTAACATTAGGCCTTTTGGAGATAATTTCATCTTTAACTTGCTTAACTGTTCTCAATAACAGTAATTTTGACCAGTGGGGCCCAAACTTTTACATGCCACTGTACTGTACATTACACTTAAAGGCGTAATTCAGTGACAATTAAAAGCACTGCTATGGATGTGAGAGGTTCAAGGTTTTTTTTTTTAAGTTAAGTCATGTGAATACTTTTCATCTTTAAATTGTTCAAAATGCACAGGGCGAAAATGTAATTGACAGCACTATAGGGGTTCCAGTGGTCTAAACCAGCAATGGTACAAGTTAACAGACTCCATAATATGATCTCCTGACTCCTCTGGTTGGTACCTCTCTACATATATTTTCATGGATACCACTTTAATACAGACAATCTTGATATTTTTATTTGCACTTTTCATCCTAAAAATTATTATTTTACATTTTGATGTTTGTTTTTGTCTGTGACATTGATTTCATGATAAGCATTTTTTTATCAAAGGATTGTCCACGACTCGACATATCTTCACTTCACATCATATTCTCGTTCGGATATTCAAATAATTTTCGCATATCTTTTTCATAGTACATAGGGCTTCATTTTTATGTAGATGAAAGGAAGGGCTGATCCAGCTTAAAGAATTTTTTTGCCTAAAATTTTTTTATTTGATAGGAGAAGGTGCACAAAATATGTACAAAAATCATTAAAAGGACAGCATAGCAGCAACGCGTTTCAAACGCACATGGCGTTCTTTGTCAGAGCTGCAGTCCCTCTCTAACTATTTTTATGTGCAAGCTAGTGACTAATTTGAATTGACAGTGGTTTTTTTTTAACCTGCTTTTCATAAATTATTTTTTTACATTTATTTCACATTGTGCCTCCCATAAAGTCATAAAAGATAGCTCTGTAACTGGGGCTGGTATATTAAGCCTAGCTACAATGGAAATGCAACTTTCCTGGCAGCATAGCTGAGCTATCCGGAGCTCATAGGACCACATGACTATAGGGTCAGGGAGGAAGCGCTGCTAGCACTTACTATTACTGTGTGGGTGCTCACTTGCTCGTCTTTGCAGCCAGCTCCTAGCTCCCGCAGTTGCATGATCGTGTGCAACTGTTGTACTATGCTGTGACGTTTTAGAACGTCACTGCAGAGTAAGAGCGGGGTCGCATGGATGTTTAAAGTTAAATTAATTCATCTCACAAAAAGTGTAATAAAAAGTGAATTAAAAAAAAAATCATAAGAACTCCAAAATGGGACCAATGAAAATAACATATTGTCATGCATACAATAATCCCTCATATAGCTGATGGAAAAATGTTTAACTGAAGGCTCTTAGAATGTAACGGTAAAAAAACTTTTTTATTTTTTTTTATAATATTTATTGTACAAGAGTAAGAAACTATAAATAAACTACATATACTTACAGTATTACATAGTAAAATAACTTATGGGCAAAAAATTGTGTGTTGCCATACTCAAGCTGACCCACAGAATAAAGTGAACACTTATGCAGCAAATGATAAGGATAACATTCAAAATGCCAAAACACAACAGTAGCAGTGCTACATTTTTTTTCTATTTCTAGCCATATAGAGTTAATGAACATTAGATATAGTATGTGTATCCCAAAAAGGTGGCACTGTCAAATACAACTCATTCTGCAAAATACAAGTTTTCATATACCGTATATACTCGTGTATAAGCCGACCCCCCTAATTTTGCCACAAAAAACTGGGAAAAATTATTGACTCGTGTATAAGCCGGGTGTATAAACTGCCCTCCTGCTCTGTGCTGCCCCCGTCCTGCTCCTTGCTCCCCCATCCAGCTCTGTGCTCCCCCATTCTCCTCTGTACTCCCCCCCCTCCTGCTCCGTCCTCCGCTGTGCTCCCCCATTCCTTCTCCGTCCTCCTGTGCCCCCCGTCCTGCTCTGTGCTCCTCTGTGCCCTCCATCCTCCCCTGTCCTGCTCCATGCTTCCCCCGTCCTCCTCCACGCTTCCCTCGTCCACCGATCTCCCACCCCCCCTCCTGCTCCATGCTTCCCCGTCCTCCGTTCTCCCCCCGTCCTCCTCCATGCTTCCCCCGTCCTCCTCTATGCTTCCCCCGTCCACCGTTCTCCCCCCCATCCTGTTCCGTGCTCCTTGTCCTCTCCTCCATCATACTCACCCCTCCCCGTGCCATCGCTGAGCGTCCCTGCAATCCTGCGTTCTCCCCGTCTTCCTGCAGCTCTTCAGCACTGAGCGGTGATGTAATACCGCTCATTAAGGCCATGAATATGGAGGCCACGCCTATGGGAGTGGCGTCGCGTCCATATTACATGACCTTAATGAGCGGGTATTACAGCACCGCTCAGTGCTGAAGAGCTGCAGGAAGCCGGGGAGAGCTGCAGGATTGCAGGGACACTCAGCGATGGCACGGGGAGGGGTGAGTATGATCCCAGCCACCGGCTCCTGCCGCGGCATCCCCTCCCCCGCTGGTTTCTGCCCTATGACTCGTGTATAAGCCGAGGGGGCATTTTCAGCACGAAAAAAGGTGCTGAAAATCTCGGCTTATACACGAGTATATACGGTAGATACATTCCAGAAAATAAAAATTTATGGTGCCCACAATGTATCTATGTAGCATAAAAATGTGGAGGTCATTAGGCCTTGTCATTAACCACTTATATGCACTGCTCAAAAAAATAAAGGGAACACTAAAATACCACATCCTAAATATCACTGAATGAAATATTCCAGTTGCAAACCTTTAATCATTACATAGTGGAATGTGCAGAGAACAATAAAAAATATAACTGAACAATGTATGAGGCGATGGAGAAATCATAGTGGAAAATCAAATTACAGGATGATCCAACTTCAGTGGAAATGCCTCAAGACAAGGAAATGATGCTCAGTTGTGTGTGTGGCCTCCACGTGCCTGTATGACCTCCCTACAATGCCTGGGCATGGTCCTGATGAGGCAGCAAATGTTCTCCTGAGGGATCTCCTCCCAGACCTGGAATAAAGCACCAGTCAACTCTTGGACATTCTGTGGTGCAACATAGCATTGGTGGATGGAACAAGGCATAATGTCCCAGATGTGCTCAATTGGATTCAGGTCTGGGGAACGGGCAGACCAGTCCATAGCATCAATGTCTTCCTCATGCAGGAACTGCGGACACACTTCAGCCACACGAGGCCCAGCATTGTCATGCATCAGAAGGCATCCAGGGTCCACTGCACCTGCATATGGTCTCACAATGGGTCTGAGGACCTCACACCGGTACCTACTGGCAGTCAGGTTGCCTCTGGCTAGCACATGGAAAGCTGTGCAGCCCTCTAAAGAAATGCCCCCCCCCACACACCATTACTGACCCACCTCCAAACCGGTCATGCTGGAGGATGTTACAAATAGAAGAACGTTCTCTCCACGGATTCTCCAGACTTTGTCACGTCTGTCACATGTTCTCAGTGTAAACCTGCTCTCATCTGTGAAGAGCCCAGAGCGTCAATGTTGAATCTGCCACACTTGGTGTGCTCTGGCAAATGCCAATCGCTCTACACTGTGTTGGGCTGTAAGAACAACACCCACTTGTGGACGTTGGGCCCTCATACCATCCTCATGGAGTCTGTTTCTGACCGTCTGAACAGACACATGGATTCTACTGGCCTGCCGGAGGTAATTTTACAGGGCTCCTGTTCCTCCTTGCACAAAGGAGGAGGTAGCGGTCATGCTGCTGGGTTGTTGCCCTCCTATGGCCCTCTTCATGTCTTCTGGTGTCTGCCCCATTTCTATGCTCTGGACACTGTGCTGACAAGACACAGATACCCTTCTTGCCACAGCTCGCATTGATGTGCCATCCTGGATGAGCTGCACTACCTGAGAAACTTCTGTGGGTTGTACAGTAGATACTCTACCACTAGGGGTGAGAGCAATGACAAAATGTAAAATTGACTAAAACAACAGCTAAAAAGCATGAGAACAGAGAAATAGTCTATGGTCACCACCTGCAGAACCACTCCTTTATAGGGGTTGTCTTGCTAATTGCCTAACTGTTGTCTGTTCCAATTGCACAACAGCAGGAGAAATTGATTCACAGTGTTACTTCATAACTGGACAGGTTGATTTCAAAGAAGTGTGACTGACTTAGAAGTACATTGTGTTTAAGTGTTCCTTTTATTTTTTTGAGCAGTGTATATGGAGAGGGTTCAGGACAAGAGGTCCCTCTACATGCAGTAGATGACAGCTATGGAACATTGCTGGCAACCAACAGCAGCGGCCAGAGCTGAGCTCCGTTCGCTGCTATTAACCATTTACTGTAAATGCCGATGTCAATCTCAGACAGCAGAATTTATATGGAGTGATTGTTGATGTGTATGCCATCTTAGTATCTCTTCATAGTATAAGTGGTAAGATAATTACAGGTTCAAGACAAATTTTTAAAATCCTCTAAAAAGGAAAAGAAAAAAAGACAAAAAAACAAACAAAAAAAAAACTCTAATCGCACCCCGTCCTCAGTTTCCCAGCATTAAAATTAAAGAAATAAAAAAATAAACTAAAATAGAAAAAAAAAAACATACTTCCTTATCGTCACATCTATAAAAGCCTAAATATGGCTATGACGACACAAAAATAAAAACGAAAAACACAAAAACAAAAATTGCCACTGGGTTACGGGGTTCATGGCTTTCATTTATTAGAGAGACCCTAAATATAACATGACTAGTGTTGAGCGATACGATAATGCAAATATCGGCTATCGGCCGATATTAGCTCTATCGGCCTTTCGATAATTCGTTTCGATATTTTCGTCATATCGAATACCGGAATCGGATTTGTCACTGTCACTGTCTGTGTCCGTCGGTCGGGTCTGTCACTGTCAGTGTCCGTCGGTCGGGTCTGTCAGGAGTCAGCGGCACTTACCTGGCAGAAGATCTCCGGCGGTCACGGCCTGGACTGCTTCATGGCCGCCATCCTCTTCTCCCCGGCGGTCACATGCAGTTTCTCGCGATAACTGCAGTGACTGCTGGGTAATCCCGGCCGTAAAGCAGTCACTCCGATGACGTCACCGCAGGGGAAGCAGGTAATCAGCTGTGCTGCGCCGGGATGACAGGCTCTGCCTGTCATTGCGATGTAGCAGAGCTGGATCGTCGTGGGACTGTCGTTATGGACTGCGTCGGACAGGTGGTATACTGTTGGTTTTTTTTTTTTCTTTTTTTACAGGAGATCGATGGCGTCGCAGGAATGAGAAAGTAATAAAAGAAATGAAAACTGTGTTGTCTCTTTTATTTCATTAAAAGACTTTTTTCTTGCTTTGTCTTTTTTTTATGCATTTAATAACTTTGGGATTAATAATGGATCGGTGTCTTATTGACGCCTCTCCATTATTAACCGGGCTTATTGTCACCGTGCAATCAATGGTGACATTAACCCCTTATTACCCCGCTTGCCACCGCTACAGGGCAAGTGGGAAGAGCCGGGTAAAGTGCCACAATTGGCACATCTTTTGATGCGCCAAATGTGGGGCTGCTGTAGCCTGGTATTATCAGGCTGTTGAGGGCCAAAATCCATGGGCCTTGACAGTCTTTTAATACCAGGCCGCAGCAGTCTGCATTTTACTTGGCTGGTTAACAAAAATAGGGGGACCCCTACGCCGTTTTTTTTTTTCGAGGGGATCCCCTATTTTGTTAACCAGCCAAGCTAAGCAGACTGCTGTGGCCTGGTATTATCAGGCTTGCAAGGTCCATGGATATTGGATCCTTATCAGCCTGAAAAACCAGGCCTCAGCGGTCTGCTTCATCTGGCTGGTTAACAAAAATAGGGGGGACCCCACGCCAATTTTTTTCGAGGGGATCCCCTATTTTTGTTAATCAGCCAAGATATGCAGACTGCTGTGGCCTGGTATTATCAGGCTGGCAAGGTCCATGGATCTTGGCTCCTTAACAGCCTGAAAATCCAGGCCTCAGCGGTCTGCTTCATCTGGCTGGTTAACAAAAATAGGGGGGACCCCACGCCAATTTTTTTCGAGGGGATCCCCTATTTTTGTTAACCAGTTCCCTCTGACGTCACTGATTGTGTCCCTGGCTGACCTGAAGTGAAAGTGGAAAGCAATCAATTAAGCTTTCCACTTCCTCTCCTGTCAGCCAGGAGAGGAACTCATTCATTTGGGGGTTTACTGTGAGGCTGCAGCATTAGCTGCGGTCCCTGCAGTAAACATTAACCCTTTCTGAAGGATTACACCGTGGGACCTGACTGTACATCGGATTGGTAAGAATAATTTTGCTTTATTATTTTATTTTTATTACAGGAAATGGTTTTAGCAGGAAAATGAAATATGGTCAAAAACTGTGTGATTATTTCATTAAACTTCTTTTTTATTAAAGTGTGTGTGTTTGATTTTTCTTTCATACAATAGGATTAATAATTGATAGTTGTCTAATTGACAGCTCTCAATTATTAACCTGGCTTAAAGTGACCTTTCAATTGCAAGGTCATTAAAACCCCTTATTAACCCATTCGCCACCGCTACAGGGCAATGGGAATAGACGGGCAAAGTGCCAGAAAGGGCAAATCTAATTAGAGATTTGCCCTTTCTGGGGTGTCTGGGGGCAGATGTTAGTAGCCGGGGGGGGCAAAAATAATGGTCCCTCTCTGGGCTATTATTATCTGCCCCCACTCACTGGCTTTGTCTGTCTGGTTGCGAAAATAGGGCGGGAGCCCACGCATTTTTTTTCAGCAATTTTACACCTCATATATATATATATACATGTCATTAAATTTGTGACACATATATATATATATATATTTATATTTATAGTTCATACACTTCTACATAGTATAATAGCCGCTAATTCAATTGCCGGCTTTTGTGAAAATGCAGAACCCGACATGAAATGACACTTGGTTTACATAGAGTTAACCATGTCTTTTCATGTAGTTTGATATCTGATTTGCACAAACAATTACATCAGTCTATGTGTGCAAAATTTCACACCTGTTGGGGTTAATTAAAGGTGTAAATTCGTAGCAAAAAAGTCCGTTTTTTTTACAACGAATTTACACCTTTAATTAACCCCTACAGGTGTGAAATTTTGCACACAGACTGATGTAATTGTTTGTGCAAATCAGATTGCAAACGACATGAAAAGACATGGTTAACCCTATGTACACCAAGTGTCATTTCATGTCGGGTGCTTCTGTCTTTTCACAGAAGCCGGCTTTACCCGGCAATTGAATCAGAGGATATTTTACTATGTAGAAGTGTATGAACTATACATATATGTATATATATATGTCACAATGACATGTATATATATATATATATATATATATATATATATATATATATATATATATATATATGTATTCTATGTGTGTATATTTAGTGTTTACAAGGAAATAAAGGTTTTTTTTAGTTGCGATATTTTGTTCCCATAGACTTACATTGGACTTCCGCAATCGGAATCGGATATCGACGATATTTAGTGCTATCGGCGATACAATTTCGATACGATATTTTTAGATATCGAGCAATATCGCTCAACACTAAACATGACATGATGGATTTTTCTTATCTTAGTACTTCATTACTTACCTATCGGTTCTTCAACAGGCACAAGTGATTTCAGAAAATTGAGCCAGAATATGACTTGATTCAGCTGAATTTCATACGGCTCTTCAAGGCTGAAGACAACTATGTGCACGGAGGAGGGATCATTCGCAGCAAAATAGTCATAGCTGCAAAAATATGTAGCGTTTCCTGAAAATTCCCAGACACTGAAGTCTCCAACACCTACAGAAGAAACAGATATAGATATAGTTATAACAGTTATAATTCTGCAATATCAGGTGACAAGGCAAAATATTTACAGGGGTGATCTATAAAGATAAAAGAACAGTCACAATTGCGGATGTACTGAATATGAGCCATAGGTGCAGAACATGTGATCTATGGAAGAGATTAGTAACAAAAGGACACAATACCTTTAAATGCACTATGACAACGTCTTACTATATAGAATAAGATGCTCTATAGCAGGCCACCAACATTTATTTTTACTGTGGACTGGAATTCTGATGGAACCATCAGGTAATACAGTACATACGTTGTCAGATAAATCTTAGAGGGAATCTGTCATCAGGTTTTTGCCATGTAATCTGACAGCAGCATGATGTAGGGGCAGAGGTCCTGATTCCAGTGATGCATCACTTAGGTTACTGAGTGATGAAGTTGTGATGGAGTCTGCCGCAGATCTAGCAGAGCTCAGTTGTTGATCTGTGTATAACCCCTTCAACATCACAGCTTTCTGTGTACATTGTATAGTGACAGAGAGCTGCCAATCAGTGGTGGGGCTGTGGTTGGACTAGGATGCAAAAGGCCAGTTGTCCTCTAGTGATAAGATCCTGCTGATAACACTGATTGAATTGAAACAGCAATATACAGCCTAATAAGTGACACTTGCTGGAAACAGGGTCTTTTCCAACTACATCATTGCGCTTTCAGATTAAATAGTAAAAACGTGTAGACAGATTCCCTTTGACGCTAAAGAACATCAACATAAACAATACGCAACGAACGCACCATTCAGATTGGCATTCTGGATGTCAATAGCTTTTGTGGACTGGTCATCGGCAGAGCAGTGGGGATGATGGGACGGAGACACAAACACCTCCAGCACGCCTTTGGTGAGACCAGGCTCGAACATCATACTTCGACTTCTTACGCTGACATTTTCACAGCCCGGGTATAAATCACAGATGCTAACTGATACTGAACAGTGAAGAAGAGCAAAGTCAGAACCGTTTACAATCATACGTCGATGTCCATCTACACAAACTCTCCTATTCGGCAGATGATGTACATAGAAGAAGTATTTAAAGTGTGGATTATAAAGGGTGAAATACATATGAAATTCTGCTGCATGTCCACAAAAGAATGAAATAAGCCGCACATTAAAACATTTGTAGAACAAGCCGATTTCCGTGCATTTTTTTCCCTACTTGTAAACCGGATTTTTTAGTTAACTGTATTGAAAAAATCTAATATATAATATAAGGTATCTTCTCCAGCACTTGCTGCCTGTAGTTAAAGACTACTGGCTCCGCAATGCTGGTTATTGGTTGAGGAGGCCATAGTATTTGACACATCGAATACTCTTCTTGAGTATTTTATCTGCATGTCATCTACACAGTAGGGTATGTGATAAGTATTGCAGCAGTTTCCATTCACTTTAATGGACCAATGCCTCAATTCTCTGCACACTCACTGCTGTAGACAGTGTGTAGAAGCGAGTGCAGCGCTCTCCGATTGCCAGGGCTCATTCAAACAGCTCATCATTGTGTTGCACAAGCACCAGAAATTTAGGCCACATCCTTACTGTACATATTTGTGAATGCTAAGAATCTTATAAGATCTGTTTTTGTAGACTCTGCTCTTAAAGGGGTTGTCCGATGTCTAAAAGTTCCTGTATAAATATCTATTTTTATTCCTTACCCACTTTTGTAATTTGCTTTATTTTAAAATTCCCTACCAGTATCTCAATCTTGCTATTCCCCATATGTCATCTCTGTGACGTTTCATTTGAGGCAGGGGTCTCAAACACGCGACCCGCATGCGGCCCCTGAGGCAGGTATCTGCGGCCCGTGGTGCACCACGTCTCAAGAGGAGGAGTGTGCCGCTCCGTAGTGGCTGTGGCCCTGCGTGATGACATCCCTCTGGCGCTGTGTAATGACATACGCCAGTGGGTCGGCGGGGAGGGGGTGTCAGATCATGCTAACCCCCCCTGGCGCGTCTCTGCAGCCCCCCTGCTTCTCCCATGATCTCAGGCTTCTTCCTTCAGCGGTCAGGTGGTACCGCTCATTAAGGTCATGAATATGTACATATTCATGACCTTAATGAGCGGTACCACCTGACCGATGAAGGAAGATTAGCTGCCGGAGACCGCGGGAGAAGCAGGGGGGCTGCAGAGACGCTCAAGGAGGGGGTAAGTATACGCGATATTCACCTGTCCCCGGTCCACCACTGTGTTCTCTGGCTGGATGTTCAGGTCAGAGGGCGCGATGACGTAGTTAGTGCGCGCCGCGCCCTCTGCCTGAACAGTCACTGACAGAGGAGCCGGACGATGGAGCGGCGCGCAGCGGTGGACCGGGGACAGGTGAATATCGCAGGTGCCAGGGGCCCTGAGCCAGCGGTGACACCGGCACCTGGCCCCCAGCGACGAGAGGTATGTCTTTTTTTTTTATTTGCAGCAGCAGCATAAGGGGGCATAATCTATGGATCATCTTATGGAGGCATAAAATATATGGATCATCTTATGGGGGCATAAAATATATGGATCATCTTATGGGGGCATAAAATATATGGAGCATCTTATGGGGCATAAAATATATGGAGCATCTTATGGGGGCATAAAATATATGGAGCATCTTATGGGGCATAAAATATATGGAGCATCTTATGGGGGAATAAAATATATGGAGCATCTTATGGGGGAATAAAATATATGGAGCATCTTATGGGGGCATAATCTATGGAGCATCTTATGGGGCATAAAATATATGGAACATCTTATGGGGCATAAAATATATGGAGCATCTTATAGGGGCATAATCTATGGCGCATCATAAGGGGCATAATCTATGGAGCATTTTATGGGGCATAAAATATATGGAGCATCTTATGGGGGCATAAAATATATGGAGCATCTTATGGGGGCATAATCTATGGAGCATCATATGGGGCATAATCTATGGAGCATCATACGGGGCATAATCTATGGAACATCATATGGGGCATAATCTATGGAGCATTTTATGGGGCCATAACCTTTATGGAGCAGCATATGGGGCATATTATTCTATGGAGCATTTTATGGGGCCATTATTAACCTTTGTGCAGCATTATACGGGGCATAATCTATGGAGCATCTTATGGGGCCATTATTAACCTTTGTGCAGCATTATATGGGGCATATTATTCTATGGAGCATCTTATGGGGCAATTATGAACTGTATGGAGCATTACATGGGGCTCCTGATTCAATATGGATATTCAAAAACATTTAACCTACTGATGTCTCAATTAATTTTACTTTTATTGATGTCTATTTTTATTTTTGAAAATTTACCAGTAGCTGCTGCATTTTCCACCCTAGGCTTATATGCGAGTCAATAAGTTTTCCCAGTTTTTTTATGGCAAAATTAGGGGGACGGCTTATACTCGGGTCGGCTTATACACGAGTATATACGGTAAGCTGTACATCGCAGCTGACAACTTATTTGAACGGCCACAGAGAGAGGGGGAGGTCAAGAGGGAGAGAATTGTTATAGTAGTTCAAATAAACAATTGTTTAACAATAATTTTGTACTGTATTAAGTTGGAATGGAATGCGGCCCCCCAAGCTTAAATTTTTTTTATGGTCGGCCCCTTTACTCTGCCGAGTTTGAGACCCCTGATTTGAGGGGAGTCTCAAAGACAATGTACAAATGCACTGCAGTCCCTTACCAGTTTCTTTTATCGCTGAACTCAGATAACATCCGAAATCAAATTTTGTGGTAAAGGCTGTGAGGTGAGCGCAGCAGCGGCACACTTCTTTTTGCAGCTTGTTTCTCTGAACAGAACGTCATCAGGGGACGGTGATAGAAGCAGTATGAGTGACATCGGCACCCCCCATTGATGACAATTTGTTTTAGGGTGGTAAGAGAAGAAGGGTGACCACAACGTCACCCCCATGATGATATCTTGTTCAGGTCGGGGTGATAGAAGGGAAGTGTAGCTGTAGGGCCATCTTCCCGATCAAGTCAAGGTTTGAGACTACCCTCAAACGGATCATTACAGGAAGTAAAGTAAAAAAAAACATGTATAGGGATTAGTTGTATAAGGGGAAGTGTAGGGTATTTTAAAATAAAGCAAATTACAAAAGTGGTTAGGGGATTAAATAGATATTTATAAAGAGCATTTTAGCTATTGGACAACCCTTTAAAGTTTATGATACATTTAAGTTGAAGTGGAAACACAAAATAAAGAGCATGTACCTCTAGAAACTAATGATCCTATGGTATGGCAGCATTGGATATGACTGACACTTTGGAAAATGTTGATGGTTATTCTGATGGTTAGTATGGTGCATATTGTATAGTGTTCTCTCTGTGTTTGTGAAGCGGGCACAAGTTGTACCAAAAAAAATCTCCATATGCATACACTGATCTAATCAGTATTTAATGAGCCTGGCAAACAAAGATCCCCTGTTTAAGCCTATTACGATCATGAGAAAAGAGATTTCACCGAATCGCGCTGGGTCCTACATCCTTACCTTAATATATGCCTCTAGAGTGCTTCTAAAGCATAGCAAATGAGTGAATGCCGCTGTTGTAAACGTAACGTTGAACAATTAAAGTAAATTATGTCATCGTAGTAATTTTGGACTCAACAGAAGGCTTCTTCCTCTTGAAGTGACCTCTATTCATGTCAGCGTTCAGTGTGATGAATAGCTCTTTTTAGGAATGACTTGTTTTCCACAGTGAAAAAAATATCACTGGATTAAAAGCAATTTCATTTGTAACCTGAGCACTTTACCTCTCTAGACTTGAGTGTCGCAGACATTATATCATGCACTGTTATTATTACCTAGCAGCGCAGAATACAAATGACTCCGGAGAAACTTGTGTCACTTATCAGTGGGGACAAATTGGACACCTACGGAATGTCTCAGGACCTCTTGGACTTGTATTCGCAGCAATGCAGGAAGTCGCTCATTGAATGCACATTACTTAAAAAGAAACCAGATTTTAGACTGCTTCATCTTGCCTGAGGTTTTGGAAGCCATTGGAGAGGTGGGGAAGCGCACTGAATTAGTGGATGCGAGCCGGGGCCTTCGCCTTCTGAAGAAGCTTCGAATGAGTCCACATTTCAATGACTCCACAAGTGTAGTCTTTCCAGAACCAATGTGCCCAAATAGTTTCAGCTTTATTCTTGGCTGTGGGGTTTGGATCGGCCTTAACTGCTGAATGAACTGACTCCGATAGGTGTCCTAAGGATAATGGAAATCATGTTTCATCATTAAATAATACTCGGATACATATTTATTCGGTCAATTAAAAATAGAATTTAAGCTCATTTGGACAAATACAGAATATTACTACATAGGTTACAGAGGAATTATTGGATGCTATGCAGGAGGGCACTGGTTCACATTAAAAAGACTTAGCCTTAGTCAATACTCCAGAATAGAAAGGGTTGATTCTCCAAAAGGAAAAGGCTCACTCATTCATTTTGACTATAAGCGTCTATAACTTTGTTTTTCCTCATGGAGCAGGTAATTCTTCTTAAATCGGCTAGTCCCTTTAATGAACGGTTTGCCATTTTTTCCCATGGTGCATTGCCTGAAGCGGAGTCTGTATACATTCTTTGATAGAGTATTGGCTGAGCAGAAGTCTCTTCCGTGAGAACCAGCGACCCCTTGAGCATCTTGATCACTTGCAGCCAGTGCCCTGCTCTGTGCAGTCAAAGGGCCCAACGCCTGATATACTGTTGTAGAGTATGTATAGCTTTCATACTGTTACATCATGGTATTGATATGTGATCTCCAAGATAGTTTCTTTTGTTACACGTCTTTTTGTAATTCAATATATATTCATTTTGGTTGATTTGTTCATATTTTATGTTGTCCTTATAGAATTTTAATTATTTGATTTTTAAGTTTTTTTGATTAAATAAATTATATAATCAGATGATTTACTCAGTCTTATACATTGGCTTTTGTAGAGCCATATGTTGGGCACCAAAGAAGCCAGCCTTAATGGCTTATTCCCATCTTCACAGATAGGCAGTGTTGGATAAATTCTGCAATTTACTATTTATTCCATTTTCCAGCCGTTGATGAGATATTAACACTTTTCTTTTGTATACAGCTGGTTGCCTTGGTGACTGACCACCACTGCTGTCTAGCAGTCCATGAACAAGAACAGCACTTAGAAGAGCTTTTCTATTGAGCTTGCCCACACTGCTTTGAAACTAGAAGGATCGCTGGAGAGAACCATTATCTCCTAAGCCATCTTCAGCGCTGTGTTTACAAATTACACTGCACCAGTGGTCGGTTTCCTAGGTAACGAGCTGAAAACAAGAGAAAAGTAATGTGTTGCAATCTCCAGAACAGTTGCAAATTTTAATAAACAGCACTATCCAACAACACTGATCTATAAACATGGAAATAACCCTTCAAGGCGAAACTTTAGAGGTGATGGAAGGCCGATTCAGAAAGGATTGGATTGTTACATGCATCAGTTTTATTGCCTTCTGTGAGAATGAACAAACACCTTTACAGAGACATTTAACCAGTTGAGAGTTGGTTCCACTATAGGCGCTTGCTCGTCTTTTTCCTAAACAGAAAGAGATGGTTTGTTAAATTTACTGCAGGGGTTGAAACAAAAGAGTATACAGACATTACAGCATGGGATCGCAAATTATTCTTTCTTTGAAGTAAAACATTTCTTAAAAACAGGCAGGGAAATGTTTTACCCCACAAAGAATGAGATGTGATCCTGTGCTGTAATGACTGTATACTATTTTCCTTCCTTCCCTGCCCAGGAGATGTGTTATGATCAGACCATGTCCCTGTAGATCAGACACGGCCATTACACAGCAGGGCACATGTATAAGATTATCTCAGCACAGGAACATTTTATTTAACACACATTGGCACTTTAACCCCCAAAATGCTGTGATCAAACACGATCGCAGCATTCCGGGAGCAGGCAGAGGGCTGACAGGCCCTCTTGCCTTTGGATCGGAGAAACCGCAGTGTGACGCGGAGTCCCGATCCTTGCCATGGTGATCCGATGTCGTCATGACAAAATCCGGGTCACCAGAGCTAGGAAACTTGCTGATCATTCTCAGTGCAGAGCTGTCAGTTTCCGCAGAATGGGGAGTCTGCTTCATCTCCATTCTGCAGAAGCGATCAGCCTGCAAAAAATGATTGTCCCATATTGGGACAAAGTAAAACAGAAAAAAGTAAAAAAAAAATGTTTTCAATAATTGTAAGAATATTTAAAAAAAATCAAAAATAAAAAAAAATCAAAAGATATTGTATTTCAACAAATATCTGAATGAAAAAAAACAATAAAAGTACACATATTTGGTATCACCACGTCTGCAACGACCCGACCGATAAAAATATCCCACTAGTTAACCCTTTACTGAACACCATAAAAAAAAATAAAAAACAAGGCAAAAAACAATGCTTTATCATCATACCGCCGGATAAAAAGGGCAATAACACGCAATCAAAAAGACGGATATAAATAAACATGGTACCGCTAAAAACATCATTTTGTCCCGCAAAAAAAGTCACCAAACAGCTCAGTCAGCGGAAAAATAAAATGTTATAGCTCTCAGAATAAAGCGATGCAAAAATATATTTTTTTTCTACAAAATAGTTTTTATTGTATAAAAGCGCCAAAACACAAAAAAAAAAAAATGAAGTATTGCTGTAATCATACTGACCCAAAGAATAAAACTGCCTTATCAATTTTACACACACGAACGGCATAACCCCCCCCCCACAAAAAAAAAAAAATCCTGAATTGCTGGTTTTTGTTCTGCCTCACAAAAATCAGAATAGAAAGCGATCAAAAAATGTCATGTGCCTGAAAATGGTACCAATAAAAACGTCAACTCGTCCCGCAACAAACAATACCTCACATGACTCTGTGGGCCAAAACATGGAAAAACTATAGCTCTCAAAATGTGGTGGTGCAAAAATTATTTTTTGCAATAAAAAGCGTCTTTTAGTGTGTGACAGCTGCCAAACATAAAAACCGGATATAAATCTGGTATCGCTGTAATCACACCAACCCGAAGAATAAAGTCGCCTAATCACTTATACCGCACGAGGAACGGTGTAAAAAATAAATAAAGCCAATTCTTCACATGCTGTTGATTTTTTCATTCTGCCTCCCAAAGATCGCAGTAAGGCTCGCCGCACATTTATTCCATGTAAATCTCTGAAATACGTGATTCAGACGGAATTTCTGGCGGAAGATTCCCTATAATGAGGCAGATGAAGGCGCTGTGGACGCCGTGTGACATGTGATCCGCGATGTCCATCTTTTTAGAATTGCATAAAAGTGCCATCGGCCACAGTTTTGTGCACTTCTGAAAAGAAGGACACCACTGAACAGAGGCCAGATGGAGTCCAGAGTAACTCTGATGCCTCATTATAGTGAATGGATCCATCAGCGTTTTCATCTGATTCCCGTCACTCGGAGATTTAGATGGAAATCCCAAAGGAAGGGGCCAGCGTAGAGCGCCAGATAAATGTGATCCCAAACATTATGTAAAATGTTTCCAATAAAAGCTTCAACTCAATCCACAAAAAAGCAAGCCCTCACTCAGGTCCGTCATCTGTTAACAGAAATATAGGAGGAACCACGTTACTGGTAGTACAAAGGCTCTGGAAAAGCAAAATGGCTCCTCACCTGCCAAAAGAAATTCAGCAAATTCTAAGCTCCCAAATCCAAAAGCCCTCTCCCTTCTGAGCTCCACAGTATACCTAAACCACATATGTCCACGTTTGCCATTTCTTTTTTTTTTTAAATCAGATAAATTTTTTATTTAACCAAATTCAAGGTACAAAACAATAGAACAAAAATCGCAATGAAAACAATTAACAATGGTCATTAGCACGTTTGGCATTTATGAAGTGATGAGAGCCCGCCTAACTTACGGGTGCACGCCTGCCGAAGCATGGGTTGGGCATAAAGTACTGGTGAATGCAACAGCAGTTTGCAAATTTCACTCGGCAACATCCACTGCTGCTTGTTTCTGGAAAATAACCATAGAGTCAAATCGTCACTACACCTGTATATAAATTCTCCAAGGGGTATTGTTTCCCAAATGGGGTCACTTGAGGGGAGATTCTGCTCTTCTATCAATTAGTGGCTCTGTATATGGAGTCTGCAAACTGTTCTAGGAAAATCTGTGCTCCAAGAGGCAAATAGTGCTCCGTCCCTCCTGAGTCTCTCCATATGGCTAAGTAGTACTGTGCAGACACATATGGGGTATTACCATGTTCAGAAGAAATTCTGGGACAAATTTTGGTGCAATTTTTACCAACTTCTTGTGTGAAAATGTAAAATCTGGGGCTAAGACTAAATTTCGGTGGTAAAAATGTAGTTATTCTTTCTTCACTGCCCAATGGTATAAAATTCTGTGACACATCTGTGGTGTCAATATGATCACTGCACCCTAGATGAATTCATTGAGAGGTGTAGTTTGTAAAATGGGGTCACTTAAGGGGGTTTCTGCTGTTCTGGCACCTCATAGGCTCTCCCAGTGGGTCATGGCACCTGCAAACCATAACAGTAAAATCTGGCTATCCTTCCTTTCTCAGCTTTGCACTGTGCCTGAAAAATATTTCCTGATTACATGTAGGGTATTGGGGCACTCAGGAAAAATGGACTTCTGTTTGTTGTAAAAAAAAAATCCTATTAGCCCTTAGAAAAATTAAAAACTTGGGGCTAAAACAATATTTTAGTGGTAAAAATGTAATTTATTCTTTCTTCACCGCTCAGTGGTATAACATTTTGTGAGGCACAAGTTCTGTCAATATGATCACTGCTCCCCTAGATGAATTCATTGGAGACTGTAGTTTGTAAAATGAGTTCACATATAGGGGGTTTCTTTTCTGGCACCTCAGGGGCTATGCCAATGTGACATGGCACCCTCAAACCATTCCAGCAAAATCTGAACTCCAAATGACGCCTCTTGCAACAAACTGTATGGTGCAATTTCTCCTGTTACCCTTATGAAAATGCAGAATTTTTTGCTAAAAAAATATTTGTGGGGAATTTTTTTTTTTTACGGTTCAACGTTCTAAATTTCTGTGAAGCACCTGTAGGTTCAATGTGCTCACCACACAGTTCCCTGAGGGGTCTAGTTTCCAAAATGGTGTCAGTTGTTGGAGATTTTCACTGTTTAGGCACATCAGAGGCTCTCCAAAACCGACATGGCGCCCGCCAATTCTTCCAGCAAATTCTGCATTCAAAAATTTTCTCCCTCATATGGGGTATTGACATGCTCAGGAGAAATTACACATTTTTTTCCTGTTACCTTTGTAAAAATAAAAAAAAAATTGATCTGAAGTCAATTTTTTGTGAAAAAAAATTAAATGTTAATTTTTTTAAAATTCTTGTGAAGCACCTGAAGGGTTAATAAACTTCTTGAATGTGGTTTTGAGTAGCTTGAGGGGTGCAGTTTTTAGAATGGTGTCACTTTTGGGTATCTTATTTCATATAGACCCCTCAAAGTGACTTCAAATGTGAGGTGGTCCCTAAAAAAAAATGGTTTTGTAAATTTTGTTGGTCAAATTTTAACCCTTATAACTTGCTAACAAAAAAAATTTTTGGTTCCAAAATTGTGCTGATGTAAAGTAGACATGTGGGAAATGTTATTAAGTATTTTGTGTGACATATTTCTGTGATTTAAGGGCATAAAAATTCAAAGTTTGAAAATTGCGAAAATATCCAATGGTGGTCAGAAATGCAAAAATTGGCCTGGTCATTAACATACAAACCACCCTCCGGGGCAAAGGGGTTAATATTTTGGATACATTTTCCTCCTCAAACTATTCATATGTACTGTTATTTTGCATGGATATATATATTATTGTTATAGAAAATATTACATTTTAATACCCAACAAAGTGTACAGAGAATACTGGCCGCTTCACTCTATTCTGTAGCCTTCACAATGTATCATTGCTGGCATTTTAACATTCACATTGACGGAACTTGATGTTCTGACTCAAGACGCCTGACTGAGCAATAAAACCTCAGTGGTCTTTGTCGTGAGACAAGAAGAATATGAGATGCAGAATATTTTACTAGTACCTAACCACTACAGAGATATAACAAAATCATTGTTCGTACATATGTATATTATTACGTCACCCATGTGTATAGGCGATGACCCCGAAACCCGGCGTCTCATCCGGCTCAGCGGCAGATTTGTGTATTGTCCTGAATAAGCTGGGCAATTACCCCTCCTCACCGGGAGGGCCATGAAATTAAATAGTCGCATGCACAGTGTGCCCATTATATAGCTGATACCAAGGTATGGACAAGCTCATATTGCAAGAGGATTCAAAATTGCGTAACAACTATAAAAAAATATATTGATGCTGCCGTATTGTAGCAGAAAGCTGAGCAATTACTGGAATTTCGCCTCGTCTTTTGTCCTTTGTCCGACAGTAAATATCTGAAGGCAATAGGCTTAATATTGTAATCGTGCAAAAAAAAAGTGATGACACCGATCCTGTGTTTACTTCATGTCAGCTCGAATGTAGGGAAAAGCATAAATCACAAGACCGACAGTAATATAGGCTGTTCAATCCTATTAGCGTTATGCCGTAAATATGGGCTGGGAGGATAAATGGGATAAGCATATCTTGACATTGGCTCAGCGGAGCTCGACATTTCCTGCAGGAGAAATCACCGCAGTATAGTGTAGTGCTGCACTGATGACATGTGAAGAATACTGCTCTCCTGTAAGAGCTGAGCACACAAATCAGGGCTCTCCGAGTCGGTATGTCTGCTGGAATCATACAAAAGCATCTATATATTGGCAGCTGGAATAATACCCAATGTCACCAGGATACACCTTCTGAGAATTGGTGCAACTCAAGTAAATTGAATTGTAGGCAGTCTAACCATCTGGTAGTGTCAGGAGCTATTGCAGATAGCACCCCCTCAAAGATTTAAAGGGAACATTTCAGCAGAATCATGGTGCTTTAATACGCCCAGCAGTAAAAATAGCGGAAGGCTCCCTCATCACTCGTCTGCCGAACGGCTCACTTCCAGCTTCACCCCTACCATCCCTGGCTTGATTGACACATTTCTCCCTATACATATAGAAAAGACTTTGGGGGAGGCTGGGGAGATTTACTAATTAAACTGCAACAGAATTCTGGGGTTATTGTTCAGTTGCAGAGGTTTCATCATATCAACAGAGCTGCTACCATTCAAGGGCTTGTGCCTTCTACGTCAGCAGACCAGCTGAACTCACTGACTGGCGGCTGGGCTGTCATCGCTGCAGCAGATCAACAATGGACAGAGTAGCAGTGGGGAGAATCAAGTCTTTTGGGCTTTATCACACATACTTTCAAGGTTGAACTCACAGTAGCAATTGGAAGAATGAGCAGGTGTAATATGTAATTAGAGAAAGTTTTTGAGTTTTTTTATATAATACTTTATGATTCAGACTTTCTGATTTAGGGATTTTACACAAATACCGTACTTTATTCCACAGAATGTTTCACTGGATCTAAGTAAAGGTAAGTAAAACTCAGTTTGTTATTATATACTGTAGGAAAGCAGCTGGCAAGGTCCTGAATGGGAGGTATGTGCCACCAAGGTGGATAGTCTTGGTGATGCGAGTCCAGAAGAGACGGCTCCAGCAATGGTAAGTTGCTGAGAGGGTTTCTTAATGGGCTCATATTTTTGGGTCCGGATTTTAAGAGAGGCTAGAAGAGCTGCATGGGACTGACTGTCATGGAAATATATATGTATTCCATATATTCAAAGTATATTCATATATATGCATTCATAGTTAGATAGATCTCACTTGCTAAAAATCCTGTGCTCACACATATCTATGCAAAAGCTGATGCCAGCTATAATCAGTCGTTTTAAACGACTCTGGCCTTCATAAGGAACAAGTACATAGAGTCTTAGTAGATATCTATTGTTTACTTTACTGGTCATGCAAGAATGCTGGGGCAAAGAGCAGTAAACAATAAATCTGCAACTTCAGCCCTTTTATCATAATTATCATACTTACACTAGAACAGCCAATAATCTAGCAGCTTTTAATTGTATGTTAATTGACTAACCAGCCCCTTTTTGTAAACGTATAAAACCTTGAATGAATAATAAATGAGAGGTCTTGACGAACTGTTATACTGACACTTCCGTTGTGGACAGTCCTCATTTCGTTCTGAGCGCTCAAAAAGACATTTAACAGAGAATTGGGAACGGCACCAGCAAACACTGAAGGATAAATTTATCCTAATTAAATTTCTTTAACAGTTGGCGCCTGCACGCGGGGCATTGGACGAAACGCACGAGGACCCGGCCGACCGGAGAGACGGGGGTGTTGGCCCTGGCCTTGGCACACGGGACGGAGACTGCAGCTCCATCAGTAAGGTAAGAAAACTCTGTCATCTTACCTGAATGTTCCCTGTGCCTAGTCCTAGCCTACACTTCTAGCCGGTCGGACGTGGTCATCATCGCATTCCCAGGTAGTGTAAAAAGTCCATACCCTTATCCAAAAGCCCTGGGATATAAGCCGAGTTGTTTGCTGCTGTGCTGTGTATGTGTTTCATGTTTTATGTGAACCGGGAGAAAAGTTGGAACGGTGACTGTGTTTTCGCTTGCTGATTTCTGGAAGCTGTATAGCAGGAAAAGCCAAATTGCTGGATAAATTCTCACAAATTCTTTCACACATCGGAGGGAGACACTCCCAGTATTCCAGGTGTGAAGGGTGGGAATTTTGTACAGGCTATTACAGATTACTGTGACCGGCGCACTTTAAGAAGTGGTAGACCTGGAGCATCGGCGTGCTCAGTGCAATTGGTGAGTTATCAGTTACCAGAGCAGCTTGTATGTGTCACAGATCATCAAAAGAGGGATTCGTATTCTCTCGGGTGTCTGTCTCATTGTACGTGTCAACTGTCTGTATCAGGTACTGTCGCTTTAAATCTCATTCACTGCTAGCTGCAGCAGCGAGAAAACCCTTTGACCCCCCTCCTCTGCTAATCACGTTGTCACATCTGTTTCCTGGTTTTGATCTTTTTAAGCTAGTTTTTTTGGCTACAGGTTTTAACGTGAAAATTCTCAGGCATTCAGACTGAACTGTATTCATTTTTTGCTATTCTGTGGGATAATTTTTTTTTTTTTGATACATGATTTCAGTGTCTGGAGAGACAGCAAGCAGAGATATAAGGGAGGGGGGAAGTGCTGGCAGCAGCGAGATGACATTCCAGAGGGCGGTAGGAAAAAGCCTACGCTACCAGACAAAAGTTTTAAAGTACTTTTCTTTTTGTTTTTATCATTTTACAATCAGTTTTTCCACCTCTTTTCTGTTTTTAATTAGCTGTTTTAGTAACAAGGGTTGTTTTTCAGAGTTTTATGATTAATACGTTTTTTTTCCCTCCCCTTTTTGGTCAATCTTTTTTCCTAAGAGTTTAACTAAACTGTGTAGGGTTTTCTTTCTGTTTTTTTTCTTTTTAAATCTAACTTTTGTTTTTAAAGTTTTTCTTTTAAGTATATTTTTAAATGATTTTGGAGAGATTTTTCTAATCAACTTATTTTAGAGTTTTATTCTCCAACCAGCAAGATCTACTAGCTTGCTTTAGACCAAGGTCACTCCACAGATAAGGAAACTGCAGGCTGAGGGAGAACACACACACAAACTGCAGCAGCGAGAAAACCCTTTGACCCCCCTCCTCTGCTAATCACGTTGTCACATCTGTTTCCTGGTTTTGATCTTTTTAAGCTAGTTTTTTTGGCTACAGGTTTTAACGTGAAAATTCTCAGGCATTCAGACTGAACTGTATTCATTTTTTGCTATTCTGTGGGATAATTTTTTTTTTTTTTTGATACATGATTTCAGTGTCTGGAGAGACAGCAAGCAGAGCTATAAGGGAGGGGGGAAGTGCTGGCAGCAGCGAGATGACATTCCAGAGGGCGGTAGGAAAAAGCCTACGCTACCAGACAAAAGTTTTAAAGTACTTTTCTTTTTGTTTTTATCATTTTACAATCAGTTTTTCCACCTCTTTTCTGTTTTTAATTAGCTGTTTTAGTAACAAGGGTTGTTTTTCAGAGTTTTATGATTAATACGTTTTTTTTTCCCTCCCCTTTTTGGTCAATCTTTTTTCCTAAGAGTTTAACTAAACTGTGTAGGGTTTTCTTTCTGTTTTTTCTTTTTAAATCTAACTTTTGTTTTTAAAGTTTTTCTTTTAAGTATATTTTTAAATGATTTTGGAGAGATTTTTCTAATCAACTTATTTTAGAGTTTTATTCTCCAACCAGCAAGATCTACTAGCTTGCTTTAGACCAAGGTCACTCCACAGATAAGGAAACTGCAGGCTGAGGGAGAACACACACACAAACTGCGCAGTGGCACCACTCACCCCTCCCATCAGGCATTCAGCGAAGTCACGCAGAGCCAGAGTGCAGCAGTTTTCAGATTTTTAATCACCTTTGTTGAATAGGTTTTTGGAATAGACACAGTACGTGAGAATCAAAGGGCTAGGCATGTGAATAGAAGGTCAGAGTACGTGAGAAGCAAATGGACAGGCAGCCTTTACGCTGCATAATGAAATGTTTTTTCTTGTTTTTGTTGTTTGAAAGGCAGAGGAAAGTTTGTTAATAGATTACCGTCTGCTATAAAAGAGCAGTGGTGCATCGTGTAGAAGGTACAGCAAGTTAATTTGAACGGACCAGGAAGTGATTTTTTATGTGAATAAGATTGAAAAGGTGTTAAATCGTCTGTGAGAAAATGATCACTGACATGTCACAAGAGCAGAATTCAGAGTCACACACATCACATGTCCATCATGTGGAGACACGGGACAGGTGATGGCTGCTCTCATTGAATAAGGAGCCTTGTACAGGGAAAAACGCTCCTCGCCTCTCTCCACAGGGAGAAGGCATTTTTGTTTCAACCATCCCCTCTCAAGAGTCACAGGGGGGACACCCTCTCCTTTTTCTTCTCTCAGTCCCTTTCTCCTTCTTCAGACTTTTCTCCTCTTTCCTTGCTGCCATCCATCTCATTCCTTCTTTCCCCTCCCTCACATCTCTGACACATCCATTTTCTTCCTCTTCCTCTTCTTCTATCTCTTCCTCTCCAACTCTCAAATCTTCTTCTTCATCTTCTTCTACTTCTCCCCCTCCATCTTTCTCCTCTCTCTCTCCTCCATCTTTCTCTCCTTTCCCCCTTTCACTCTTCTCTCCCTCCCCTCTTTCCTTTTCATCCCTTTCTCCTCCCACACCACACCCACCTGCTCATGCTTGCTCTCCTCCTCCTTCCTCCTCTCAGGCACATCCCACCTCTTCTTCACCCTCTCCTCCTTCATTTTTTCCTCTCTCCCCGCCATCTCTCCCCCCTCCTCTTTCCCTCGCTCCTCCCTCACACCTCCCTTCTCTTCCTTTTTTTTCTATTTCGTTATCAACTGGGTCAACGCCCAATCAAAGCAATGTGGTGTCCCTGTATTCAGTGCCTCCAGCACAGGGCACCCTGTCTATCCCAAGCACAGTACAAACATTGCCAGTCATTATATCAGGAGAAGAAAGTGCAAATCTCCCTACACAAAATGTTGCAGGTAGCCCCCAGACACGATAACCAGCAGAGCCCACAGCTATGGCTTCACAGGGGGTAGTGTAGCTAGAGACACAAATGAGGAACCTCAGTGCCGAGCAGGGCTGCCAGCATGGAACCATGACACTGATCCACCGCAGCCTCAGCAAGGAAGTGGGAAATCCCCATGCAGCAAGACAACTTTTAAGCCCAAATCTCACCCAGTGTATGCACCAAGTACACCATGTCACTTCTTATCTGATGGAGATGCAACGTCACACATGCTGCCCAATACTAGGGAAGAAAACTCACAAACACCAAGAGAGCAGGGACAGGTAGAGGCACCATCCTATGAGCCCTTCATCCCAAGCCAGGTGATCAGTATGTTGCCAGACCCAGGGATACACCCCATGCCATTTTGCCAAAAAAATGCAGCAGATCCAGCGAACATATGCAGCAGCCTGGATTGATCTCTGGACCGTAATGGAAATAAAAGCAGGTGATGCATTCTGGCCAATTATGAGAGAACACTTCAAGCTTCCAACAGAGTTAGATGCGTATGCCTGGGAGACAGGACCAAAGCTAATTGAGCAACTCAGAGAATGGGCCAAAAGCAGACTGACAGGACAAACTCTCAGCCTACATGACATGAGTCAAGACAAGACAGAGTCTGTGGAGAAGTTCCATGACAGAGTGATGCAAATGTTTCAAGATTTTGGCCTCATTACCCATGATCAGACACACAGACGGATGTTGGCACAGGCTTTTGTGCATGGACTGAGAGAACCAATCAGGAAACCACTGGTAATAGCCAGGCCTGAGTACACGTCAATAGCAATGGATACCCTGCTCGCAGTGGCAAAAAGGATTGAGTCCCACCGGGACAGAAGGGATGTCCAGTGTTACAACTGTGGCGAGTTTGGTCATTTTCGGAACCGGTGCAGAACACTGACTTCGCCCAGAAGAAGAAACACAGAAAACAGTGAAGAACCCCGTCCAAAGGACAGGAGCACACCAAGTCCACAGGGAACCCCACCAGTGGGACCAATATCCTGAGAGTGGATGGCGTAGTCAGATCTTTTCTTGTGGAACTCCGCAACCTCACCTATCTATCAGAATCTTCTGCGTCCTGCATGGGAATTGATGGTCAAGTCAGATATTTCCAGATTATGAAGCCCCTGAGCGTGTGGACTCAGCCAGAACACTCCATCATGTCCCAGTTTGTTGTGTCAAAGACCTGCACCCTCAACCTATTGGGAGTGGACTTACTGCAGAAGCTGAAAGCGACCAGAGTGTTCCAGGAAGATGGGACCATGACACTTTCTTCACCCCTGACCCAAGAAGAAACAGGAACAACCACACTGCAGACCTATCACAGGAGATGCTGGACATAGTACCAGAAAAGCCACTCCATCACCCAGAGTCAAGATGTCTCTGACCAACTGAAGGTCTAAGTGAACTCGCCTACGAAGACGGCCTGAGAACTTTGACATTGGCCAGGATATTCAACTCAAGAAGGACCCTACTCGCTTCATGGAATGGCAACACCTCATCCGGCTCCAACGCCAGAGGTTCATCTTTTGCAAGCACCAGGAGGTGCCCCCTGCAATCAACCAGTTCACCCAGGCCCTAGACAGGCAAAAGGCCACTCAGCTCTTCAAACTTGTGCACAAATACTGACCTGAGACCGAGCTGGAGAAAAAGAAACTACTGATGGCCCGTGCTGAGAAAAAAGCAGCCGGTGAAGGAGACGTCCCAACAAGAAGACCCCCTGTGACCAGAGCAGGTGCTAACACAGTGACTGCCTTGGTGGAGAACTAGAAAGCCAGCTGGTCGTCATCTCTCATGATGTGGATCCTAGTAGGCGGCTTGTTTTCTCGCCAGCTCTGTGCCGGGAGATGGGAGTCCCCTGCCGCATAGTGAAGGACAAGGCAAAACTTGGCTGCCTCGCCCATCGGAATCAATCCCAGCTTTCCACAGTAAAGAAAAAGACTGTAAACCCCACTGAGTTCAGAATGGTGCAAGGCCTGGAGGCCGTGAAAGAGGC
The DNA here is from genome assembly GCA_033576555.1 of Oophaga sylvatica. Lineage (NCBI taxonomy): Eukaryota > Metazoa > Chordata > Amphibia > Anura > Dendrobatidae > Oophaga > Oophaga sylvatica. Next base: position 687,991,312 of record JARQOD010000001.1, on the reverse strand, counting down.
TACGGTATTTGAAACCCCAACAGTGCTGAACCCGCACACTCTGCTCTCAAAAGTCCCAGTCACCGCAACGGTATTCACAGTGATCAACCTGGCCAGTACCTTCTTCAGTGTTTTCCCCTCCACCTGGATGCCTGCCTTCACGCACCAGTGCAGTGCATATGGACAGTGTTGCCTCAAGGTGCTCAAAACAAGCCTTCAAGTTTCACCAAGACAATGTCCTCCATCCTCGTCAACTGGATTGCAGAATATGCAAGAGTCACTCTTCTACAACACGTGGCTGACCTTCTCTTTTGTGTGGTTGACATCGACACCTGCACAGTCCATTCCTTGTCTCTCCTACTCTACCTGGAAGAACAGCAACGCAAGGTCTGGAAGAACAAAGTCCAGTGATGTCAGAAGCAAGTTACATCCCTGGGACACTGTATTGCCCACCAGACGAAACACCTGTCAAATGACTGGAAGACCACTGTGGAGAAGATGGCTCCCCCAACAACTCCAAGAATGCTGCAGGCCTTCCCTGGTCTAGTGTCGTATTGCAGAACCTGGATCCCTGATGCCTCAGTCCTAATGCAGCCTCTGTGCGCTTGCATCAACGCAACCCTGCTCCTTCTATCAGATGCAGCCTTCAACCCATTCAGGAGATTGGAAGAACTCCACAGTCTCAGCGCCAATACCAGGCCTACCTGACTACGAGAAGTCTTTCCGTCTACCTGATGGAAGAAAGAAGGTCATGCTGCTGGAGTCCTGGCACGGATTCACGGGGGAAAACAGAGACTTTTAGGCTGCCTCTCAGCCCGCTTGGATCCAGTTGCAAGAGGAGCACCCTCCTGCCTGATGGCAGTATCTGCAGCACACACCCTCCTGGACAAGGTTGCTGACATCACTCTTGGACAGCCACTGGAAACTCTCACTCCACACAACATCTTGGCAATCTTCAATCAAGCTCAACCAACAATAATCTCCCCACCGCCAGGCATCTTTGTGGCGCTTCTATCGCCTTTGTCTCATAATGTCACCGTCTCCAGACCTACAGTCCTCATCCCGGCTACTCTACTCCCACTCCCAAGGGGGGATACAATATGGACTTTCCAGAACAAAATTTACAGAATTTATCCTTTACTTGGATGGCTCCAGATTTGCATTTGATGAAGAAGTTTCCACACAGGAAGTGCAGTGACCAGCAATCAAGAAATCCTGTGGTCCAGAAGTCTGTCACCTAGCCTGTCAGCCCAGGAAGCAGAACTGATAGCGCTGACGAAGGCCTGCCAGATGGCAGAAGGCAAGACTGCAAACATCTACACCGACTACAGGTACTCGCATGGCATAGCACACGACTTTGGGCCCATCTGGGCTACAAGGGACTTCATCACAGCAAACGGGACAACCGTGAAGCATCATGGAGCCTTCAGGGACCTGCTGGGTGTACTCCAACTTCCAAAATGGTGGCAATTTGAAAAATGAAAGTGCATGAAAAACTGAGAACAGAAGAGGCGTGAGGCAACAACATGGCAGACATGGCAGCCAAAGAAGCGGCCAAAGGAAGACAGCATGGAGAAGTGGGAGAGGTAGTAGAGCCGGGCGGCTACTACATGATGACTGAAGACAAGAAACCTGACAAAAAGACGTCCTGCGATCTGCTCAAGAAGTTGCAAGACCAAGCTCCAAAAGGAGAAGAAGAGCTGAATGCGAAAAAAGCAACACGTGAAGAAGGAAGGCTATCAATAATGGACTTCAAACTCTGCATACCACAAAGTATGCACCCTATGGTGGTCCAATGGGCACATGGACCCACACCCACATATCAAAGACACAGATGAATGATCTGATTGGTGCTTACTGGTTCGCTTCAGGGATCTCCACCCTAACAGCCAAATTCACCAGCAGCTGTCTGACCTGCGGCAAATGCAAGCCTGGACGTATGGAAGAAAGTCCCCCTCACCTCATCTGGAAAGACCACTCTACCAGCTTCAAAGGATCCAGATAGACCACATCCAGATATCGCCAAGTGAAGGATTCAAATACGCCATTGTGGTCAAAGAAGTATTTTCAAGATGAACAGAAGCGTTCCAAGTCAGCAAAGACAACTGCAAAGCAGCTACTTTCGGAAAATAGTGTGCAGATACGGGGTTCCAGAAATGATAGAAAGTGATCAGGGACCCGCATTCACAGCAAATCTGACACACGAGACCCGATTAGCAGTAGGGTCAGACCTAGGCCTACACACTCCTTACCACCCCCAGAGCAGCGGGAAGGTAGAAAGACTGAACGGAACACTTAAGAATAGGATGCTAAAAATTGCCCAAGAGACACGCAAACCATGGCATGACACACTCCCAATTGCACTGTTTAGCGTAAGGCACACTCCCAGAGACCCAGAAAAGCTGTCACCATACGAAATTTTGTTTGGGTCTAGTCCCAAGTTAGGTGCATTCTTCCCTCAGCAGCAGAATATGCAAAATGATATCTTGTTTGCTTATGTAATTGAATTGGTCAAAAACTAATGTCCATTCTCGAGTTTTTCTCTTCACTGCCAGATTTGATGGTCCTGTCCAAGAGCCCCAGATGACACCAACCTCTGTGTAACTAGAGGGAAAGCCTGTTTGGATCCACGTATCGCATTGCAAGGAAGCTACCGTACCAGGAGAGACACCTAAGCCATGAAGGATGTCGTGGATGCTCTGACTGACCAGACAGATGACCTACCTGATGAAGAATACACACGTTTTTTTTCTGAACATGCAGTTAAATAAAGAGACTATGATTGCAAACACATAAACCCCCGATAGGGACAGTCCTCCTGACCGCCCATTTGCGAAAAGTCTGTATTCGGTGGGGGAGACATGCGCTAGGCATATTCTCAACCCGCCGGCAGCACAAAAGAGTTGCAGCGCTTTGGGACAGGAGCAGGTTTTTAGGGCAAGTGGTATCTAAGGGGGGACTGTCATGGAAATATATATGTATTCCATATATTCAAAGTATATTTATATATATGCATTCACAGTTAGATAGATCTCACTTGCTAAAAATCCTGTGCTCACACATATCTATGCAAAAGCTGATGCCAGCTATAATCAATCGTTTTAAACTACTCTGGCCTTCATAAGGAACAAGTACATAGAGTCTTAGTAGATATCTATTGTTTACTTTACTGGTCATGCAAGAATGCTGGGGCAAAGAGCAGTAAACAATAAATCTGCAACTTCAGCCCTTTTATCATAATTATCATAATTATCATACTTACACTAGAACAGCCAATAATCTAGCAGCTTTTAATTGTATGTTAATTGACTAACCAGCCCCTTTTTGTAAACGTATAAAACCTTGAATGAATAATAAATGAGAGGTCTTGACGAACTGTTATACTGACACTTCCGTTGTGGACAGTCCTCATTTCGTTCTGAGCGCTCAAAAAGACATTTAACAGAGAATTGGGAACGGCACCAGCAAACACTGAAGGATAAATTTATCCTAATTAAATTTCTATAACATGACCACACCCATATCTCCTTTGTGGGATATGAAGATCCTATTTAAAGCAGCTGGGTTACCTCAGTGGTGGCTGTGTGTGGAAGTGGAAGGACCTATTATATGCTGGTCAGTCTTCGCCAGAGACTGACTAAGATTGGACTTAATTTTAAACGGGTGCGCCTGCTCTGTGATCCCATATTGCTGTATGGACCGTTTGTTTATTTTTGTTTACCTTTATGCTGGAGCAAAGGCTGTTTGTTTTCCTTTATGATGGAGATTTATCAACTTAAGGCTGTGGTTCCACGGTCCAGAACCACAGCGCTTTGGAGTCCGCTCCACCCAAAGCCCCGCCCCCTTGTGAACGCGCGGTGAATCCAGATGTGTTCATTGAACACATCTGGAATCACCGCAGCGCTACATAGGCCTGTGTTATTTCACTTGCGGCGACGGAGCATCGCCGCAAGGGAAAAGGACATGCTGCGATCTAAAAAGACGCGCAGCATGTCGGTTAACGCAGGTCCGCCGCCTGCATAGTGGAGACGGGATTTCATCTGGACGCTGCGTGTTTGACGCTGCGCCAGCGCACAGTGTCAATCACGCTGCATTTACTGAAGGAATCCTGACCGTGGATACACACACTTAATATAACTGTTTCAACCAAGAAACTTCGTGCTGTGCCTGTGTGGACCCTGTGACTATTAAAGAGTGTGAATCCCCCACAACACATTAATTAGACTATGGACTATAATAGTGTAACATGGCGCGAGGAGGTAGCAATTAAGGTAGAAGTCCTGGTTGGGTGTGTGGGTTTCATCATGGGGGCACGACGCCCTTGTAGGCCGCATGATACGGAAGACTTCGGTTGGCCAGGACCAGATGTTGAAAGGTTCAATGAAGGAGACCACCAACTGAATGTAAACAGTCTTTTACTATACAGCAACTTGGTGGGAATTATGTGCAATAGATAGCGGATGCACAACTTCACAAACATTTTCTTTAGTACATGGAGCATCTTCACAAACATTTTCTCTTTTCCTCTTTAGGCTCACTTGTTTTTGCCTCAACTGGTTCCTCAGCCTTCATCACAACACAGCACAATTACTTTGGGAGCTTCCCTGTTCCCCAATAACGGAACTACAGTTCAATAAGAGAGAGTTCTGCATTCTTCTCCCCTTAGGTGAGCTACCTTTACCACTATGGCCTTTACTTAGCTTCTCAGCTGTTGATGCCTTGGAACTACCGCCTGAGGCACACTTGCGTTCCCGGGTCCATCCTGGTCCGTTAACTCTCTATCTTGCAAACTTGAGGCAGTAATGCTAGGCGTCCTGTCCCAGGACCCATCTTCGGTGCATCGCTCTTGTCCATCTATTGCTTTTCCTTTCTCTGCTCAATATCGCACTATCCACAGCTTCGGTCTTCTCTCACGTCAGAGACACCCACGTCATGCGACTCTGCTTACGGATTAGTCCATAGGTCTGCTTCTGCTGCATGTCGGGCCCTCTCTAACGTCCTGACAGAAAACTTTCAGTCCCTTCACTTTATCACCTCCCACTCTGGGCTAGTCCCAATCATTAAATCTAACTCCCCCTACTGTCGGTCAAACTACAACGCCGTCACTAATAACTCATGTCCCAATACAAATTACAACAATACACATGTCTTCAAGAAGAACGTGGGCAGTAGGCCATCTCCTTATGATAGCTGAAACAGATCAACCTATTTAAAGGCTTTAGACATTTTTAGCAAATAATAGGTGTTGTAAAGCTAGACCAGGCAGTCTAAAAACATCACCAGATTAAATATGCAGAATAAGCCAATGTGTTGCAAATTGGAGCATTTTACGACTGTCAAGTCCAAGTCTATGCTAATTTTTACACAGGATTTTGGTTGCCAGATAAACAGAATTGCTTTAAACTTCACACAGAACTATAAGGCCCCACTTGTTGACTCCCAAATATTTTTGACTATAAAGAAGGAAGAGCATACTAGGTGCAGTAAATCTTCATGTCTGAGAGCTGCAGAAATGCATATAGTAATGTGCGGACAAGTGGTGGTGCCAGCAGAAAGTATGTTAATCCTAGCGGATGGAAATATATGTGCTAATACATTACAGATGAAACGCTATCGCTCACACGGAGAAAACCACGTGTTGCTTGTGATTTTTTTATTGCATTGTAATTATATAATTAGAGAAGACCCAGGAAAACATGATTACCTTTCGAAGCCTCGCTAGCAAACTGACAACAGGTTCATGCTGTTCAGCCTTGCCCAGATCTTCTGCAGTTTTGCCATCCTATCAAGAGAAGTCATCAACATAAAACAAAAGCAGCATCTTACGATTTTTCATGTCAGGCAAGATAACTGGTGTTATGATAGAATCAATAATGTATCACTTAGTGAGACAAGATCTAGTAGATACGGGGAGGTGTGCTTCATTTCCTAAGATACGCCAATTGGGGCATACTTTTGAGAACAGTTTTAATAGATTGCTGCATCACCAAAGGGTGAGCTCCACAGTGAATAATTATAAATGAGTTTCCATACATACAAATAAATTACAGTGCAAAAAATGTTGAAAAATTATGACATCCATCTTTTACATTGCTATGATGAATATTGTTATTCTAAGTGTTAGTGATCCTTTCCCAACAATAATCTAGTTTTAGTTGATCCGACTACTTTTTTTTTTGTACTGTTTAGAAACAATCTATTTCCTTACCATAGTCAGTGCCTCCACATTGGCACCAGAAAGGCAGAGATATCGAACCACTTCAAGGATGCCATTGTTTGCTGCAAGGTGTAGTGGGGTACGGCCATACTGTGAGAAAGTAAAGTAAGACACAATAAAATGACTATTTTATACTGTCAAGGTAAAATATATTTTTCTACTTCTATATTTTTATATTTATATGTTTATAGGTGTCTTGTTATTTTGATATGTCAAGATAACCACGAAGTTTCCCTTAAATTATATTATTCAGATTGAAATTTATTTTAAGATGATGTCGGTATCAGCTGGTGTCTGTCTCCACCTTGTGTCCTACCACTGTACTACATTAACTATCTAATAACTTGAACTGGATCCACTAAAATGCCCCCACCTTTGAGGAACTGAGAAACCACGTGATGTACAAGGAAACCAGAATCGATTCTTAGGAAACGAAACTTAAGGATGACACGATGAAAGGAGGACTTAGAAGAAGTTCTAAGGACCAATTAGAGATGGCCAGATGCTGGACATGTACATATATGGACATCTATTGCTTACCTCCCTGCTCTCGTCCACCCTTTTACTCCACCCTGACATCCTGGGTAGATAATCTTATGTATGTGGAAATAAAGCTTAGAACTTGCCCTGGTGGTCGCCTGTAAGCACCATTTGAAGCATGCTCTAAGACTGAACCAGCCTAATTGTCTGACTCATTCTTATCCTGGTACCACATGCTTATAATCTAATTCGGAGTGACTGGAGGATGATTGATTAGTCATTATGACCTCGACAATTGGCACCTAGCAACGTGGGGCAGTGGATTGCCGCCCGTCCGGACCCGTCCCGAGGACTTTGCGGTGGTGCTCGCGGTGACTGAGTGCGAGGACTGCACCTCCGTTGAACACGGTAAGTTGGGATCATATACTTTATATGCGTCCCACTTGCCTGTGTGTCAGTCATTGTTGGCTTAAGCTGTATTGTCTTTTTGGGTCTGGGTGGGTGACCGGTTGAGTGGTGAGACCGAGGGCAATCCCACGCCACGAACCAGCAAGTGAGACCGAGTGACGTTGCATGTCTGCACGTGCTTGAGTCAAAACACCACTTTTCTCCTCCTCCGGTCACGGTACCTTTATGTAGATAAATTGCCTCCCGCGACTGTTAGAATAAAGTTGGGACAAATTTTAGATTTTTGAAGTGTTGAGTGGGGTAAAAGACGCACATGATAATCTTATTATAGATTGAGTAGGGCTCTCTATCTTAATCAGTGACAGATTGAGGAGGACTCTCTGTCTTATCAGTGGCGAATTGAGGAGGTCTCTTCGTCTGAGAAGTGACAAATTGAGGAGTACTCTTTGTCAGGACAAATTGAGGAGGACTCTTTGTCTAACCCGGGAAGTCTCATTAGGAGAAGCCCAGGTGTCAGCACATCGAGGGGGACTCTGTGCTGTGTAAAGTGTTACGGTGAGCTGTGCTGTAAGGTCATCACTCACGGTTAGGGAAAAGATAGATTGAGGAGGACTCTCTGTCTTGTCAGGGTGTTGAGGAGGGCTCCACGTTGACGGGTGGTGACTTGCCAGCGGCATCGGTGGTCTGAGTCGCGACAGACCATTGCACTTTGTTAAATCATGATGCGTATGTTTAAATCTGAGAGACCTCACAAGTTAGAGGGTGGTGCTGTGGGAGTCTGTGAGTTAGTAAAGTCGCAGGAGGGCAAGAAGGCTGTTACAAATGTGAGAAGTTTATATAAGATGATGGATTTGCCTACTACGGGCAGATTTCAGCCTTCAGTGTGGAAGAATTATGTAGCACAGAAGAAGGGAAAGTTATGTGATGAGGGACTCCTATATCAAGCTCAGGCACATCTCAGAGTAGCAAATGATTTAAAAATTGAGGACTGGAAGGAAGTAGATGATGTAGGAGGTTCAGAAGGTGCTGAGCCTTTGTTCGGATATGTAAAATGCTCTGCATATGATCTTGTTGATGTAACTAAAATGGCCGCTATATCCCTCATGCCCGTCACGGTTCCAAGTTCTCCAAGCCCTCAGCCACCGCCCTATAATGGCACCGATCTCAGAACAAAGGGAGGTTGGACTTGTAGTGCATGTGGTGAACAGAATCCGCCCTGGGCGGAGACCTGCTGTGTCTGTGGGGCGGGCTGCCCCTGGTGTAATGCCCAGCCCAATGCCCCTCCCATTCCCAACAGTGGGAAGCCCCCAGACAACGCCCTTCCCATTTCCCCAGCGGCCATATTGGGATACCCAGCAGCCATCTTGGGACACCCAGAACCACCCAGTCAGGCCTATATCCCCCCTATATCCCCTCCTGACACCTTCCGGCACCTACTACCAACCATCCGGACAGCCGGAAAAGGTTTTAGTCCCCGTTGCTGAGGCCCCTGTCCCAGGGCTCGGTCCTTTAGCCCCTGCTTCTGTTCTTAATCCGGAAGCTACTGCACTACCTCTGTTCCCAGTGGGTGCCCCTCCCAGGAGAGGAGAAATTAGGCACCAGGAGCTATTTGAAACCAATGATAAAGTAGTAAAATTTGTGATTGCTTTGTCTAAAGAGTTAACTAACACCCACTCTACAGTATCTGCTTCTCTCCCAGAATTTACAGGTGACACGGTGCACGATTTCTCGCCTGGTGACCTTGTATACATAAAAAAGTTTATGAGAAGAGACTGTCTCCAGCCCAGATTTGAGGGTCCCTACACTGTGGTCCTGACCACCCCTACTGCCCAAAGCTCGAGGGCAAGAGCACCTGGATTCACGCCTCCCACTGCAAGAAGGACAAAATTAGTCAGCAGTCATGAAGTTTCTGATATACATATCCTTTTGGGCTGTATCCTGATCTCCAGTAGTGCCAGCATGCCCACCTTCTGGGTTAATACTACAACCCCTGTGGTTATCTTTAAGTTCGATTTCTATCAAATATTCAACTGTGATAGAAATGATTTCAAGGGATCAGCGCACCAGACTTGGGGGGAAAGGGACATTTTATCTCTATGTCACCCGCCCAGGGAATGAAAACTATTGTGATTGGTCAGATGTGGGGTAGAACGCAGAAGAAGGAAAATTGGCAGATGAAGCTAGATACGATAGATTGATAGATGAGACATACAAGTGTTATATTTGTAGGAACAGACCTGAGAATGCAGAAGTCAGTGACAGCAAGCAAAGATATAAGGGAGGGGGAAGTGCTGGTAGCAGCGAGATGGTATTTTGCTTTAGACCAAGGTCACTCTACAGATAAGCAAACTACAGGCTGAGGGAGAGAGGACACACAAACTACGCAGCGGTTTGACTAGCCCTCCCGTCGGGCATTCGTGAGGACGCACAGGAACCAGAGTGCAGCAGTTTTCAGATTTTTAATCAAATTTGTTGAATATGTTTTTGGAATAGACACAGTACGTAAGAATTGAAGGGCTAGGCATGTGAATAGAAGGTACAGCAAGTTAATTTGAACGGACCAGAAAGTGATGTGTTGTCACAATTGCAAGCACATATTGAGTATCATCCTGATGGAACTGTCACTATGACACCAGGACTGAAGCCGAGCACTCTTTGTAAAATCATGTCGCTAGACGTTGCTAGTATAGAGGACACAAATGAATTTCCTTCAATGTTAGAAGGTGTGATACCGCATGATTTCTGGGCTTCAGATAAAGCAAATGTGGGCAGATTAAGGGTGCAGCCAGTCATGGTCAAATTAAAGCCAGGTGCAATTCTGCCCCAACAGAGACAGTATCCTCTTAGTTCAGCTCAAGAGAGGGCTATTGCTCAGCAGATGCAGAAACTGGTAACAAGGGGTGTTTTAGTTAAAACCTAGCCCCCACCTTCGGCATCTCTGCAGCTAAGGTTCCTTATCAATGGCCTTGACAGTACAAATTCCAACTTCAGCTTCCCCCTTCGGCTACGAGATTTAACCCTCTATGTATTGGCTAGTACAATATATATATATATATATATATATATATATATATATATATATATATATACACACACACCTTTGTTCCAGATATCTCAGGATGCTGCTTAGTTTACAGTTATTGATTTTGCCAATGTTATTTTTATAATATGTTGATGATTTACTGATTTGTGCCCCCTCCAGGAAACAGTGTCGTATTGCAACAATATTACTCATGTTGTTTCTGTACCAAGCTGGATGTAAAGCGTTAAAGGATAAACTGCAATTTTGTAAATCTTCAGTTATCTTTTTGGAATATTGCATTATACCGGGGGTACGATATCTGACCAGCGCTCGCAAAGAAGCTGTACAGAATTTTCCTATTCCTGTTAATGTTGCCGCTCTTAGGACATTTCTTGGACTGATTTTCTACTGCAGGCAGTGGATTCATGCTGTATCAATCCTCATGCAGCCTCTCTATGACTGTATCACCATTGTGCTTTTTAAACTAACTCCTGAAGGTATAGACTGTTTTTATTCCCTCAAAAATAGGATTGTGGCAGCTCCAGCGCTAGGAACCCCCAACTATGAACTACCATACACCCTGTATCTCCACGAACAGCAGGAACGCGCGGCAGGAGTATTGACTTAGTTACATGGTGACAATTAAAGGCCAGTGGCCTGTTTCAGTGGAAGACTAGATGCAGTGGCTAGGGGTGCCCGTCCTGTGTACGGGCAGTACATGCTGTAGGACTATTGCTCCACAAATCGTCAGACATCGTGCTTGATCATCTACTGACAGCACTTACACCTTATGATGTATACACCATACTGAACCAGGTGCAACCGGCACACCTTTCAGCTGCACGTCACCTTCAATTGCAATGTGCACTTTTAATGCCTCCAAATGTTTCTTTGCAGAGATGTACCTCACTTAATCCTGCCACGTTGTTGCCTCTCTCGGATCTAGGGGGGAGGTCAGGTACGGTATTGTACAAAGAAGATCCAAGAGAGGAGATTCCTCATGATTGTGTTCAGCTTATGGCACAGGAAACAGCAGGCCTACCCACAGTGTTTGAAACTGAAAGACTTAATGCTGATTTTGAATCTTTTGTAGATGGATCTCGCCACCAAGATGACTCAGGTACCTTCCACACCAGGTATGCCATCGTCTCCCTGAATGCAGTAATCAAAGCAGAACCAATGCTCCCACATCAGTCGGCCCAGGAGGCAGAATTTAAGGCTCTGACCGAGGCCTGTAAGGTAGAATTGTTAACATCTACACAGATTCTAGATACGCATTCGGTATAGCTCATGATTTGGGTCCAATTTGGAAGTCTAGAGGATTCCTGACGGCAGCAGGACATCCCATTAAAAATGCTGACGCAGTCCAGCAGTTAATTGATGCATTACAATTACCAAAAGAAGTAGTTGTCATAAAAGTTAAAGCACATACCAGATGCACTGATCAGATGAGTAAAGGAAACGCAATGGCCGATGCAGCAGCAAAAACAGCAGCCAGTAGACCACTCCAAGGGGTAACGATGCACCAGGTAAGCGCTCCCAAAAATCCCTTTGTGTCGGAGGATGCCTTATCCCAGATGCAGGCTCAGGTGCGCCAGGAGGAAGTAGAAAAGTGGGAAAAAAAAGAAGGTGCATGTCTGAATGAAGCAAATGGGGTATGGGGAAGAGGGATGCGTCGATGCCTTTCAAGGGCAGTCCAAAACTGCTGTAATGAGCGTGATGCAGAAGCATTGGGAGGCATCAGGCTTTCCCACCTGTATAGAAGGTTTGATCCAGGGATGCATGGTATGTGCTACACATAATTAGAGAAGGGTAGTCAAGACACCACCCAAACACGCCCCTCGGCCCTTCTATCCTTTCCAGAGACTGCAGATTGATTATATTCAGCTGCCAAAATCAGGGTCATGGGAGTGTTGGTGTGTTTTGATTTATTCTCAGGTTGGCCGGAGGCTTTCCCGATTGCCAAGGCTACGGCTGTGGCAACCGCAAAGAAGCTGCTTGCGGAGGTGGTGTGCAGGTATGGAGTACCAGAGGTAATCGAAAGTGACAGAGGTACACATTTCACAGGTGAAATAATAAATGAAGTCTTGACAGCTCTGGGAATTCAACAAGCTTTCCACACCCCATATCATCCACAAAGCAGTGGAAAAGTAGAAGGACTAAATGGGCCATTAAAGTTAAAAATCTAAAAGGCCATGGCTGAAACAGGGAAATCTTGGCCTGAATGTTTACCATTAGCCCTATACTCAATAAGGTACACTCCAAATAGAAAAACTGGACTTTCTCCATATAAAGTACTATTTGGCAAAGTGCCTAGTTTAGGATGTTTCTTTTCCCAAGCACTGGAAATGAGTAACCATGTATTAAGCTCATATGTAAGGGATTTGCATAAAAGACTCAAGAAAAAGTATATGATAATGTTTTCAGTTCTCTTCCAGATCCGAACCTGGATCCTGGGAATCTGCAGCCTGGAGACATTAAAAGACACGTGAGAGAGAGTCTGGATCCGAGAATATAGCTCCACTGATATCCAGAAAGAGAAGGAGTCTGGGTCAGCTGCACACCGGTTATGCTGAGGATCCCAAAGTTTATATGGATCCCATAGGTGTTCCTAGGGGGGTCCCAGACGAATACCAAGCTCAGAATCAGATCCTGGCGGGTTTCCGTTCTCTCATCCCAACTGTGCAGATCAATTACAATGTAGATTGGATAAATTATATATACTACACCGAGCAAAGATTTATCAATTTTAGTCAAGATGCTTTCCAGGGTATAGTTGAGGAACTGGGCCCCAAAACAAGAATGACTCTTCAAAATAGACTGGCCATTGACATGATTCTAGCTGAAAAAGGTGGGGTCTGTGGGATGATAGGGGAAGAATGCTGTACTTATATTCCTCAGAATTCTGGAGTCAATGGTAAAACTATAATGGCCCTTACAAAGATTAAAAATCTGGCTCAGGAAATAAAGGCCAATGCAGGAGTAGATATCTCTTTCTTCTCAGGGTGGCTTGGAGGACTTAAAGGATTTCTCCAACGAGCCTGCTTAGTGGTAGCAGGGCTTTGGGTGCTAGGATTGATAATTCTATGTTGTGTGATACCCTTGTATAGGAAAGCTGTGACCAATACAACCGCCTCCTCAGGTACTTTCCTTCATCAGGAAGTTGTGTCCCTGCTATATGATGATACTGATAAGGGCGATATGGAGAAATATACCCCATTGGACAAACCTGATAAAACCCCCTATGACGAAATACAAATGGAAATGAGAGATTTAGTTTAGGGACAGTTGGAGAACTCCATGTGCAAGTTTGTTAGGGACTTGGTTGTTTGGGGGCGGTCCATAAGGGGCCAGTTTCTAAAATGACCAAGCGAAGAAATCCATTACCCCTGTCCCCACACATGGACAGTCTCGAAGGCCGCATATATTAAGGGAAAACTTAGTGTTTAGGGGGGATTGTCAAGGTAAAATATATTTTTCTACTTCTATATTTTTATATTTATATGTTTATATGTGTCTTGTTATTTTGAGATGTCAAGATAACCACGAAGTTTCCCTTAAATTATATTATTCAGATTGAAATTTATTTTAAGATGATGTCGGTATCAGCTGGTGTCTGTCTCCACCTTGTGTCCTACCACTGTACTACATTAACTATCTAATAACTTGAACTGGATCCACTAAAATGCCCCCACCTTTGAGGAACTGAGAAACCACGTGATGTACAAGGAAACCAGAATCGATTCTTAGGAAACGAAACTTAAGGATGACACGATGAAAGGAGGACTTAGAAGAAGATCTAAGGACCAATTAGAGATGGCCAGATGCTGGACATGTACATATATGGACATCTATAGCTTACCTCCCTGCTCTCGTCCACCCTTTTACTCCACCCTGACATCCTGGGTAGATAATCTTATGTATGTGGAAATAAAGCTTAGAACTTGCCCTGGTGGTCGCCTGTAAGCACCATTTGAAGCATGCTCTAAGACTGAACCAGCCTAATTGTCTGACTCATTCTTATCCTGGTACCACATGCTTATAATCTAATTCGGAGTGACTGGAGGATGATTGATTAGTCATTATGACCTCGACAATACCATCGCAGACAGCGAATAAAACACAGCCGCCTCAAGTCCTTGGGGTTTTAGTGCACATACTTTCAAGGTTCAATTCACAGATGGGAGAATGAGTAGGGGTAAGCCATAATATTTTATTCATTTCAACTTCACCCACAAGGGAGGACAGGTAGCGTTAGAGGGATTTTATATTATATATATAATAGTTTATGATTCACAAGACATTCTGATTCAGGGATTTTACATTATGGTAATCTCCGACAATACACAAATACTTTATTCCGCAAAATGTTTAATTTAATCTAGGCTTTGAGGTCAAATGGATATTAAAATACACAACGATATTCATATAAACTGGAGACAGCCATGGAATAAGCACAATGTTGATTTATTCATATAAAAATCAATATGTATAGCCAAATCTTTTTCAAATGTCAAAAGGAAGAGGTAAATCGGTATTGGAGGTCTTTAACCAGTGATAAAGCACATCGTATAATCGAATCAAGTACAGTATGACTTGATCATATTCCGCATAGCATATATATATATATTGTATATGTGTGTGTGTACACTGGCATGCAGAAATGTCAGTCTTCTAGAAACGGTGCTAGTTGACATAGATAGAGATATATATATATATATATATATATATATATATATACGGTACATATAACCCTTAAAAAAGCAGGTACTGAAGGACTACGCATTCCTCATTTACAATGTATGCAGCAGAAAAGGAAAAGTTACACTTTGGAACTCAACATTTGAGGTCACATTAAGCTATAGACAGGAGAATGACGTTACCAGGAATTTCCTAATATATGAGAATGGCTCTTTTTCCAAATGGGAGTGACTAATATAATTAAGTAGGATAGCAATGAGGGTGTACATTTGCTCAACTGCCCTCCCTATTCTTTAGGCAGAATATTCCCACTATAATAAAAGTGGACATTGTCTTTCAATTAGTGACTGTATTAACCCCTTCATGACCTTGCCATTTTTGCAATTCTGACCAGTGTCCTTTTATGAGGTATTAACTCAGGAACGCTTCAACGGATCCTAGCGATTCTGAGAATGTTTTTTCGTGACATATTGGGCTTCATGATAGTGGTAAATTTAGGTCGATAGTTTTTGTGTTTATTTGTGAAAAAAATGGAAATTTGGTGAAAATTTAGAAAATTTCGCAATTTTCAAATTTTTAATTTTTATTCTGTTAAACCAGAGAGTTATGTGACACAAAATAGTTAATAAATAACATTTCCCACATGTCTACTTTACATCAGCACATTTTTGGAAACAAAATTTTTTTTTTGTTAGGAAGTTATAAGGGTTAAAAGTTGACCAGCGATTTCTCATTTTTACAGCAAAATTTACAAAACCATTTTTTTTTTTTAGGGACCACCTCACATTTGAAGTCACTTTGAGTGGTCTATATGGTAGAAAATACCCAAAAGTGACACCATTATAAAAACTGCACCCCTCAAGCTACTCAAAACTACATTCAAGAAGATTATTAACCCTTCAGGTGCTTCACAGGAACTAAAGCAACGTGGAAGGAAAAAATGGACATTTTAATTTTTCAAACAAAAATTTTATTTTAGCATCAATTTTTTCATTTTTGCATGGGCAACAGGATAAAATGGATCCTAAAATTTGTTGGGCAATTTCTCCTGAGTACACAGATACCTCACATGTGGTCATAAACCACTGTTTAGGCGCACGGCAGGGCTCGGAAGGGATGTGGTGACGCTTTGAAATGCCGACTTGATGGAATGGTCTGCGGCATCTTGTTACATTTGCAGAACCCCTGATGTGCCTAAACAGTAGAAACCCCCCCACAAGTGACCCCATTTTGTAAACTAGACCCCCCAAGGAACTTATCCAGATGTGTGGTGAGCATCTTGAACACCCACGTGCTTCACAGAAGTTTATAATGCAGAGCCGTAAAAATAAAAAATTATTTTTTTCCTCAAAAACTGATTTTTTTAACCCGCAATTTTTTATTTTCACAAGGGTAACAGGAGAAATTGAACCCCAAAATGTGTTGTACAGTTTGTCCTGAGTACACTGGTACCCCATATGTGGGGGGAACCACTGTTCGGGCACACGATGGGGCTCGGAAGGGAAGTAGTGACGTTTTGAAATGCTGACTTTGATGGAATGGTCTGCGGGCATCATGTTACGTTTGCAGAGCCCCTGATGTGCCTAAACAGTAGAAACTCCCAACAAGTGACCCCATTTTGGAAACTAGACACCGCACAGAACTTATCTAGATGTGCGGTAAGCACTTTGAACCCCAAGTGCTACACAGAAGTTTATAATGCCCGGGCATGAAAAAAAAAATCATTTTTTCCACAAACATGATCTTTTAGTCCCCAATTTTTTTATTTTCCCAAGGGTAACAGGAGAAATTAGACCCCAAAAGTTGTTGTCCAATTTGTCCTGAGTACGCTGATATCCCATATGTGGGAGAAAACTACTGTATGGGCACACATCGGGGCTCGGAAGGGAAGTAGTGACGTTTTGAAATGCAGACTTGATGGAATGGTCTGCGGGCATCATGTTACGTTTGCAGAGCCCATGATGTGCCTAAACAGTAGAAACCCCCCCAAGTGACCCCATTTTGGAAACTAGATCCCCCAAGGAACTCCTCTAGATGTGTGGTGAGCACTTTGAATCTCCAAGTTATTCACAGAAGTTTAGAACGCAGAGCTGTGAAAATAAAAAATCATTTTTTTTTCCACAAAAATAATTTTTTTAGTCCCCAATTTTTTTTCCCAAGGGTAACAGGAGAAATTAGACCCCCAAAGTTGTTGTGCAATTTTTCCTGAGTACGCTGATACCCCATATGTGGGGGTAAACCACTGTTTGGGCACACGTCGGGGCTCGGAATAAAGGGAGCACTGTTTCACTTTTAACAGCCAATCAGAGCGATTGTAGCCACGTGGGGGGTTAAGCCAACCCCCCTGTGGTGAAGCACAAAGGGTCTTGTGCCTGCGGGTCGGGTGACCTTTCAGTGACCCCGGTCAACCGACCCGCAGGAACGCGATCCTTTCATGAACACATACGCTGTGTACAGGTCAGGAAGGGGTTAAAAAAAACAACAAGAACATTCAAGATCAGCTCCGATAGTTAAGTCATGGAAAAACATAACCCTTTGTAGACGCGTGAGCCATTTTGTCACGTTACAGGTAAATGTGCGGCTGACCCTTGATACCATAGTGAAGCATGGACTCACTAACTAGGCTTCCTACCTAAACCTGAGCTTAATCATTAACCAGCTGCAGAAAAACAGCTACAATTAAACAAGAAACACCACAATATAGGTTTATACAGCTGAAAAGCTGAATAATGGAGTTCTCATGGACAGAGCTCATTGCATTCATAGGGCTATTATTTTTACAAAAACAGGTTGAACAGAGTAGAAATGAGAACAGAAAATGTTGGCCCCGATTCATCAAAGCGTTGGAGAGATTTTTGCTCTAAGACGCCTTGATATGCTGCAAGATTTTTGTGATTTTGTTGTTTTTTACGCCAGTCAAGGCCAGGTTCGCCAAAATGGGAAGAGCTGTAGCAGATGTGGTGTGAGAAATCCCTTCCATCAAATTCATAATAAGTTGGAGAAATTACGCCAGTGAGAGAGAGAGAGAACAACTGCTATATGCCCGCCGCTGCGTCTGGTACTGCAGTTCTGCATATTCATATGAACAACCCTCGGCTGTAATACCAGACACAGCCACACACATGGATGTCACCGTCAGGTCCTGCAGTGAAGGGGACTTCTGCGGATCCCATGACCCCCATTAATGGCCTAGTGTTAGGCCAATTAAGAGCACAAGTAAGTGAAGAACAAAGACTTCTCTTATTTCAGCACATACGTGATACTGCTATTGACGTGCACCAGATAGTAGAACATTAAAATCAGTGGCAGTTCAGCTCACCTTGTTAGTAATATCCAAGTTACAGCTGGCTTCACACAGCGCCATTACAATAGGAATATTGCCATCTTTGCAGGCGACATGCAAAGGTGTGTTACCATGACGATCCTGGAAGTCTACATAGCACCCCGCTGGATCAAGGTTTTCACTACTTCCATCTGACATCTTCTTACTGCAAGGTGCAAAGCTATGTGCCCATCCTGAAAAAGGGGGACGGAAAAATTGGTCAGTCTCATAATGCAATTATAAGATTATTAGGCAAATGGTCCTGCTCCAATGGAAAATTGGAAAACGTTAGTTAGTTTCTGAAATAAGGAAATATATAAAAAAATCTATATACAGTACAGACCAAAAGTTTGGACACACCTCATTCAAAGATTTTTCATTACTATGAAAATTGTAGAATCACACTGAAGGCATCAAAACTATGAATTAACACATGTGGAATTATACATTACACTTTACAAAAAAGTGTGAAACAACTGAAAATATGTCTTATATTCTAGGTTCTTCAAAGTAGCCACCTTTTGCTTTGATTACTGCTTTGCACGCAGAAAAGGTGAACGGATGGACTCTACATGCCTGGTTCCCACCGTGAAGCATGGAGGAGGTGGTATGATGGTGTGGGGGTGCTTTGCTGGTGACACTGTTGGGGATTATTCAAAATTGAAGCGGTGAGCGGTCCAGCTCACCCCAAACCATCTCGATTGGGTTCAGGTCTGGTGACTGTGGAGGCCAGGTCATCTGGCGTAGCACCCCAACACTCTCCTTCTTGGTCAAAAAGCCCTTACACAGCCTGGAGGTGTGTTTGGGGTCATTGTCCTGTTGAAAAATAAATGATGGTCCAACTAAACGCAAACCGGATGGAATAGCATGCTGCTGCAAGATGCTGTGGTAGCAATGCTGGTTCACTATGCCTTCAATTTTGAATAATCCCCAACAGTGTCACCAGCAAAGCACCCCCACACCATCACACCACCTCCTCCATGCTTCACGGTGGGAACCAGGCATGTAGAGTCCATCCGTTCACCTTTTCTGCATGCAAAGCAGTAATCAAAGCAAAAGGTGGCTACTTTGAAGCACCTAGAATATAAGACATATTTTCAGTTGTTTCACACTTTTTTGTAAAGTGTAATGTATAATTCCACATGTGTTAATTCATAGTTTTGATGCCTTCAGTGTGATTCTAAAATTTTCATAGCCATGAAAATACAGAAAAATCTTTGAATGAGAAGGTGTGTCCAAACTTTTGGTCTGTACTGTACATATATACACACACTTAAATATATACTTGTGTCTGTGTGTTTATAGACGGTATATATATATTAGCTGAAGAGCCCGGCGTCGCCCGGGCATAGCCACTAACTGTGGTTAGTTATAACAAATTATAATGATTATATTGCACATACTACTTTATGTGCAGCACCACTCTTTTCTCCTTTAGACCTCGTTCACACGTTATTTGATCAGTATTTTTATCTCAGTAATTGTAAGCTAAAACTTGGAGTAAAACAATCAGAGGAAAAGTATAGTAGAAACGTCACCACTTCTGCATATATCACCCACTCCTGGTTTTGGCTTATAAATACTGAGGTAAAATACTGACCAAATACTGAACATGTGAACGTGACCTTATCTACAGCCTCCACCTGCAGCGCCTCACTCTTCTCTATACATAGCCTCATACTGCAGCAGCACCTCACATCTCTCATTTTCCCCCTCACATCTCTCATTTTCCCCCTTACAGCTCTGATTTTCCCCTCACTCCTTTCATTTTCCCCCTCACACCGCACAACTGTCTCTGTTCCCGATATGTCTAACTCTCCTGCGGCGGAGAGGCTCCAGGACTCCTTCTAACTGCCGGTACCCGGGATCGAGTATAACTAATATGCTGAGCCTGCGCTGGCAACCGGGGAGGAAAAAGAATGCCGGGGGACCGCACCGCGGATGTTGGCTGAGGAGGTGAGCGGTCAGATGCCCCAGAACTGCACGGGGGGAGCCCCTGCTATACAGAGATGGGGAAGTCCATCGGGGTTTCCCCAAACCAAAGTGAACTGGGAGGGAGGAGGAGCTTTATTGAGATGAATGCTTCCCATCAGGGGGGCAATGAGAGAAGATGCAGGGAGAAAGCAGAGGTGGCAAGGAGTATGTCACCGTCGCAATATAACTTAAATGATATTGTGTGGGTGATTATTGTGGCCCCGGTGTCTGGGAAGCCTCAAGGGGCTTTACCAGTTCACCGGGGTCTGAGAGGAGACACCTCCCATATCGGTACTGTCTCCTCACCAGCAGAGGAGGAGGGGACTATGAGTGTGGCTATGCGGAGTGGGCGTGGCTTGTTACATACACACACAAAGTCAGCTTTATATATATACTAGCTGAAGAGCCTGGCGTTGCCCAGGCATAGTAAATAACTGTGGTTATAACAAATTATAATGATTATCCTCCATCCTATAGTCCAGTGCCCATATACCCATCACACATCCTCCATCCCATAGTCCCGTGCCTATATACCCATCATACATATCCTCCATCCCATAGTTTCTGTGGCCCATATACCCATCACACATCCTCCATCCCCTGACTATGGGATGGAGCATAATCATTAGAATTTGTTAGAACTAACCACAGTTAGTTACTATGCCCGGGCAACGCCGGACCCTTCAGATAGTATGTATGAGATCAGAAAAATATGGCTGCTTAAAAAGGCAGTAACACAACTGTCTGTGGGATGTGTCTGGTACTGCAGTCCAATATGACATACTAGAATGGGGCCACTGTGCAATACCAAACACGGCCCAAGGACAAAAGTGGTGCAGTTTCGGGATGAAAGCAGCTCTGTTTTTCTAATCTCATAGAACTTCTTTAATGTAAACAAACAAGTAATTAAAAGCTACAAAGAGGTCACTTGTGATTCATCCAAATGACATGACAACGCAAGCACGGCGCTCCTAAAAGCACCTAACATGAGACCGATAACACATGACACACAGTGCGGGAATGTGGAAGGAATAACAGCATTGTCGCATAACCTGCCTGAGTCACCGCTGACACACTGCTCAGGCAGGACATGCTCGGCACACGTTCTGCCATTCTAGATGTTACAAGCATTTCGTCTATCCAGTGATTACTCAGTGTTAACTGTTTACACACAGATGATTTTTCAGGAATCTCTGCGAGGATTTGATTCTTCCATATAACCGCAATAATCAATCAATTTGTGATATTTGTAATCAATCTTTTCCTCTTCAAATAGTTCTGTAAATTTGTTAAACTTCTCCCCCAGACAGTCGAGTGCTTTGATAATATCGGTTTTGTACATCCAGCAGAGGACATACATAGACATCATCTGCATATCACCTAATTATCAATCACTGGGAAAATGTCCAAAAAATCAATACATTTATGGCCCACCATAAATTCAGTGGGCAATCTGCTGCTAAACTTAAAGGGGTATCCCCATCTCCAAGATCCTATCTCCATGTGTTTTAGGTGTAATAATAATAACATTAAGAAATCATACAGAAAAGAGGTGCATAAAGGGCCATGTAAGAGGATAGTAATAAAATATATAGATCTCACATTTTGTCTATCATTGTACCATTTGCTGGGACTGGTGCCTTTTAACCTTTGGTCCAGCTGTATTTTTAAAATTTGTCTAATAAAAATGTATATATTTTATTACAATCATGTTACATGGTCTTTTATGCATCTCTTTTCTATAGGATTTCTGAATGAGCTTAGTGCATGACCTCCTGATTTGTCCAGTTCCTTATGTACACATACATTTAATAGTATTTATACCTATAACTTTTTTTTGCTGTACCTATACACATTGTTTATATTTGCTTACTAATAATATTAGAATAACTCCTCCAACTAGAAATGTAGTATAGTTTTTCTGATTAACTATGTCTCTTTCCTCATGATCAGGCATTACAGGATCTTAGGTTGACATGGTTACAGCCACTGATTAGTGACAGTTAGCTAGTTGCTAGAGATCGTAACCATGGCTACCTAATGTCCTGCAATGCCTGCACATGATGAAAGAGACATAGCAAATCAGAAAAACTATACTACATTTCTAATTGGATGTATTTGCTAAAATTATTAATATTACACCTACTACATATAGGGATAGTATCTTGGAGATAGGAATACCCCTTTAATGTCATGGGCACAACGTGAACAAACAATTGTGACCAGCACTATTATTAAGCCTGGAAACATGCTGCAAAATGGCTAAGTGACCTATCAAATGAAATGCTGCATCCACATGATCTAAATTATACACTGCAGTAACACTGGAAGGAGCATAAAATTGCTGAAATCTGTAGTTCAGGGGTCTTGGAAGAGGCTGCTTCCTTCAGTAAAACCATACATAATAAAGCAATATAGCGGCAGAGATAAGGGAAGCCTTAGGCCCGGTCCACACGCGAGTATGCAAAATTGTTAGTTTTTCTTCCAGAAAAAATAAAATGAAGTTTGTGCATCCGTCTTGTGTTCCATATGCCATTTTTACATCCGTGTGCCATCTATATGTCCATTTTGTACATCTGTATGGCACACAGGTTTCCCATGTATAATTTACTAATAAAGGGCAAATACAATAATTGTAATGGATCCGTGAAAAAACACATGACTTATAAATGGTAACCCGCATATGAGCAGTGTCTTGCTCACCCATTGACTTATAATGGGCGAGTCTGCCCAGAATACAGATTATAGTAGTGCGTGCTGCGATTTTCACATGCAGACCATCGGCCCATGTGTAAAACAGTTCATGTGACCTATCCTATTAATTTGCGTTGATCCTTGTTATGTCCGAATACTACGCATTTTGCATGCAGACATTTAACACAGTCATCTGCACAGGCCCTTATGTTTTGAATAGTGATGAGCGAACATGCTCTTATCCCAGTATCTGGGTATGCTCGTATATTATGTTCGAGTCCCTGCGGCTGCATGATTTTCTGCTGTTAGACAGCCTGAACACATGCGGGGATTGAGTAACAAACAGGCAACCCCCACATTTGTTGAGGCTGTCTAACAGCCGCAAATCATGCAGCTGAAAGGGACTGGAACATAATATACGAGCTCACACAGATGCCCGGATAACACCCGAAGTGCTTGGATAAGACGTTATCTGAGCACGTTCGTTCATCTCTAGTTGTGAACTTAGGGATTTATAAGGTTACAAACAGAAATCAGAGCCCGTTATTCCCATTTTTTTAAAAAACCCTATAAAGATGTGAAAAAACTGTAATTTTTTTAAATTATCCTCCATGGCGTAATATGAAAGCTACTCTGAACGACACAATGGGTATAAACGCGCCAAAGGCACTGACGTTCTCTTGTATTTTTGATATTTTTCCCAGGACTTAGCTATAGGAATTGCAGGTTTTTCGCTGTCGATTAGGGTCTACGATGCATTTCATGACTAAAGGCCCCTTTAACTCTTAATTTTTGCAAAGGGGAAACATTTCCGGGCGGTTTTCTCAGGTCACTCCGGTTCAGTCAAGCACCCCAATATCATGGGACCTTTCGGGCTGTGAGGGGGGGGAGTTTCTCCTTCCGGTTTCGAATGTTAAAATTGCAGCCCGTTGGCACAAGCTCTAGCCACAGGGTAGTAACCTGCCAGGAGACAATGCAGAGGGGGCTTTCTTCCCGCAAGGGGGGAAACAGAAAAAACGATATTAGTACTGAAACCCCTTCTGTCCTAAGTGTGGGGCCCGAGTAAGGATAAGTATTTAGTGGGAAAAATAAGAAGGATGCTGGCTTCACCGGGCTATGTAGCCGCATTATACACTTTAACACAATTTTCCCCCGAAATCGTCTCCACATAAAAGCGCTCTATGAACCCCCCTGGTTGTTTAAAACCCTGAAGGGGCTAAGGAAAACATTTTGGGGGGAAAATGTTTTGAAAAAGCTCCCTCCTTTCAACCATATAATTGCATCAAGCTTGATTTATGTGTCTTTTGTGTCGACAAAATTTTTGTAGAAAAAGGCCTTGGGCTCCCATCAAAAATGTTCTTTGCCCGGGTTAAAGCAGAAAAGACAAGGATATCTATGAAAAACATCTCGATCTGGAACACCTATTTTCTCCCCAAAATCTGAGGGGCAATTTGATCTTGTAGACAAAAATTAATAATCAGTGACGGCTTCGCTGTAAAAAAACAAGGGGGGGTAGGAGGAAAAATGGGTCACGGATTTTTACCTTAACTCTTCTTTGGGAAGTTACTAAAGGGTAAAAAACTAGGCCGA
>JARQOD010000001.1:687906433-687966825 GCA_033576555.1 Oophaga sylvatica | reverse complement strand
CTCTGCTTCTGCTTGATGGTTTGCACCAGCCTTTGTATTGAGGCGCATTGTTGCGCACTGGGAGAAAATTTGGTGATGTGGCCGGGATGAGGAGTTAAGCATTTCAGCGTTTTGCAGCCAGTTTAGGAGTGTTTCTGAAAAGGTTTTTCAGCTGGACAAAAACTGCGCGGTGACTGGTAACCAAGCCACTGAGATTATTAACAATACCATTAAAAAAACTCCGTTTTTCAGCACGGAGAGGACTTTTAAAAACAAGTTAATTAAAATCTATTTGTTTTAAAAGTTCTTTGAAATTTTTTCCTATAAATTTTAACCCCTGTAAAAACAAATAAGACTGTGAGAGGTGGATTTTATTTACAACAGATTTCATCTTTGGGAAAGGGAAGAAGTACTGCAGTATTTGTGAAAATCCACAACGTATGGGCAGTGCAGACCGGAAAATTCTACTGTACGTTTAAGCAAAAACCTCACCTTTTCCTTAATATCCAGTGGCATTTGCTCTGATGAAGGAATTTAATGTTCTAGTGGCCATCCCGGGGGGCCCCAGTAAAGTGATTGGACCCACCCCAAGTAAATTTTAGAAAAAATTAGCAAAAGCAGCAGTTTCGTGAGGGGAAAATCTACATATCCCCTTCGATCTGCGAAAATACTATGTAATAAATAAAAAAATGAAAGCACACAGCCCTTATCTGCACATCAACGGTGCTCCCCGCTTAATTTGCATTCCGTCTGAAAGTTTCCCCAGCGGGGCTTTAATAGGGAGGGGTACCAGCTGAAACACAGGGTGCGAATGTCACAAAAGAAAAGACGTGCCGCATTTTTACAGCAAAATCCAGCTATTTTTGAAACCCCCCCCGCATTAGAAGGTTTCTAGCGATGGAGCTTGGCATGTACATTTGTATTTTGCATGTTTTGTCAGTATGCGGCAATAAAGGTGGCAGCCCCTTTTTCCTATTGATTGCTTTGAAGCTGTTTAGCATTACATTTACATTATTTGTGTGATATAGCAATCTGTGGCAGGTGAACACATTACCTTGTTTGGCTGGTTTACATCATAGTTTGCCAAAGAACCCAGAAGGTGCTGTAAACCTGGAACATTGTCATCATTTATGGCATGGATGATGGCCTTCATCACAAAGGAATCCTCTTCATCCTGCAATTGTAGTAACGAGTTTAGATTCAGCATTACCCATTGCCACAGTAGATCAGAAAATACATAGTTTGAAAAGCTGGCCGGAGACTATAGAGTCCAGATTAATCTGATGGGGCCCCCAGGTGGCTTCTCTCTACTCAATCCAGTTGACTGACAGGTCGCTCACATGTTTGAACATAGGCAGAGACCTGTCAATCAGATAGCGCTGGGAGGGTTAATGCTGACTGGGTGTCGCTGTGCATGCACATGAAAGGATGAGTCCCTTGAAAAAACAAAAACCTGGAGCTTTTTAATTGATAAATGTATGCAGATTCCTCATAAGGCCTGTCAAATAGTCTAATGCTATATATATATATATATATATATATATTAAATGCTTCATATTTTCTGGATCATGGGTTAAGAAACCATTATTATTCTGCAATGAATTACTACAATAAAGATATGTTGCAAATACTGTTAGATACAACTATATTATGGTTTTGTCTCTTCCCCTACTATGCAGTCCTATCTGTCTCTATGGTAACAGACTACAAACAAACCCTGCGTAGTCTGATCCTTAAGTCATGCTGCCTTCTATCTGTCCGTTACTTCTCTGTTACTCACTCAGCCCGTTAATTCGAAGTGACACACGCATTTATTTATCCCACAAAAGTCATCTAAAGGTGAGGCTACTTTCACACTTTTCAATTATGGTAAATGTGTTTAAAGATTAAAGGAATATAATATATAGCTGCCCTAGAGTTTTACATTTAGTAGTAGTTGGTTGGAAAAATAATAATGCCGTTTTGCAGCTCATTATCACTTTAAAGTTTTTTTTGCCATGTAGATTCATGTTTTACTACATTTTTTTTCCCAATGATGCCGTGCTTGGCAGGATCCACCCTGTCATCATTCAAACCTTCCCTAAACTCATGCATGAGCGATAAAACCAAGCAAGGCTGCAGAAAGCTAAAGCCAGGGATTAACACCTGCAAACGGTTTATCAATTCCCTACAGTGTGAAGGGTCAGAAACATCTGCAAGACTAGAGGATACTGAGATTTATAGAGCAAGGCTCTCTCCGGTTCAGAAAATGCTGTCGAGGCGGCAACTAACAGCAGAGATAAAACCGCTCTTATCTGAGCACGTGGACATTGCACGCAATGATGATCAAGGGTTTTCGTAGGGTTTTTTCCTAGCTATCTAGAAGGCTATGTTCACGTGACCATATTTTTGGTCCAAGTGTTGTCTGTGGGAAATATGACAGCACTCACAATGTTATTAAATTGGGCTATTTTCTTTAACTGCAAGTCCATGTGAAAAAATTTTTTTTTGCAGCAAGCATTAGTTTCGTCCGTATTTCATCTCCTTTTCCAAGAATGGAGGGATTTCTAATGCTATAGCGTGCAGCTCATTGTCTAGATTACTAACCACCCTGCAGTCTCCGAAAGTTCGGTTACCTAGGTAAGGAGCAAGCACTGCTTGCAGACGCTATGCTTTACAACCTGCTTGTGATACTGTGAAGCTGCTTCCAAACACAAAGCTGCCCCTGCTAGCTTCATGGAAGGGCGGTCAGTGTGAGCTGGAGACGTGACAATCGGCCAAAATCCACAGGAGCACACCGCCATCTGCTAAGCGTAAAGCTGGGGGCAAGTAGTAGTGCGTTCGTGAAGAAAAGACACTATACGTTCAAATAATAGTCTTGGTATTAAAGTGCTTTTCTGGTTTAGAAGAGCCATTTTAAAATAAGCAATAAAAACCAGTTTCATAAAATTACCAAATTTATTCAAAAAAATATAAAAGCTAAAAAGATTGATCCACGATGGTACAGAAACAGCAACGCGTTTCGAACGCACACACTGCGTCCTTTGTCAGCTCTGCCATAAACTGAACATTTATTGGGATTCCAGACACTCCGCTTATGATTAAGGACAATGCGGACAAGAAGAGATTGCCCAAAGCAGGGTAGTCCTTAGGTTATGTGGGCACAACTTCTTTTTTTAGGCAGATTCCACTAGGAATCCACCTGAAGTGCCCCCATAAATTGATCATAATGCACAGAATGTGAGAACCACATTGCGGTGTATGTGTTCTGTCTCATGTCGCATCTTCTGAGAGCTTCACACTTTGGAATCCTTGAGGTCCTTAAAAGAAGTGACATGCTCATTTTTTACAGTAAAAGGTGACGCACAAACACTGGCAATTTCGCTTCAAGAAAATGACTGTCGGCGTTTTCCTGAAGCGGCTCTGCCTAAAAAAAACAAAAAACAAAGATACTGTGTGCAGACAACTTTAAAATAAAAATCTGTCAGTAAGATCAGCCCATCTCCCAAACTACATATATGAGCATGCAGGTCTTTGTAAAGACATCGGCACCTTTGTAACTTCTCTATGTTCCGCATTATCAAGTAATTGGTGTCCTAACTAATATGCAAATGAGACATTAAGTGCTCTGGGCATGACTGAGCACTACGAAGTCACTGCCTCCAGAGGTGGTTTCCCACCCTGCATTAAGCTTCTTTAGCGTGATTGATAGCTCAGTGTCTGATTTTCTTTCTTGGTGCCTGATGTCGCACAGACAGTGAACTATTAATCAAGCTAAAGAAGCTTGGTGGGAAACAACCTCTGAAGGCAATTGCTTCTTAAGTGCTCAATGGTGCCCAGAGCACTTAATGCCTCATTTGCATAATAAACAATAATGCAACAGGAATGCAACAACAGATAGAAGACAAGGTGTTGATGGCGTTACATTTCAGAGACCCACATGTCCATATATGCGATATGGGTGGGTGTTTGATCTTACTAACAAATTCCCATTAAAATAACATCTGTCATAAACAGAATAGGCTCCTATAGTATACATATCTGAATCTGCTTTCTCTATATAAAATGTAAAGGGTCCTTGAATCCTGACAATTGCTAAGGGTCCTAGTAGTCAGATTACCTTGGAATAACAATTGATGGCATATCCTAGTGACATCACTTATGCCTTATTGGAAAAATCCCTTTTAATAATGCATAATGAATGATATTTAAGAGAAGGTTATTGCTACATGGTCTCTCTTAGATTAGCAGGACCAAGCCCTTTTAGCCAATTTGCAGGACATGCAGGAAAATAAATGGGCCCCTAATAGGTGATTTGACCCTTGCATGAGGTCTCAAATAGAGTTGAGCGAATTGGTTCCGAATACGATCGGCATCGAATATTGTTTTTGCAATGTTCGTCGAACACAGTCGAACGTCATTAGAGTCAATGGGAGTAGAAATTACCGAATATGTTTGGAACCGATCATAAGACATACATTCAGCTTGAATAGTGTTCGAATATGGCACGAATATGTCAAAATCAGATACGGGGACAAAATCCAAACAAATTCGCTCATCTCTAGTCTCAAAGAAAATAAAAAAAAGGTTCAGCATATTTTAAAGCACATCAGTCACCAAAAGTCAAGTCTGTGTGTGCCTAATGCCTTGTTTTGTTCCGTGAGTCTCCAGAAATGTTAGCATGCTGTGACCTCACTGGAGGTTAATGTCGCTAATGTATTAGAACTAGTAAAGGTGCTTTGTGGTCACATATATGCTCTAAAAACAATAAGTAATGCTTCTACAGAACCTTGTTGAGGGCTGTAGTATACTGGATCTAGTGTAAATATATATTTTATATATATATTTTATTAAGTTTTAACATATTACACGGCTAAAACTATTTTCTCATACAGATTGATTACTTACAAGAGTGTCATCGCTTCGAGCTATACTCATGTTGCTTCTTGACAAGAATGATCTTGACAGTCTTTGGCACAGAGATATCAAGCGGACAGATTGCTTGAAAAGAAAATGAAAAGATATGGACAATGTATGAGACACAGTGCTCAATGCCAAGGAATTTGTACAAATATGACAGATAAAAAGATAGACAAACATGGAACAGATAGACATAAAACAGATAAATCACAAAGTGTGTGCAAAGATCCCCACGTTTCCATGTGTGTAGCAATAGTACAATTCACACATCCACTGTTTGTACAGCACTGTTGTACAGTGTTTGTATATACATGTTTAGAACGATAACTGTCATAAGGATAGATACAGTGGAAATTACAAGTCTACACACCCCTGTTAAAATGCCTGTTAAATGAAAAAAATCATACCAAGAAGGATCATTTCAGCACTTTTTCCACCATGCACATATTGCTCATTTTTTCCCTGCAGATTTGAAGCAGCAGCATGTCAAGACTTTCATCGTGTGTGCAGTGTTTCTCACCCCTTCCACATAATGGAGGAAAATGCACAAAACACACGCAAAAACAGGCATATTTTATACAGCGTTTTTGTTTTAAAGAGACACGTTTTTGCTACAGAAAAGTCTGCAGTTAACGAGTGGACATATACCTAGAGTCTCCTTTTTATCTGTAGAAATCTATTGAGAAACAAATCATTTTGAGGGGGAAAATAAAAATAACAAAATTAAAATACGGATTTTTGTGTTACTCACCGTAAAATCCTTTTCTCCGAGACGCTCATTGGGGGACACAGGACTGTGGGTGTATGCTACTGCCGCTAGGAGGCTGACACTAAGTAAACATAAAAAAAGGTTAGCTCCTCCTCCGCCGTATACACCTCAGCACTGGCCGCAGGCAAACCCAGTTTAGTGCAAAAAGCAGTAGGAGGCTAAAAAATAAATCAGTGCTAATACAGGTACAACATATCCAGAAGTAAATCTACTGATATAGACCCAATCAAATAAAATTAACTTAGAAAACAAAGCCATCTGGCTATAAGGGAGGGAGCTGTGTCCCCCAATGAGCGTCTCGGAGAAAAGGATTTTACGGTGAGTAACACAAAAATCCGTATTTCTCCTTCGTCTCATTGGGGGACACAGGACTGTGGGACGTCCCAAAGCAGTCCCCTTGGGTGGGAAACTGACTCTACAGTGTAATTATACATAGGCATTGCTCATAGGTGCGCTACCGCGCCCTGAAGAATCCTTCTACCCAGGCTAGCATCCGCTGACGCCTGAGTATGGACATTATAATGTTTTGAAAAAGTATGCAAGCTGGACCAGGTTGCAGCCTTACAAACCTGTTCCGCCGAAGCCTGATGCCGAAGAGCCCAGGAGGCACCCACTGCCCTGGTGGAGTGTGCCTTGATTCCTGCGGGAACCACAGCGCCCCTGATACGGTAGGCCTCCTGAATGGTTAACCGTATCCATCTGGCTAAAGTTGACCTAGAGGCAGCGAGTCCCTTCCTGCGACCCTCGGGAAGGATAAACAGCGTGTCCGTCTGCCGAAAGGATGCCGTCCGAGATACATATCTCCTGAGTGCTCTCACCAGATCCAGCGTATGGAGAGCCTTCTCCACTCGGTGCGTCGGAGCTGGACAAAATGAGGGCAAAACAATGTCCTCATTAATATGGAATGAGGACACGACCTTAGGCAAAAAAGGTGGTGCTGGTCTGAGCACCACCTTATCATGATGGAAAAGTAAATACGGAGCTCGACAAGACAGTGCTGCCAGCTCCGAAACCCGCCTTATAGATGTTATAGCTACCAAAAACACCACTTTCCATGACAGGTATGTCAGGGAAACCTCCTGAAGAGGCTCAAATGGAGATTCCTGCAGGACTCCTAGGACCAGATTGAGATCCCAAACCTCTAAGGGAGCCCTGTAGGGGGGTACTATATGGACAACCCCTTGAATAAAGGTCTTAACCTGCAAATTAGACGCGATTCTTCTTTGAAAAAGAACCGACAAAGCTGATATCTGTCGTCTAAGAGTACTTGGAGCTAGACCTGAATCCAGGCCCGCTTGGAGAAAAGACAGAATATTTGGGATTGAAAACAGAAGTGGAGAACAACCCTGTTCCCTGCACCATGCAAAAAAGACCTTCCAAGTACCATGGTAGATACGAGACGAGGTGGGTTTCCGAGCGCTAGCCATTGTAGCAGCGACTTTTTTGGAGAATCCAGCCCTGGTTAGGATCCAAGATTCAACGGCCAGGCCGTCAAACACAGGACCGCTGAGCTCTGGTGGTAGACTGGGCCCTGGGAGAGAAGATCCACGCGTTCTGGTAGACGCCAGGGAGCGTCGGCGAGCAATTGTACCAGCTCTGCGTACCATGGACGACGCGGCCAATCCGGAGCGATTAATATCGCTGGGACCCCCTCTAATTTGATCTTTCTGATCACCCTTGGGAGCAGAGCTATCGGTGGAAACAAGTATGGAAGGTGAAACTGATTCCACGGTAGAACCAGGGCGTCCACTGCAATTGCCTGCGGATCCCGGTACCGGGAGACGAAGTTGGGCACCTTGGCGTTTATCCTGGAGGCCATCAGGTCCACATCTGGGGTTCCCCAGCGTAGGCATATCTGCCGAAAAACCTCGGGATGTAGTGACCATTCCCTGATGCTATCCCTTGACGGCTGAGGAAATCCGCTGCCCAGTTCTCCTTGCCCGGAATGTGGACCGCTGATATCACAGAGTGATTTCTCTCTGCCCAGATCAGAATATGTTTTACCTCGTGCATGGCCGCCCTGCTGCGGGTACCCCCCTGATGATTTATGTATGCCACCGCCGTGGCATTGTCCGATTGAATCCGGACAGGGCAGCCAGCCAGATGATGGTGAAAACTCTTCAGAGCCAGCCGAACGGCTCGGATCTCTAGAACATTGATCGGGAGGGTTGATTCCTGCCGACACCATGTCCCCTGGGCTGTATAGTGACGAAACACTGCTCCCCATCCGAGAAGGCTGGCGTCCGTTGTGACTACCAGCCATTGGACTGGAGGAAAAAATCGCCCTTGGAGGAGAGTGGTGCTGTTCGTCCACCATGTGAGAGTTTGTCTGACCCGCCGGGACAGACGGCACCGAAGATTGAGCGAGTAAGGGCTCCTGTTCCATATCGCCAGAATTGCGTGCTGGAGGGAGCGGAGATGGAACTGGGCAAATGAAATGGCTTCGATTGCCGCCACCATCCTTCCTAGGACCCTCATGCAAAACCGGATGGTGTGAGGAATTGGTTGGCGAAGGACCTGTACCTCCTGACGGAGAACTAGGGCCTTGTCTCGAGGAAGAGTTGTCAACCCTGAGCAGTGTTGAATATCATCCCAAAAAGGTGATTTTTCGAGATGGCACGAGAGACGACTTTTTTAGATTCACCAGCCACCCTAGTCGAGCAAGGGTGTCTAGCGTGATGTTGACACTTTCCTCGCAGGCCTGAAAAGACGGACCTTTGATGAGAAGATCGTCTAAGTATGGCAAGATGACTATCCCTCGGGAGTGCAGAATGGACACAACAGCAGCCATAACCTTTGTGAACACCCTGGGAGCCGTGGCTAGTCCGAAGGGCAAGGCTGCGAACTGAAAATGAAGGTCGCCAATGGCAAACCGAAGAAACCTTTGATGAGGAGGGAATATAGGAATATGAAGATATGCATCCTGAATGTCTATTGACGCTAGAAATTCCCCTTTTCCATGGCTGCTATGACCGAGCGGAGAGACTCCATTCGGAAATGTCGAATCCTGACAAATTGGTTCAGATGTTTTAGATCCAGAATAGGCCTTACAGTGCCGTCCTTCTTGGGTACTATAAACAGATTGGAATAGAACCCTTGACCCTTTTCGACCTCTGGTACCGGAACAATGACCCCGCTGCGCCGAAGAGATTCGACCGCCTTGAATAAGGCGTGAACCTGGAAATCTCTTTTGGGAAGACGGGAGGGAAAAAAATGATTTGACGGAAGGCAGATGAATTCTATTTTGTACCCCGAGGAGACTAACTCTCTGACCCACTCGTCGTGAGTAATTGATAGCCAAGTAGGGCGAAACCAGAGTAAGCGGCCGCCTACTCTGGATGAATTGACCGGATTCCGCCTCCAGTCATTTGTCCGAATATCTTTGGGGTTTAGACCCTCTAGATCTTGGCTGTTGAGATCGCATTCTTCCCAAAGGGTTGGTCTTATAGGAGACCTGGCGATCTCTGGCCTGATTAGGTCGACCTGTGCCGCTGGAGGTGGCTGTCGTGGCCCACCCTGGGTTACGAAAAGCCCTGAACCGAGGCTGAAATTGATGGCGAAAAGGCTGTCTCATCTTTTGCTGAGGAAGGAAACTGCTTTTCCCTCCTGTAGCATCAGATATAAGCTGATCCAGTTTTTTGCCAAATAAACGGCCACTCTGATACGGTAAAGATGTGAGTGACTTTTTTGAGGTTGAGTCTGCTCGCCAAGTTCTTAACCACAAGGATCTCCTGATAGCAATCGCATTAGCAGCAGCTAGAGCTGCGCAATTTGCCGCATCCATGGAAGCGTTAATTAAGAAGTCTCCTGCAAGAGCTATCTGATTAGAAATCTCAGTTACCTCAGACGGCACTTCTATACCGTGGAGAGCTCTATTGAGAGACTCCGACCAGGATATCATGGCCTTAGCAACCCAAGTTGCTGCAAAAGAAGGAGAGAGAGAAGAACCTGATGCCTCAAACACTGAGCGAGCCAAGCTCTCAATTAGACGGTCCGTTGGATCCTTGATCGAGGAACCGTTGGGAATAGAGAGAAGCGTTTTAGACGCCAAACGCGACACAGGAGGGTCGACCGCAGGAGATTCCGCCCACTTCTTCAGAAGCTCGGGAGCAAAAGGATATCTGGTATTAAGGGCCTTTTGTCCTGCAAAGCGCTTGTCCGGTTTTTCTCGGTGGCGCTGTACTAGCTCCTCAAACTCAGGATGAGCGCCAAAAACCTTATGAGTTTGTCTGGCTCGTTTGAAGGACACCTTATGACCGGAGGCCAAGGTGGATTCATCGTCTACTCCCAGGGATTGATTGACAGCTTCAATAAGACTGTCAATTGTCTCCTGACAATTCGGTGCCTCTAAATTGAGGGACCCTTCAGAATCGGAATCTGAATATTGCTCACTTGCCTCCAAAGGTGAGGGAGAGCGAGAAACTGAGCTAAAGGATGCCGAGGCCCCGGACGGCATAGGCGACGCAGTGTGGGTTCGCTTCCCATGCGTCTGCCTGGTAAGAGCGCGGCCCCTGCAGGCCGGAGGTTCCTGAGGCGTAGTCAAGCCAGGTGAACCACTGTCCCTGCTCCTATCGGGAGCTTGAAGGGACTCGATTGCTCTTGTTAATGATGCCACAGATTGGGACAGAGACAGGGCCCACTCCGGGGGACCTGACGCACTGGGCACGGCTATAGGTGAGGGCTCCTGAGCCCGTTCGGAATCACAGGCTTCACAGACACGATTAGTCTGGGCGTGCGGAAAAGGGGACCTACAGGCAATGCATGCTGTATACAGCACCGTGTGAGTCTTAGCCCTTCTGGACATACTGGATCTGTCACAGATTGCCTGCCGCAATGATTTGGATGTGGCGGTACGGTCAGTGGAGCGGAGAGCAGGGGAGCGCAGTGGAGAAGAACAACCAGGCTGGAGGTAGTAGCACTTACCCCAGTCCTGTACCCCAAGCGTCCTTAAACAACGTAATGGTACGTAAACAAAAAACGCCCAAGCTCCAGATTTCAAAAAGAGCGCTTCCCTGTCAGGGAGGCGTCTTCATATAGTCGAGCCTCAGGGGGAAGGGTCGAGAGGCGCGGCCTAATCAGCTGTCCACTTCCGGCCGCGGCCTAGTCTCCGGCAGAAGCCGGGGACTAAATTTGCGGCCGCGGCCTAGCGCCGGCCGAAGCCGCGGCCTAAATTTTTGGCGGTGGCCGCCCGAGAGTCGGGGGGCGGGCCCGCCGGGAAATGACGCTGCCGGGGGCGGAGTCCTAAGACCGCGGCCTACCTTCCGGCCGAAACCGGGTGCCAAATTACAGGCCGCGGCCTAGTCTCCGGCAGAAGCCGGGGACTAAATTTTCGCCAGAGGCCTAGCGCCGGCAAAAGCCGGGAGCTAAATTTTCGGCGGAGGCCGCCCAGGAGTCGGGGGGCGGGCCGCCGGAAGCTGATGCACCCTTTAGGGGGCGGACTTGAGCCGGGGACTTGCCTGTTCCTGGCTGAAGCCAAGCTGCGTGACCACCTCACAAGAAAACGCCGGCTCCCAGTTTCCAGCAACTTTCATGGCCCCCTCCATGTTCTTGGTAATGTTTAATGATTCTCTCATCCGTCTTCGGCCGGAGATTGTTTCTCTATGCATGCTTGCAGTAGATGTGAAGATTAGAGGGGGGCTTGCAGGAAAAAAAGTGGGACGGTGCAGGCACCCTAACTCCATCACCCCTTCAGGGGGTGAGGAGAGGGACCGTCCGCCTCCTTGCAGCACCGCAGTCCAGCATTGGTGGTGCAGTGGGGGCCGCACGGACTATCTCCTGCCTCTGTACAGCCTAGGGTTTCAATACCTTAGGGTGGTCAGGGCTGAGTCCGGCATTTATGTCCCACGTTGCGGGAGAGGATACGTTGGAGGCTTTACTCCACGTGCTCGCCCGTTGATGGTTTGGGGAGATCGGACCCTTTCAATAGGATCCGTCGCCCCTATCTCATCTTCGTGGGAAGAAAAAAAAAAAAAATGGTCTGGAGAAAACCAGACGTGTGCCTCCATCAGACACTAAGCATGAACTGGGTTTGCCTGCGGCCAGTGCTGAGGTGTATACGGCGGAGGAGGAGCTAACCTTTTTTTATGTTTACTTAGTGTCAGCCTCCTAGCGGCAGTAGCATACACCCACAGTCCTGTGTCCCCCAATGAGACGAAGGAGAAATAATGTGGCTGAATCAGTGTGAACACCCTCTTATAATTCATCATAAATAGTGGTCAGTATACAGCTGCCATCATTTAAAGTGATTCTGATAAAGTTTAGCTGTTTGAGTAGAATTTTCCTGACATTTTCTTTGTTGCATTTTATGAAGAAGCCATGGTCCATAAACAGCTTACAACACAGCAAATGGATCTCATTGCTGAAAGTCAGGAGAAGAGTACAAAAACATTCCCAAGTCATTAGATATACCATTGAACACTGTGAAGACGGTCATTCAGAAGTGGCTTAAATTTGACATTACCTAGAGCTAGAATTCCCTCAACAACTAATGAAAAGACAATAATAAAATTGGTCCAGGAGGCTGCCAAGAGGTCCACAGCAACATTAAAGGAGCTGTAGAAACTTCTTGCAAGCACTGACTGTCTACTGCATGTGACAAAAGTCTCCCAAATTCTTCATATGTCTGGCCTGTGGGGTATGGTGGCAAGACCGAAGCTTTTTCTTACAAGGAAATATATTCAAGCCTGGCTATGTTCTGCAAAAAACCCACATTAAGTCTGCCAAAATTATGTGGGAAAACGTGTTATGGTCTGAAAAGACAAAGGTTGAATTCTTTGGCCATTCCAAAAGGTAAGTTTGGCAAAAAGGCAACAATGTGCATCACCAAAAGAACACCATACCCACAGTGAAACATGGTGGAGGCAGCATTAAGCTCAGGGCTTCTTATTTCCATAGTTTGGACAGGGGCTTTATTCAAGGTGGAGAGAATTATGAACCGTTCCAAATATCAGTCAACTTTGCCTCAAGAACTTCAGGCTGCTGCTAAAAAGCTGAAGAGGAATTTCACCTTTCAGCATGACAACGACCCTAAGCATACCTCCAAAACAACTAGTGTATGGTTTCGCTAGGAGATGATCAAAATTTTGAAATGGCCCAGCCAGAGATCAGACCTAAAACGAACTGAAAATCTGTGGGTTAAACTAAAAAGAGGGCTGTACACAGGAGACGTCCTCACAATCTGACAGATTTGGAGTGCTACTGCAAGGAAGAGTACTCCTACCAAAAAGTTGTTATAAATTCAAAAGGGTACTACAACAACATATTAATTTAAGGGTGTGCATATTTATTGAAAAAAAGAGGTGGGATTGTTCAGTTCGATCCAAATTGGTTAAAATTAGCACTACATTTGAAACGTATAAAATTCATAGTGGATTGGTGAAAAGATACTGGTCATCAACACGTTATGCATTCTTAATCATGATGAAATACATGGTACATGCAATTTCATCCTAATTAAGAACGCATACGCGTCTGAAATGCATCGGTGTCACTACCCTGTCACCACACTTCTATGACCTTTAAATGACTGAAATAACGTGACAATTTTATCCTATTTGGGTCGAGTTGGACAATCCCACCTCTTTTTTCAATCAATCACCACCTTACAATAGTTTCTGCTCCAGGCTTGCTGGAAACCTAGGTGACTTCCTTTTCCAACTTTATGTTTATTTTAAGCAACCACATAAGTTCTTTATTGTTCTTTTTCCACCCAAAAAAGATTTAATTTATTTTTCAGCTGAATTGTACAGATTATGGGTGGAAAAAGTTCTCAAATTATTCACCTTAGTATGGTTGTCTTTACGAGACAAAATGGGCATTTTAAAAGGGGTGTGTAGACTTTTTACATCTACTGTAGACACCTATGAGATAGATTTTATGGACCGAATCCGCATGCAGCCTGCCAACCAGATAAACAGTGACATCCTAAAGAGTTTGACAGGTTCTTCCTCATAGGCCATGTTCTCATGAATATACTCCATCAACATAACCCACCAGCTGTACTGTGTAGCTGTTAGATGTGCGCATGAAACAAGCCAAATAATGTTTTCCAGGAAATAATAAATAGGCCCCAAGAAACAATAAAATCATGCCATCTAAAGATGAAACCCTGGTGACATGTACCCACAGAAAAAGCGAGAAAGACATACTTTCCATTTTCTTCGAGCAGCAAACTTCTTGAATTTCTCCATGTTCACCGCGGAGGCTTTTCTGCTCAATGCTTGTTGTGTATCTTTAGGCTGTAACAAGTTTACAAAGAGTCAGCACAGTTGCGACTTCGACCCATTGGAGGGTTTTATTTAAAGCATTTGGAGAATAAAAGTCCTCACAATAGATGTAATCACACTGCGGTGTTTTTGTAAGCAATAAAAGCGCTAAAGTGAAAGAGATGACAGAGCGGGAATAGGAGCAGAAGTGAGAGATTTATGTGCTTTATTCGGTGTCGGCAATGAGACTTCAGGGGCACGAATGTAGGCCAGTTATTACCACCGCAATAAGCTGCAAGGTAAGATGGAGTTCAGCTTCTCCCAGGATGGAAGTGAAAAGAACGCTGCCACTTAGGAAAATTAACTCCATCAATAACGCTGCACTGTACGGTACAAGATTCATACCGTACCCAGCATAACCCTTCCTGCGCAATATTAGTACAGCTTTCCAGCTTCCTATACTTACATGTGCAGCTACAAAGTGAATTTAACTCTGTTGTGAAGTAGACAAATGCTCCTTCTGGAGATGGCTGAGCACAATATGACATGCCACGAGTTGATCTCCACCAAAGTACAGTATGTTTTCCTATTGAGCATTATGGCAGACATCTTCTGGAAGATCAACATAGCACCTGTTGCCTGCCCGGCCAATCTACCAGCACACAACTGACATGTTTCACATGGCGGGATACTCACACAATCTTTCCATGCTGCTCATCACTGCTGGTATTCCTTAGGTACCAATTAGTGTGATACCTTAGACACTAGGTCAGTGACCATCTGTTCATAAAAACTTGTCAGGGGTTAGACGAGGGCTCTGTGAGCTTGGCACCTACGCTTTTCTGAGCATCTTTCCCTATGGGGTTAAGCTTGACGATCTCTACATCTCCAATCTAATGTGAACAGACCTAGTATAATTTTACCATTTTCAATATTCAGTTGTGAATTATGTTGTACATGTACTCAGAATGTAATCCATGAGATTTACTGATCAATCTTTCTGAGACAGCATTTTTGTAATGATGAGCCTCAGCCAGGCTTGTGGCGCATACCACTTCCTAACCCAGAGTATTTCCCTTTTGGAAAAGTTCTCTGCTCCATGCAGCCAAATGCCTTAGCCGTGCTACAGGCAAACCAATGGGAAATGTTTCATCGTACATACAGTGAGGCAAACCAGGCAATTACATAAAATTAGCTACAAACAGGTTTTATTTTTGCAAAACAAACAATTTATTTCAATAGACATCATGGAATACTACACGGGATCTTGACGATAATTAGCAATCTCACATACAGACACGTTAGCATACGAATGAAAATTACTGTAGTTACTGCTCCTACCTTAATCCATGGGTGATGCAAACTATCTTCAATGGTCATCCTCTTCCTTATAGAATAAATAAGATAATATTGTTACATGGATTAATAATTATTGATAATTTGGTTGCTACACTGTATTACTAGTTAAAGATATGTACACTGTACATATTCCCTTATCACATGTGCTAACTCTGTATTAGAGAGGAGCAAAAAGGTTTGGAGGATCGTGGTCCAGCGGCCACGTCGATAGTCTGTGTTTCCGGGACCAGAGCCCTGCAAATCTCCTTGAACCTGCCGGCATCTCTTTAGATTAGAAGCCCTGGCAAGAGGTTATCATTGCGGCATGAAGTACACACGACACAGCGCCGGGCATACTAATCGTAAGAGGTACCGGGGATGCCAGCAGGTAGGAGGATCTCTGCAGGGCTCTGGTCTAGCGCCTATACACTACCGACATGGCTGCTGGGCCAGAGTCCTTTTTTATCTAAATATACAATATGGGGCACGTGGACCACTGAGCAAGTTGGCACAAATAGGTTTGAAAACTCACCATCTTAACCCTCAAAATGATACCACAACAACAACTATTTACATAGGAAGCAAAATAAACTGTCTCCCTCACATGACCGGCATTGTGCTTGCTGTGGAAATACCCTTCTTCAGATGTACGGAGGCGTAAATATATGTTTCTATGTTCTTAGAACTGAAATGCCTAAAAGTAGTTTTACATACATTGAAATTGATCTCTGCCATACAATGAGGCGAACTATGTATCTCCAGGAATTTCTAACATATTCCGATATTCCCATGTTTGTTCTAAACATGGGTCATTTTATGATTGTATTACACAATATTCTAGATTAGAACATGAAAGTCTCTGACAATAAACTTCCAAGCTAAACAAAAGCCCTGGATGGATTTCTCTTCTCACAATGTATCTATTATTTCTTATCTCTAAGTAGCTTAAAATAGAGAAAACCAGCGCCCATAAAAGCCCAGTTTGGGCTTGTCACCAGTTTTTACCCCAGACACGTGGGGCTGCAAAAGTGATTGAATATAAATTGATAGTTTACCCTTTTATTGCTCCATTAGTTGGCATTGATCTTCTTCAGGACACTAAAAAACAGGTGACAGGCGCTAAAAGAGCTGTAATGCCCGATATTTCCTTCTGTCACTTTGCAAAAATGTTGAGAAAAGTTAGAAAGAATTGTCAAAAATAAACAAAAGCCCAAAAAATAAAAGGGCTAATATTTCTGGGGCATTTTTTTGTATTTTATATTAAAAAGGAGACACTTTGACCTTTCTCCGGTCAGGTAACACCATTTCCAAGAGTAACTACCGTAGATTTTATCTTATTGTTAATAACTTTATCCAGCACTGAAAGTTATGAAACATTGCAAATCAATTTATTATGGGATTTGTATTTTATAGCATGCAAGTGGCTTCCAAACCCTTGCTTTTTTCTAGTCTATTTGCCAGCCTTCAGTTGAGTAGATATTGGCAGGGCGAACGTATAATTGTTGCAACAGGAGCCCAAGAATTAAGGGGGTCACATCCATCTCCAAAGCAGGTGGAATTGTGCATTATGATGAGCTTCTGGACAGCAAAGGGCCCATATACTGTTCTGGTACAGGGGCCCTCTTCTGTCTGTTACCTCCACTGGATATCAGAACGTACTACATAGGAGTACCGATGATGGCAGTGAAAGGGTCAGCCCCGGTTTCCAAATGAATGCTATGTTTATCAGAACAATCTGCTGCAGCAGTACAGTCATGGCCAAAAGTTTTGAGAATGACACAAATATTATATTTTCACATGATCTGCTGCCCTCTGGTTTTTATGTGTGTTTGACAGATGTTTTTATCACAGACAGAAATATAATAATTGCAAACATATGAGTAACAAAAGCTTATATTGACAGTTAGAATGAGTTAATGCAGCAAGTCAATATTTGCAGTGTTGACCCTTCTTCTTCAGGACCTCTGCAATTCTCCCTGGCATGCTCTCAATCAACTTCTGGACCAAATCCTGACTGATAGCAGTCCATTCTTGCACAATCAATGCTTTCATTTTGTCAGAATTTTTAGGTTTTTGTTTGTCCACCCGTCTCTTGATGATTGACCACAAGTTCTCAATGGGATTAAGATCTGGGGAGTTTCCAGGCCATGGACCCAAAATCTCTATGTTTTGTTCCCTGAGCCATTTAGTTATCACCTTTGCTTTATGGCAAGGTGCTCCATCATGCTGGAAAAGGCATTGTTGATCGCCAAACTGCTCTTGGAGGGTTGGGAGAATTTGCTCTTGG
The DNA here is from genome assembly GCA_033576555.1 of Oophaga sylvatica. NCBI lineage: Eukaryota > Metazoa > Chordata > Amphibia > Anura > Dendrobatidae > Oophaga > Oophaga sylvatica. Next base: position 687,949,349 of record JARQOD010000001.1, on the reverse strand, counting down.
AGGACATTCTGGTACCATTCTTTATTCATGGCTGTGTTTTTAGGCAAGACTGTGAGAGAGCCGATTCCCTTGGCTGAGAAGCAACCCCACACATGAATGGTTTCAGGATGCTTAACAGTTGGCATGAGGCAAGACTGGTGGTAGCGCTCACCTTGTCTTCTCCGAATGAGGCGTTTTCCTGATGTCCCAAACAATCGAAAAGGGGATTCATCAGAGAAAATAACTTTACCCAGTCCTCAGCAGTCCACTGCCTGTACCTTTTGCAGAATATCAGTCTGTCCATGATGTTTTTTCTGGAGAGAAGTGGCTTCTTTGCTGCCCTCCTTGAGACCAGGCCTTGCTCCAAGAGTCTCCGCCTCACAGTGCGTGCAGATGCACTCACACCTGCCTGCTGCCATTCCTGAGCAAGCTGTGCATTGCTGGTAGCCCGATCCCGCAGCTGAAACACTTTTAAGAGACGGTCTGGCTCTTGCTGGTCTTTCTTGGGCGCCCTGAAGCCTTTTTGGCAACAATGGAACCTCTCTCCTTGAAGTTCTTGATGATGCGATAGATTGTTGACTGAGGTGCAATCTTTCTAGCTGCGATACTCTTCCCTGTTAGGCCATTTTTGTGCATTGCAATGATGACTGCAAGTGTTTCTTTAGAGATAACCATGGTTAACAGAAGAGAAACAATGATGCCAAGCACCAGCCTCCTTTTAAAGTGTCCAGTGGTGTCACTCTTACTTAATCATGACAGATTGATCTCCAGCCATGTCCTCATCAACACCCACACCTGTGTTAATGGAGCAATCACTGAAAAGAGGTTAGCTGGTCCTTTTAAGGCAGGGCTGCAATGATGTTGAAATGTGTTTTGGGGGATAAAGTTCATTTTCTAGCCAAATATTGACTTTGCAAGTAATTGCTGTTAAGCTGATCACTCTTTATAACATTCTGGAGTATATGCAAATTGCCATTAGAAAAAGTGAAGCAGTAGACTTTGTAAAAATTAATATTTGTGTCATTCTCAAAACTTTTGGCCATGACTGTACTCCAAAGTGATTTGCAAAGTTTCATAACTTCCATGCTGGGCAAAGTTAATACAAATAAAACAAATGTTTAGTTATTTTTAAAGGCCCAACCATTAGACAGTATTATAAGAAATGGACTGACACTGCGCTTACAGCTAAGTGGGAAGGCAAATTGGCAGTTCTTTCCACATCGCCTGTTGCAATATTAATCAGCCTTTTTCTAAAAAGTGGTAAAGAGCCTAAAAAAAGCAAAACTTACTTTGGGTCCTTGACAAGAAGTCGCCGTATAAAATCTTTGGCCAAACCACTTGTGTTGCTAAAAAACTCATCTTCAAATTCGTAACTAACAGCAGAAATATTAGCCAAAGTCTCTTGTTTGGTGTCACCAAGAAACGGGGAAGCACCACTCAACCTGGACAGACCGAAACAAAATTAGTTAGCCATTTTCTTCATACTTTTCAATAAGGTAACCATTCAAAATGCTTTTCCCTATATGCAATTTGGAAGATCACAAAACACGAGAAATGGGTAAGACTAAGTCATCGTGCAGTTTAAAGAGCAGTTTTTAAAGGGAATCTGTCAGAAAGACCGTTCACCCCCCAAACTATCTATATGTGCATGTAGCTCAAATCCAGCAATACCTTTACATGGCCAGTCTGTTTCTCCATTGCTGGGAACCTGTGCTTCAATTGATATGCCTATAGCTATAGTAGATCTGAAGCCTGTGTCGCTCCAGCTCTGAACTGCCTCTTCCTGCTTGAGCAATCGCTCCTTTGCCTGAAGTCACACTGCATAGAAGCGGTCAATCAGGCAGGAGGCGGCGGCGCTGGGTGGGGAATAGAGCTGGAGTGACAGAGGCTTCAGAGCTCCAGCCTCATTTGCATATCAAATCCAACGCTTTCTCAGCAAGAGAAGAGACTGGTCATATAAAGGTATTGCTGGACTTGTGGACTACATGTGCCTATAAATTCTTGGAGGGGGGTGGCAAATTCTGCTCACAGGATTCCTTTAAGCCAAACCAAGTACTTTATTTAAAAGGACTTTGCACATGATGTCTTTTAGGAGCATAATCACTGAGTATTTCAAGCAGAAGACACTTGCTGGTGATGTTTTTCCTGCAGCATCTTTCTTAGTGCTTTTTTTACAGTGGCTTTGCCGCCGTTATTTTTTCTATTCTGTGTATAGATAGTTAACGGCTTTCAAGCGGCAGTCGCCTTAAGAATGGTCAGGTCACTTCTTTTATCTCCTTTCCGGCTTTGGAAGCATGAAGTTTTTAAAACAAGCTCAAAAAGCCGGAAAGATGAACAGAAAGCCAGTGCATATGCTCTTTCTTTTGATCCTTTTGTGCTTTGTCAGGAGGGCCTCCTGAGCGGACGCGCCTGAAAAAGACATTGGGTATACATACACCAAGTCTCTGTCCTCCACTTTTGCCTTTGACTGAAATAACAACATAATAAAGTGCAAGTATATTTCCAGCCCCGTTCAGTTCTCAAGATTCAAATGCTGAAAGTATATTGTAGAAAATATAATGCAATGTTGAAATACATTAACAAGTGTACATCTAGGCTTAAGCCCCGTCTCACATAGCGATACACCAGCGATCCCGACAACGATCAGGATCGCTGGTGTGTCGCTACATGATCGCTGCTGAGCTGCCAAACAGGCAGCTCAGGCAGCGATCAGCACAGCGACACTGCGGGTAACATCGCTTAGTTGCCCGCAGTGTACGTTGGATACCAGCCCGCTGGTGCAGGGAGCTGGTAACCAAGGTACACATCGGGTTTCCAGGCACAGCCCCACGCCTGCGCGCCTGGAAACCCGCTGTGTACCTTGGTTACCAACGGATCGCTGGTCTCCCGCCTGTCACACGCAGCGTTGCGTGCCTGTCAGCGGGAGACCAGCGATCAAAAAAATGTCCAGGACATTCAGCGACGATCAGCGATACCCAGCAGGGGGGCTGATCGTCGCTGAATGTCACACACAGCGATATCGCTGGGGAGATCGCTGCTGCGTCACAAAACTAGTGACTCAGCAGATCGCTGTGTGAGACGGGGGCTTTAGTTAAAAATTTCCATCCAGCTTGTCAAAATGGTGCAAATATCAAACTGTTCATAAACTGTATATATCAAACTGTTCATAACTTGTATACTTGTTTCAAATTTTTGAATAATAAGCACAGAAAATCAGCAACGAGGCACTGGAGAATGCAACAAAGCCACAAGTACAAGGTGTATGACCAATTCTGCATGGATTATATGGCAAGCTGCACATTTCCAGACGCCTTACATGGGGCACAGTTCTTCAGAATTTTTGTTACGTGTTGGAATACTGACATTGAAAGTAATACAAGCGGATTTAGCGCAGATTGGAAGTCTGTTTCCACTGAATGAGAGCCTGTATTTATTTCTATGAAACATAAAAAAAGCAAAAACACAATCGCTGCTGTAAACAAATAAGGTACTTACAGAATATATGTTATTACGCCAATACTCCTAGAAAAAGACAATGAAAGAAAAAAAAATAGTGAGTGAGCCACTACGAAACGGAAGTGCTGTACTTGTTTCAATGCAAACACCAGCTAGTCAGCAGGTTCGGCCAAAACTGTTGGCTTACTGTCAACTACAGTGTACGGCACATTTTGTTAAGCATCTTGCCCTTTAGGCTTGGCACTATATAACAACTACTTACAATAACACTGTGTAATACGTTTTCTGTTGTGTTCCTGTGCGACATTTGCAATGCTCTTGCACTATTCTACATGGCTGACACAATACAGGGGACTTACCACATATCTGACTCCAAACCAAGTGGCTCATAGTTTACAATTTCTGGAGCTGTCAATAAAATAATGCAGGACAAGTGAGGACACAAATTGGAGAAAAAAAACATGAACTTTTTAAACTAAGGAATAGTCACTTACCAACAAACTCAGGAGTACCAAATATATTCTTAAATTCATTTCCGGTATCAATTTTGTGAGCCAAACCAAAATCGATTATCTTAATACGAGGCTTGGGTGAAGTCCTATCGAGCAGCATGATGTTTTCCGGCTAGGCAGAAATAAAAACAGATTACTATTCAAAGGGTTAAAGCAAACCTGTCACATCGCAGATGCTGTCCAATCTGCAGGTGGCACGATATGGAGCACAAGAAACTGAGCAGATTGATATTTAGCTATTTGGGAAAAGAGTCGGAACAACTAGTGATTTACATATCAATATTTCTGACAGTCAAGTGGGCGGTCCTACTCACTGATAGTGTTTCCTGTGTGCACCACCTATACAAAAAAGGCAGGCAGTCACTGAATAGCACTGCCCACTTGACTGATAGGGATTTCACTTAATAAATCACTATTTATGATGGATCTACAGTTTCAAAGTGATAGGTTCCCTTTAACAGCTGACAAACAGCATGGTGTTATACTGACACACGTTCAGTGTTATTTACTCAGAAATATCAGCGCAATCTACTAGTTTTACCGATATCCAACATTCATAAGTTATTGTACATGCTGGTAAATAGTCTCTACCTTGAGATCAAAGTGAGCAATCTGCAGCGAGTGAAGGTAATTGACGCCATTCAAAATCTGCTTGAGAAACTCTGTGGCTTCCTCTTCTGTCAAGGATTCTTTCTCCGCAAGAAAGTCAAACAGCTCTCCACCCGCAACCCTGGTGATCGAGAGTATACAATGAGTTACGTAAGGAAATCGGGCCATGATGAAGAAATAAAATCAAAGAATATAAATCATGTACGTGTCGCAGTTAATAGAAATTTTTTATATATATATACCGCCATAGCGACAATATATACGAAAAAAAATAATGCCTTTATAATTCTTATCTACTATATAATTGTCTTATCCCGTCTGTCTGTCTGTCTAGGAAATCCCGCGTCGCTGATTGGTCTGGCCGCGGCCAATTAGCGACGCAGGGCTAACTCTGCCCATGTGGTCATGTGACTCACCAACTGCCCATGATGTACTGAACATGTTTTGTCAGTCACAGTGTCTGATGTACTTCTGTCATGTTTACTGAACACGGGTAATACACAGTGACATGAGGTAATACACAGGTGACATGAGGTAATACACAGTAATATGAGGTAATGCACAGTAACATGAGATAATACACAGTAATATGAGGTAATGCACAGTAACATGAGATAATACACAGTAATATGAGGTAATACACAGTAATGTGAGGTAATACACAGTGACATGAGGTAATACACAGTAACATCAGCGACGCAGGGCAAACTCCGCCCATGTGGTCATGTGACTCACCAACTGCCCATGATGTAGTGAACATGTTTTGTCAGTCACAGTGTCTGATGTACTTCTGTCATGTTTACTGAACACGGGTAATACACAGTGACATGAGGTAATACACAGGTGACATGAGGTAATACACAGTAATATGAGGTAATGCACAGTAACATGAGATAATACACAGTGACATGAGGTAATACACAGTGACATGAGGTAATACACAGTGACATGAGGTAATACACAGTAACATCAGCGACGCAGGGCAAGCTCCGCCCATGTGGTCATGTGACTCACCAACTGCCCATGATGTACTGAACATGTTTTGTCAGTCACAGTGTCTGATGTACTTCTGTCATGTTTACTGAACACGGGTAATACACAGTGACATGAGGTAATACACAGGTGACATGAGGTAATACACAGTAATATGAGGTAATGCACAGTAACATGAGATAATACACAGTAATATGAGGTAATACACAGTAATGTGAGGTAATACACAGTGACATGAGGTAATACACAGTAACATCAGCGACGCAGGGCAAACTCCGCCCATGTGGTCATGTGACTCACCAACTGCCCATGATGTAGTGAACATGTTTTGTCAGTCACAGTGTCTGATGTACTTCTGTCATGTTTACTGAACACGGGTAATACACAGTGACATGAGGTAATACACAGGTGACATGAGGTAATACACAGTAATATGAGGTAATGCACAGTATCATGATTTAATACACAGTAATATGAGGTAATACACAGTAATATGTAATACACAGGTAACATCTACTATATAATTGTCTTATCCCGTCTGTCTGTCGGTCTGTCTGTCCAGGAAATCCCACGTCGCTCATTGGTCCGGCAGCGACCAATCAGCGCCGCGGGATTTCACAAAAAAAATGGCAGCCGTTAACGGCTCATCTGCGGGACGGAGGTCAGCAGCGAGGCAGCGGGGAGATGACCGGCGCGAGGCACTCATCTCCCGACCGCTAGCAGCAGAAGGACCTTGACCGACGGGGCCGCTGACCTCCATGCGGAAGGGAGGACCGGGATACTTCTGCTGCGAGTGCCCGCTCATGTCCCGGGTTCTCGCAGCGGAAGTACCCGCACAGGCAGCGGCGCTGACATCCATGTGGCTAGGATGTCAAGAGAGGACCGGGAGCGGCGCTGCGGGTCGGGATACTTCTGCTGCTCATATCCCGTGTTCTCGCAGCGGAAGTAGACGCATAGGCAGCGGCGCTCTCCGGTCCTCACAATACAATTCGATGATTGGTCGCGGTCTTTCACCGCGACCAATCAACGATCTTGCCACTAAACTTAAACACCACTGTGTTGATTGGTCGCGGACGCTGCCCGCGACCAATCACCGATTTGGGCGCCACATTTAAATAGCGTCCGCAACAAATCAGAACATTCTTTGTCCCAGCGTGAAAAGGAACAAATCTACAGACAAACCCGCCCCCAAGCCGTCATTCACTGTGGTACACGAAACAAAATACCCCTGGCTGCAGCAGCAAATAGTCGTCATGTCAGCGGAAACAACAGCCGGCTGCAGCCGGGAAAATTACGTGCTAGCTGTGCGTCGTCTGCGATGTTGTCACAAGCACTATTCACAACGTGACGTCATAACAAAATTCATTCGGTGCCCTGGAGAGATACATAGTAACGTTAATTTAAAGTAGTGCACAACCCATTTAAACACTGCTTCACTGCTTAGGCGCGAACGGTCGGCCGCATACATATTCTAGAATACCCGATGCATTAGAATCGGGCCACCATCTAGTATATATATATATATATATATATATATATATATATATATATATATATATAAAATTGAATGTGTGTGTGTGTGTGTGTGTGTGTATCACCAACCAATCACCAAGCATCTTTCAGAGCTGTTTAAAAGTAGCTGAGCTGTGATTGGTTGCTATGAGCAACAGTTCTCCTTGCAACCAATCACGAAGCATCTTTCATTTCACCAGAGGTGTTTAAAAGAAGCTGAGAGGTGATTGGTTGCTATGAGCAACAGTTTTCTCACTCCTCGACAACACTTCAGCAGACAGTGACTGGGTGGTTCTGACCCCAGGGTCTCTTAAAGGGATCATTGGTATGGAAGACAGGGCAATTCCACTCAGCGCTCTGGTTCCGACACCAGGCCTCTCTTAAAGGGATCTCCGGTATGGAAGTTAGGGCCATTCCACTCAGCGCTCTGGTTTTGACCCCAGGCTGACGGGATGATGTGGGATATTAGGGGTAGTAGTCCGGTTGCTGTGGCTGACGGGATGATGTGGGATTTTAGGGGGAGTAGTCCGGTGGCTCTGGCTGACGTGACGATGTGGGATATTAGGGGTAGTAGTCCGGTGGCTCTGGCTGACGGGACGATGTGGGATATTAGGGTAGTAGTCCGGTGGCTCTGGCTGACAGGACGATGTGGGATATTAGGAGTAGTAGTCTGGCGGCTGTGACGGGATGATGTGGGATATAAGGGGTAGTAGTCCGGTGGCTCTGGCTGACGGGATGATGTGGGATATTAGGGGTAGTAGTCCCGTGGCTCTGGCTGACGGGACGATGTGGGATATTAGGGGTAGTAGTCCGGTAGCTCTGGCTGACAGGATGATGTGGGATATTAGTGGTAGTAGTCCGGTGGCTCTGGCTGATGGGATGATGTGGGATATTAGGGGTAGTAGTCCCGTGGCTTTGGCTGACGGGATGATGTAGGATATTAGGGGTAGTAGTCCGGTGTCACGGGTGTGTCGCGGCGGAGATCGTCGCGATTGCACACCCTGACTTCGCACAGCTGAGTTTCTGGTGCTGGGTGTTTTTCGGCACTGAGGGAGTTAATTCTTTCTCTCTCGGTGCTGGACTGACCAGCCTCGCCCAGCTGCGATTGATGTTTTGTTAATTAGCTTCCTTCATATACCTGCTGGTCTGCTGGGGAAGTTGCCGGTGAAAGCATTCATTCAGACCAGCAGAGCGGATCTTTTCTGAGAAGACTTAAGCTAAGAGTGCCTGTTGTGGTTTTTCCTCTCCTCGCTTATTGTTTATCTCCTTAACCTTTTGTGTTCCTCTGTAGTGGAAGTTTTGTATGCAAGGCAGTGTTTTCTTTACCCCTTGTCTGTCTCGTTTGTCTTAGACTGTGTGTAAGCTGTGACTTGCCCATTCCCTGTGGTGGTAATCAGGGTCCTTCTCAGGACTAGATTACAGTGGTCAGGGATCTACAGGAGACAGGGTTACGCTGGCGGCCTGGACCTCTGTACCATTAACAGTACCTCCAGGTAGAGGGACTAGTCAGGACCCCAGTTCAGGGTCAGCATAGACCCCGGTCCACCTCTATCCTGAGACAGCATGACACGTACACAGTATAGACCCACAATACATAGGATATTATGTCAGGTAAGACATTGCTGGCAGATACTATGTATACATATTGATATTTTCTATTATATGAAATATTGAATGTTGTCACATTAGATATATGTTACTATCATAGAATATATCTGTTATACGTCGTGACATTTTCACCGGCCACTTTAAAAGATTCTCCCCAGCTACCATGGATTCAGTAGCCCAGTTAGCTCAGCAGTTGCAGAGTTTGTCCATGGAGCTGACGGACGTTAAGTCCAAGGTTTTGTACCCACGGGAGCAAACCAGATCTGAACCTAAAGTAGCTCTCCCGGACAGGTTCACTGGTGGGCGGGACAAATTTTTTACCTTCCAGGAGGCATGTAAATTATATTTTCGGCTACGGCCTCAGTCTTCGGGGAGTGAAGATCAGAGGGTGGGAATTGTCATCTCGCTCTTACAAGGGGACCCTCAATCCTGGGCGTTCTCTCTTCCTCCGGACTCCCCGGCTCTCCAGTCAGTAGATCGATTTTTTACAGCCCTGGGTCTGGTATATGATGACCCGGATCGGGTCTCCCTTGCTGAAATGAAGTTACGTAAGATACAGCAGGGAGATCGTCCGGCGGAGGAATTTTCTTCTGAGTTCCGTAGATGGGCCACAGATACTCAGTGGAATGACCCAGCTCTTAGGAGCCAGTTTTGTCAAGGATTATCTGACAAATTAAAAGATGTGTTGGCTCAGTATGATTCTCCCCCGTCACTGGAGGCCGCTATGGCCCTTGCTATTCGCATTGATAGACGGCTTCGGGAGAGGTGCGAGGTAACTCCGCTCCCTGTGAGGACTCCACCTTCTACTATAGTCCCTTATATTGAGGTTCCCCTGGTTTGTTCTGAGGAGCCTATGCAGTTAGGAGGGACATCGTTTCGAGGGAGGGGATCAGCGGTGCGCCGCAAGACAGGAAAGTGTTACTTCTGCGGGAGAAAGGGACATTTTGTTGGGGGGTGTCCATCCCGTACTTTGCTGAGCAAGGAGTCGCCGGAAAACTGTTGATCCCAGGTTGTGTGGTGGACGACAATCTGGGAGTATGTATTTCGTCCCCAAGTCCGTCTCAGTTTCTCGTACCAGCGGAGGTGGTGGTAGGTACGAGAACTGAGAGGATTTCTGTTCTTCTGGATAGTGGGGCCGCGGCTAATCTGGTGGACGCTCGGTTTGCCCAGGTGCAAGGTATGCAACTGAGTGTATTGGCCAAACCTATCCCTATATTCTCTATTGACGCCAGGCCTCTCGGTCAAGGTAGCTTTGTGCAAGCCGTGCATAACCTAGACCTTCGAGTGGGGGCAATACATAAAGAACTATTGTTTTGTTATGTGTTGGAGGGCCTTCCCACTCCTATTGTGTTGGGACTTCCTTGGTTAACTAAACATAACCCAGTTATTAATTGGCAATCCAGAGAGATAAGCCAGTGGGGTGAATTTTGCAATAGTAACTGCATGAACACGGTCATCGGTGCGGTCGTGCCTAGATCCTTACCTCCTTTTCTGGAGGACTTTGAGGATGTGTTTTCAGAGGAAGGGTGTCAAGAATTACCTCCTCATCGAGCGTATGACTGTGCTATAAAATTGCTTCCTGATGCTAAGTTACCAAAATCTAGGTTATATAACCTTTCTGGTCCTGAGAGGCAAGCTATGAAGGATTATATTTCGGAAAGTCTGGCCAAGGGGCATATTAGACTTTCATCTTCCCCAGTGGCCGCGGGGTTCTTTTGTGAAGAAAAAAGATGGAGGCCTACGCCCTTGCCTGGATTTCCGTGAGCTTAATCGGATTACGGTCCGAGATCCGTATCCGCTCCCACTTATTCCTGATCTCTTCAATCAGATTGTGGGCGCCAAATGGTTCTCTAAGTTGGATCTCAGGGGGGCGTATAATCTGATTAGGATAAAGGAGGGGGATGAGTGGAAGACGGCGTTTAACACTCCGGAGGGACATTATGAGAACCTTGTCATGCCTTTCGGTCTGACTACTGCCCCGTCGGTGTTTCAACATTTTGTTAATGACATCTTTCGCCACCTAGTGGGACAGTTTGTTGTCATTTATCTAGATGACATCTTAATTTACTCGCCGGATCTTGTGTCTCATCAGGAGCATGTGAGACAGGTGTTGCAGATCTTGCGAGACAATAAACTGTACGCCAAATGGGAGAAGTGTGTATTCGCCGTACAAGAACTTCAGTTTTTAGGATTCCTGGTGTCAGCTTCCGGTTTCCGTATGGACCCTGGGAAAGTGAAGGCTGTGCTTGAATGGGATCGGCCAGAGGATCTTAAAGCACTGCAGCGTTTCCTGGGGTTTGCTAACTACTACCGGAAATTTATTCGTAATTTCTCATCCGTTGTCAAACCTCTCACTGACATAACAAAAAAAGGGACGGATTTTTCTAGGTGGTCTGACAAAGCTTGTCAAGCATTTTCCTCCTTGAAAAAATGTTTTGCTTCAGCACCCATACTCATCCAACCTGATGCATCACAACCGTTCATTGTGGAGGTAGACGCATCTGACGTAGGAGTGGGTGCGGTATTATCTCAAGGTCCGTCCCCTGGTAAATGGCATCCGTGCGCTTTCTTCTCTAAAAAATTGTCGTCCGCCGAGAGGAATTATGATGTCGGCAATAGGGAACTCTTGGCCATTAAGTTGGCTTTTGAAGAGTGGCGTCACTTTTTGGAGGGGGCAGTCCACCCGGTCACCGTCATTACTGATCACAAGAACCTGCTGTATTTAGAGTCTGCAAAACGTCTGAATTCCAGACAAGCTAGATGGTCGTTGTTTTTTACCAGGTTTAATTTTGTCGTCACATATCGTCCTGGGTCAAAAAATGTAAAGGCTGATGCCTTATCTCGTAGTTTCCCTGGGGCCGGGAAGACGGATGACCCGGTTCCTATTCTTCAGGAGGGAGTTGTGGTGTCGGCTGTATGCTCTGAGCTTGAGGAGGAGGTATTGGAGGCTCAGGGGACGCCCCTGTAGGACCTCCAGGGAGACTGTTTGTTCCAGATCAGTTAAGACAAAAGGTTATCGAGGCACATCATAATTCTGCTTTGGCAGGACACCCAGGGAGTAAAGCAACTGTAGATCTCGTTTCTCGCCGGTTTTGGTGGCCTAACTTAAATAAAGGGGTGGTAACTTTTGTCGCGTCCTGTGGGGTATGTGCGCGCTCTAAGACCCCACATACCCGTCCGTCTGGGGCCCTTTTACCGTTGAAAATCCCGGAGCGTCCATGGACCCATCTGTCTATGGACTTTATTACGGACCTCCCTCCGTCTTCAGGTAAAACTGTCATACTAGTTGTAGTTGACAGGTTCAGCAAAATGGCACATTTTATTGCTCTTCCTGCTCTTCCTAATGCTAAAACTCTGGCGCAGGTGTTCATTGGGGAGATTGTGAGACTTCACGGGTTGCCTTCCGATGTGGTGTCGGATCGGGGGTCTCAGTTTGTGTCCAAATTCTGGAAGGCATTTTGTTCACGGCGGGGGATGCAGTTGTCATTTTCTTCGGCTTTTCATCCGCAGACTAATGGTCAGACAGAGCGTCTGAATCAGAGCTTAGAGACATATCTCCGGTGTTTTGTCTCAGAGAACCAAGAGGACTGGTCTTCTTTCTTGCCTCTGGCAGAGTTCGCTCTTAACAATAGGCGGAGCGAGTCCACTGGTAAGTCCCCGTTTTTTGGGGCATATGGTTTTCACCCCCAGTTTTGTACTTTCAATGGGGGGGGCTCTTCTGGGGTTCCTGAGGAGGAACGATTTTCGTCGTCACTTGCTTCAGTGTGGAGAGGAGTGCTTAATAATCTGAGCACTATGGGGAACCGATTCAAACGTATGGCTGATAGGAGGAGAGTGTCTGGTCCGGACCTAAGTGTGAACGATCTAGTATGGTTGTCTACCAAGAATATAAAACTTAAGGTTCCCTCCTGGAAACTCGGTCCCAGATTCATCGGGCCATACAGGATCAGTTCAATAATTAATCCGGTGGCTTTCCGTCTTGACCTCCCTCCTACGTTTAAAATCCACAATGTGTTCCACAAATCGTTGCTTAAGAGGTACGTGGCACCAGTTATACCGTCACCTCTACTTCCTCCTCCAGTGGTGGTCAATGGTAATTTGGAGTTTCAGGTATCGAAGATCATTGACTCACGTCTGAATCGCCGGTCCCTTCAGTACCTTGTTCATTGGAGGGGGTATGGTCCTGAGGAGAGGATGTGGGTTTCTGCGTCGGATATTAACGCAGACCGATTGGTTCGGGCCTTCCACACTACTCACCCAGATAGACCAGGCCCTGAGGGTCCAGAGGCCCCTCGTAGAAGGGGGGTACTGTCACGGGTGTGTCGCGGCGGAGATCGTCGCGATTGCACACCCTGACTTCGCACAGCTGAGTTTCTGGTGCTGGGTGTTTTTCGGCACTGAGGGAGTTAATTCTTTCTCTCTCGGTGCTGGACTGACCAGCCTCGCCCAGCTGCGATTGATGTTTTGTTAATTAGCTTCCTTCATATACCTGCTGCTCTGCTGGGGAAGTTGCCGGTGAAAGCATCATTCAGACCAGCAGAGCGGATCTTTTCTGAGAAGACTTAAGCTAAGAGTGCCTGTTGTGGTTTTTCCTCTCCTCGCTTATTGTTTATCTCCTTAACCTTTTGTGTTCCTCTGTAGTGGAAGTTTTGTATGCAAGGCAGTGTTTTCTTTACCCCTTGTCTGTCTCGTTTGTCTTAGACTGTGTGTAAGCTGTGACTTGCCCATTCCCTGTGGTGGTAATCAGGGTCCTTCTCAGGACTAGATTACAGTGGTCAGGGATCTACAGGAGACAGGGTTACGCTGGCGGCCTGGACCTCTGTACCATTAACAGTACCTCCAGGTACAGGGACTAGTCAGGACCCCAGTTCAGGGTCAGCATAGACCCCGGTCCACCTCTATCCTGAGACAGCGTGACATGTACACAGTATAGACCCACAATACATAGGATATTATGTCAGGTAAGACATTGCTGGCAGATACTATGTATAGATATTGATATTTTCTATTATATGAAATATTGAATGTTGTCACATTAGATATATGTTACTATCATAGAATATATCTGTTATACGTCGTGATATCCGGTAGCTCTGGCTGACGGGATTGTGTGGGATATTATAGTGAATGTGGCTATGCGGCGTGGGCGGGGCTATACACTCAGCTTTATGTATATAGATATAATCATTACAATTTGTTATAACTAACTGTAGTTAGTTACTATGCCCGAACAGCGCCGGGCTCTTCAGCTAGTATTAGATAAAACTCAAAATCCCTGGACCTAGGCCCTTATTTTGCACATTTAAAATGTACTATACATGTTGAATGTGAATTTACGACATTCACTAATTAACATAGTCTTTCATGCCAATGAACGTAAAGCAAAAACCATCAAGTTCTACAAAGAAACTGGCTCACATGAGGACCGCCCCAGGAAAGGAAGACCAAGAGTCACCTCTGCTTCTGAGGATAAGTTTATCCAAGTCACCAGCCTCAGAAATCGCAGGTTTACAGCAGCCCAGATTAGAGACCAGGTCAATGCCACACAGAGTTCTAGCAGCAGACATCTCTACAACAACTGTTAAGAGGAGACTTTGTGCAGCAGGCCTTCATGGTAAAATAGCTGCTAGGAAACCACTGCTAAGGACAGGCAACAAGCAGAAGAGACTTGTTTGGGCTAAAGAACACAAGGAATGGACATTAGACCAGTGGAAATCTGTGCTTTGGTCTGATGAGTCCAAATTTGAGATCTTTGGTTCCAACCACCGTGTCTTTGTGCGACGCAGAAAAGGTGAACGGATGGACTCTACATGCCTGGTTCCCACAGTGAAGCATGGAGGAGGAGGTGTGGTGGTGTGGGGGTGCTTTGCTGGTGACACTGTTGGGGATTTATTCAAAATTGAATGCATACTGAACCAGCATGGCTACCACAGCATCTTGCAGCAGCATGCTATTCCAACCGGTTTGCGTTTAGTTGAACCATCATTTATTTTCCAACAGGACAATGACCCCAAACACACCTCCAGCCTGTATAAGGGTTATTTGACCAAGAAGATGAGTGATGGGGTGCTATGCCAGATGACCTGGCCTCCACAGTCACCAGACCTGAACCCAATCGAGATGGTTTGGGGTGAGCTGGACCGCAGAGTGAAGGCAAAAGGGCCAACAAGTGCTAAGCATCTCTGGGAACTCCTTCAAGATTGTTGGAAGACCATTTCCGGTGAATGCCTCTTGAAGCTCATCAAGAGAATGCCAAGAGTGTGCAAAGCAGTCATCGAAGCAAAAGGTGGCTACTTTGAAGAACCTAGAATATAAGACATATTTTCAGTTGTTTCACACTTTTTTGTTAGGTATATAATTCCACATGTGTTAATTCACAGTTTTGATGCCTTCAGTGTGAATGTACAATACAGAAAAATCTTTAAATGAGAAGGTGCGTCCAAACTTTTGGTCTGTACTGTGTATATATCTAATATATACTTACCTTGCAATGTCTTCACATCCTGATCCGTCCAGATGTGTCTGGATCCCAGAATTCCAAGCGACGGAAGTTCACCGACCGCCATATTGGGACACCCAAGTAATGGGTGTCTCAATATGGAAACTGCTGGTGGTACCAGCCTCTTGCGCGGTACCACCAGCGGAACACCGTCGCACCACACACACACATTGTATAAGCCGTACGTACCACACACACACTGTATACGCCGTACGCACCACACACTGTATACGCCGTACGCACCACACACGCACACTGACCCCCCTCTAGTGTGAATATATATATATATATTGTAGCCAGTTCAGGGGGTATAGCTCTGGGATCGCCTTCTCGAGTAGACGGAGTGGCATAAAAGAGTCCAAGCACCGACAGCAGTACTGGTGTAAACTGGCACCAACCAGTTTTTATTAAAAGTCCACAGCAACAAACATCAACCAAACCATAAAACAAAGTCCTAAGCCTGGCAGGCTGCTAGCTAGACACAGTTAGTTCCCTCACTACCGTGGTCTAGGCTCTAACAGCCTGGCCAAACAACACAGATTTTGTAATTACCAGAGCTTCGCTTCCAGGAGACTCCAGCGTCTGAAGCCAGATTCCCATTGACAGCCCCGTCTGTGAAACTCAACCACCTACTTCGGGCTGCTTAATTGGACAGCTGAGTGCACTTAGAGTTGGGCTGCCAACCTACCTTCACTCCTACATTCCTCATGCCATCCAGCTAAGAAACCTGGGCGAGATGTACACCCCGTCACTGTCTTACATATCCCCCCTCTCTTTTCCAGACCGGAGGGCTGGTTAACAACCCCAAAGAGACAGTGAACTCTGGACAAGGCATCGGCATTACCCTGTAACTTCCCAGGCCTATGTTCTACCGAGAAATTTAATTCTTGAAGCGAAAGGAACCACCTCGTCACCCTGGCATTCCTTTCCTTGTTCTGCTTCATCCATGCCAGAGGAGAATGGTCTGACTGTAATTTAAATTTCCTGCCCAAGAGGTAATAACGTAGCGATTCCAGCGCCCATTTGATTGCGAGGCACTCTCGCTCCAGAATGGCATAATTTTGTTCAGCCGGTGTCAGTTTTCGACTCAGATACATGATCGGGTGCTCCTCACCCTTCACGACCTGTGACAAAACCGCCCCTAACCCCACATTAGAGGCATCAGTTTGAACAAGAAACTCCTCCCTGAAATTAGGGGTGACCAGAACCGGGCTTTGACATAAAGACATTTTCAAAGACTGAAAGGCTTTTTCTGCCTCCGGAGTCCAAACTACCATTTTTGACTTCCCACCCTTCGTCAGGTTGGTCAACGGGGCAGCATTGGAGGCAAAATTTTGTACAAATCGGCGATAGTACCCAGTGATGCCCAGAAACGCTTTGACCTGTCGTTTTGTGAAGGGTGTAGGCCAGTTCTGAATCGCCTCCACCTTATTGACTTGGGGCTTAATCAGCCCCCTGCCAATGACGTAGCCCAGGTACTTGGCCTCTTCTAGGCCAATTGCGCATTTCTCTTGGTTTATGTTCAGCCCAGCGCCGCCTATCGAGTCTATGACGGCTTGTACCTTAGCGAGGTGGCTCTCCCAATTGGAACTGAAAATTACCACATCATCCAGGTAGGCAGCCGCATAGGCTTGATGCGGGCGCAGGATCAGGTCCATCAGCCTCTGAAAGGTAGCCGGGGCTCCATGCAACCCGAATGGCATCACAAGATACTGAAACAAGCCGTCAGGGGTTGCAAAGGCCGTTTTTTCTTTTGCCTCCTCAGACAGGGGTATCTGACAGTACCCTTTTGTCAGATCGAGGGTTGTAATATAACGGGCGCACCCTAACCTCTCGATTAGCTTGTCTACCCGGGGCATAGGGTATGCGTCAAACTTTGACACATCGTTCAACTTTCTAAAATCATTGCAAAACCTCCAGGTTCCATTAGGTTTTGGAATCAGGACAATCGGGCTACACCACTCGCTTTGGGCCTCCTCAATGACCCCGAGAGCTAGCATCCGTTTGATCTCAGTGGAGACTATCTCTCTACGGGCTTCCGGTATTCTGTACTGCTTCAGCTTGACCTTAGTGCCAGGCTCGGTCTCGATATGGTGCTTCACGAGAGAAGTCCGGCCGGGCAAGTCTGAAAACCTCTGCTGATTTTCCTGCAGAAACTCCCGTACTTCTTGTTTTTGGTGTACTGACAATGTCTCCCCAACTATCACAGGAGGTATAGGTGGTTTTAACCCTTGCTCTAATTCCACCGAGGCCGACAATGACTCTCTGTCCCTCCAGGGCTTGATTAAGTTGATATGATAGACCTAACAGGGCTTCCGTCTCCCCGGTTGGTGTACTCTGTAGGTGAACTCGCTCACTTTCTGTACTATTTCGTAGGGGCCATGCCACTTGGCCAAGAACTTACTTTCCACCGTAGGGATTAGGATCAGGACCCCGGGGTTGAAAGTCCTAACTTTTGCTGACCGATTATATATTCCGCTTTGAGCTTCTTGGGCTCTCTGCAGGTGATCCTTAACCAATGGCATAACCTTAGCAATTCTATCCTGCATCTGGGCAATATGCTCTATAACACTCTTGTATGGGGTTGCCTCGGTCTCCCATACTTCCTTGGCTATATCTAGCAAGCCCCGCGGGTGCCGACCATACACCAACTCAAAGGGAGAAAAACCAGTAGAGGGTTGAGGCACCTCTCTGACCGAAAACATTAGGTAGGGTAACAGGTAGTCCCAGTCCCGACCATCTTTCTCCACTGCTTTCTTTAGCATATGTTTTAACGTTTTATTAAAACGTTCAACCAGCCCATCCGTCTGGGGGTGATACACGGATGTTCGAATGTGCGAGATTTTAAGCAACTTACACAGCACCTTCATCACCTTGGACATAAAAGGTGTGCCTTGATCCGTGAGGATCTATTTAGGGATTCCTACCCTGGAAAACATATGAGAGAGTTCCCGTGCAATATTTTTGGACGCCATATTTCTTAAGGGGATGGCCTCGGGGTACCGGGTTGCATAATCAAGTACCACTAGTATGTATTGGTGCCCCCTGGCGGATTTCACAATAGGACCTACCAAGTCCATCGCAACCCTTTCAAAGGGTATCTCTATAACCGGGAGCAGGACTAATGGACTGCGGAAGTGGGAAACCGGAGCATTTATCTGACACGTGGGGCAGGATTTGCAATAATCCCCCACATCTCGATAAACCGCTGGCCAGTAAAACCTCTGGAGGATTCTTTCCTGGGTCTTGTCCATCCCCAGGTGCCCACCAAGCACGTCGTTATGTGACAAACCTAGCACCATACTTCTATACAGCTTAGGTACCAGGAGCTGACTCACGACCTCTCCATTGACCTTAGTGACCCTATATAGCAGGTCATTGTTCATGGCAAAATGGGGAAATCGTTTATCAGAGCCGGGCTCTTGTGGGATCTCATTCAGAACAGTTATACTTTCCCTGGCATGTTTAAGAGTGGGGTCTCGCAACTGCTCACTCCCAAAATTGCCACGAGACACAGGTAGGTCAGAGACATTCTGTTCCAGAGAACCATTATCCCCCTCCCCCAACATCACTTGAAATGGAAATTCATCATTATCATCACCTAAGTTCAACAACACACTAGCATTGTGTTCCGCCCCTATGGAGCACACAACCTCAGTAGGAGCTTAATCACACTGTCCGGTAGAACCTTTTTTTTTCCCAGAGACCCCAAAATAGGGGAAAGTCACGACCCAATATGACTGGGAGCATCAGGTTCTTCACTACCCCCACTTCATACGAGATCTCCCCGAGTTTTGTGACGAAGTCCACGGAAGCTACCGGGTAGACTTTGGTATCTCCATGGATGAACACCACGCTCAGGTGTTTATCGGGGATGAAGTCCCTATCAACCAGGCTGGCATGTACCAGAGTTACTCGACTCCCTGAGTCTAGGAGGGCTTGTACGGGGCAGCCATTTATAACCACCTGAGACACCTAGGGGCCATTCTCCTCGGCTGGGGTGGCCACGCACACGGGTTCCGCGAGGAGAGAGAGGGACATTCCAGCATCACAGTCCATAGGTTCCCCCACTAGTGGACAGTTGGCTGAAACATGACCCCTTTCACGGCATCTCCAACACTGTCTCAGGTCTGGTGGTTCAGACGGGGAGACCTTTCTAGGCCTGAGGACCCCCGACAGGGAAGCATCGGCCCTTGCCTCACACATGTCCCCTCGGGCCTGACCCCGTCTATCAGCAGTCCCCCTGGCCCCAGCTGCTGGAACTCTCTGACCGGGATATGTCGGAGGCCGGGAACTCCGAAGAGACGACCGCTCGGACGGCTGGTCACGGAGGTAGTCTTTGGTGGCGGAGTACCTCTCTATCAGGCTGACCAGTTGATTGGCGTCTTTGGGGTCTCCCTGTCCGACCCAGAGCTGCACCTCAGGAGGAAGGGCCCAGATGTACCGGTCCACCACTACCTTTTCGACCATTTGGGCAGGGGTGCTGACGTCAGGCTCCAGCCACTTCTTTACTAGATAAATCAGGTCATACATTTGTGAGCGAGCAGGCTTGTCCCAACTGTATCTCCAGTTATGTACTCTCCTGGCACGGACTGCAACCGTAACCCCCAGGCGGGCAAGAATCTCCGCTTTCAGCTTGGCATTGTCTCTGCTGTCCTGCTCGCTAAGATCAAAATAGGCCTTTTGGGGTTCCCCAGTCAGATAGGGCGCGACCATAGAATCATAGAATGGTAGAGTTGGAAGGGACCTCCTGGGCCTTCTGGTCCAACCCCCTGCTCAAAGCAGGATTCTCTAAATCATCCCAGACAGATGTCTATCCAGCCTCTGTTTGAAGACTTCCATTGAAGGAGAACTCACCACCTCTTGTGGCAGCCTGTTCCACTCATTGATCACCCTAACTGTCAAAAAGTTTTTTCTAATATCTAATCTGTGTCTCCTCCCATTCAGTTTCATCCCATTGCTTCTAGTCTTTCCTTGTGCAAATGAGAATAAAGATGATCCTTCTACAATGTGACAGCCCTTGAGGTATTTGTAGACAGCTATTAAGTCTCCTCTCAGTCTTCTTTTTTGCAAGCTAAACATTCCCAAATCCTGCAACCGTTCCTCATAGGACATGGTTTGCAGACCGGTCACCATTCTGGTGGCTCTTCTCTGAACTTGCTCCAGTTTGTTGATGTCTTTTTTAAAATGTGGTGCCCAAAACTGGACACAGTATTCCAGATGAGGTCTGACCAAAGAGGAGTAGAGGGCAATAATGACCTCACGTGATCTAGACTGTATGCTTCTGTTGATACATCCTAGAATTGCATTTGCCTTTTTTGCTGCTGCATCACACTGTTGACTCATGTTAAGTCTGTGATCAATTAGTATACCCAAGTCTTTTTCACATGTGCTGTTACTTAGCCCTATTCCTCCCATTTTGTATATGCTTTTTTCATTTTTATTGCCCACATGTAGTACTTTGCATTTTTCCCTGTTAAAATCCATTCTGTTAGTTGCTGCCCACTGCTCCAGTTTATTTATATCTTTTTGAATCCTCTCTCTCTCTTCTCTAGTATTAGCTACCCCTCCTAGCTTTGTGTCATCAGCAAATTTGATCAGTTTACCCTCAATTCCTTCATCTAAATCATTGATAAAGATGTTGAACAATACAGGGCCCAAAACAGAGCCTTGTGGTACCCCACTTGAGACATTCTTCCAACTGGATGTGCAGCCATTTACAACCACTCTTTGGGTCCGATCACTAAGCCAGTTATGAATCCACCTAACAGTTGCCTTGTCCATTCCATACTTAGTCATTTTTTCAATAAGGATTGTGTGAGATACTTTGTCAAATGCTTTGCTGAAGTCAAGATATACTATATCTACAGCATTTCCCTGATCCACCCAGTCAGTGATTCTGTCATAGAAGGAAATTAAGTTAGTCTGACATGACTTATTAGTTACAAACCCATGCTGACTCTGTTTAATCACTTCATTCTTATCCAGGTACTTGCATACATGTTCTTTAATAATTTGTTCAAAGATCTTTCCTGGTATAGAAGTCAGACTCACCGGCCTGTAGTTCACTGGGTCCACCTTCTTCCCCTTTTTGAAGATAGGAACAACATTTGCTCTTCTCCAGTCTTCTGGGACTTCTCCTGTTCTCCAAGAATTTTCAAAGATTATGGACAGTGGTTCAAGAATTTCTTCTGCTATCTCCTTCAGTACCCTGGGGTGTAATTCATCTGGACCTGGAGACTTGAATTCATTTATGTTAGCTAAGTGTTTCCTCACTGTCTTTCTGTTTATACATATCCTGGATTCTTCTATTCCTTTAATAGGACAGTGAAGATTAGTTGATGTTACATTTCCTTTCTGAGAGAAAACAGATGCAAAATAGGAATTTAAAAGTTCAGCCTTCTCAACATCCTGACTTACCATTTCATCATTTTCATCCTGTAAAAATCCTATAGCATCTTTGACTTTTCTTTTACTTTTGACGTATCCCCAAAATCCTTTTTTGTTGCTTTTGACGTCACTTGCAAGCCTTAATTCATTGTCAGCTTTAGATAATCTGATTTGTGCCCTGCAGGTTCTGCAGACGGCATTATATTCTTCTTTAGATATGCCTCCCTCTTTCCATTTGATAAACATTTCTTTCTTCCTTTTTAGCATGTGTTTAAGTTCTATGTTCATCCATCCTGGTTTCCTTAAATGCTTCCCATTCTTCCCTCTTTTCGGAATTGTTAACGATTGTGCTTTGAGAATCTCATTTTTCAAGATTTTCCATCCTTCCTGGACATTTTTGTCCTTAAGGATATCCAGCCATTGGATCCCTCCAATTCTCTTTCTGAGTTCCTTAAAATCTGCCTTTCTGAAATCTAACCTTGACGTCTGAGTCTTCACAGGTCTTCCTCCTCTTGTTATCCAAAATTCTAAAATAGCATGGTCACTACCTCCTAGAGTCCCAGCCACTCTTACCTCCTCCACCATTTCCTCCCTGTTTATGAGGATTAGATCCAAGGTAGCAGATCCCCTTGTTTTCTCCATTACCTTTTGGAAGATAAAGTTGTCAGCAAGAGAGGATAAGAATTTCCTGGACCTGTTAGTTTTGCCTGAGAGAGATTCCCAACAAATGTCTGGATTGTTGAAATCTCCCATGACCACTATGTCATATTTTTTAGAGAACTTGGCCATTTGATGCATAAAGAGTTCATCCATATCTTCAGCTTGCACAGGCGGCCTGTAGTAAATGCCTACAATGGTGTCCTTTCCATTGTTCTGTCCTTGTATTCTTACCCAAACAGTTTCCACAGAACTCCCAGTCTCTGAAGCGTCAATCTCTGTGCAGATATACGCTTTTCTAACATACAATGCAACACCTCCTCCTCGTTTATCAAGTCTGTTTCTTGCAAATAAGTTGTATCCTTCTAGCCTTGTATTCCAATCATGTGTATCGTCCCACCAAGTCTCAGTGATTCCAATGACATCATATTTCTTCTCCTGCGTTAGTAGCTCCAGTTCTCCTTGTTTGTTGCCCATGCTTTGTGCATTCGTATAGAAACACTTTAGTTTGTGATTGGAGAATCTGCCACCATGGCCCATTCCGATGGTGGCAGATTCTCCTTCTCTGCCAGTCTTTCAAATATAGCTAGATATGCCTCCACATCGTCATGAGGTGTCATCTTCTGCAGGGTCTGTTTTACCGCCTTCTTTACAGCGGACAACGCAGGTGACCTTGCGTCATCACTTTGGGACGAGGTGCTGAGAGCCTGGAGTAGTGCTGCAACCTGCTCCATTAACAATCGGTTAGTCTCCTGCTGTAGCACACTAGCTTGCGCCATATGTTTAAGCAGCTCCTCCATGCTGTCCGACTTGTCTGTCCCGGCTACGGCAGCCTTTACCCAGGACATGCACATTCCAAAGTCTTTTCCACAGCAAGTTCAGCTTTTCTGTGTAGACACTATTAGGGCTACTGTCTCTTTAAGGCTGCTTTGACAGACGTTTTTCTTTGCTGCTGTTTTAGCCACTGCGCTGCCCGCATTCGAGCACCAATTGTAGCCAGTTCAGGGGTATAGCTCTGGGATCGCCGTCTCGGGTAGACGGAGTGGCATAAAAGAGTCCAAGCACCGACAGCAGTACTGGTGTAAACTTGTGCCAACCAGTTTTTATTAAAGTCCACAGCAACAAACATAAACCAAACCATAAAACAAAGTCCTAAGCCTGGCAGGCTGCTAGCTAGACACAGTTAGTTCCCTCACTACCGTGGTCTAGGCTCTAACAGCCTGGCCAAACAACACAGATTTTGTAATTACCAGAGCTTCGCTTCCAGGAGACTCCAGCAGCGTCTGAAGCCAGATTCCCACTGACAGCCCCATCTGTGAAACTCAACCACCTACTTCGGGCTGCTTAATTGGACAGCTGAGTGCACTCAGGGTTGGGCTGCAAGCCTGTACTGGATGGGGAGTGGAGTGAACGTCGCACTGCCAACCTACCTTGACTCCTACATTCCTTATGCCACCCAGCTAAGAAACCTGGGCGAGATGTACACCCCGTCCAGTACGCACCCCTTCACTGTCTTACAATATATATATATATATCAGGGGGGATTATTCCCATAAATATGACATAACGTATATACTCGTGTATAAGCCGAGATTGTCAGCCCATTTTTTAGGGCTGAAAGTCCCCCTCTCGGCTTATACGCAGGTCATATACGGGGGTCAGCGGGGGTGTCGGATCATACTCACCCCTCCGCCAGCGCGGTCTCTGCAGCCCCCCTGCTTCTCCCACGATCTCCGGCTCCTTCCTGCAGCGGTCACATAGTACCGCTCATTAAAGTCATGAATATGCACATATTCATGACTTTAATGAGCGTTACCACGTGACCGCTGTAGGACGGAAGCGCTGCGGAGACCGCCGGGAGAAGAGGAGACGCTGCAGAGAGTGACGTGCCGGCAGAGGGGTGTCACGGGTGTGTCGCTACGAAGATCGTCGCGATTGCACAGCCTGACTTCTCACAGCTGAGTTTCTAGTGCTGGGTGTTTTTCGGCAGTGAGGGAGTTAATTCTCCCTCTCTCTGTGCTAGACGAGGCCAGCCTCGCCCTGTTGCAATTAATGTTGCTGTAATGGGATTCCTTCAAATACCTGCCAGTCTGCTAGGGAAGTGTCGGTGAAAGCATTCCTGGCAGACAAACAGAGCGGCTTGTGGTATTTTGGAGTTTGGAGTGAAGTGTACTTTGTGTGTGGTTTTTCCCCTTCCTCGCTTAATCATTTATCTCCTTACCCGTTGGTGTTCCCTCTGTTGTTTTGGTGTAGTTTTGTATGCAAGGTGGTTGTTGATTTTCCCCTTGTACTGTCTCGTTCGTCTAGTACTGTGTGTGGGCTTATATTATCCCGTTCCCTGTTGTTGTGATCGGGGTCCTTCTCAGGACTAGATCACTGAGGTTCAGGGATCCTCAGGAGGTAGGGATTATGCTGGCGGCCTGGACCTCTGTACCTTTAACAGTACCTCCAGGTAGAGGGATTAGTCAGGGCCCCAGCTTAGGGTCAGCTTAGGCCCCCTAACCTCCGGTACGCAGAGACAGCGTGACATTTTCACCGACCGACAAAAGATTCTCTCCAGCTACCATGGATCCAGTAGCCAGTCTTGCTCGGCAGTTGCAGAGTTTGTCCATGGAGCTGGCGGATGTTAAGTCCAAGGTTTTGTACCCCCCGGAGCAAGCCGGACCAGAACCTAAAGTAGCTCTCCCTGACAGGTTCACTGGGGGGGCGGGACAAGTTTTTTGTTTTCCGGGAGGCATGTAAATTGTACTTTCGGCTGTGGCCACAGTCATCGGGGAGTGATGAGCAAAGGGTGGGAATTGTCATCTCGCTCCTACAAGGGGACCCACAATCATGGGCGTTCTCCCTTCCCCCGGGCTCCCCGGCTCTCCAGTCAGTGGATAGGTTTTTTGCAGCTCTGGGTCTTGTATATTGATGACCCGGATCGGATCTCCCTTGCTGAATCTAAGTTACGTAGGATCCAGCAGGGAGATCGTCCGGCGGAGGAATTCTGTTCGGAGTTCCGTAGGTGGGCCACGGATACCCAGTGGAATGACCCGGCTCTTAGGAGCCAGTTTTGTCAAGGTTTATCTGACAAATTAAAGGATGTATTGGCACAGTATGACCCTCCCGCGTCACTGGAAGCCGCTATGGCCCTTGCTATTCGTATTGACAGACGGCTTCGGGAGAGGTGCGGGGTAACTCCGCCCCCTGTGATGACTCCACCTTCCTCAAGGGTCCCTTATATGGAGGTTCCCCTGGTCAGTCCAGAGGAGCCTATGCAATTAGTAGGGACATCATTTCGGGGGAGGGGACCGGCGGGGCGCCACAAAACAGGAAGTTGTTTCTTCTGTGGGAAAAAGGGACATTTTATTGGGGGATGTCCATCCCGTCCTTTGCAGAGTAAAGGGTCGTCGGAAAACTATTGATCCCAGGTTGTGTGGTGGACGGCAATCTGGGAGTAAGTATTTCGTCCCTAAGTTCGTCTCAGTTTCTCGTACCGGCGGAGGTGGTGTGGGTACGAGAACTGAGAGGATATCTGTTCTTCTGGATAGTGGGGCCGGGGCTAATCTGGTGGACGCTCGGTTTGCCCGGGTTCAAGGTATGCAATTGAGTGTGTTGGCTAAACCCATCCCCATATTCTCGATCGACGCCAGACCTCTCGGTCAGGGAAGTTTTTTGCAAGCTGTGCATAACGTAAAACTTCAAGTGGGGGCGATACATAAAGAACTGTTGTCTTGTTACGTGTTGGAGGGTCTTCCCACTCCTATAGTGTTGGGCCTTCCTTGGTTAACTAAGCATAACCCAGTTATTGATTGGCAATCCAGAGAGATAAGCCAATGGAGTGAATTCTGTAATAAAAACTGCATGAATACGGTCATCGGTGCGGTCACTCCTAGGGTCTTACCTCCATTTCTGGCGGACTTTGAGGATGTATTCTCGGAGAAAGGGTGTCAGGAACTACCTCCTCATCGCGTGTATGACTGTTCTGTAAAACTGCTCCCTGAGGCCAAGTTACCTAAATCTAGGTTGTATAACCTATCTGGTCCTGAGAGGCAGGCCATGAAGGATTATATTGCTGAAAGTCTGGCAAAGGGGCATATTAGACCTTCATCTTCCCCGGTGGCCGCGGGGTTCTTCTTTGTGAAGAAGAAAGATGGAGGCCTACGCCCTTGCCTGGATTTCCGTGAACTTAATCGGATTACGGTCCGAGATCCGTATCCGCTCCCGCTTATTCCCAATCTCTTCAATCAGATCGTGGGCGCCAAATGGTTCTCTAAGTTGGATCTCAGGGGGGCGTACAATCTGATTAGGATGAAGGAGGGGGATGAGTGGAAGACGGCGTTTAACACTCCAGAGGGGCATTATGAGAACCTTGTCATGCCATTCGGTCTGACTAATGCCCCGGCGGTGTTCCAACACTTTGTAAATGACATTTTTCGCCACCTGGTGGGACAGTTTGTGGTCATATATTTGGATGATATCTTAATTTACTCGCCGGATCTTGTGTCTCATCAGGAGCATGTTAGGCAGGTGTTACAGATCTTGCGGGATAATAAACTGTACGCCAAATGGGAAAAGTGTGTGTTCGCCGTACAGGAACTCCAGTTTTTAGGCTTTCTGGTTTCAGCGTCCGGTTTTCGTATGGACCCTGGGAAAGTACGGGCAGTTCTTGAGTGGGATCTGCCAGAGAATCTTAAGGCTCTACGACGTTTCCTGGGGTTTGCTAATTATTACCGGAAATTTAATCGTAATTTCTCGTCCATGGTTAAACCTCTCACAGACATGACAAAAAGGAGACGGATTTTTCTAGGTGGTCTGACAAGGCTTGTCAAGCATTCTCCTCCTTGAAAAAATGCTTTGCCTCGGCACCCATACTTATTCAACCTGATGCGTCATAGCCGTTCATTGTAAAGGTGGACGCTTCCGAGGTAGGGGTGGGAGCAGTATTGTCACAAGGTTCGTCCCCTGGTAAGTGGCATCCGTGCGCATTTTTCTCTAAAAAACTGTCGTCCGCTGAGAGGAATTACGATGTCGGCAATAGGGAACTCTTGGCCATTAAGTTGGCTTTTGAGGAGTGGCGCCATTTTTTGGAGGGGGCAGTCCATCCGGTCACTGTCATCACCGATCACAAGAACCTGCTATATCTGGAGTCTGCAAAACGTCTGAATCCCAGACAAGCTAGGTGGTCATTATTTTTTACCAGGTTTAATTTTGTCGTCACATATCGTCCTGGGTCAAAAAATGTAAAGGCGGATGCCTTATCTCGTAGTTTCCCTGGGGCCGGGAATACGGAGGACCCGGTTCCTATCCTTCAGGAGGGGGTGGTGGTGTCGGCAGTATGCTCTGAGCTTGAGGAGGAGGTATTGGAGGCTCAGTGGGACGCCCCTGTAGGACCTCCAGGGAGACTGTTTGTTCCAAATCAGTTGCGACAAAAGGTGATCGAGGCACACCATAATTCAGCTTTGGCAGGACACCCAGGGAGTAAAGCAACTGAGGATCTACTCTCGCATCGGTTTTGGTGGCCTAACTTACATAGGAAGGTGGTAACTTTTGTCGCGTCCTGCGAGGTTTGTGCGCGCTCTAAGATCCCACATACCCGTCCGTCTGGGGCCCTCTTACCTTTGAAGATCCCGGAGCTTCCGTGGACTCATCTGTCTATGGACTTCATTACGGACCTCCCGCCATCTTCGGGTAAAACAGTCATACTCGTTGTAGTGGACAGGTTCAGCAAGATGGCACATTTTATCGCTCTTCCTAATGCTAAAACTCTTGCGCAGGTGTTTATTGGGGAGATTGTAAGGCTTCACGGGGTACCCTCCGATGTGGTGTCGGATCGGGGGTCTCAGTTTGTGTCCAAATTCTGGAAGGCATTTTGTACACGGCGGGGGATGCAGTTGTCATTTTCATCGGCTTTTCATCCGCAGACCAATGGTCAGACAGAGCGTCTGAACCAGAGCTTGGAGACATCGCTCCGGTGTTTTGTGTCAGAGAACCAGGAGGACTGGGCTTCTTTCTTGCCTCTGGCGGAGTTTGCTCTTAATAATAGGCGGAGCGAGTCCACTGGTAAGTCCCCGTTTTTTGGGGCATATGGTTTTCACCCCCAGTTTTGTACTTTCAATAGGGGGGGCTCTTCTGGGGTTCCTGAGGAGGAACGATTTTCGTCGTCACTTGCTTCAGTGTGGAGAGAAGTGCTGAATAATCTGAGTACTATGGGGAACCGATACAAACGTATGGCTGATAGGAGGAGAGTGTCTGGTCCAGACCTAAGTGTGAATGATCTGGTATGGTTGTCTACCAAGAATATAAAACTTAAGGTTCCCTCCTGGAAACTGGGTCCCAGGTTCATCGGGCCATACAAGATCAGTTCTATAATTAATCCGGTGGCATTCCGTCTTGACCTCCCTCCTACATTTAAAATTCACAATGTGTTCCACAGATCGTTGCTTAAGAGGTATGTGGCGCCGGTGATACCTTCACCTTTACCTCCTCCTCCTGTGGTGGTCAATGGTAACTTGGAGTTTCAGGTGTCGAGAATCATCGATTCACGTCTGAATCGCCGGTCCCTTCAGTACCTGGTTCATTGGAGGGGGTATGGTCCTGAGGAGAGGACGTGGGTTCCTGCGTCGGATATTAACGCAGACCGATTAATTCGGGCCTTCCACACTACTCACCCAGATAAACCTGGCCCTGAGGGTCCGGAGGTCCCTCGTAGAAGGGGGGTACTGTCACGGGTGTGTCGCTACGAAGATCGTCGCGATTGCACAGCCTGACTTCTCACAGCTGAGTTTCTGGTGCTGGGTGTTTTTCGGCAGTGAGGGAGTTAATTCTCCCTCTCTCTGTGCTAGACGAGGCCAGCGTCGCCCAGCTGCAATTAATGTTGCTGTAATGGGATTCCTTCAAATACCTGCCAGTCTGCTAGGGAAGTGTCGGTGAAAGCATTCCTGGCAGACAAACAGAGCGGCTTGTGGTATTTTAGAGTTTGGAGTGAAGTGTACTTTGTGTGTGGTTTTTCCCCTTCCTCGCTTAATCATTTATCTCCTTACCCGTTGGTGTTCCCTCTGTTGTTTTGGTGTAGTTTTGTATGCAAGGTGGTTGTTGATTTTCCCCTTATACTGTCTCGTTCGTCTAGTACTGTGTTGGGCTTATATTATCCCGTTCCCTGTTGTTGTGATCGGGGTCCTTCTCAGGACTAGATCACTGAGGTTCAGGGATCCTCAGGAGGTAGGGATTACGCTGGCGGCCTGGACCTCTGTACCTTTAACAGTACCTCCAGGTAGAGGGATTAGTCAGGGCCCCATCTTAGGGTCAGCTTAGGCCCCTAACCTCCGGTACGCAGAGACAGCGTGACAAGGGGTGAGTATAGCGATATTTACCTGTCCCCGGACCACCGCTGCGCGCTGCTTCCTCGTCCGACTCCTTTGGCTGTGAATGTTCAGGCAGAGGGCGCAATGACGTCGTTAGTGAGCGCCGCGCCCCCTGCCAGATCATTCACTGCCAAGGACCCGGAAGAGGGAGCAGTGCGCAGCGGTGGAACGGTCCGGTGACAGGTATATGTCTCAGGTGCCGGGGTCTTGAGCGAGCGGTGACACCGGCACCTGTCCCCCTTAGCGCGCCAGTTCACCGCCTGCTCAGGACACCGGCACCTGGCCCCCAGCGACGAGAGGTGAGTATGTCAGCATAAGGGACGTATACTATGGGGCATAATCTGTGGAGCATATGGGGGCATAATCTGGAGCATATGGGGGCATAATCTGTGGAGCATATGGGGGCATAATCTGTGCAGCATACGGGGGCATAATCTGTGGATCATACGGGGGCATAATCTGTGCAGCATATGAGGGCATAATCTGGAGCACATGGGTGCATAATCTGTGCAGCATATAGGGGCATAATCTGGAGCATATGGGGGCATAATCTGTGCAGCATATGAGGGCATAATCTGGAGCACATGGGTGCATAATCTGTGCAGCATATAGGGGCATAATCTGGAGCATATGGGGGTATAATCTGTGAAGCATATTGGGCATAATTTGGAGCATATGGGGGCATAATCTGTGGAGCATATGGGGGCATAATCTGGGGAGCATATGGGGGCATAATCTGTGCAGCATATGGGGGCATAATCTGTGCAGCATATGGTGGCATAATCTGTGCAGCATATGGGGCATAATCTGTGCAGCATATGGGGGCATAATCTGTGCAGCATATGGGGGCATAATCTGTGGAGCATATGGGGGCATAATCTGTGAATCATACGGGGCATAATCAGGGGAGCATATGGGGCATAATCTGTGGAGCATATGGGGCATAATCTGTGGAGCATATGGGGGCATAATCTGTGCATCATACGGGGGCATAATCAGGGGAGCATATGGGGGCATAATCTGTGCAGCATATGGGGGCATAATCTGTGGATCATACGGGGCATAATCTGTGCAGTTTATGGGGGCCTAATCTATGGAGCGTATGGGGGCATAATCATTTTTCACCCTAGGCTTATACGTGAGTTAATAAGTTTTCCCAGTTTTTTGTGGCAAAATTAGGGGGGTCGGCTTATACACGGGTCGGCTTATACATGAGTATATACTGTATCTATTTGCGACTGCACTTTTGTGTAACCAAAAAAAATTAATAAATACGAATGGAAAGGAGCTCAGTGTTCAAACATACATCTATTAGTCTCATTACAGCAAATTGGCAAATCATTGAGTACATTTGAATCTCGTTTTTGGGGGTAGAGACCCCCACAATTCAGTGGTGTGCACAATTGGCGGTACTGTACCCAGCCTGAAAAGTACAATTTTCATAAAATTGCTTGTGGACAATGTTGTTGTTACATTCATAGCAAGCCTAGAATTAAAATTTTTTGATGAGTGACACAGCATGGTACTTCCGGTGGGTTGGTGCACAAGTAAGATCCTACCCTGTTAATCAGTAATCAGAAACTTCGCACTCGCTTGTGATTGAAAATGGATGATTTTTTATTTTTGAGAGCAATCCAATCCAATCACACAAGACCTTTCGGTCTATAAGTTGACCTTGGTCCATCTACAGATTGCTTCAGGAACACTATGACTAGCGCGAAGAACGCAATATATATCACATCACTACTCTCCCTCATGGCTTCGTGCCTGCTGGGGGTCAGTGTGCTCCTGAGTAGAGATGAGCGAATTTGTTTGTTTTTTGTCCCCGAATCTGATTATGACATATTCGAACAATATTCGTGCTGAATGTATGTCTTATGATCGGTTTCGAACATATTCGGTAATTTCTACTCCCATTGCCTCTAATGACGTTCGGCTGTGTTCGACGAATATTGCAAAAACAATGTTCGATTCTAATCGTATTCGGAACCGAATCCGAACAAATTCGCTCAACTCTACTTCTGAGTGATTGACAGGTCAGACCAGATGCACTGCCACTTCGCAGGTGCAAACGGTGCATTCCTCAGTGCAGCAAGCAGAGGCAGCTTTCCTTCTGCACCATCGGAGGAGCTCAGTTGCAGTCAAACTGGCTGGTTCCAACAATATGGCAAGCTTCAGATCAGCGCTTAAAAGCTCTACAAAAGAGAGCTTGCAAGCTTATGTGTCTCTTGTCTATCAAAATGGTCACATCTGATGGACTGCAGCAGTGGACTATAGAATGATACATTCGCTCTTGAGAATGGTCCGATATTTAACAAGTAATTTACAAAGTTGCTTGTTTTTTTTACAAGCAGTTTGCAATTTTAACCATTAAAGAACTTGAGAATAATCCTTTAACTTGGCAGTTTCCATCAGTCTCAGACACTGAATGAAGCCACAGTGTGTAGGCTGGATCGATAACTTCTCTTTGCCACAAATGAAATCTGTAAAGGGTGGCAAAACATCAGTTGGACCCCCACAGATCTAACCGCTACATTGCAGGTATTTCCTAATTTTTGGCCCTTTCATTATATTCTCTCCTAGTTAAAAAAAGACAACGAAAATAATGGCTAAGAACAATAATGTGCGGTATCTAAGCAAATTAGATGGTATTAAAACTAAGTCATGAACAGACCCTGCAGAGTGTCAGCGTCTTATTGAATGGGTGTTTGCCAGCTTTTTCTGTTCCTCATTGGGCACTTCAGAGACAGGCTAAACTGGCTACAAACTCATTTTGCTAAGCAAATTTCTGAAGCAGAAATAATGAAGAGCCCTTGAAATAACAGGCTTTAGCTGGTGTTGTGTGTTTCTTGTGGGTGCGCAGGAAGCACATTACATCATTCATTTCACCAGTGAGACACAAACAAGCATGTGAAGTATAGGGGGGGGCTTTGTGGCACTTACAGCTCCAGAATGAGAATGACATCTGTTTTGTTCTCATACACCTCATGCAGCGTGATCACATTAGGATGTTGGATTTCTTTCAGTATGCTGACCTCCCTTTCAATATCCTCCCGGGTCACCCCACGACGGCTCGATTTGGTCCTCCTCTTCTTGATAAATTTTGCAGCATAGTGCACACCTGAGGTTTTCTCCTGGCATTTCTTCACTACCGCAAATTGTCCACTGAAAGAAGAACATAAAAAAAAGGTTACACCTTGGGGCTGGTAGGGCTTATACATACAAGAGCATGCATATATGTATCAGCTCTGATGTTCATATGCGTCAGTTTCCACATCGTTTCTTGCGTTGAAATTGCTATACGGTTTGCTCCACTGCCCCCATTACCAATAACAGGCGATTATTTTTTATTAATGACTACACATACATATATAGCTGCACTAAATGGACAAAAAGAACTAGGACACACCCTGTAAAGAATTCATACAGTCCCATTGCCTCAGGTGTATAAAATCAAA
Organism: Oophaga sylvatica; assembly: GCA_033576555.1. Classification (NCBI taxonomy): domain Eukaryota; kingdom Metazoa; phylum Chordata; class Amphibia; order Anura; family Dendrobatidae; genus Oophaga; species Oophaga sylvatica. The sequence goes on along the minus strand of JARQOD010000001.1, from coordinate 687,916,330 downwards.
CATTTGTAAAGGAATGGTCCCTCCTAAAACTACTGCAACTTAGTGAGAGACCACGAACAGTTACAAAAGGAGGGGCCTCCGAGTGCGGAGATGCAAAGTACATAAAAGTTGCCATCACTGTAATGACTCAATTATTGCAGAAATCCAAATCTCTTCTGGCATTAACATCAGCACAAAACTGCGCCTGCGCACTGCAGTACTTTGGTCTGCCCTCAACAAGGCAGATCAGTACGCCTGCGCAAGAGCGCGATGCTGGGGAGCCATGAAGAAAGCAGGAGGGTGGCAATCATAAGAAGATGGGAGGCGCCGGACCCGGACCTGTGACACCCATCGGACCGGACCGCCCCCCAGGGTGAGTATAATAAAACTTATTTTTCTCATCTTGAAGGTTGGATCGGGGGCTTATCTACAGCATTATAGAATAATCATTGTTTTATTGTATTATCATTATAGAATGCAGTAGATAATCCCTGAAAGGCGGTGGCCGCAGTTTACAGCGGCCAAAACAGCTGACAGGTTCCCTTTAAGAACGATAGTTTCCTAGTAATCACGAAATGTAAACAGGCTGCCAATAACCCAACGAACTGGCAAAATGCTAATTTGTCAGGTGATAATATCTTTTGGTTTACTTAAAATGTGTAAACATGAGCTGTGCAGCCTATGTGCCCTAAGCAATCACTGATCGTTCTGTGCACATCTGAAACTCGGTCTGCCTGTATAGACAGGTTATTGAACGACCACAGATCAGCAAACGAGTGCTGATCAGCAGTCGGAAACATGGTCTTAGGCTGTTAATCAAGTGATGTCACAAGAAAATTATTGTACAGTCACCTTGGTAAAATACCAGATTATCCCCGCACTGATTACTGATGACTGGTTTTACAAGAATCAGAGACAAACCAATGATCATCCCAAGAAAAATGAGACTTATTTGATGGTTCTTGGCAGAATTTTATTAACACACCATTGGAATATGACAGAGTTTAAGGAAAAAACATTTTTGGGGAGAAACCAGAACAACCTTGATTTGCCCAACAATAACATTAAAAGAAATGTAGTGCCTCCTACAAATAATTTAGAAATTCTGAAGAACATGGTGGTAAGCGCTGGATATTTGTGTAATCTCCTGAAGACATTCAAAATTTTCTATATTTTGTTGAAGTAATAAAACATGCACAGTTTGCTAATCCAGGAGTGCACATTTATTGGGGGTGGGTTAATAGGAGAGGTAGTAGGCTGTTGGCCTACCTTATAATAAGTACAAATATAAATACAACTCTATTACTTTATTGTACTTTTAGACATCTTTGGTTTTCAAACTGCTCATCCTTCTCCACAATTATTGAAACTTGCATACTTCAGACTGTGTGAAGAATGCAAATATGCCCATCAATCAAACCACCCATGTAGGCGAGCAATAGCTTCTCCAGCAGGGAACATGCTTACAATGTAACTCAGACCGGCAATACCATTGATACTGTACGTGTGAAAGCTTCTAGCCTACTTAAGCCAATTTGTAACACAGAGGAGGATCAAGTCACGCAATGAATGGGATGATAGGCTTGTGCTGGAACAAATACTCCAGCAATAACTGTGATTTGCTGGGTGATCGTCTAATGCCTATTGAATTACTTGTGACTTGCTACCCTGAAATAGATCTTTTTCCTCAAGTTGGAAGGCTTCCTCACTCCCCTGCACCTACACGACAACCTGCAGCTACGAGTCAACTCCAGCCTGCAGCTACGAGTCAACTCCTGCCTTGAAGGTGCACAGCCATGAATACTGTAGGAAACTATAGAGATAACCAGTGTTATATATTTATAGCATTTCCCTTTAAGGTTGTCTCTCGGAACAGTTATATTATGAGGAGCTTTCAACAATTAAGGTGCCGAGATTAACACTAGAACTACTGGTATAATCATTTTGACTACTTGAACTAGTAGTAGTTCTAGTCGGGGTCACGAGTCCAGTAGTTCTAGTGTTAAAGGAGTTGTGCCATCTGGACAGCCTCAGATCATGCACCCCATTACACCATATGAATTTTATAGAGGGGTCCAGAGCAGAGAGTTACTCCAAAGAGTTGACTCTGAATCATGATTGACTCATTTCCACCGAGGCTCCTCTGTACAAACAGACCCAAGTAGGGTATTACAGACCATACGGCCCAGACACAATACTGTACAGTTACTAGTGCCATACAGGGTGTGAGACATGGTAAGAGCTACACTTTTTACAACTACACACATTGCAGAAGTCATTCTTATCAGTCACTTTGATATGACGTAAAAGATGGTGTCACATGATTGGATAATGGGGTATATATCTAATGTCAAGTGACAAATGCAGAAGTAGATATACATGGCAACCTGAACATATGAAGAAGTTGTCATTCACCATGGCTTCTGTAATACTATCAGAGAAGGAAGTAACAACGACAAAAATAATGTTCCCTCTCATTAGCATGGGAATACCCGACCTGAGATGTCAAAAAGAATTGGTCGCCTCTCCTGACCAGTCTGCTTCAGGAAATACTTGCATAAGGCCGGTATCAGACACCTGATTGAATCATCTATTCCAATCCAAGCCCGGTCCACAGATGTGTAATAGCGGTCTCATGCTGCAATGTCTGCTTTCTCTGTCATTGACAACTAGTCCTGGTCTTTCAATCTTAAAATAGATCAGACTAAAGTCAGGCACACCGGCAGATATCGGCTGGACCAGATGACAACCTAAAGTGTCTAGGAGACTCCCGACTTTTGGAATTTCATTAGCTGATCTTTGGTTTGGTGGGAGGCTTCTGCCAATGTCTTTCTTATGAAGAACTTAAGATGCAGCTCATTTATAGAAAACAAAGGAGCGCTAGGCCAAACAGAAAGTTCCTGTCTATGGGGAGTCAGGCGAGATCGCCATCAGACAAACATTCATGCGGTCAACAGCTATCTAATGTTTATGGGGGTCTTTAAGATGTGTCTCCACACTACCAGATACAGGCAGCCACAGTTGAACAAGGTAAGATGGGAATATTTGGGCCTATTTACACAAAAATTTACAGTATATAATTTTCTTTAATAGGCCTTTATTGAATATTGTGACAATTTTCATTGTTTTTTTATATTAGGATACAAATACGTTTTAATAATTACTAAAAGCCATAATCAGATTCATTTATGGTACCAGGGTTGGGATTACAGATGCCGGAAAACTTCCGGCTGATGACTGCACTCCAAATATCGAGTGCTGCTTAGGAGATAAAGGCCATGTGAGAAACTCTTACGTGATGGGTGCCTTGAGTACATTATAGACAGTGTCAAAAATCCGGGTCATCGCAGCTGAAGCCAAATCCTATTCTAGGTCAATGCCTAGAGGTAAACATTCGAAAGACAAGGCTGCTAGTTGTAGAAGGAAAACACAGGCTAGTAAAGTACAATCACTTCAAACCTTTCCTAGAACAGACACAGATAATTGAATTATCGGCTCATTTATTTCTAAAAAAAAAAAAAATTATAACCTCATTTTATTTGTATTGAATTTAGGCATGAAAATGGGGGTAATCATAGGAATTTATCAGGAGCCTTCTTTTACCAAACCAAGTTTTGATCAATACCGCCACATTTAATGTAGCTGACGGACCCGCTCCTACTTTTACAGCCCTCTTGGAGCTACGCCACATCTGTGCAATATGAGGAAATCCTGAAAACATGACGTGTTGGGGGCCAAGAGGACTGGAGTTTGGGAAACAGTGATGTACAGCGTGCACAGAAAGCTGTCTTCAGGTTGTGGCGGGGTTATGCAGAGCTCAGCATTCAGAGAACTGTAATCTACAGCAAAATAAAAAGGGATTTTTATTAAAGATGCAGCAAGCAGCCCGAAGTGATAATTGCAGAATTGGGTTCCTGCCCTACATCATGCTGTTTCTCAGAAACAATACTCAAACCTGGGACAAATTAAACCAGCCTAAAAATGAAAAAAAAACTCCACATAACGGAATTAAAACAAGGCTTTTATAATAATCAGCAAAATTTCAACCTTTCAGCCGAGAAGACTGAAGAGAAGAGGTTGCCTGGGGTTTGCACTTTGCTATCTGGAGTATTTTATTGGAGTGCTCCTGAGTTGAATATGATATGAAGCAAGCTGAACCGGATTCGCTTGACATTCCTTTCTTATCATTAATAACTATTTTATGAGGCGATGTGTCATGCCCAAGATTTATTTCCCCCAAGTATGCCATGGACTGCAAGTTTGGAAATGGTTGGCCAGCTCGCAAGGCACACATGTCCCCGGGGAAAATGCACAAGAAAGGTATTGTGAAGCCTGATATTCATTCACATCACAAAAACTTCTCAACACTGCACTAGGGGGCATTTTCAGACTAATTAGTAGTGTGACGTAGCAGTAGTTAGTTCAGTCAACCAGGGGCTCGGAGTGAGTCATCCCATCCATCCAAAGGGGTCAGATTATTCATTCTAGTCTTGGAGGGAGGGGAATAAGACTGAGATCTGAAGGAGCTCCTGGACTCACCTATACAAAGTGGAGGCAGTACGGGTGGAGATGAAATCTTTCCTAGCCTAGTCAGAGCTCCCCCAAAACCTGTTACCCAGACAAGCTGCCTGTGTTCCTTAAGGACGTGGAAGGCACTCTCAGAGCGGCTTTGAAACAGTTACAGAAGTTCCTATAGCCCACTCGAAGTGGGGTCTAAGAAGGAAAAAAGGAAAAGGAATCCAGCAGTCCAACATCGAGTTAACTGAGGCAGGTCCAGCGAGCGCTGGAAGGAAAGCTGACATTTTACACCATTGCTACTCGGCTTATGTTAAAGGGCGAGAGCAGGGCGAAAGGCAAGTAGAAAGAGAGAAGTGTCCTAGGTGACGGATCACCCTTCACTTAGAAAAAACCGGACACCGGGGTCCGAAGCGTTGCTTTGCTTCACCCAGTAATAAGAAAAAACCGGAGGCCACTGGACTTCAGGTCAAGGAGGCAGCCCAATGTGTCTACGTAACTGGAGTCAGGAGAACGGTGTGAGGAACTCAGCCGGCCCCCGCCACAGGTACCCGGGTATCACAGCTTCTGATACCACCGCCGCTACCAAATTTGACGGACGATCCCTTTCCTCCCAACGTCACCAAGGGACGTAACTCCACAGGTACAGCTTTCCGGCGCCCCCCTTGTCTCTCAGGCATAAGAGAACTGCACCTAAGCAAATGGCCGCCGGGGAAGGTTCCTGCTACCCCTGGGATTCTAAGATTCCTGATCAAGTAAAACATCACCCAAGATTAATTTTATGGTTTAATTTGCCTTAAGGGCGCACTAATAATTACAGAAATAACATAAAGCATACAACGAACTACAATGAATGGCAGTCAGAGTAAAAATACACAAAATGTACAAAGGGTAAAAGGTATAAGCTATGGAAATATTACCGGGTATTATGGTCTTGGGAAAGGGCCTTTGGGTCTGCCATTCCCAGTACAGTCTTCCGTTCCGAATAGCCCTTGGTCTTTCCTAGACCATCTTCTTGGCTTCTGGTGTGAAAGGAATGACCACAGCCTGGCATGGCTGTTTTTAGACCTGCTGGCCCACCCATTGCTTTGAAGCACCATATTAATTGGCCTGCAATTCTTTGGAACAGGAAACAATGCCTGAGCTTTGGGCATTTTACCATACGACTGAACATCTCATTCAGCACTGGCCTAGACAAAATTTGCTGTAAAGGCCTATTGATTCCTAGTGGGCATCAAAAAAACCCGTCGTACTGGATATCAATAGGCAATGGTACTAAAAGTCGTGGCTGGGGTGAACTGACAAAATGGAGGGGTGGTACGGCCCTAACAAAATGGCGACACCTTTTCCTTACACCCCGCTTTTGAGGGCCTAGGGGGTATCCATTCCTTGTTCCCCCGTGCGCCCTACCGCACCCTCTCTTGGTCGGTGGCAGATCCACGAGGATTTTTTGCTCTCTGCCTCTGAAAGGTTGCACACTGGTTTGGCATAAGCCCCCGCTCATGGGGTTTCCTTCATCATTTCACATGGAAGGGCTTCCCTCCTCCACGGGCGTGGTCCAGGGTGACCGGTAGGTGACGGCGTGAGCTGCTCGGCACGAGGTATGGACCCCCGGCCGCCTAACTTGTTTTTGTGGTACGGGGGGCCAGTACCCACACCTTTTTGGAACCCACCGGAGGTCCGCCACAAGCATTTCTGGTCGTACCATCGCTTTTGGGCAGCCTGATTTGGGCCATTTTGTCATGCACCAGCCGGGCAAGGCCATCATTGGGGCCCGGAACGCACACTACTAAATGCGCACTCCAGGGGGGGCTAAACCCCCTTCCCATGCTTCCTTCCCAGAGAAGGGCCCCCGTCAGTCGCCCGTACGGGGCAAAAAGGGGGGAACCCCTTTTAGGCCTGTGGAACCCCCCGGAGGAAAAGCAGGTGTGGGAGATACCGCTCCCGTCTTCCGTGGAGTCGCCAACATCCTCAGCATCTGCTTTAAGTGCCATTGACCGCTCACAAAACCCCCGGTCTGGGGTGATACGGGCTGGCCACCAATGTTGCACCTGTCCGCTTAAAAGGAGCCCCCACCTGCGACAAAAAACTGGGTCCCTCGGTGGTGGCTTTCCTTGGGAAACCCCACCTGGAAAAATCTCCAGTAAGGCGGGGCCAACTTTGGGGGCCCAATGGACACAAAGCAAACCCCCCCCGGGGGTAGGGTGCATAGTCCACACCGTTATATGAAGCATTTTTCCCGGCAGCTGGGAGGGACAGGGGCCCCCAATGAATCCACACCACCCTCGAGAAGGCCTTCGATGGGGGCAAGTTCCGGGGGGGGCTTTGGGGGCGGCCCCCCCTTCCCCACCCTCTGACAGGTGTACTAAAATGGCTTTTCATCACCTGGCCCCTTTCCCGGGGCCAGTAAAATTGACTACCCGGGGCCCTTTTTTGTGATCCCTAAGTGCCCCCTTTGGGAATCTCTGTGCGTCCGCAACAACCCGCCCTGAACGGGGGGGGCCCAAAACTGGGGCCTGGGCCACGCCCCGGTGAACCCTGGGGGCCGTTCCCGGGGTCACCCCCCGGGGTCCCAACCACTCGCTCGCGGGGACCCAGGGAGGCGTGCGCCTTTTCCTTGAGAGTCTTCGGGGTGGCAGTTTCCCCAAGCTCCCCAAAAACCCCCCGACTAGATTGGGAAGAATTGACAAACTGCCCTGCCTCGTCAGTTCCCCGGGACGCCCTGGCTACTGTCTACCCAGCCATTTGGGGCAGAGGGGGAAAACCCCGTCGACCCCGCGGGGTCCTGGGCTTCGCGTTCCCCTCCTGGTAAACGGCCCGCCGCTGAACCAGGGGGAGCCCTGCTTTCCCTCCCCTTGACCAAGTCGCCGGCAGGCAGACTTCCCCGTTTCCTGACATCCCGGTGGGGGGAACTCCTGACCGGGGCCCCCTCCTGGGGCTCCTCTCCGGAAACCCCCCCCCCCCATGGCCTGTTCCCTTCCTGCGGGGGCCCTTTAACCACCAGGGGTTTCCCTTTGGGGGCCTACACCCCAAAAGCAGCCCCCCCTCCCCTTAGCCCCCCTACCCCCCTCCCCCGCCTCACTGTGAGCCCTTGTGTGTAGTGTCGTGGGGGTTCCCCCATCAGTTTCATCCCTCCTCCACTTTGGGGAGGCATTTTAAATACATAACATTGATTCACAGTAAATCAGACTTTTGGGGGCCGGATTGGGGGTTCGGGGGCCCTGGGGGGGGGACACTAGCCGCCCAAATCGGCCCAAGCAACACTTTGCGGAATATTCGCGTTCCCCCCCCCTTTTCCCGCATCCCCCCCCCCGGCCCCCCAATCCAAATAACCTTGGAAAGGGGGCAGCGCCGGTTCAACGCCTCCAATTGGGAGAGGGAAAAAGGGTTTTCCCCAGGAAACCAAGTCTTGAGGGACACCCCTCAGGGCGTCCCGGGGGTTTTTCAGCGCCTGTCCCCCGCCCCATACCCTGGGGGGCCCCGAGGTCGGGTTGGTAATTGTCGGGGGACCTCCCACCCCCCCTCCCACACAAAAACGGGGGAACGGTTTCTGGACAGGGAGGGGGCCTTTTTGGGGCTGGGGGGATGCAGCCTTGTGCCGGCATTGAAAAGGCAAGTCTGGGGGTGTTCCGGCCCCGGGGAGGTTCGCAGGGGGGACGCCCCTTGCACCTGGGGGAAAATGGGGTGGGGAGGATTGGGCTCCCCCTCCCCGGGCTGCTGGCGGGTTTTTTGGGGCCCCCGGGCCCTTTTTTGGAATCGTCTGCCCCCGGGGCTGTAGCAAAGCCCCCTTTTTTCCCCGGGCAGGAGGAACTGTGGGGCCTCGGGAGTTCCACAAAAAATTTCCAGACAAACATTCCTGGACCTCCTGGGGGTAGGAGTCAGACCCGAGGGGCCCGTGCTCCGCACCTAAAAAGGGGCCCCCATGTGTCGGTCCAGGGTCCTTTGAACCCCGCTGCGGCCCTGAATTTTCCCGCGAACCCGGGGTGAGGTTGTAGTGCGGATGGGCCCGCTTGATCTGTTGGTCCTGTCCTCCCCGGGGGGTAAACCCCCAAAAAAAATTCCAGGGACTTACCCCTCAAACGGGGGGTAGGTACCCCCTGCCCCTGTCCAGGCGAAAAATGTTGGGGGGATGTCCCTCAAAAACCCCCAAAAAGGAATCCAGGTCTCCATCCTTTTTTAAACAAGGGGGAAAATCCCCGCCCGGGGCCCTTGGGGCCCTTTTCCCAGGGCCTGGTGCATCCAGTGGAGGCCCGGGGACCATCTCCATCGGGCCGGGCTCCGCTGCTTTTCCCCTGCCGCGCATGCTCCCGTCCGCTGCTCTCTCCCGCTGCTTGCTCAGCCCCCGGGAGTTACGGCGTTCTCTCGTCCCCTCTGCTCTTTTCTTTCCCTGCTTGCTCCGCTCTCTGTTTTTTTCTGCCGCCACCGGGGGGCTTTCATAGGGGCGTCATTACCCCGAGGGCCATGCCCTTGGAAGAGGGGCTGATCTGGGGGGCTGGGACGGGGGGGGGTGGGCAGTCCATGTGAGATGGCACGGGGGGGGGGGGTCCTTGGGGGCCCCCGGGGAGCCCCCCTCGCCCCATCGGGACGAACTCATATTCCCCCAGCATTGGGTCCCCCTTTGCCAAATTCCGGTGTTCCGCCCCCTTTGGGGGAAACCTTTTGGCACTGAAAACGCTGCAACCCTGACCTTTTCACACAACTTTTAAATTTTTCACTCTGACCTCGTGCGGGTACCTTAAGACCCCCCAGGAAAAAATGCTGGGGGTCTCAGTGTCTGGGAGTAGGGGCCCACCACATATTACCTGATCCACCCCCCACCATTTTGTGAGGAACTCAGCCGGCCCCCAAAAACGGTGCCCGGGGGTTAAAGCTTCGGCCACCGCCGCTACCAAATTGACGGACGATCCCCCTTTTCCCCCCGCACCAATGGGCGTAACTCACAGGTACAGCTTTCCGGGCCCCCCTTTGTCTCTCAGGGGAGTAAGAGAACGCACCAGAGCAAAAGGCCGCCGGGGGGGTGTCCGCTACCCATGGGGGTTCAAGATTTTTGATCAGAGTAAAAGCATCACCCAAATTAATTTTTTTGGGTTTAAATTTCCTTAAGGGCGCACTAGATAATTACAGAAATATCGTAAAAATATACAACGTAAATACAAGGGGAAGGCAGTCAGAAAAAATACGACAATATGTACAAGGCTAAAAGGTATAACTATGGTCAATTTACCGGGGGAAATGGGGGGAAGGGCCGGGTCTGCCCCTTTCCCCGGGGCATCTTCCGTTTTCCGAATAGTCCCTTGGTCTTTCCTAGACCACTTTTTTGGGTTTGTGTGTGAAATGGAATGACACACTGGGGATGGCTTTTTTTAGACCTGCAGGCCCCCTCCCCCCTTGCTTTGAAGCACG
>JARQOD010000001.1:687822731-687906333 GCA_033576555.1 Oophaga sylvatica | reverse complement strand
TTGTCCACTGAAAGAAGAACATAAAAAAAAGGTTACACCTTGGGGCTGGTAGGGCTTATACATACAAGAGCATGCATATATGTATCAGCTCTGATGTTCATATGCGTCAGTTTCCACATCGTTTCTTGCGTTGAAATTGCTATACGGTTTGCTCCACTGCCCCCATTACCAATAACAGGCGATTATTTTTTATTAATGACTACACATACATATATAGCTGCACTAAATGGACAAAAAGAACTAGGACACACCCTGTAAAGAATTCATACAGTCCCATTGCCTCAGGTGTATAAAATCAAACATTTGTAAAGGAATGGTCCCTCCTAAAACTACTGCAACTTAGTGAGAGACCACGAACAGTTACAAAAGGAGGGGCCTCCGAGTGCGGAGATGCAAAGTACATAAAAGTTGCCATCACTGTAATGACTCAATTATTGCAGAAATCCAAATCTCTTCTGGCATTAACATCAGCACAAAACTGCGCCTGCGCACTGCAGTACTTTGGTCTGCCCTCAACAAGGCAGATCAGTACGCCTGCGCAAGAGCGCGATGCTGGGGAGCCATGAAGAAAGCAGGAGGGTGGCAATCATAAGAAGATGGGAGGCGCCGGACCCGGACCTGTGACACCCATCGGACCGGACCGCCCCCCAGGGTGAGTATAATAAAACTTATTTTTCTCATCTTGAAGGTTGGATCGGGGGCTTATCTACAGCATTATAGAATAATCATTGTTTTATTGTATTATCATTATAGAATGCAGTAGATAATCCCTGAAAGGCGGTGGCCGCAGTTTACAGCGGCCAAAACAGCTGACAGGTTCCCTTTAAGAACGATAGTTTCCTAGTAATCACGAAATGTAAACAGGCTGCCAATAACCCAACGAACTGGCAAAATGCTAATTTGTCAGGTGATAATATCTTTTGGTTTACTTAAAATGTGTAAACATGAGCTGTGCAGCCTATGTGCCCTAAGCAATCACTGATCGTTCTGTGCACATCTGAAACTCGGTCTGCCTGTATAGACAGGTTATTGAACGACCACAGATCAGCAAACGAGTGCTGATCAGCAGTCGGAAACATGGTCTTAGGCTGTTAATCAAGTGATGTCACAAGAAAATTATTGTACAGTCACCTTGGTAAAATACCAGATTATCCCCGCACTGATTACTGATGACTGGTTTTACAAGAATCAGAGACAAACCAATGATCATCCCAAGAAAAATGAGACTTATTTGATGGTTCTTGGCAGAATTTTATTAACACACCATTGGAATATGACAGAGTTTAAGGAAAAAACATTTTTGGGAGAAACCAGAACAACCTTGATTTGCCCAACAATAACATTAAAAGAAATGTAGTGCCTCCTACAAATAATTTAGAAATTCTGAAGAACATGGTGGTAAGCGCTGGATATTTGTGTAATCTCCTGAAGACATTCAAAATTTTCTATATTTTGTTGAAGTAATAAAACATGCACAGTTTGCTAATCCAGGAGTGCACATTTATTGGGGGTGGGTTAATAGGAGAGGTAGTAGGCTGTTGGCCTACCTTATAATAAGTACAAATATAAATACAACTCTATTACTTTATTGTACTTTTAGACATCTTTGGTTTTCAAACTGCTCATCCTTCTCCACAATTATTGAAACTTGCATACTTCAGACTGTGTGAAGAATGCAAATATGCCCATCAATCAAACCACCCATGTAGGCGAGCAATAGCTTCTCCAGCAGGGAACATGCTTACAATGTAACTCAGACCGGCAATACCATTGATACTGTACGTGTGAAAGCTTCTAGCCTACTTAAGCCAATTTGTAACACAGAGGAGGATCAAGTCACGCAATGAATGGGATGATAGGCTTGTGCTGGAACAAATACTCCAGCAATAACTGTGATTTGCTGGGTGATCGTCTAATGCCTATTGAATTACTTGTGACTTGCTACCCTGAAATAGATCTTTTTCCTCAAGTTGGAAGGCTTCCTCACTCCCCTGCACCTACACGACAACCTGCAGCTACGAGTCAACTCCAGCCTGCAGCTACGAGTCAACTCCTGCCTTGAAGGTGCACAGCCATGAATACTGTAGGAAACTATAGAGATAACCAGTGTTATATATTTATAGCATTTCCCTTTAAGGTTGTCTCTCGGAACAGTTATATTATGAGGAGCTTTCAACAATTAAGGTGCCGAGATTAACACTAGAACTACTGGTATAATCATTTTGACTACTTGAACTAGTAGTAGTTCTAGTCGGGGTCACGAGTCCAGTAGTTCTAGTGTTAAAGGAGTTGTGCCATCTGGACAGCCTCAGATCATGCACCCCATTACACCATATGAATTTTATAGAGGGGTCCAGAGCAGAGAGTTACTCCAAAGAGTTGACTCTGAATCATGATTGACTCATTTCCACCGAGGCTCCTCTGTACAAACAGACCCAAGTAGGGTATTACAGACCATACGGCCCAGACACAATACTGTACAGTTACTAGTGCCATACAGGGTGTGAGACATGGTAAGAGCTACACTTTTTACAACTACACACATTGCAGAAGTCATTCTTATCAGTCACTTTGATATGACGTAAAAGATGGTGTCACATGATTGGATAATGGGGTATATATCTAATGTCAAGTGACAAATGCAGAAGTAGATATACATGGCAACCTGAACATATGAAGAAGTTGTCATTCACCATGGCTTCTGTAATACTATCAGAGAAGGAAGTAACAACGACAAAAATAATGTTCCCTCTCATTAGCATGGGAATACCCGACCTGAGATGTCAAAAAGAATTGGTCGCCTCTCCTGACCAGTCTGCTTCAGGAAATACTTGCATAAGGCCGGTATCAGACACCTGATTGAATCATCTATTCCAATCCAAGCCCGGTCCACAGATGTGTAATAGCGGTCTCATGCTGCAATGTCTGCTTTCTCTGTCATTGACAACTAGTCCTGGTCTTTCAATCTTAAAATAGATCAGACTAAAGTCAGGCACACCGGCAGATATCGGCTGGACCAGATGACAACCTAAAGTGTCTAGGAGACTCCCGACTTTTGGAATTTCATTAGCTGATCTTTGGTTTGGTGGGAGGCTTCTGCCAATGTCTTTCTTATGAAGAACTTAAGATGCAGCTCATTTATAGAAAACAAAGGAGCGCTAGGCCAAACAGAAAGTTCCTGTCTATGGGGAGTCAGGCGAGATCGCCATCAGACAAACATTCATGCGGTCAACAGCTATCTAATGTTTATGGGGGTCTTTAAGATGTGTCTCCACACTACCAGATACAGGCAGCCACAGTTGAACAAGGTAAGATGGGAATATTTGGGCCTATTTACACAAAAATTTACAGTATATAATTTTCTTTAATAGGCCTTTATTGAATATTGTGACAATTTTCATTGTTTTTTTATATTAGGATACAAATACGTTTTAATAATTACTAAAAGCCATAATCAGATTCATTTATGGTACCAGGGTTGGGATTACAGATGCCGGAAAACTTCCGGCTGATGACTGCACTCCAAATATCGAGTGCTGCTTAGGAGATAAAGGCCATGTGAGAAACTCTTACGTGATGGGTGCCTTGAGTACATTATAGACAGTGTCAAAAATCCGGGTCATCGCAGCTGAAGCCAAATCCTATTCTAGGTCAATGCCTAGAGGTAAACATTCGAAAGACAAGGCTGCTAGTTGTAGAAGGAAAACACAGGCTAGTAAAGTACAATCACTTCAAACCTTTCCTAGAACAGACACAGATAATTGAATTATCGGCTCATTTATTTCTAAAAAAAAAAAAAATTATAACCTCATTTTATTTGTATTGAATTTAGGCATGATAATAGGGGTAATCAGTAGGAATGTTATCAGGAGCCTTCTTTTACCATTAACCAAGTTTCTGATCAAATACCGTCCACATTATAAGTGTAGCTGACGGAACCTCGCTCCTTACTTTATACAGCCCTCTATGGAGCTACTGCCAGCATCTGTGCAATACTGAGGAAATCCTGAAAACATGACGTGTTGGGGGCCAAGAGGACTGGAGTTTGGGAAACAGTGATGTACAGCGTGCACAGAAAGCTGTCATTCAGTGGTGTGGGCGGGGTTATGCAGAGCTCAGCATTCAGAGAACTGCTAAGTCTACAGCAGATAAAACAGGGACTTTATTAAAGATGCAGCAAGCAGCCCAGTAAGTGATATATTGCAGCAATTGGGTTCTCTGCCCGTACATCATGCTGCTCTCAGATAACAATACTCAAAACCTGGTGACAAATTCAACCAGCCTAAAGATTGATTAAAAAAAAACTCCACATAAGCGGAATTATAACAAGGCTTTTATAATAATCAGCATAATCAACCTTTCAGCCGAGAAGAGCTGAAGAGAAGAGGTTGCCTGGGGTTTGCACTTTGCTATCTGGAGTATTTTATTGGAGTGCTCCTGAGGTTGAATATTGATAGTGTAAGCAATGCTGAACCGGCATTACTGCTTGACATTCCGTTCTTATCATTATATAACTATTAGGAGGCGATGTGTCATGCCCAAGATTTATTTCCATTGTATGCCATGGACTGCAAGGTTTGGAAATGTGTGTGGCCCAGCTGCGCAAGGCACACATGTCTCCTGGGAAATGCACAAGAAAGGTATTGTGAAGCCTGATATTCATTCACATCACACACTTCTCAACACTGCCACTAGAGGCATTTTCAGACTATTTAAGTAGTGTGACGTAGCAGTAGTTAGTTCAGTCAAGCCAGGGTGGCTCAGGAGTGAGTCATCCCATCCATCCAGAGTCAGATTATTCATTCTAGTCTTGGAGGGAGAGGAGATAAGACTGAGATCTGAAGGAGCTCCTGGAGCTCACCATATACAGAAGTGGAGGCTAGTACGGGTGGAGATGAATCATCCTAGCCTAGTCAGAGCTACTCCTAAACCTGTTACCTCAGCACAAGCTGCCTGTGTTCCTTAAGGACGTGGAAGGCGACTCTCAGAGCGTGCATTGAAATCAGTTGACAGAAGTTCCTGATAGCCACTCGAAGTGGGGTCTAAGAAGGAAAGAAGGAAAGGAATCACAGCAGTCACAACATCGAGTTAACTGAGGACAGGTCAGCGAGCGCTGGAAGGAAAGCTGACATTTACACCATTGCTACTCGTGCTTATGTTAAAGGGCGAGAGCAGGGCGAAAGGCAAGTGGAGAAAGAGAGAAGTGTCCTAGGTGACGGATCACCTTCACTTAGTAAACCGGACACCGGGGTCCGAAGCGTTGCTAGTGCTTCACGCCTAGTAATAAGAAACACCGGAGGCCTAGCTGGACTTCAGGTCACAGGAGGCAGCCCAATGTGTCGATACGTAACTGGAGTCAGGAGAACAGGTGTGAGGAACTCAGCCGGCCGCCACACGGTAGCCCGGGTATCACAGCTTCTGATACCACCGCCGCTACCAAATGTGACGGACGATCCCTTTCCTCCCACGTCACCAATGGGACGTAACTCCACAGGTACAGCTTTCCGGCGCCCCCCTTTGTCTCTCAGGTCAGTAAGAGAACTGCACCTAGAGCAAATGGCCGCCGGGGAAGGTGTCCTGCTACCCACTGGGTATTCTAAGATTCATGATCAGAGTAAAAGCATCAGCCCAAGATTAATTTTATGGTTTAATTTGCCTTAAGGGCGCACTAGATAATTACAGAAATATACAGTAAAGCTATACAACGTAACTACAATGGAATGGCAGTCAGAGTAAAAATACGACAATAATGTACAAGGCTAAAAGGTATAAGCTATGGATCAATATTACCGGGTATTATGGTCTTGGGAAGGCCTTGGCTCTGCCATTCCCAGGTACAGTCTTCCGTTCCTGAATAGTCCCTTGGTCTTTCCTAGACCATCTTCTTGGCTTCTGTGTGTGAAATGGAATGACCAGCAGCCTGGTCATGGCTAGTTTTTTAGACCTGCTAGGCCCATCCCCATTGCTTTGAAGCACGCATATTAATTGGCCTGCAATTCATATGGAACAGGAAACAATGCCTGAGCTTGGGCTATTTACCATACGACTGAACATCTCATTCAGTCACTGGCCTAGACTAATTAGCATGTAAAGGCCTATTGATTCCTAGTGGGCATCAAAACCTGTCGTACTGGATATGCTAATAGGCAATGTGTAGCTAAAAGTCTGTGGCTGTGTGAACTGACAAAATGGAGGCTGGTACAGGCCCTATACAAAATGGCGACAACCTTTTCCTTACACCTCCCTGCTTTTGAGGGCGCTAGGGGGTATCACATTCCTGTGTTCCCCCGTGCGCCCTACCGCACCCTCTCTTTGGCTACGGTGGCAGATCCACGAGGATTTCTGACTCTCTGTCCTCTGAAAGGTTGCACACTGGTTGGGCATAAGCCTCCCGCTCATGGTGTGCCTTCATCATGTTCACATGGAAGGCCTTCCTCCTTCCACGGGCGTGGTCCAGGGTGACCAGGTAGGTGACGGCGTTGAGCTGCTCGTGCACGAGGTATGGACCCTCCCAGGCCGCCTGAAGCTTGTTTTGTGGTACGGGGACCAGTACCCACACCTTTTGACCCACCTGGTAGGTCCGCTCACAAGCATTCTGGTCGTACCATCGCTTCTGGTCAGCCTGAGCTTGGGCCATATTGTCATGCACCAGCCGTGTCAAGGCCATCATTCGGTCCCGGAAGCGCACGACATACTCAATGACCGACACTCCAGGGGTGGCTAAATCCCCTTCCCATGCTTCCTTCACCAGAGCAAGGGGCCCCCGTACACGTCGCCCGTACAGGAGCTCAAAGGGGGAGAACCCCGTTGAGGCCTGTGGAACCTCCCGGTAGGCAAACAGCAGGTGTGGGAGATACCGCTCCCAGTCTCTCCCGTGGGAGTCGACCAACATCCTCAGCATCTGCTTTAAGGTGCCATTGAACCGCTCACACAAGCCATTGGTCTGTGGGTGATACGGGCTGGCCACCAGATGTTGCACCTGTACCTGCTTACAGAGAGACTCCATCAGCTGCGACATGAACTGGGTCCCTCGGTCGGTGAGCATTTCCTTGGGAAACCCCACTCTGGAGAAAATCTCCAGTAAGGCAGTGGCCACTTTGTCGGCCCGAATGGACGACAAAGCTACCGCCTCCGGGTACCGGGTGGCATAGTCCACTACCGTTAGTATGAAGCATTTCCCGGAGCAGCTGGGAGTGGACAGAGGTCCAATGAGATCCACAGCCACCCTCGAGAAAGGCTCTTCGATGATGGGCAGAGTTACCAGTGGGGCTTTGGGGCGCGGCCCCGCCTTCCCCACCCTCTGACAGGTGTCACATGAATGGCAGTAGGCTATCACCTCGGTCCTCATTCCAGGCCAGTAGAAATGCTGAGCTAGCCTGGCCCTGGTTTTAGTGATCCCTAAGTGTCCGGCCATTGGAATCTCGTGTGCGATCCGCAACAATTCCGCCCTGAACGGATGGGGCACCACTAACTGTCGGTCCCTGGGCCACGCCTCCGGTGAACCCTGCTGGACCGTTACCCGGTACAGCCGTCCCTGGTCCCAGACCACTCGCTCGCGGTCGGACTCCAGGGGAGGCTGTGCCGCCTGTTCCTTGAGAGTCTTCAGGCTAGGGTCAGCTTCCAACGCTGCCTGAAATCCCTGACTAGATATGGCAAGAATTGACGAAACTGCCCTGTCCTCTGTCAGTTCCCCGGGATCTGTCTCCTGGCTACTGTCTGACTCGGCAGCCACTTGGTCAGAGAGGGGGAAACCGTCGGACCTCCGCGAGGCTCCTTGGGCTTCAGCGTTCCCACTCCTGGTAACAGCGGCCACGACCGCTGAGACCACGGGTAGCGCCTGCTTTCCCTCCTCCTCTGACCAAGTCGCCGGGTCAGGCAGACTTCCCTGACTTCCTGACATCCCGGATGTGGGGAACTCCTGACCTGGGGTCCTACCTGGTGGCTCCTCTCCCGGGACACCCCCTCCCCCCATGGCCTGTTCCTCTTCCTGCAGGGGCCCTAGACTCAGCAGGCTGGATTCACTTAGGGGCCCTACACTGCCCATAGCAGCCCCTCCCTCCACCTCTGAGCTCTCCCCTACAGCCTCCTCACCTGTCCTCACTGTGAGCCCTGTGTGTGTAGTGTCAGTGCATGGCTTACCATCAGGTTTCACTCCCTCCTCCACTGTTGGAGGCACATTCAATACATTAACATTAGCATTCACAGTAAAGTCATGACATTCTTGGGGAGCCGGACTTGGGGTTCAGTGGCCACATACTGGGACACTAGCCGCCCCAAATCGGTCCCAAGCAACACATTTGCAGGAATATTCGGCGTTACTCCCACCTCCCGCATCCCCCTCCCGGCACCCCAATCCAAATACACCTTGGCAACGGGCAGCGCCGGTTCAACGCCTCCAATTCCGGAGACGGAAAGGGTTTTCCCAGGTACCAAGTCTTGAGGGGACACCACCTCAGGGCGTACCAGGGTTCGTTCAGCGCCTGTGTCCCGCAGTCCCATGACCGCTGAGCGGCCGATGGTGACGGGTTGGTAATTGTCTAGGGACCTCCCACCACCCCCTCCCACACACAAAACAGTGGACGGTTTCTGGGACAGGGATGGGGCCTTCTGGCGCTGGGGACATGCAGCCTTAAAGTGTCCTGGCTGATTGCAATTATGGCAACGTCTGGGGTCTGTTCCTGGCCTGGAGAGGTCAGCAGGGGGGTACGCCCCTTGCACTCTGGGGGCTGGATATGGGGCTGGGGCAGGATTGGGCTTACCCCCTCTCCAGGTGCTGCTGGCAGGCTTCTTTGGCTCCGGCGCCCTGTTGTTGGCATACTCGTCTGCCAGGGCAGCTGTAGCAGAAGCCCCCTTTGGTTTCCGGTCACGGAGGAACTGCTGGAGGTCCTCTGGGCAGTTCCACAAAAATTGCTCCACGACAAACAGTTCCTGGACCTCCTGGCGGGTAGTGAGCTCTAGACCCGAGGTCCAGTGCTCCGCAGCTCTCAACAGGGCCCGCATGTGGTCGGTCCAGGTGTCCTTTGAACCCCGCTGCAGGCTCCTGAACTTCCTGCGGTACGACTCCGGGGTGAGGTTGTAGTGCTGGATCAGGGCCCGCTTGATGCTGTTGTAGTCCTGCTCCTCCCCGGCAGGTAAGTCCCCCAAAACTTCCAGGGACTTACCCCTCAAACGGGGGGTCAGGTACCTTGCCCACTGATCCAGGGCCAGATGATGTTGGAGGCATGTCCTCTCAAAAGCCAGCAAAAAGGAATCCAGGTCTCCATCCTTTTCAAGCAAGGGAAAGTCCTCCGCCCGGACCTTGGGAGCCCTTGTCTCCAGTGGGCCTGGTGCATCCAGTGGAGGCCCGTGCTGAGCCATCTCCAGTCGGTGCCGGCGCTCCGCTGCTCTCTCTGCCGCTGCATGCTCCCGCTCCGCTGCTCTCTCTGCCGCTGCTTGCTCACGCTCCGCAGCTTCACGGCGTTCTGCTCGCTCACGCTCTGCTGCTTTCTCTGCCGCTGCTTGCTCACGCTCTGCTGCTGTCTCTGCCGCCACCAGGAGTCTTTCATAGGCGGCGTCATTACCAGCCTCGAGCTGCGCCATAGCCGCTTGGAAGAGGGTCTCCGATCTGGACAGGCTGGGACGGGCAGGGGGTGGGCAGTCCACTGTGAGACTGAGCACGGGGGTCGGGCTCCTTGGGGAGCCCTGGCTGAGCTCCCCCTCGCCTCCATCGGTATCGAACTCATCATAGACCACAGCATTGGCCTCCCCCTTTGCCCTACTCCTGGTGCCTTCCGCCATCTTGGGAACCTTTGGTCACTGAAACACAGCTGCAACCCTGACCTTGCACACAACTTGTTATATTTACACTCTGACCGTCTAGTGCTGGGCTGACCTTAAGACCCCAGCAGTGAAAGTACTGCTGGTAGTCTCTAGTGTCTGGGAGTAGGGGTCCCACGCACACTATTACTCTGATCCCACCGCTGCCACCAATTTGTGAGGAACTCAGCCGGCCGCCACACGGTAGCCCGGGTATCACAGCTTCTGATACCACCGCCGCTACCAAATGTGACGGACGATCCCTTTCCTCCCACGTCACCAATGGGACGTAACTCCACAGGTACAGCTTTCCGGCGCCCCCCTTTGTCTCTCAGGTCAGTAAGAGAACTGCACCTAGAGCAAATGGCCGCCGGGGAAGGTGTCCTGCTACCCACTGGGTATTCTAAGATTCATGATCAGAGTAAAAGCATCAGCCCAAGATTAATTTTATGGTTTAATTTGCCTTAAGGGCGCACTAGATAATTACAGAAATATACAGTAAAGCTATACAACGTAACTACAATGGAATGGCAGTCAGAGTAAAAATACGACAATAATGTACAAGGCTAAAAGGTATAAGCTATGGATCAATATTACCGGGTATTATGGTCTTGGGAAGGCCTTGGCTCTGCCATTCCCAGGTACAGTCTTCCGTTCCTGAATAGTCCCTTGGTCTTTCCTAGACCATCTTCTTGGCTTCTGTGTGTGAAATGGAATGACCAGCAGCCTGGTCATGGCTAGTTTTTTAGACCTGCTAGGCCCATCCCCATTGCTTTGAAGCACGCATATTAATTGGCCTGCAATTCATATGGAACAGGAAACAATGCCTGAGCTTGGGCTATTTACCATACGACTGAACATCTCATTCAGTCACTGGCCTAGACTAATTAGCATGTAAAGGCCTATTGATTCCTAGTGGGCATCAAAACCTGTCGTACTGGATATGCTAATAGGCAATGTGTAGCTAAAAGTCTGTGGCTGTGTGAACTGACAAAATGGAGGCTGGTACAGGCCCTATACAAAATGGCGACAACCTTTTCCTTACAACAGGAGTTTAGCGGGACGCTGCAGAAATAGACTTAGTTCTACCACAGAAAAGGCTCTACCACTATGTCGGCCGGCGTAGTTGCTATTGAAAGAGTTAACTTGACTTCATGCAAGTTTGTACTCACATACACATTAAGGAGAAAGGAGGCCTTAAACCTGCTCAGCAATATCCCGAATGTGCATTCTCCAACCTGACCAGCTTCCCGGGACATACCTGCAACATCTACAAGTAAAGGTATGGAAAGAGACTGCATTGTGTGTGACTGACTTCTTATCCGCACCCTGCATCACCATAGACTTTGAGGGACCAGTCCCACCTGTGGGGGACTTAACATCTAGCTGCCATAACATCCCCTCAGAG
The DNA here is from genome assembly GCA_033576555.1 of Oophaga sylvatica. NCBI lineage: Eukaryota > Metazoa > Chordata > Amphibia > Anura > Dendrobatidae > Oophaga > Oophaga sylvatica. The sequence goes on along the minus strand of JARQOD010000001.1, from coordinate 687,895,130 downwards.
ATCTACCCTGCAGCGCTGGTCAATCAGATCAGAAACCACAGGTGGCGTCACGAACTATAACTACAATCCCCTGTAAATATTCCACCATTGCATGACTGCCCAGGGTCACAGACCGAGCTCTGCTGCCAGTGACATTCCCCATAGACTTCCGTGGGCTCGGTGCCGAGTATCCCATAGCCCTGGTACCCACACCACTCCACCTGGTGTGTGCGAGTCATCTTTGGCGTCACGAACAGGATACGAAGCTTACTGGATGTGAGTCCTGTGTGCCTATTGAACTGTTTTCTGCAAAAAGACTGTTTGCTATTTTTGTGAATTTTGGCGCCATTTTCCGCCATTTTGCCGCCATATTCGCGCCCTGAGGCGCTGGTGAAGAAGGTGGGCGTGCATTCGTGGGCGTGTACCCCCCTGTGGCGCGAAAGCAATGGGCGCCCTGTCTAAGTGCTGTTGCAATGTGAGAGCCTGCCCCATTCCAAGAGAGATCCGTTGTGACCTGGAGAAGCTGACCCTCTCCATTGAAGAAGTGGATGCTGCCCTGCTGTATCTGGCCCTGCACCGCGCTGAAGTGGAGGAAATGGAGCGAAGCTGGAGGGCTCTGAAGCTGCGGCTGCAGCAGAGCCGACCGCTCCCTACACCGCCCGCGTGTCTGCCACCGGCGCCACCTGAAGCAGAGTCTGAGATCTGGCCGGAGGCTGATCCTGGAAGAGCTGTACCTGACCCCGCCGAGGACGCGGCGAGAGCAGAGGAGGATCCCGACATCGGAGCTGCCACCACAGCGGAGGCACCCGGCTCCACGGAGGAGCCCACAGAGGAACGTCTTCTCACGCCGCCTGCACAAGATCCGTGCCTGCCATCAGCATCGCCGGAGGAAGACAGACCCTGCGGCCTGGAGAACCGGGACGAGCCGGCTCCCGCACCTGTATGTGCTGAGCGCCGCCTGTCCCAGCAGCGGATGCGGCAGATGAGAGGTACTGTGCAGGGGCAGCGGCGGCTGGGGGCTAGACATGATTCAATGGTGGAGTCGATGATCCTGGTGCTAGGCACTGGGCCCGTGGATAGGAACGGTCCTGTGCTGGCACCGCCACCAGGTGTCACCCCAAGCTAAGTAAATGTCTAACCTGGACAAGGTTTCAGTACTGTAAATAGTTGATGAAGTATTGCTGCACCTGGACAGGTGCCTGCTGTATTTGAATGTTTGCATAGTATACCCCAGTTGGGTAATGAGTACTAAAGCATTAATGTGAAATATTGAAGTATATTGTAGAAAATGTGATTTTACTTGAAATGTGTTTTCTCATGCAAAGGACTGCGTGGCTGTGGACTGTGCCAGCCCAAAAACGTTACTGTAAATAGTTCGCACTTCGGTGCCCCATCTTGGTTTTACACAAAGCCATATCTACCTCTGAAGAAAAACCCGTATGGTGGGGCCTAGAGTGAGGTCTGCAGCTCAGAAGTCCTGCAGCCCACCCAGGACCCACGTGGGAGGTTTTTGGTGCGGGTCCTCCACAAGAATCTTGTCTTATACTGTATATATTTATTGAAAAGTATTTTGATAATTTTCTACTGATCTATGTACAAATTGTAACGTTAAAGAGTCCTTACCTCCCGCAAGGGATGAGTTTAAAATGTTTATGTTATATGCAAAACAAAAATGTTTTTCTTTTCTATTTCAGCCCGGGAGTGCTGAGTTTAACAAGGGGGGGGATGTGTGGCCCAGCTGCGCAAGGCACACATGTCTCCTGGGAAATGCACAAGAAAGGTATTGTGAAGCCTGATATTCATTCACATCACACACTTCTCAACACTGCCATTAGAGGCATTTTCAGACTATTTAAGTAGTGTGACGTAGCAGTAGTTAGTTCAGTCAAGCCAGGGTGGCTCAGGAGTGAGTCATCCCATCCATCCAGAGTCAGATTATTCATTCTAGTCTTGGAGGGAGAGGAGATAAGACTGAGATCTGAAGGAGCTCCTGGAGCTCACCATATACAGAAGTGGAGGCTAGTACGGGTGGAGATGAATCATCCTAGCCTAGTCAGAGCTACTCCTAAACCTGTTACCTCAGCACAAGCTGCCTGTGTTCCTTAAGGACGTGGAAGGCGACTCTCAGAGCGTGCATTGAAATCAGTTGACAGAAGTTCCTGATAGCCACTCGAAGTGGGGTCTAAGAAGGAAAGAAGGAAAGGAATCACAGCAGTCACAACATCGAGTTAACTGAGGACAGGTCAGCGAGCGCTGGAAGGAAAGCTGACATTTACACCATTGCTACTCGTGCTTATGTTAAGGGCGAGAGCAGGGCGAAAGGCAAGTGGAGAGAGAAGTGTCCTAGGTGACGGATCACCTTCACTTAGTAAACCGGACACCGGGGTCCGAAGCGTTGCTAGTGCTTCACGCCTAGTAATAAGAAACACCGGAGGCCTAGCTGGACTTCAGGTCACAGGAGGCAGCCCAATGTGTCGATACGTAACTGGAGTCAGGAGAACAGGAGTCTAGCGGGACGCTGCAGAAATAGACTTAGTTCTACCACAGAAAAGGCTCTACCACTATGTCGGCCAGGCGTAGTTGCTATTGAAAGAGTTAACTTGACTTCATGCAAGTTTGTACTCACATACACATTAAGGAGAAAGGAGGCCTTAAACCTGCTCAGCAATATCCCGAATGTGCATTCTCCAACCTGACCAGCTTCCCGGACATACCTGCAACATCTACAAGTAAAGGTATGGAAAGAGACTGCATTGTGTGTGACTGACTTCTTATCCGCACCCTGCATCACCATAGACTTTGAGGGACCAGTCCCACCTGTGGGGGACTTAACATCTAGCTGCCATAACATCCCCTCAGAGATCTACCCTGCAGCGCTGGTCAATCAGATCAGAAACCACAGGTGGCGTCACGAACTATAACTACAATCCCCTGTAAATATTCCCCCATTGCATGACCGCCCAGGGCCACGGACCGAGCTCTGCTGCCAGTGACATTCCCCATAGACTTCCGTGGGCTCGGTGCCGAGTATCCCATAGCCCTGGTACCCACACCACTCCACCTGGTGTGTGCGAGTCAAATGCATATAGCAATCACACAACTTCCAAAAATGTTCTCCTTCCCTTTGATGGAAAATCCATTTTACAGACTGTATTTAATACTGTACTTATCCAGGTTGAGATAACAGTAGTTTGTCACACAGTAATACAATATAACGTGAAAGTTAGGTGACAACAGCAAAAAAGGATGTGGACATCAAATTCAATTTTCAACTTACAAGGTCCCTGATAAGCCAGAAGAAGATAAACCGTTGACATACAATACCATCATTTTATAAGCATTCCACCCATAGTCCTGTGACAGGAGGCTATGTATTCGATTTTGTACAAAAATTCCACATAAAATAATATTTGGCAAACTGAACATACATTTCTATATATTTAGCAATGTGGTGTATAATATATTTGGCCACCATACAAAACAGGAAGATGGTGGCACAGACATGGCCTACCAGGTCTTCTAACCCGTGAGCCAAATTTATTTCTAAGTACCGAAGAATAGAAATCAAAGAGGTTGTTGATTTTTAGAAACAAAGGGAAATGCTTTTTTGTACAAGAAATTGCCATATATGTCCATGGGATCTCTCAGGTTTTGCAGTTTAACCATATTTACTTAAATGGTGATGAAGTTAATTCTAGACAAAACAAAATGTACCTTTTCGTCTAAAGGCCCCCATACACATTCGACTAAAGTCAGTCAACCCTTCTTATATTGTAATGTGTATTGATGGGCCTTCCGATCCTACCCCAACATATTATATCTGGGAATAGAAGGTTCTAGCAGGTCAGACTTCCAACAGTCGATCCTTCACTTCTCCAGGAGAACCTATGAGAGCTTGGCTTGGCGCCCCTGTGTATAAGGGACTTAGGAGAGATAGCTGTTGGCATACACTATACACAGTCGGGAAAATAAGTATTTGTTACACTGACGATTTTGCAAGTTTTCCCACCTACAAACAATGGAGAGGTCTGTAATTTTTATCGTACTCACACTTCAATTGTGGGAGACAGAATCTAAAATAAAAAACTGAAAATCACATTGTATGATTTTTAAATAATTAAATTGCATGAAATAAGTATTTGATCACCTACCAACCAGCAAGAATTCCAGCTCGCTCAGACCTGTTAATTTTTCTTTAAGAATCCCTCCTACTCTGCACTCATTACCTGAATTGCACTTGTTTGAACTCGTTAACTGTATAATAGACATAATAGACACCTGTCCACACATTTAATCAATCACACTGCAACCTCTCCATGGTCAAGACCAAAGAGCTGTCTAAGGACACGAGGGACAAAATTGTAGACCTGCACATTGCTGGGATGGGCTACAGGACAATAGTCAAGCAGCTTGGTGAGAAGGTAACAACTGTTGGCACAATTATTAGAAAATGGAAGAAACATAAAATGACTGTCAATCTTCCTCAGTCTGGGGCTCCATGTAAGATCTTGCCTCGTGGGGTAAGGATGATTGCAAGAAAGGTCAGAAATCAACCCAGAACTACACAGGAGGACCTGGTCAATGACATGAAGTGAGTTGGGACCAAAGTCTCAAACATTACCGTCTGTAACACACTATGCAGTCATGGATTAAAATCCTGCAGGGCATGCAAGGTCCCCCTACTCACGCCAGCACATGTCCAGGACCAGATGAAGCTTGCCAATGACCATCTGGATGATCAAGAGGAGGCATGGGAAAAGGTCATATGGCCAGATGAGACCAAAATAGAACTTTTTGTTATCAACTTCACTCGCCGTGTTTGTAGGAAGAAGGACGAGTACAACCCCAAGAACACCATCCCAACCGTGAAGCATGATGTGAGAATCATCATACTTTGGGGGTGCTTTTCTGCAAAGGGTGAGAGGAAAAGGGAAGATGGATGGAGACATGTACCGCGAGATTTTGGCCAAGAACCTTCTTCCTCATGGATCCTGGTTGGGACTTCCAGCATGACAATGACCTGCAACACACAGCCAGGGCAACTAAGGAATGGCTCCGTAAGAAGCATTTTGAGGTCCTGGAGTGACCTAGCTTTGGAGGGAGATGAAACTCAATGTTGCCCAGCAACAGCCCCAAAACCTGAAATATCTGTTGAATATCTGAACGGAGGGGAGTGGACCAAATTCACTGCTGCATCGTGTACAAACCTGGTCAAGAACTACAGGAAACGTCTGACCTCTGTAATTGCAAACAAAGGTTTCTGTACCAAATATTAAGTTCTGTTTTTCTATTGTATCAAATACTTATTTCATGTGATAAAATGCAAATTAATTACGTGAAAATCATACAATGTGATTTTCTGGATTTTTTTTTTTAGATTCTGGCTCTTACGGTTGTTGTGTACGTACGATAAAAATTACAGGCCTCTCCATTCTTTGTAGGAGGGAAAACTTGCAAAATCGGTAGTGCATCAAATACTTATTTTCCCCACTGTATAATACACTGTATAGACAGATTCACACTAAACAATTACAACTCAGAAGAACTGAGAATTGTGTTTATTAAAAAGAAAAAAAATGTACCAATTTTCAAGGTCTCCTGTTTGTTTCAAGAGAAACTATTACTTGGCATAGATGTGTTTTTTACCTGGTGTAAGAGTCGCTGTTCTCCAGAATCTGGCTTGATTTATATTTAGTTCTCAAGATAAGGCCCTTTTTCTTTGCATATAATTTCTAGTCTTTTAGCTAATTGGAAGTAGCCCTCAAAAGATGACCATACAGAAGAATTCATGACTAAACTAGATTTATATACAGGGAAGTGGAGGCCATATCTCAGGAACGGAGAAGAGCATGAACAGAGAAAAACAACGCCATACTCAGAACAGCGCCATTTACATTAATTTAAAAAAAGGCATTTATTGCAAGTGACAGGGAGAAGGATGAGTAGGAATACACTTTGCTCCAAGCTATTGTTAGCAGCAGCGCTTCCTTATCTTTACGGGTTATTAGGTGTAATGATAGCTGCTAAACTGGTCTTTTAACTAGCAGCAGTGAAAAGAACATGTCATCCCCAGCTAGCCACTCCCTTCTGTTTAAACATGAAAAGCCCCATATTCTTCCTTCGCACAAAGCAACATCCGCGCAATCGGAGAAAGGCGGATGTCTTTGGAGCACAATGCGGGGAGATGAGACTGGGAAGTGATAAATAGACTTTATTATGTGCTGAGATTTGCAGAATATAGGTTAATTAAACTCTGATGGTTCCTGCCTCATATCCTACAAGTCATTATACTGCAGTAATCTTCATGTATGCAATTAGAAATCACTAATTGTCAAAGGATACTGTGGATTTAGTGTTCTCATTATGTCCCATAATCAGCTTGATCTACGGTATCTTTTCTATTGTTTTAGTGATTTTGCTCCTTAGGAAAAAACGGAAATGTTTTAAATGGACGGGGAGAAGAGGTGTCTGCCATATATATATATATATATATATATATATACAGCATATAAACACTACAAGGATAAGCTGCAGGTATCACAGACCGAGTAATGAAGGACTGGAGCAGGTTCAGAATACTGCTGGATTGCACACATATGTTTGTGCGCCCGGTTACCACTCTCTAACCTTTACCTACGCCACTTGAACCATCCTCGGGCAAGTCATCTGCTCTAGGTTTTAACGTGTTGGATCATTTATGTTCGTTCGGTCTTGTAACCTTTGGAAGCAAATCATAGAAGTCAGCCAAGTACCACAATTTAGCAGCTTTTAGTTCCGTTTCTACAAGGCACGAAGAATTTTATAGAAATGTAGATTCTATTACTTATTCAATTTACCATGTAATGTACTGGAAAAGGGGAAAAATTCCATTCGCGATGATATGGTGGAAAAAAAAGCAATTCTACAATTTTTTTCTTTTTTTATGAGGATTTTTTACGGTGTTTACATACATACATTTTAATGGTTAAAAAAAAATTCTGAAATTTACAAAAAAAAAAATTGGTACTTGTTTCCCCTATTTTCTGAAACCTGTAACTTTTTACATTTTTCGTTCTGGGCACTGTGTGAGGACATATGTTTTGCGCAGCGAGATGTAGTTTCCAACAGCATTATTTTGGTGTGTGTATATGTTGTTCTGCTTGTGGTTTCTGTAGTTCATTTTTTTTTTGGAGGGGTGAGGGGTACTATATGGGTTAAATAATTTTATATTTGGATGGATTTTGCTTTTGCTAGCTCTAGTTGTTATTAGCGGCGGGTGCTGGCTGTTTAATAATGGGATCGAGCTAAGGAGTTGAAAATCTCCAAAAATCTGTTCCTGACATTTGCCGTGCATATACAGTGGCTTGCGAAAGTATTAACTCTCCTTGATATCTTTCGTGTTTTGCTACCTTACAACCTGGAAGTTCGCTGTTTTTTTGGAGGATTTGCTTCAGTTCATGTAAAGAACATGCCTACAACTGAGAACATTTGGTTTTCTTTTTTATTGTGAAACAAGCAACAAAATAGGACCCAATAACCTTCAGTGTGCATAACTATTCACCCCCTGAAGTCAGCACTTTGTAGAGCCTCCTTTTGCTGCAATTACAGCTGCAAGTCGCTTTGGATAAGTCTCTATGAGCTTTCCACATCTTACCACTGGGATTTTTGTCCATTTCTCAAGGCAAAACTGCTCCAGCTCCTTCAAGTTAGATGGTTTCCTCTGGTGAACAGCAATCTTCAAGTCTGACCACAGACTCTCAATTGCATTAAGGTCTGAGCTTTGACTGGCTCCAAAACATTACACGTTTCCCCTTAACCTTCCTCTTGTGTTAGCTTTCTGTTACTCTTTCTTATGTTAACGGGTCGGTTTTTACCCGTGTCTTAAATCACCCCTAGGATACCCTAAAAACAGTTATTTATGATCCAATTTGTTTCTTACCTATTACTTACCTTGTTAGGGTTTCTCATCCATGGAAGGATTGATTTTAATATTTTTGTTGTGGCCCCCTGGGCCTTTCATTTGAGAGCATACCCTTCATTTCCAATATATAAATATTGACAAATGAACCTCAAGAGAATAATATAAACTTAAAAAAGTTTGTTATATTACCTATTACTGAAGGGTTTTAGAATACATTTCTTAAATGTAAAAAAAAGTATACATATATATATTTTATATTATTAACTCTAGTAACATCTATGGTGTTACGGGTCAATTTTGACCCATATCTAACTACTTTATGAAAAAGGCAAAAAACAGATTTTTTTTTTTTATAGAACATTAATACAAATAAAAGATGAAAATTATATTAACATTAATAGCATTAATAATAAAATGTAGCTTTTCTAGGTCAAACAAACAAACAAAAATCAATCAAGCAAATGAACAGAAATCAAGTACTAGTTTTTAGATGCATTAGTATTTAGATGCCTGTGTGGTAAAAAGTGACACTTTTTGTGTGTTCTTTGCAGAGGTATTTTTTGCAGCCGAATCACGATGTGTTTGTCTTTCTGTCCTTATTGCTAGGGCAGACCTGATACCTCTTTCTTTTAGAATCAGGTGTGGCTGTTGTGGTTGATGTTGAGGCAGGCCTGGTTGAGGAGGATGCTGGTGATGATGCTCTTTGTGTTGCTGTGGGTGTGGACGAAGCACTTGTTGAACTCTGGAGTTGTTGGACCAAGGCTGCAGCGGCTGGGTCTCGGGGCACTCGTTCCCTTTGGTCAATGTGCGCCTTGACAAGGGATCTTCCTAGTTCCTCAAGAAACATCCTCCGCTTGTGTTTTTTCTTTGAATTCCATCCTTGGTGAATGTGGGTCCACAACACAAATGAATTGCATGCTGACACATCAAGGATGTTGTAAAATACAACCATTGGCCATCTCCTAGTCATTCGCTGGCAAGTGTAGGCGGCAGTCAGCTTGTCCACTCCTCCTTTGTTTTTGTTATAGTCCAGGATGATTCTGGGCTTTTTGTCACTTCCTGATGACACAGCTGCATCTTTGTGAAGTGTGGACATCAGTACCACATTCCGTCGTTTTTTGGGGCAGTATGAAACAGCAGTGGTGGTGTCTGTAAAAACAAACTTTGAGGAAAGTGGAGCCCTGTCCTTCATCTGCAACAATTCAGCGGGCAGCTTAGGTTTGTTTTTTTTCCACTGTGCCCACCATGGTGATTTTCCTCCTGAGAAGTTCTTGTCCAAGGTCATAGCTGGTAAAAAAAATTGTCAAAAGTAATGTTGTGACCCTGCAGTCCAGTAGTCATATCGAGGACTACACGTTTTCCTTGTTTTTTTTCAGGGATGCCGCTTGCAGACTTGCCTGTGTAAATCTGTAGATTCCATGCATAGCTAGTTTTTGCATCACAGGCTGCCCAAATTTTTATGCCGTATTTGCGTGGCTTACTTGGCATGTATTGCCAGAAGGGGCATTTTCAGCGGAAAGGGAGAAAACGTTCGTCTACTGTCACCTCTGGCCCTGGGTTGAACATCAGTGGAAGGAGCTGCACCCATTTCTCCCAAACATCCCTGATGGGAGCAAGTTTGTCAGATTTAGTTCTGGTGTCTCTTTTGTCAAATCTGAGGACTCTTGATATCATTTGAAAATTTTGAAGTGACATTGTTGCCCGGAAAATATTCCTGCCTGTCGATGCGTCCCAGAGACTATCAGTGGCCTTATTGCAGGATTTGTACACTCCAGCAAGGAGAAGGACAACAATGTAGGCATCCAGGACATCATCATGAAGGTCATTTCACATGTTGCCGTGGACTTTTTTTCCTTCAAGGTTTGTCATAGCAATAATGACTTTTTATTGACAATGGCATAGACAGATCAAAACATGACTTGATGTCACTTACTCTTGTCACAGCAAACCTTGTGATCCCAGGGGTCATTTTTATGACATTTGCAGCATCTGCCCTGCCATGTACATCTGGAGGTACTGAGCTCCAACTGATCTTGCCACTTTTGGATTTGAATCTTTCAGCGGGAGCAGCTTCAGCACCAGTGACCTCCTCATCAGACTGATCAGAACTGTCTGTGTCTTCCGGTTGATACTCCACATCATCTTCCTCCTCAGAAACCTGTTCATCTGTATCAGTTTGTTGCTGTGTGTCCTCTGATTCATTATCATCTAAGATATAATCCAGAATTTGGCTTACATCAAATCTTCTCCTCATTGTTGCATGTGTAAACTGGAGATGTATACTCTGCAAAGTACCAACTCTAAGCTGATTTGGCCATACATGCCTGGACATGTCCCTAACTCAAGTTGTTGGCGGTAGAGCTGGCTGTGGGCTGTTGGTTTATATTGTGTTTATGAGTTCAGTTTTGGGACTTATTATTGTTTATTTACTCTTATATTAGACCTGGGTCGAAATTGACCCCAACAACACAAATGTTATAATTTTAATAAGAGCATTTTTACAATTTAGTAAAATAGTTTTATTTATTGTATTTTGTTTAAAAATAAATTCCTGAAAAAGTGAAGAGGAAGGTTAAACCACTCTAGTGTTGATTTAGCAGTATGCTTCGGGTCATTGTCTTGTTGGAAGGTGAATCTCTGTCCTAGTCTCAAATCACAGACAGACAAACAGGGTTTGCTCAAGAATATCCCTGTATTTTGCGCCATCCATCTTCCCCTCTACTCGGACCAATATTTCTAAAGGTGCTAATGACATGAAATTCTCACCAGATGTTGATAATAACGAGTGATGAGCGAGGATGCTTGAGTAAGGTGTTATCCGAACATACTTGTGTGCCAAAAGAGTATCTTCGGCGTGCTCGAATAGTATGTTATACATACCCGAGGCCAGAACGCACCCACTGGCCGGCAGAGTCACTAGATGGAGCCGCGGCTCAATACAAGTGCTTGGAGCGAGGCCGCGCCCATTGGCTGGGAGTATGTACAACTCATATAGATCCTCCGTTCCCCCATCTGAAGCCTACAAATCCCCACTACACACAGTGTGTGAGCTGGGGAGATTCATAAGTCTGCAGACACACAGAGTGACTGCAGACTTATCAGTTTTGACCATACAACCCCTTTACATAATAATAAAAAAGACGGATTTTGGTAAGAACTTACCTGTAAAATCCTTTTCAGCGAAGGAAGGAAGAGAGACACAGTCATTACTAGTGGGTAGGCGGAGCCCCAGATAGGATTAACACCTCAGATTAGAAAGCGTGTTGACCGGCCCCTCCAGCTCGGGCTCCTCCTACTCAGCTGTTCAGTCGTACCCAAGCTTAAGGAAGAACAATATCACCAGCGAAGCAACATAACCCCTTCTGAAGGACTTCAGAGAAAAAAACATAAAAGTACAGGTTATGCATGCATTTGACAAAAAAAAAAATCACACAGTTCCAGGTACTACTCACTGAACCTGACTACTGCGATAAGCTGGCAATGCTGGAACAGAGCCGTAGCGCGTCGACCTCAGCCCAGATAATCGTTATCAGAGAAGGGTCACGCTGCATCTGTAAATACAACAACACACTTCTGCCAAGGGAGGGAGCTGTGTCTCTCTTCCTTCCTTCGCTGAAAAGGATTTTACAGGTAAGTTCTTACCAAAATCCGTCTTTCAGCAGCAGATGGAAGGAAGAGAGCCACAGTCATTACTAGTGGGACGTCCCAAAGCAGTCCAAAATTAAGGGTGGGAAAAAACCAAAACGAGGCAGAATCCCAACAACCTTGATAAATGCGCAATAGGCGCCAAATACAAGTTAACTAGAACTTGAAACTACAGCCGCCTGTAGGACCCTACGTCCTAAGGCCGCATCCGTGAAATCACTGACGTCCACCTTATAAAAACTTATAAACGTGTGGACGAAAACGCCAGGTCGCCGCTCGGCAGAGCTGAGCTGCCGAGGCCCCTTGATAAAAGGCCCACGAGAAAGCCTCTGCCCTCGTGGAGAGAGCTCGAATCTTAATTGGGCAAGGTTCGCTTTTAAGTCGGTAAGCCTCCAAAATGGCCGACCGAATCCAACGAACTATAGAGTCCTTGGAAGCTCGTTGACCACTCTGACGACCTGCTAGTCACAAACAGATAGTCTGACTACCGAAAACTTTGAGTAACAGACAAATAGAACTTCAAGGCCCGCACTAAATCCAATGTGTGCAAGGCCCGTTCCTTTGCATTCCTTGGGCCCGGGCAAAGCGAGGGCAACACAATATCCTGGTTAACATGAAATTGCGACACCACCTTAGGTAGAAAGTCGCCCCGTAAGCGAAACACTACTCGATCCGGATAAAAATCCAGGAAGGGAGGCGAGCAGGGAAGAGTCGCCAACTCGGAAACCCTTCTCAAAGAGGTGACCGCCTCAAGAAGTAAAGAAAAACTAGCAGAGCCCATAGGCTCAAAAGGCACATAGACAAGGTTAAGCCGCCAAGGGGACACAGAGATCTTCCGCGGCGGAAACTGACGGATTATTCCGCGAAAAAAAGGGAACGCACGTCCCTACGCGAGGCGATATCCTTCCGAAACAGAAAGGATAGAGCAGAAATCTGACCCTTCAGAGTGCTAACTGCCAAACCCTTGTCCAACCCGTACTGCAGAGAGGCCATTGGGAATGGAAAAAAAATCCTCGGGTTCCTTGAAAAACCCGAACACCACGAGAAGAAGGCTTCCCAAGTCTTGTGGTAAATCTTAGAAGTAGCCGAACCTCTGGCAGCTCGCAGAGTGGCAACGACTGCGGCTGAAAAACCTCTACGGGTCAATATTTCGGTCTCAAGAGCCACGTCGTCAAACGCAGAGACTTCAAGTCCGGATGACGAAAGGGCCCCTGAGTTAACAGGTCCGGGCGAAGAGGAAGTGGGAATGGAGGTGCCGCCAAAAGCGACACCAGTGTCGAGAACCACGTCCTCCTTGGCCAATCCGGGGCTATCAACATAGCCGGGACTCTCTCCAGTCTGATCCGACGCAGCACCAGAGGAGCAAAGATATTGGCGGAAACATAGATTAGCTCGAATTTGGTCCCACGGAGCCACCAGAGCATCCACCGCCACAGCCTTCGGGTCCTTGTACCTGGACATGAAGGTCGGTAACTTGGCATTGAACCTGGATGCCATCAAATCCACTTGGGAAGTTCCCCAACGGGAGCACAGCAGTGCAAAAATTTTTGGATGGAGACTCCATCCTCCGGGATCCATCTTCTCGCGACTGAGAAAGTCCGCCGTGATATTCTGAACCCCTGGAATGTGGACAGCAGAGAAGACTGGCACTCTGGTCTCGGCCCAGATCAGGATCCGAGACACCTCCACCATGAGTCTGGAACTCCTTGTCCCGCCTTGGTGGTTGATATGCGCGACCGCCGTCGCGTTGTCTGTCTGCATTCGGACTGGTAGACCGCTCAAAGGGACCATCCAGTGTTAAAGGCAAATGAAAATTGCCCTCAATTCCAGGATGTTGATCGGTAGAACAGACTCTTCCGATGACCATACTCCCTGAATCCAGAGACCGTTCCAGACACCTCCCCAGTCCGTCAGGCTGGCATCGGTGGATATGACCGACCACCTCGGAGGAAGGAAGACTTCCCCAGGGATAACTCTCCTGGACGTAATCACCATCCCAGAGATTCTCGCACCCTGCGAGAGATGATGACACTGCAATCCAGTGAAGCCTGCGAACGATCCCAATGACTCAGAATGAGCCTTTGGAATGAATACTGGGCAAAAAGAAGTGCCTCCATGAACGCCACCATTAAACCTAGAAGGCGCATACACTTCCGAAGAGACATTACTGTCGAAGACTTCATAATCTGTACATGTCGAGGGAGACATGCCCGCTCGTCTGGAGGTAGAGACACCACTGCCCGTACCGTGTTGAAATGCATTCCTAAAAATAGGATAGACTGCGACGGTTCCAGAGACGACTTCTCCCAATTGACCAGTCACCCGAAGTCCTCCAGGAGCTGAAGGATTAGATTGCGAGCCGTCACTGCCTCCTCCTTTGAGGACGCCACAATCGAAAGGTCATCCAGGTAGGGAAGAATTGTAAGTCCCTGTCTATGAAGAATTGCCATGAGAGGCGCCAGAATCGTTGTAAAAAACTCTGGGCGTTAAGGCCAAGCCGAAAGGCCGAGCCACAAACTGGTGATGGTCCTGACTTATGGCAAAACGAAAGAAACGTTGGTGAGCCCTTCGACGGGAACATGCAAATAAGCGTCGCGAATGTCGATTGACCAAAAAGACGTTCTGCGACAGGGCTGCCACAACGGAGCGAAGCGACTCCATGCGGAATGTTCGGGTGTGGATAAGCCGATTCAAACTTCCAGAATAGGGCGAAATTTGTCCTCCTTTTGGGAACCACAAAGAGGTCGGAATAAAAATCCTCTTCCCCGGTCCTCTGCGGAACCTGTATCACCACACCCTTCTGCAGAAGGGAATCGACCACTCGCAGTAGAGCGGCAAATAGTTCGAGAAAGAAACTCTATAAGTAGCCTCTTACATACGTTCAACCCACACACGAGGCTAGAACCAGAGCTAATTAGACAAGAATTTTATTGATATGAACTACAATTAAAAAATAGTTGCAGAGTAGCACAATAAGCAGGTAAAGGATAAGGACAATTTTTCCCCACTATGTAACGCACCATACAACACCCATATACAGAATTTGTGCAAAAATGCAAAAATTGGATCATATAACGCCCAATATATTCAGGTATATTGTGGACCAATTATTAAAGTGCAATGTGCAATAAACAGTTTTAATCGGCATATGCCAGGCACAAAAAAACTGCAGTACAGTAGTGCAATGGTGCAAGCAAAAAATGTATTTCATCAGGTTATCGGGTTAAATTGTACCCATTATAAACTTACATGCAGTTTTTTTGTGCCTGGCATATGCCGATTAAAACTGTTTATTGCACATTGCACTTTAACCCCTCTCTGACATTAGACGTACTATCCCGTCCATAAAACCCGTGCCATTCTGCCCATGGACGGGATAGTACGTCATAGGCGATCAGCTGCGCTCCTGAGGGGAGCGCAGCTAATCGCCGCCGGGTGTCAGCTGATTATCACAGCTGACACCCGTGACTGTGTCAGGAGCGGTCACGGACCGCTCCCGGCACATTAACCCCTAGCACACCGCGATCAAACATGATCGCGGTGTACTGGGGGCACAGGGGAGGATCGCGCAGGGTGGGGGCTCCCTGCGCGCCCCCCTGAGACCCTCAGACCAGCGCGATGTGATCGCGCTGTTCTGAGGGCTTCCTCCCTCCCAGGACCCGGATCCAAGATGGCGCCGGGGTCCTGGAGGGAGGCGGCTTCCTCAGTGCCTGCTGAGAGCAGGCACTGAGAAGCCTGCTGCACTGCCTGAGCGATCGCTGGTGTGACAGTGTGCTGTGCACACTGTCACACCAGCGATTTGATAAAATACAGTGATGTCCCACCCTGGGACAAAGTAAAAAAGTTAAAAAAATAAAAATAAACATATTATAAAAAAAAAATCCAAAATAAATAAAAAAAATAAATAAATATTCCCCAATAAATTCATTTCTTCCTGTAAATAAAAAAAACAAAACAATAAAAGTACACATATTTGGTATCACCGCGTCCGTAACGACCCCCCCTATAAAACTGTCCCACTAGTTAACCCCTTTAGTGAACCCCTTAAAAAAAAAAAAAAAAACGAAGCAAAAAAATCAATGCTTTATCATCATACCGCTGAACAAAAAGTGGAATAACGCGCGATCAAAAAGACCGATATAAATAAACATGGTACCGCTGAAAACGTCATCTTGTCCCGCAAAAAATGAGCCGCCACACAGCATCATCAGCGAAAAAATAAAAAAGTTATAGCTCGCAGAATAAAGCGATGCAAAAATAATTATTTTTTATATAAAATTGTTTTTATTCTATAAAAGCGCCAAAACATAAAAAAATGATATAAATGAGGTATCGCCATAATCATACTGACCCGAAGAATAAAACTGCTTTATCAATTTTACCACACGCGGAACAATAAAAACGCCTCCCCCAAAAGAAATTCATGAATTGCTGATTTTTGTTCATTCTAACCTCCCAAAAATCTAAATAAAAAGCGATCAAAAAGTGTCACCTGCTCAAAAATGGTACAAATAAAAACGTCAACTCGTCCCGCAAAAAATAAGACCTCACATGACTCTGTGGGCCAAAATATGCAAAAATTATAGCTCTCAAAATGTGGCGATGCAAAAAACTATTTTTGCAATAAAAAGCGTCTTTTAGCGTGACAGCTGCCAATCATAAAAACCCGCTATAAATAGTAAATCAAACCCCCCTTTATCACCCCCTTAGTTAGGGAAAAATAATAAAATTAAAAAAATGTATTTATTTCCATTTTCCCATTAGGGTTAGGGTTAGGGTTGCGGCTAAAGTTAGGGTTAGGGTTGGCGCTAAAGTTAGGATTAGGGTTAGGGTTGGGATTAGGGGTGTGTTAGGGTTAGGTTTGTGGTTAGGGTTGGGACTAGAGTTAGGGGTGTGTTGGGGTTAGGGTTGGAGTTAGAATTGGGGGTTTCCGCTGTTTAGGCACATCATGGGCTCTCCAAATGTGACATGGCGTCTGATCTCAATTCCAGCCAATTCTGCGTTGAAAAAGTCAAACGGTGCTCCTTCACTTCTGAGCTCTGCCATGCGTCCAAACAGTAGTTTATCCCCACATATGGGGTATCAGCGTACTCTGGACCCCAAGAGTTATTGTGCAATTTGTCCTATTTCTTCTGTTACCCTTGGGAAAATAAAAAACTGGGGGCGAAAATATCATTTTTGTACAAAAAAAATTATTTTTTTGTTTTTACGGCTGTACATGATAAACTTCTGTGAAGCACTTGGGGCTTCATAGCGCTCACCACACACCTAGATAAGTTCCTTGTGGGGTCTATTTTCCAAAATGGGGTCACTTGTTGGGGATTTCCACTGTTTAGGCGCATCAGGGGCTCTCCAAATGTGACATGACGCCCCCAGACCATTCCATCAAAGTCTGCAATCCAAAACGTCACTACTTCCCTTCCGAGCCCCGACGTGTGCCCATACAGTAGTTTTCGCCCACATATTGGGTATCAGTGTACTCAGGACAAATTGGACAACAACTTTTGGGTTCCAATTTCTTCTGTTACCCTTGTGAAAATAAAATATTGGGGGCGAAAAAATCATTTTGTAAAAAAAAAAAAGATTTTTTATTTTACGGCTGTACGTTATAAACTTTAGTGAAACACCTGGGGGTTCAAAGTTCTCACCACACATCTAGATAAGTTCCTTGAGGGGTCTAGTTTCCAAAATGGTGTCATTTATGGGGGTTTCCACTGTTTAGGCAGATCAGGAGCTCTCCAAACACGACATGGCGTCCAGCCAATTCTGCGTTGAAAAAGTCAGACGGCGCTCCTTCCCTTCCAAACTCTGCCATGCACCCAAACAGTGGTTTACCCCCACATATGGGGTATCAGCGCACTCAGGACAAATTGCACAATAACTTTTGGAGTCTTGTTACCCTTGGAAAATAAAAAATTGGGGTGAAAAGATCAGTTTTGTGGAAAAAATATGATTTTTAAATTTTACGGCTCTACGTTATAAACTTGTGTGAAGCACTTGGGGTTCAAATTACTCATCAAAAATCTAGATAAGTTCCTTAGGGGTCTAGTTTCCCAAATGGGGTCATTTGTGGGGGGTTTCCACTGTTTAGGCACATCAGGGGCTCTCCAAATGCAACATGGCATCCAAACTCAATTCCAGCCAATTTTGGTTGGAAAAAGTCAAATGGTGCTCCTTCCATTCCGAGCTCTGCCGTGCGCCCAAACAGTGGTTCCCTCCCACATATGGGGTATCAGCGTACTCAGGACAAATTGTACAACAACTTATGTGGTCCAATTTCTCCTGTTACCCTTGGGAAAATAAAAAATTAGTGACTAAAAGATAATTTTTGTGGGAAAAAAATAGGATTTTCTATTTTCATGCCCGGGCATTATAAACTTGTGTGAAGCACTTGGGGGTTCAAAGTGCTCACCAAAGATCTAGATAAGTTCCTTAGGGGGTCTAGTTTCCAAAATGGGGTCACTTGTGGGGGGTTTCCACTGTTTAGGCTCATCTGGGGCACTGCAAACGGAACATGACCCCCATTAACGTCTGCATTCCAAAACGTTACTACTTCCTTTCCAAGCCCTGCCGTGCGCCCAAACAGTTTCCCCCCCCCCCATATGGGGTATCAGCGTACTCAGGACAAATTGAACAACAACTTTTGGGTCCAATTTCCTTGGGAAAATTCAAAAATTTGGGACTAAAAAAATAATTTTTGTGGAAAATTTATTTATTTTTTTTCACACCCAGGCTTTATAAACTTTTGTGAAACACTTGAGGGTTCAAAGTGCTCACAACAGATCTAGATAAGTACCTTAGGGGGTCTAGTTTCCAAAATGGTGTCACTTGTGGGGGGTTTCCACTGTTTAGGCGCATCAGGGCTCTCCAAATGCGACATGGCATCCAATCTAAATTCCAGCCAATTTTAGTTTGAAAAAGTCAAACGTCGCTCCTTCCCTTACGAGCTCTGCCGTGTGCCCAAACAGTGGTTTTCCCCCACATATGGGGTATTGGCGTACTCAGGAGAAATTGCATAACAACCTTATCTGTCCATTTTCTCCTTTTACCCTTGTAAAAATAAAAAAAAAAGTTTGTAAAAGATAATTTTTGTGGCTAAAAAGTAAAATATTCATTTTTTCCTTCCACGTTGCTTTAGTTACTGTGAAGCACCTGAAGGGTTAATAATCTTCTTGAATGTGGTTTTGAGTACCTTGAGGGGTGCAGTTTTTAGAATGGTGTCACTTTTGGGTATTTTCTGCCATATAGACCCCTCAAAGTGACTTCAAATGTGAGGTGGTCCCTAAAAAAAAATGGCTTTGTAAATTTTGCTGTAAAAATGAGAAATCGCTGGTCAACTTTTAACCCTTATAACTTCCTAACAAAAAAAAATTTTGGTTCCAAAATTGTGCTGATGTAAAGTAGACATGTGGGAAATGTTATTTCTTAACTATTTTGTATGATATATTTCTCGGTTTTAAGGGAATAAAAATTCAAAGTTTGAAAATTGCAAAATTTTAAACATTTTCGCCATATTTGCGTTTTTTTCAAAAATAAACGCAAGTTATATCGAAGAAATTTTACCACTAACATGAAGTACAATATGTCACGAGAAACCATCTCAGAATCGCGAAGATCCGTTGAAGCGTTCTAGAGTTATAACCTCATAAAGAGACAGTGGTCAGAATTGTAAAAATTGGCCCGGTCATTAACGTGCAAACCACCCTTGGGGGTGAAGGGGTTTAATAATTGGTCCACAATATACCTGAATATATTGGGCGTTATATGATCCAATTTTTGCATTTTTGCACAAATTCTGTATATGGGTGTTGTATGGTGCGCTACATAGTGGGGAAAAATTGTCCTTATCCTTTACCTGCTTAGTGTGCTACTCTGCAACTATTTTTTAATTGTAGTTCATATCAATAAAATTCTTGTCTAATTAGCTCTGGTTCTAGCCTCGTGTGTGGGTTGAACGTATGTAAGATGTTGTTTTGAGCTTTAATATTAGTTTCACATTCCTACTGGGAATATCATATGTGTAATCTATAAGTAGCCTGCCACCCCAACCTGTGTCACCCAGGCGTCCGACACACGGGAAACCCAAGTCGGTTTAAATTGGAGTAAAAACCCCCCCACTCGAGATCGCTCGAGTGAGACCCAGACTTCAGTCCGCCTTAGCGGATATTTTGCCAGCTTCTGTCTTAACAGAAGTTCTGTTTCCAGGGTATGCAGAATTTCTGAGAATTCGCTTTTTTTTTTTTTTTTAAAAAAGAGAGGGACGACCCAAACCCCCAGAGGGTTGGCCAGATCATCCCCTGAACCGAAAGGATCGCCGACAACTACCGGCACTAGTCCTGCCAGACGCAGAAGTCACAGCTCTGCGCTGCGGTAAAGCTGTTTCTTTGCCTTTGCCTTGGCAATCAGCTCCGTGAGGTCAGATTCAAATAGCTGACCACTTTCTAAGCTAAAGATAGCAAACCCTGCTTGGAAACCGCGTTCCACTGTCTAAGCCACAGTGCTCTTCTGACTGTGACTGCCGAGGATTGCGCCCTGGATAGCAGTGACGCAGTATCCTTCAACTTAGAAAGCCCATCTACCTCGATAGAGGGGATCCATCTTGCCACGCCGTCCGTAGACGGTCCAACCGGCTCAGGGCAACTTTACAAGTACACATAGATCCTTAATATTGAATCCATTAACCGTAGGCTTCGCAGATGGATATTGTTGCCATCTCCGTTTTTCTGTTGCAGAATTGCCTTCCCTTTACCAGGAAGATTTGCTAAGCTGGGATAAAAGGACCTTCACTTCAGGAGAAGGGGTCCAATTAACAAACAACTTCCGTAAAAAACGGATAGTTTGTAAAGCCGTCGCGACCTCCTGAAACATCCGGGCCGACTTACCAGGACGTCTAGTTACCTCCTCCGGTTACTGTAACGCCCTCATGACTCCAATAGAAATCTTAGTACGGCCCATGAGGGAGGCAGAGTGTCCCTGCAGATCCTCCTAGTCCGAAACGGACATCTTCGCTACGTGAGAAGGAAGGCACCGATTTGTGTCGCTTCCTTGAGAGGATCTAGCTGACACCCAATAACCCAGAAGGTCAGACAGGCCATCATAGAAACTAGCGAGGGCCTCCATTTTGACACCACTGGAACCTCCGACCGCTGCGCATGACGCCGTCGAGGTCTGCGTGCCAGATACGCGAGACTGATCCTGTAGCGGATCTGGGAGACGGTCTCTGACATGTCCTTGCACAGTATATATCAAAACACTCTCCCATGAGGAGAAAACAAGAAGAGATCCCTTAATAATAATAAAACAACAATTTTATTGAATACAAAATATAAAATATCATTAAAAAAGCATGTATACTGTCCCAAGGCCGTTTTGTATGGTTTTTTGGGTTGTCTATCCTTTTGCTGCTATATATACATTTTTTGCTGCCTACGGTACAGTTGCACATTATTAATTAGCACTTGCACAATCATTTTTGTATATGAGAGTATATCTTTACATGAGTCCTTTTCTGTAATCTGTCTTGGCGTCCCTTGGGACAGTATACATGCTTTTTTAATGATATTTTATATTTTATATTTTGTATTCAATAAAATTGTTGTTTTATTATTATTAAGGGATCTCTTCTTGTTTTCTCCTCATGGGAGAGTGTTTTGATATATTATGGTGAAGTGCCCTACTTTATTGTGGACACCCTTTGGTTGACTACTTGCACAGTATATGACAGGTTAAACCTGTCAGTAACTAGAACAGTGTGTTTCTTAAAGAAAAAACAAACGCTGAAGGGTTAAAGCTCTTAAAGAGAGAGCTGCCCCAGCTGTCCCCCATTAAGAGTTAACCGCCTAAGAAGGGGTTAAAGTAGCAGACTCCCCACAACCTTGATAATGAAAAGGGTGTGCGAGCCTCAAGCGCCTCTTATAAGGTCGCAGCTACAGGACAGTTATGCCACACTATACAGAAAAACGTTCCACAAGATCGCTAAAAAATTGCGCTGTTTTGTATATCGCAATGACCGCCAAAGTCATTAAGAGGATCGCTAACCGCTTATGCGATGTTAATGAGATCGCTCAGATTGGCAGCTACTAGCGACATTAAAAATGATCACACAAACGATCGCATAGTATGCGTCGTTATCAGGATCGTTAGTGGAAACGTATAGTGGCAATAATAATAATAATATCGCAGGCTCCCCACAACCTCTTTATTAATATTGAAAAGAGTGTGCGAGCCCCTTATGCGATAACAGCCGCAGGACCGCGCTATCTGCCACTTAATAGTGCCTCAGAAGGCGCCCGCGCTGTGGAGGTGAAGGGGTTAAGCTTCTGCCCGCGGGCTAGAAGCGACTCACCCAGCTGGTAACGGTTTTTGCCGGGAGTGGAGGGGAGCGATGCTAGAACAGTGTGTTTCTCCTCAGCCTGTCAGCAATGGCCGCCGCGCTCTGTCTCCGATGTGCTCCATGTACAGGAGCCAGAAAAAGAGACTGCCATAAAGCGCGCGCTCAGAGCGGCGAGAAATTCAAAAATAAAAAAGCGCGCACTCCTCTCTCCCCTCAGATTCTCCTCAGAGTCACCGGCATGTAAAATGTACAGCGGCTGCCGCAGCAGCCGTTAAATCACTCACACACATCTTTAATAAAAATGTGGAGTACTCACCAGCCGAGCGCCACAGGGACCCCCAGGGGTTTCTGGCGCTTGCCCATGCTTCTCCCCAGGGCGGGGAATGCAGTGACCCCTGTGCGCGGTTTGCGCCCCCGCCAGGGAAGCCATCCTCATCCCCCCGGGCCGGCAGGGTTCTGCAGGGACCACCATTAGGGTAATACAGATCCGCCAAGGGAGAGGTTGGGGTCCAGCAGCGCTGAGACCCCTGAGACCTCTAGACCACTCTGGTGATCCAAGTCTCTTGTCCGATAAAAAATAATAAAATCTTCTGAGGAGCTGCTTCCAGCAGCGACCATCCTCTGAGACCTCAAATTTTAGACTGAACAGCTGAGTAGGAGGAGCCCGAGCTGGAGGGGCCGGTCAACACTCTTTAATCTGAGGTGTCAATCCTATCTGGGGCTCCGCCTACCACTAGTAATGACTGTGGCTCTCTTCCTTCCATCTGCTGCTGAAATATATGCATATTTGCTATCTGCGTACTCGTACTGACCTGCGGAATCTTATTGTTTTATCAGTTTTACCATATAATGAACATGGTAAATAAAAAAAATAAAAAATAGTGGAATTGCACTTTATTTTGCAATTTCACAGCACTTGTTATTTTTTTCCAGTTTTCCAGTACACTATATGGTAAAATCAATGGCGACATACAAAATTACAACTCGTCCCGCAAAAAAACAAGCACTCATATAGCTATATTGGCTGAAAAATAAAAATGTTATACACTTGAAAAAAGGGGGCAGGATTTCACCCCTCAAACAATTTATATGCGTACGTGGCCCTTTCAAAGACAAGTCCAGCAATTTCTTTATATGGTCAGTCCATTTCTCTGTAACAGAGAAATCAGTGTTTGAAATTACATGCAAAGGAGGGTGTGGATTTGAATACTCTATCACTCCAGCCCAATTCCCCGTCCACTGCTGCCTCCTCCACCTGCTTGACTGACAACTGGCATATGGTGTGACTTCAGGCAAAGGAGCAGTCAGTCGAAGCAGGAGGAGGCGGCGCTGTGCAAGGAATAGAGCTGGAGTGACAGAGGCTTCAGATCTCCAGCCTCAAACATATTAAATTATATACCCAGTACACATGCAATTATGCTGCAATGCAGGTGCCACGGCCGGCGTCTGCCTGTAGAAGTTTTTTTTATTTTTTTAAATATGTATATATAATATGCGTTATGTAAACTAGTGGGCGGGTCAGTGAGGGATCAGTGACCTGTCAGCAGCCTTCATTATGAATACCTAATCAGAACACTATACGAAGACCCCCCCACAGCCCCGCCACTATATTAAACAACAACCATAAGACAGATTTCATCAACCAAGGTATCATTGTAATCAGTATAACGGCGCTGAACTGACACTGTCTGTAGGTTACTGAGCACAGGATTCCCTGGCAGACATACACAATTATATATCATTTAAATCAAACTGTTATATGCCTATGTGCTACATGTTTGTGACTATGATGCACATCCAATGGAATAAGGGATATCATCACAGATGGAAAATATTTAGCAAAGTATCAAATCTGTAAAAATGTGCTCCAAAACGTCTCACCCTTGTTCCTTAGCTGGAGGCTGTGTGATTGTGAGCATGTATACCAATTACCGTACTTCCAGGTTACAGTGGACCAATGGTGATTTTACAGTTCTCAATCACAAAACCGCTCTATCTATTGTTGAAGATTAGGTAAAAGTGGGATCAACACAGTCAGACAGTGACACAGTTTTGGCTATTTTTTATTGATGGTGAGCAATATGAATGTCTTTACATCCAGACACAATTTAACCTCTGCTTGGCCGAGAACTAAATAGACATCAGCGTCTGTGACTATACAGGGAACCAACTACAAACCACCTCAGAAAGAAACAAAAAAGACCAGCAATCCTCGGTAACCAAGTCTCTTCAATAGACCCCTTCTGTCCCATCAGACAGCGTACTTCCCCCTAAAGCGAATGTAATGAACACCCTCCTAAACATAGCAATGAGTCAGCCCAACTCTTGGGCTGACCATGTAAAAGCAATCCTTGTAGATATACACTGCTCAAAAAAAATAAAAGGAACACTGAAATACCACATCCTAGGTATCACTGGATTAAATATTCCAGTTGCAAATCTTTATTCATTACATAGTGGAATGCATTGACAACAATAAAACATAAAAATGATCAAGGTAAATCAAAGTGAATATCCCATGGTGGTCTCGATTTGGAATGATACTCAAAATCAAAGTGAAAATCTAATTTCAGGCTGATCCTGCCTCAAGAGAAGGAAATGATTGTAGTGTGTGTGGCCTCCACGTGCCTGTATGACCTCCCTACAACGCCTGGTCATGGTCCAGATGAGGTGGCTGATGTTCTCCTGAGGGATCTCCTCCCAGACCTGGATTAAAGCATCAGTCAACTCCTGGACAGTCTGTGGTGCAACGTGTTGTTGGTGGATGGAGCGAGACATGCTGTCCCAGATGTGCTCAGATGGATTCAGGTAGTCCAGTCCACAGCATCAATGCCATCATCATGCAGGAACTGCTGGCACACTTCAGCCACAAGAGGCCTAGCATTGTCATGCATCAGAAGGAACCCAGGGCCCAGTGCACCTGCATATGGTCTCACAGTGGGTCTGAGGATCTCATCCTAGTACATAATGGCAGTCAGGGTACATCTGTCTAGCACATGGAGGGCTGTGCGGCCCTCCAAAGAAATGTCTTCCCACACCATTTCTGACCCACTGCCAAACCAGCCAAGCTGGAAAATGTTGCAGACAGCAGAATTGATACGCACAGTGTGGGAAGACGAAGTGCAACACGAAGGGATGAGGGGAAGGGAGCCTAACACTAGGAAAGGGGGGAGTGGAGACCACTAGGCAGATCTAAAGTCACCTTGTCTGCCCTAAACTTCCCTATAAAGGTTCTGAACCTATCGCCGAGCAGGAACCTAATCCCTGCCTGATCCTGGCAATAAGCCCTGGTTATGGAAGGACAGGGTAGAACTAGTCAATCCCTACTACAACTAAAGACAGCTGGGATAGACAAACAAGGGGAATGCTTATCTTGAGTAGACTCAGAGAGGTAACACAGACGTCCTCCAAACACCAAAGAGGAAGATAGCCGACTGCTATAGCTCCAAGCTTCAACAAAGGGAAATGGAAATATCACCGGCGATTCCCAGAAGCAGAGAGAAGTCTATAAACACCCAGTCCAGGTGTGTCAATTAGAGCCGGGCGAGGTTGCCACTGGGTCCAAGAGTCAAAAGAATTAGGAAGGTGTCTGCAAAGCCAACTGCAGAGACCTTCTGCAGCCAGATGCAATGTGACTATCTACAGCCTCTGACACACCCGTGACAAGAACATTCTCCACGGCGTCTCCAGAAACTGTCATGTCTATCACATGTGCTCAGTGGGAACCTGCTCTCATCCGTGATGAGCACAAGGCGCCAATGTCGAATCTGCCAATCTAGCATATGCCAATTGCCCACTTTGGACGTTGGGCCTTATACCACCCTCCTGGAGTCTGTTCCTGACAGTTTGAGCAGATACATGGATGTTAGTGACATGCTGGAGGTCATTTTGCAGGGCTCTGGCACTGCTCCTCCTGTTCTCTCTTAGCACAAAGGAGAAGTGTTATGATTTGGTAGCTGAGGAGAGCAGGCAAAAACGGCAATACACCAGAGAGGTTGGAATCTACTAGATTGCAGTACCCTGACTAACCACCACAACTAAAGGCAGCCGTGGAGCGTTCCTACGTCGGTCCTAGACGCCTCGTCACAGCCTGAGAGGTTAACTACACCTAAAGATAGAAAGAGGAAAGCTATCTGCCCCGGAGCAGATCCCCAAAGAACATAGGAAGCCCCCAAACATGTAATGGCGGTTAGACAAGAGGAAATACAGACACAGACAGAAAATAGTATGAGCAAACGTTGGGGCCCAATCTTCCTAGACAGAAAAGGATAGGAAGGACACTTACTGCAATCCAAAAAACCCTAAAACATACCAACTCTACTAATTGCAAAAACACCTGAGATCACACGACCTCTACCACCTAAATTAGTTCTCTGGTGTAACAAAACTAAGCCGCAGCCACTGAAAAAACTGGAAAAGGCAAAAGAACAAATAACAGTGGCTCCAGAAGAACTGAGAGGAGCCCAAGCCCCCCCGGGGGGGAGAGACCTGGCTAACCTCACAGAAATGCAGAGAAATATGCAAATGGTAAGCACAAAAACAAAAAACAGAAAATATCTTATCTGAGAGCAGGAGAAGAGGCAAGACTCAGCAAGCTTCCAAGTGAACCAGGAACCACAGTTGAGACAAGAACAATTTATCACCGGCAACCATGATGGGAGGGAACCTCCCTTATATAAGACCAGTCTGTAACTCCTGATTGCCAATCCTCATTGAATGGTTCAGTACTGTTTGTAACCACCAGAGGGAGCTTCTGCTCAGAATTCATTTCTAACACATTCACAACAGAGAAGGTTGCGGTCCTGCTGCTGGGTTGTTGCCCTCCTATGGCCTCCTCCACATTTCCTGGTGTACTGACCGGTCTCCTGGTGTCTGCTCCATGCTCTGGACACTGTGCTGACAGACACAGCTACCTACATACTCAGGAGCTCTTTTGCTATGTGTGTCATATTTCAGAGAGAACTTTGTAGAAAGTATACAGATTTGCCTCCTGAGGAAATTAGAAAAAAATAGTATGTTTGAAACTCTTCTGCAGGGATCTACATGAGGCTTTGCTCCATTACTTCCGCCAATAACACAGACTACTTATAATCCTGTCACTGTTCTAACCCTTCATCAGACAGACAGAAAAGAAGAATTACATTGCACAAGATCAAAGTACAAATTCTCAGTTGGTTCTCTTCAAAAGACTGCCAGCCTGCCAACAGTGCTACATTCTATCAATCCATAGTGACAAAAAAAAAATAATCCAGAGTCACGAAGCAAAACAAGATCATCATGTTCCATACTGGTTCATGGGAAGAACGTCTGCAGCTTCCTAATAAATACGTTTTCCCTAGTAATTAGCATTATTTTCTAGAAAAGCCTTTGTGGGTCTATATGTTTAGTTTTATATATCTGCATTAAAAGTTATTAAGAATCATATTTTCAGTATTAGGGCATGTCTTTTATTATTTTGTTTTTAAATTCTGTATTCAGGTGCCTCAAAATTACAGTGGCATGTAAAAGTTTGGCACCCCTCATTAAAATTAGTTATTTTGAACAGTTAATCAGGTTGAAAATGACTGAATAAAATGATCTCTAAAAGTCTTAAAGTTAAAGATGACACATTTGTATTTTAGGTAAAAAATAAATATATATTCATCTATTACATTTCATTTTAAATTTATAAAAAGGGAAAATGGGCCGATGCAAAAGTTTGGGCACCCTTCATGGTTAGTACCTACCAGCACCCCATTTTGAAAGTATTGCAGCTTGTAAATGTTTTTTGCAGCCAGCCAAGAGTCTTTCAATTCTTGTTTGAGGAATTTTCATCCATTATTCCTTGGAAAATTCTTCCAGTTCTGTGAGATTCCTGGGGAGTCTTGCATGCACTGCTATATTTGATGTGATCGTGATGTCACGTGTCACGTGGGGCGTGAGTGTGGCGTCGAATGGCAACCTCCTATGTGAGCCTGTGTCACGCCACGCCCACACACGGTCTCATTGGCTACTCCCCCTTCTTATACTTCTTTACTTGTGGATGATGACACCTCCTGATGAAAGCAGACGTCGAAATGCACGTCGTGGTGGACGCATCCAAGGGACAATCTCCACGTACACTGCATCAGGTAATATCCATACTATCCTTCTCACCTGCAGTACGAAGATACACATCTTTCCTACACCTGCAGGGTGTCACTTTAGTAGGAAGTGACCTCTATACATCACAACTACCTCTTTATTGCTTTTATCGTTTTGACTCTTTTGACACCACCTGCAGGTGGAGATGCTGTAGGCATTACTGCATTTGCACTTTATCTTACTTTGTAGCCTGAATAATGAGAGAATATTTTAAAGTATTTTTATTGCTTACTGCAAAGTCACAAGTTTATATACACTAAAATTACTATGCCTTTAACCCCTTAACCCCCGGAGGTATTTTCGGTTTTATGGTTTCGTTTTTTTGTTCCCCTTCTTCCCAGAGCTATAACTTTTTTATTTTTCCGTCAATACGGCTGTGTGAGGGCTTGTTTATTGCGGGACGAGTTGTACTTTTGAACGACACCATTCGTTTTAATGTATCGTGTACTGGAAAACGGGAAAAAAAATTCCAAATGCGGTGAAATTGCAAAAAAAGTGCAATCCTACAGTTGTTTTTTGTTTTGTTTTTTTACCATGTTAAAGGGAATCTGTCACCCCATTTTTGCCCTATGAGATAGGGCCACCGCCATCAGGGGCTTATCTACAGCATTCTGGAATGCTGTAGATAAGCCCCCGATGTTACCTGAAAGTGAAGAAAAACGAGTTATAAAATACTCACCCAGGGGCGTTCGGGTCCGGAGGGAGTCGCGGTCCGGGTCAGCGCCTCCCATCTTGTAGCGACGCCGGCCTCTTCTTTCCGTCCCGTCACGGCTCCTGCGCAGGTGCACTGATATGCCCTGGGGAGGGCAGAGCAGAGTACTGTAGTGCGCAGGCGCTGGACCTCTCTGACCTTTCCCGGCGCCTGCGCATCCCATTTTGGCATCCCAAGCTGTCATAATCCGGATCGGCTCTGCTACATTCAGGAAATGATCAGATTGCCTGTATGGAGCAGAATTGCTCACTTGCTATGAGCGCCGACCATCACAATATATATATCTAATATATATTATCTAACTATTTACACACACATTATATACACACACACACACATATTTTGTTGAAAGTCCTGATGTCTCTATACATTCTGCGGCTGTTATGTATATATATATATATTTAATAGTATTTGTTACTGTCCCTTGCGTGTCGCGTTTGCTATCTCACTTTTTTCTCCCACTTTTACCAAATTTTAATGTTATTTCTTGTGATTAGTAAAATTATATTGTTTACTTATTATGGACTCTGAAATGCGGTTATTTTCTTCTTTTTAAATCACTGCCATTTAGAGTTCTAGCCACAGATTTTCAATGATATTCAGATGAGGGGACTGTGAGGGCCATTGTAAAACCTTCAGCTTGCGCCTTTTGAGGTAGCCTATTGGGGAATTTTTTGTGTGTTTAGGATCATTATCCATTTGTAGAAGTCATCCTCTTTTCAGCTTCAGCTTTTTTACAGATGGTGTTATGTTTGCATCAAGAATTTGTTGAAAATTTCATTGAATTCATTCCTCCCTCTACATGTGTGCATTAGCTGCAACACAACCCCAAAGCATGATTGATTTATCCCCATGCTTAATGGTTGTTGAGATGTTCTCATCCTGAAATTCTGTGCCTTTTTTCTCCACATATACCTTTGATCACTGTGGCCAAAGAGTTCTATTTTAATCTCATCGGTCCACAGAACTTGTTTCCAAAATGCATCAGGCTTGTTTAGATGTTCTTTTGCATACTATTGAAACTGAATTTTATGGTAAGGACGCAGAAGAGGTTTTCTTCTGATAACTCATCCATGAAGGCGATATTTGTGCAGGTGTCTGAATGCCTTTCGCAGTCAAGCGGGAGTTCTAATTTGCCACTCTAGGAAACCTACGAGAAGCTGTCACTGAAATTTAGCTTTGTATTCCAGACCTTATCTTGACCATCACTGTTCCTGTTAACTGCCATTTCTTAATTACATTTCGAACTGAGGAAAGGGCAACCTGAAAACGCGTTGCTAGCTTCTTACAGCCTTCTCTTGCTTTGTCGGCCTCCACCATTTTCAGAGTTCTAGGCAGCTGCTTAGAAGGACTCATGGCTGCTGTAGGTAAATTTGCATCGCCTAGCCTTTCCTAATGATGAAAGTGAACAAGCCATAACCCTAACAGGATAATTAAGGTCTGAAAACTTGGTCAAAGTTATCTAAGCACACAAATCTCCAAGTGTGCCCAACATTTTGCATTGACCCATTTTCCTTTTTGTAATCCTTTACATATCACCATCTTTAATTGGAAATATAAAATAAAACACCTGCAATTTTCACACTGGACATTAGAGCTTTTTTTTACACTCACTTCCTTTTGTTTTGGGAAAACACATGGAGATTCGTGAGCAAAAGATATGAGACTGACACAAATTTTGGTTTTCACAAAGTTTGCTGGTTAACTTTTTATAGTTGCTATTTACATTAACTCTAGATTGGTATGAAGAGTGATCAAATAAAATGTAAAATTAAAAATTACAGTCATTCCTTGCCAGGAAAATTAATTTAAATCACAAAAAATACGTTACAACTGAATTTCAGAAATGTCCCATAATTTTCTGCTTATATAAATTCAGGGCCAATTTCAAAGAACGCTGACAATTTCTCAAATGTTGTTGGAAACCCATGTAAAGACCAATGAGTTGTACAAAATTAACTTAGAAGACGATCATCTTGTGAATGAATTTTGTCAGTCTCCTTGCCCTTTGCATGGGTTTAAACCAATATTTGGGTACATTTGACAGCAGGGTCGCCAGTACTACAAGGCAACAGTGCTAACCATTAGGCCACTATGAGGTTTCACCGTTTCAGTCTTCACTGTTTTAAGCCATGGCTCCATGTAGTGCTAGACTACACAATAGTACCTACCTTCAATAATAATGATGAACTGGAATATAAAACATAGAATTCTAGAAACAGCCAAGCGTTCTCTAGAGTATTTACTAAGTCCTGAATATTTTATAGCCACATCTGTTAATTAAATGGCTAATAATGAAATTACAAGACACAAGTGATTGTGAAATACTTAAGTAAAAAGCATGTACTGGTAAGTGGTTGCACTTCTGGGAAGAGCGTTCAGGAAAGTGGCGGCTTTCCTTACGTACTAAGTAATATCACTGCCAAACGTGACCACTGTAAAGCATTTTCTGTTCTAAAAGAAAAAACACCCTCATGTTATTATCAATGGTCTGAAGACTTGGGATGGATATATTTTTTAATTCTGTATATGTCTAGCAATCACCAGCTTTAAAATGATACAGACTTGAGGCACTTCTACACAAACACACAATACAAGACACTACTACTCTGTCTATCGGACACTATTAGCGTACGCGCACACAGGCGTCCATTCTCTCTCATGAGAGAATCGGGCTGATTATGATGACACTCGGATCAAACTTTGTCATCTGAGTGTGGTCCTATTCTCTCGCATGCACAGGTGCGGAGAAGATGGGGAAGTTCCTTTTTCCATCTTCTCCATTGTCTCTGTGCGCGTAAGAGAAGATGGGCAGTTTATTATTTGCCCATTGGACGCCCTGGAGCACTTCCTGTCCCGCCTCCAGGAAGTTGTCAGGTCTCTATGAAGACGTTAACGCTAAGGAACACTAATTATCATCCAGTCTCCTGCCTACTGTCTCTGTGCCGAGGACCTTGTTGGAACTACCATCATTGAATTGGGTGAGATCGGCACCACTGAACACATCAAGATCGTTACGGTAATTAAAGTAAATATGGTACTTTATTTTGGGTGAATATTTGAGCTAGAAATCTTTTAATGATACCTATTAAAAGTTAGGTTTTCAACTTATATAAATATCTTTTATAACATTGGAGAAGTATTATATGCTGACTGTCCTGATTGGATGGAGATTTTGCAAGCTATTTGTTTTTTTTTTTTCCAACCAGTAAAAACGCACTAACCAAACAATGATTTTTTAAGTTGGAGAAAAATCAAGGAAGTCTGAATTATATCTTATACAGCAACATTCTCACTTCCTTTGCCCAATTTGATAAATCTGTTGCAAAATACCAAATAACTTTCATACTTGCTAGAAGTATGCCATTTTTACCACCCCACAAGTTTCTTATGAGTAGAGATGAAACTTTTTTTAGTTTGATTTGCAAATTTTTTTTTCAAATTGAATTTTATAAATGTGTCTAAACCCTTTTCAACCAGTAAGGCAAGCCAATTTTCCAATCTACTATTACAAACTGATGTGCACAATCCAAATGTGTCTATATTGTGGCAGAAATTGTTAAAGGGAACCTGTCAGCAGTATTTTGGCTTTTAAACCCTGGCCATCAGATTCTGGAACATCAACATAACTCAGCCAACCTTGAATTCCATCATGAATTTCTTAAGATCCTATTTACTTTTTCCACGTACAACAGTCTACTCTTTACACCGGCTAACGAAGATCGATGGGGTTAGAACGATCACTGATAGATTATTCTGTCCCCATACGTAGGTTATCAGCAGCACATCTCCTGTATACATCAGACTATGTGCTAACGAGAACAAAGGCCATGATGCAGTAAGACTCGCGAGTCTTCGTGCATGACGCCGCTGGAGTAAGATACCCCTAAATCACTAAAAGGTGCACACCACTTAATAACTTAGGAATCTTACATGTGCCTTGCGCCTCTGCCAGAAAGATACATGCATATGTATATACACACACTGCATATACCAGCCTGTCTCTTTAACTCTTCTAGACTCCTGCAGTTGAGAGACCTTTGGTGTCATCAAGGTTCACATGACCGTGATTGTCACCAAAGGTCCGTAAGCAGTCTTAACCTTGGAAAAGAAACTCTGGTGGCCCGTAACAGAGTGGGGGACAAGGGAGATTGCCCAGTTTGACTCCCCCTAATGCTGACACTGACTGTAACTAGGGCTGATTTTTGGAGTAGAGCTTATTTTTCAAGCATACCCCAAAAATCCTGTAAAATCATGCTAGTGTTTGTTTTCAGGGTAGGTCTTAGTTTCAGAGAAACAAAGTATTATCCATATTCTGTATATAATACAGCACTGATACCGTTGTAGGCTTCCTTTTCCTTTATAAACTGAAGTATTGAAGTCACAAGACCAAAGCATCTACAGGGGTTTACATGTAAAACACTCCTGTTCATACAACACTCATGGATGGTTTTTTTAATTAGTTTTATTTCATGCCAAACATTAAAGTTCCCCAAAATAAAGAAGAAATATTTATTTCACTTGGCATTATGTTTAGATAGTCTTTTCTGTAACGAGAGGAACCAAGACATCTTGTTTCTGTACACCCACAAAAACAGATGGGAACATAGTTATGCAACTTCTGCCGCAGTAAAGAAAAAAAAAAAAAAAAGACCTTAACATAAAAAAATTGACTCAGAAGACGATTAACCACTTTTGTGTCAGCATGAAGACCGATCATGACAAATTGTCAGCTAGGCTCATATCTGTCTTATATGGAATGCGTCATCAGAATATGGCCTAGTGTTTAAAAAAGGCTTTTATCTTAAATATATACTTTTTAATTTTGGCATTTAAAAAAAAGAATTCATAGCACAATTTGTATTAAAAAAAAAATATATCAATAAAATCGAAATGTTGCAATTGTCACATTGGCCACAGGAGCTACTTTAGACGCCTACATCCTGTTTTTCTGCAAATCAACATGTACATTAGCAGCAACAGACTGACCCCGAACCCAATATTTTCTATTGAAGAATCTAATGAGCACGTGCAAAGGTAATTGTGATTGGTGGATATTATCAGTTATACAATTCTGAGAATCCTTCTGTAAAAAAAAAAAAAGTCAAAATGTATCCCTAGTGTGAAAAGTGCAATATTTTTATTTTTTTTATACAAATTTTGATATAAAAAAAATTGTAACATTTTAAGTTTTCACAGTAACAGAAAACATCTAAGTACTAGATCAGACACATGACGCACACTAACAGTGCCTACTAACACCGGTGACTTATAATGGAGTGATCGGGTTCTGTATTGGTGTTTGACACTTTAGGTGGAGAAAAATGCACTGTATATGTTTTGTTCCAACAAAATGACAGCATCTGCGATGTAGGCTCCAAAGCATCTGTGAACTAGGTTTTACATAAAATAACACAATACTGAAACTGTCAGAGCTCATTAACAAGGGAGGCAACTCTGTGCAGGAAATAGCAACTAGGTTTTTTTAATCTCATAGAAAGCCTTTAAACTTAAAGGGAATGAATAACCTATATTTTACTAATTAAAACAAGGCACTGTTAAATATATATTTGTTCATAATTGTTCCTGTCCGGAATCAGGGTTTCTTCTGCACCTACATCATGCTGCTCTCAGATGGGGAGCAAAAACCTGGTGACAGATTCCCTTTAAAATGTTATTTTCTAATGACACATTCCCTTTAAAGCGAACCTGTCACGAGGTTTGACCAATATGAGATACGACCACCACCTTTCAAATAATTCTGTAATGCTGTATATCTGCCCCAATCGACCTGTAAGAGAAGAAAAAGAGCTTCTATTATACTCACCTGTAGGACGGTCCAGTCCGAGGGGTGTCGCTCTTTTTGGTCGGTCGCCTCCCTTCTCCTTGCGATGCCGTCCTCCTTCTTGCTTTGTGTGGATGACGCATCCTTACATCACCCACTTAGTCTCCCCGGCATTGCTCTGCCCTCAACAGGAGCGCAAAGTACTGCAGTGTGCTGGCGCCAGGAAAAGTCAAAGAGCCCCGGCGCACGTGTGCTGTAGTAGTTCACTCTGCCCTAGTTAGGGCAGATAAGTACGCCAGAGCAGGACCGTGATACCGGGTAGACTGTGAGGATGACGAAGGGATGCGTCATTCACACGAAGCAAGAAGGAGGATGGCATCACAATAAGGGAGGTGCCAGACCAAGAAGAGCGACACCCCTCGAACAGGACCGCCCCGCAGGTGAGTATAATAGAATCTCTTTTTCTTCTCTTACAGGTCAGGTTGGGGGCATATATACAGCATTATAGATTGCTGTAAATCAGCCCAGAAAGGTGGTGGCCGTATCTCATATCAGTCAAACCTGGTGACAGGTTCCCTTTAACACACCATATAGCGAAGAGCCGACAGCACACAGGAGAGCAGAGGATGCACGCTCAGGTTCATGGATCCAAATGAACACAAAAGTCTACGTTTTGACGTGTCCATGTGGACTTGATTGGCCAGCAAACTCGCCTGACCTTAACCCCATAGAGAATCTATGGGGTATTGTTAAGAGGAAGATGAGACACCAGACCCAACAATGCAGATGAGCTGAAGGCTGCTATCAAAGCAACCTTGGCTTCCATAACACCTCAGCAGTGCCACAGGATGATCGCCTCCATGCCACGCCACATTGATGCAGTAATTGATGCAAAAGGAGCCCCGACCAAGTATTGAGTGCATTTACTGAAAATATATTTCAGTATTCCAACATTTTGGATTTTAAAATCATTTTTCAAGCTGGTGTTACAAAGTATTCTAATTTACTGAGATAACGACTTTTGGGTTTCCATTGGCTGTAAGCCATAATCATCAACATCAACATCAATCATCAACCCCCCTCACAGCTGCTTCCTCTCAAGTGCACATTTAGCCTCAGTCATGAGTCTGACCAGACGAGTCTGACCTCCATCTTTCAACTTCCATCTTTCAAATTACAGATTTCTAATTACTATACTATGAATTAGACTAGAATTCTAGAATGCATTTGGCCACTCATCGCTCCTGCAATATCATCTGTACCACTCTAATCAAGCTGTTTCTCCTCTTCCTACAGGTATGCACCAAATTTCCTCAGCTTTGCCAAATTCCTGTGACTGTGTTTTGTGAACTGCATTAATTTTGCATGGTATGCAATCATCTATGCAGCTTTTTCTCTGTTTTTGACTGTTTATGAAGTGCATATAGTATCCCTGGCATTTCACTTACCCATCTTCCTGTATTCACAATGCATTCATTCCCCTTGTGTCTTCCATGCATACCTGAGTTGCCAGTCCCTTCCCCCTCTTTTATTAGCTTTGCTTAACTGTGACCATGTGGTCTGGGTAATCACGCCCACAACCCCCCTCACAGCTGCTTCCTCTCAAGTGCACATTTAGCCTCAGCCATGAGTCTGACCAGACGAGTCTGACCTCCATCTTTCAACTTCCATCTTTCAAATTACAGATTTCTAATTACTATACTATGAATTAGACTAGAATTGGACTGGAATTTGACTGTAAGTTGACAGAATATATAACCACTACCATGTTTCCTTTTCTTTTCACTTTCACCCCCATACTACTTACTTTTTTCCTATTCCCTGTAATCCCCCCACCTAGTAAGGAAGTAGTCATTTTCCCCTCCATTCTCCTCAGACATCTCACCTTCTCCTCAGAACTGTTCCTCCACGCACAATCCTTTTTCTCCAGAAACACACGGCCACACCATGTCTTATCCTGTTCCCACCTTCTAACGCTCTGTCTGTTACTCCTCACTGCTGGTGACATATCCCCAAATCCTGGCCCTCCTCCACACATCCCCACACTCACTTCTATCACCCTGCCACGATCCTCTACACGTCTTCGCAACCATGATAACCTCATACCCATTCACCCAGCCCCCACTCCCCCGGTCCCCCTACCTGGAGCACTATGGAACGCACGCTCTGTCTGCAATAAACTGTCATTTATCCACGACCTCTTCATCACCAAAAAACTCTCCTTCCTTGGCATCACCGAAACCTGGCTCACCCCCTCTGACTCAGCCTCACCAGCTGCACTCTCATACAGTGGATTCCACCTATCTCACACCCCCCACCCCAGCAACAAACGTGGTGGAGGAGTTGGTTTGCTCCTATCTGATACCTGCTCCTTTGCTCCAATTCCACTACCCCCCTCCGCTACTACTCCCTCATTTGAGGTGCACTCCGTCCGCATCTACTCCCCCTCCAACCTCCAGCTGGCTGTCATCTACCGCCCCCCAGAACTTGCCATCTCCACCTTTCTTGATCACTTCACCACCTGGCTGCTCCATTTCCTCTCTGTTGACATCCCCACTATCATCATGGGTGACTTCAACATCCCCATTGATGCTTCCACCTCAGCGGCCTCTAAACTTTTATCGCTCACTGCCTCCTTCGGCCTCACTCAATGGTCCTCTGCGGCCACTCACAAAGATGGTCACACGCTCGACCTTATCTTCACCCGCATCTGTTCCCTTACTAATCTCACTAACTCACCCCTTCCCCTGTCTGACCACAACCTACTGACGTTCTCTTCTCTCTCCTCTTCTAGTGCACAACCCCCACTCCACAAACTCACTCACCCTCGCAGAAATCTCAAACACCTCAATTTACCAATGCTCTCTGAGTCCCTCCTCCCTCTTACAGACATATATTCACTTCATGACACAGATTCTGCTGCCACCTTTTATAACACTGCAATAACAGCAGCACTTGATTCGGCTGCCCCCCTCACACATAGCAAAACTTGTACAATCAACAGGCAGCCCTGGCTGACCAGCCTCACCAAAGAACTGAGATGGGCTTCCAGGGTTGCTGAGCGACGATGGAAAAAATCCCGCTCTGCCGAGCACCTAACCGCATACAAGCAGTCCCTCACCAGCTTCAAGTCCACACTCACTGCTGCAAAGCAAACTTACTTCTCATCTCTCATATCCTCCCTGTCTCACAACCCTAAACAGCTCTTCAACACATTCAATTCTCTACTCTGTCCCCCAGCACCTCCCCCTTCTCCTCTCATTTCTGCTGAAGACTTTGCCTCTTTCTTTAAGCAGAAGATCGATACGATCAGATAAAGCTTTGGCCCACAGCCCCCATTGCCCCTCTTAGCTGCTCAACCCTCTTCCTCCAAAGCCAACTTCTCCACCATGACAGAAGATCAGCTTTCCACCCTCCTATCAAGATCACACCTCACCACTTGCATGCTTGACCCGCTGCCATCCCACCTCATCCCTAACCTCGCCACCGTCTTCACCTCTACTCTAACACACCTCTTCAACCTCTCACTTACAAATGGTGTCTTCCCCTCATCCTTCAAACATGCCTCGATCACACCCATTCTCAAAAATACCTCCCTTGACCCATCCTCTGTGTCTAGCTATCGCCCGATATCTCTTCTCCCTTATGCCTCAAAACTACTGGAACAGCATGTCCATCTTGAACTGTCCTCCCACCTCTCCTCCTGCTCCCTCTTTGACCGCTTACAATCAGGCTTCCGACTGCATCACTCAACTGAAACTGCCCTAACTAAAGTCACCAACGACCTACTAACCGCCAAGAGCAAGCGTCATTACTCTGTCCTCCTTCTCCTGGACCTGTCTTCTGCCTTCGACACTGTGGACCATTCCCTCCTGTTACAGATTCTCTCATCTCTTGGCATCACAGGCTTGGCCCTATCCTGGATCTCATCATATCTAACAAACCGAACATTCAGTGTCTCCCTCTCCCACACCACTGTTGTGAATGGGCTTGAGATGAGTTCTGAGCAGAGGCTCCCTCTGGTGGTTACAAGCGGTACTGGTCTGTTCAGTGAAGATTGTGGGGACTGGTAATCAGGTGTTACTGACTGGTCTTATATAAGGGAGTCGCCTTCCCATCAGGGTTGCCGGTGATCAATTGTTCTGGTCTGAATCCTTGATTCCAGTTTCCCTTGTAGCCTGCTGTGTCGTGTCTGCATCTCCTAACAGATAAGACATTTTCTTCTTTTTGTTTCTGTGCTTGATTTTTTCATTTTGTCCTGCACTTCTGTGGGGGCCTTCTGGGTCCCCTCAGGGGGCTTTTGCCCTCTCAGTTTAGTTCAGCCACTGATGTTTGTACTTTTGCTTTTTCCAGTTTTTTCAGTGGCTGCTGTTTTGATCTTGTTACACCAGAGAGCTAATTTAGGTGGTAGAGGTCGTGTGATCTCAGGTGTTTTTGAAATTAGTAGAGTTGGTGCTTTCAGGGTTTTTTTTGGGATTGCAGTAAGTACCCTTCCTATCCTTTTCTTTTTAGTTAGTTTGGGCCCCAACGTTTGCTCATACTATTTTCTGTCTGTGTCAGTATTTCGTCTTGTCTAACCGCCATTACATGTTTGGGGGCTTGCTATTATCTTTGGGGTTCTGCTCCGGGGCAGATAGCTTTCCTATTTCTATCTTTAGGTGTAGTTAGTTTCTCAGGCTGTGACGAGGCATCTAGGACCAACGTAGGAACGCTCCACGGCTGCCTCTAGTTGTGGTGGTTAGTCAGGGTACTGCAATCTCATAGATTCCAACTGCTCTGGTGTATTGCCTTTTTTGCCTGCACTCCTCTGCTACCGAATCATAACAGTATCACCGGCCCAAAAAATTGAAAATTGTATGGTACTCACAGAAGGGAAAAAATATTGTGAAAGAAAAAAAAAAAGGTTGTCAGAGATATTTTTCTGTTTGTTGCATTTTTTATTTTTTTTTTCCCTCTGTATCTCTGGGTGCTGGGGAGGATTTTTTTTTCTCTCAATGGAGTTTGCACAGTTGTCTGGCCGTGTGGATCAGCTTGCCACTGAGGTTCGGAGTATTGCTATCTATCTTGCTAGGTTGCCTGTTGTGGAACCTAGGATTCCCATGCCAGATTTGTTTTTAGGGGATCGAGCTAAGTTTCAGAATTTCAAAAATAATTGTAAATTGTTTTTTGCCTTAAAATCTAAGTCCTCAGGAAACGCAGCGCAGCAGGTTCAAATTGTCATCTCTCTCCTGCGCGGCGATCCTCAGGATTGGGCTTTTTCCCTGACACCTGGGGATCCTGTTTTGAGTGATGTTGATGCATTTTTTCAGGCTTTGGGGTTATTGTACGATGAGCCTAATGTCACTGATCAAGCTGAAAAAGCCTTGTTGGCATTAAATCAGGGGCTTGATGACGCTGAGTTATACTGTCAGAGATTCCGTAGGTGGGCAGTCCTGACCAAGTGGAATGACGACGCTTTGGCGGCCCTTTTTCGGAAGGGGCTGTCAGATAATGTAAAGGATGTTATGGTGGGATTCCCTGTCCCCTCTGGTCTCAATGATTCTATGTCATTAGCGATTCAAATTGACAGACGTTTGCGTGAGCGGAGAAGTATGCGTGGAATAGTGTTGCCTTGTGAACCTGCTTCTGAATCCATGCAGTGTGGTAGAGTGGTGTCTGGGGCACAGCGTCATGAGTTTCGAAAGCGCAATGGGTTATGTTTCTACTGTGGTGATGCCTCTCATACTATTTCAGTCTGCCCTAAGCGGGGAGGACGTTTTGCACGCTCAGTTGTCTTGGGTAGTGTTCAGACTAAGTTTTTACTAACTGTCACTCTGATATGCTCTCTGTCCTCATTTTCTGCTCAGGCTTTCGTTGATTCTGGAGCACCTATTAACCTGATGGATTATGATTTTGCTAAACGTTGTGGGTTTCCCTTGATACCCCTACAGAAGTCTATTCCCCTTCTGGGGATCGATTCTACCCCTTTGGCTGAGAATAAACCTCAGTTCTCTACTCAGGTTATAATGAGGGTGGAACCTGATCATCAAGAGTGCTGCAAATTTTTGGTTCTGTATAATCTGCATGATATTATCGTACTGGGTTTCCCTTGGTTACAGTCTCATAATCCTGTTTTGGATTGGAAATCTGTGTCTGTAACCAGTTGGGGCTGCCAATGTGTTAATACCAACACTCCTGTTTTTTTTGCCTCCCCCCAGGCTCAGGATGTTCCTGACTTTTTGATTGATTTTTCTGATGTGTTTAGCGAAAGTAAATCTGCATCCTTACCTCCCCATAGGAGCTATGACTGCGCTATTGAATTAGTGCCTGGTAGTAAATTCCCTAAAGGTCGCCTTTTTAACTTGTCTGTATCTGAACATGACGCTATGCGGTCTTATATCAAGGAGTCATTGGAGAAAGGTCATATCAGACCATCCTCTTCACCCTTAGGTGCCGGTTTTTTCTTTGTGGCCAAAAAGGATGGTTCATTAAGGCCGTGTATTGATTATCGTCTTTTGAACAATATTACTGTGAAATATCAATACCCGTTACCCTTGATTTCTGACCTGTTTTCCAGGGTGAAAAACGCTACTTGGTTTACCAAGCTTGACCTCAGGGGGGCATATAACCTTATTCGCATTAAGCACGGGGATGAATGGAAGACGGCATTCAATACCCCGGAGGGGCATTTTGAGTACCTTGTGATGCCCTTTGGTCTCACTAATGCTCCTTCTGTCTTCCAGTCCTTCATGAATGACATTTTCAGGGATTTTGTGGATAAATTTCTGATTGTTTATTTGGATGATATCTTGATTTTTTCCAATGACTGGGACTCTCATGTGAAACATGTTCGAACTGTATTCCAGATTTTGAGAGAGAATGCTCTGTATGTGAAGGGATCAAAGTG
Organism: Oophaga sylvatica; assembly: GCA_033576555.1. Lineage (NCBI taxonomy): Eukaryota > Metazoa > Chordata > Amphibia > Anura > Dendrobatidae > Oophaga > Oophaga sylvatica. Next base: position 687,853,767 of record JARQOD010000001.1, on the reverse strand, counting down.
TCTTTTTGGCGTACAGAGGATCTAATTTCTGGGATTCATTTTGTCCCCATCTGTTATTGAAATGGACCCGGTCAAGGTTCAGGCCATCTGTGATTGGGTCCAACCTACTTCATTAAAGGCTCTTCAAAGATTTTTGGGTTTTGCCAATTTTTATCGTAAATTTATTGGTAATTTCTCGGTTATTGTTAAACCATTAACTGATTTGACCAAAAAGGGTTCTGATGTGGTGAATTGGCCTCCTGAGGCAGTCTCTGCATTTCAGGAACTTAAGCAGAGATTCACTTCTGCTCCTGTTCTACGGCAGCCTGATGTTTCTCTGTCATTTCAGGTGGGGGTTGATGTCTCTGAAATTGGGGCAGGTGCCGTTTTGTCCCAAAAAGATCCAGAGACCTCTAAAAGTAACCCTTGTGCCTTTTTCTCTCGAAAATTTTCTCCTACTGAACGTAATTATGACGTGGGTAATCGGGAGTTATTGGCCATGAAGTGGGCTTTTGAAGAGTGGAGACATTGGCTGGAGGGAGCCAAACATCGGGTGGTGGTCCTTACGGACCATAAGAATCTGGTTTATCTGGAATCTGCCAAGCGACTCAATCCTAGACAGGCCAGGTGGGCCTTGTTTTTCACACGTTTTAATTTTGTGGTTTCCTTTCTTCCTGGCACTAAGAATGTTAAGGCGGATGCTCTCTCGAGGAGTTTCCTTGCGGACTCTCCTGAGTTATCTGATCCTTCTGTTATTTTGAAAGAGGGTGTAGTTCTTTCCGCCATCTCACCCAATTTGAGACTTGCTCTGGAGGGGTGTCAGGAGGATAGGCCCGAGCGCTGCCCTGTTGGAAAATTGTTTGTCCCGGACCAGTGGAAAAAGAGTGTGATGTCTGAGATTCATTGTTCCGCGTTGGCTGGGCATCCCGGAATTTTTGGTACCAGAGACTTGGTTAGTCGGTCCTTTTGGTGGCCTACCTTGTCTCGTGATGTCAGGGAATTTTTGCAGTCCTGCGGGACTTGCTCTCGCTCCAAGCCTTGCTCTCGCTCTGGTGGTTTGTTGATGCCATTGCCTGTGCCCAAGAGACCATGGACCCATATCTCTATGGATTTCATTTCCGACCTTCCTGTTTCTCAGAGAATGACCGCCATCTGGGTGATTTGTGATAGGTTTTCCAAGATGATACATCTTGTGCCATTGCCTAAGTTGCCTTCCTCCTCTGAATTGGTGCCTTTGTTCCTTCAGCACGTGGTTCGTTTACACGGCATTCCTGAGAACATTGTGTCTGACAGAGGAGTCCAGTTTGTTTCCAGATTTTGGAGGACCTTTTGTTCTAAACTTGGTGTTCAATTGTCTTTCTCCTTGGCGTTTCATCCTCAGACCAATGGTCAAACTGAGAGAACAAACCAGACATTGGAGACTTATCTAAGATGCTTTGTGTCTGCTGATCAGGATGACTAGGTTTCTTTTTTGCCTTTGGCTGAGTTTGCTCTTAATAATAGGGCTAGCTCTGCCACTTTGATGTCTCCATTTTTCTGTAATTCTGGGTTTCACCCTCGATTTTCTTCGGGACAGACGGAGGCTTCTGTCTGTCCAGGTGTTGACTCTGTTGTGGAGCGTATGTAACAGATTTGGGACCAGGTAGTGGAGAGGTTGTCCCTCTCTCAACAGAGGGCCCAGCGGTTTGCTAACCGGCATAGGACTGATGGTCCTCGGTTTAAAGTAGGGGACTTGGTCTGGTTGTCCTCAAAAAATATTCCTATGAGAGTAGCATCTCCTAAATTTAAGCCTAGGTTCATTGGACCTTATAAGATCATGGAGATTCTTAATCCTGTTTCTTTTCGTTTGCCTCTTCCAGGGACATTTAAGATCCATAACGTGTTCCACAAGTCCTTGTTGAAGAGGTTTGTTGAGCCAGTGGTTCCTGCTGCTGTGCCTCCTGACCCTGTCTTGGTTGAGGGCAATCTGGAGTATGTGGTTGAGAAAATATTAGATTCTCGTTTTTCTAGACGGAAACTCCAGTTTTTGGTTAAGTGGAGAGGTTATGGTCAGGAAGACAATTCTTGGGTGTTTGCTTCGGACATCCATGCTAGGAGACTCATCCGTGCGTATCATAGAACTCATCCTGACCGACCTGGTTGCTCAAATGAGGGTTCGGTGACCCCTCCTCAAGGGGGGGGTACTGTTGTGAATGGGCTTGAGATGAGTTCTGAGCAGAGGCTCCCTCTGGTGGTTACAAGCGGTACTGGTCTGTTCAGTGAAGATTGTGGGGACTGGGAATCAGGTGTTACTGACTGGTCTTATATAAGGGAGTCACCTTCCCATCAGGGTTGCCGGTGATCAATTGTTCTGGTCTGAATCCTTGATTCCAGTTTCCCTTGTAGCCTGCTGTGTCGTGTCTGCATCTCCTTCTAACAGATAAGACATTTTCTTCTTTTGTTTCTGTGCTTGATTTTTGCATTTTGTCCTGCACTTCTGTGGGGGCCTTCTGGGTCCCTCAGGGGGCTTTTGACCTCTCAGTTTAGTTCAGCCACTGATGTTTGTACTTTTGCTTTTTCCAGTTTTTTCAGTGGCTGCTGTTTTGATTTTGTTACACCAGAGAGCTAATTTAGGTGGTAGAGGTCGTGTGATCTCAGGTGTTTTTGAAATTAGTAGAGTTGGTGCTTTCAGGGTTTTTTTTGGGATTGCAGTAAGTACCCTTCCTATCCTTTTCTTTTTAGTTAGTTTGGGCCCCAACGTTTGCTCATACTATTTTCTGTCTGTGTCAGTATTTCGTCTTGTCTAACCGCCATTACATGTTTGGGGGCTTGCTATTATCTTTGGGGTTCTGCTCCGGGGCAGATAGCTTTCCTATTTCTATCTTTAGGTGTAGTTAGTTTCTCAGGCTGTGACGAGGCGTCTAGGACCAACGTAGGAACGCTCCACGGCTGCCTCTAGTTGTGGTGGTTAGTCAGGGTACTGCAATCTCATAGATTCCAACTGCTCTGGTGTATTGCCTTTTTGCCTGCACTCCTCTGCTACCGAATCATAACACACCACCTCCTCACCTCGCCCCCTGTCTGTCGGTGTTCCCCAAGGCTCAGTTCTTGGACCCCTACTCTTCTCCATCTACACCCTCGGCCTGGGACAGCTCATAGAATCCCATGGTCTTCAGTATCATCTCTACGCCGACGACACGCAGATCTACCTATCTGGACCTGACCTCACCCCTTACTGACCAAAATCCCACAATGTCTGTCTGCTATTTCTGCTTTCCTCTCTGCTCGCTTTCTAAAACTGAACATGGACAAAACAGAATTCATCATCTTTCCCCCATCTCACTCTACCCCCCCACCAGACCTGTCCATTAACATCAATGGCTGCTCACTTTCTCCAGTCCCGCACGCTCGGTGCCTCGGAGTGATCCTCGACTCTGCCCTCTCTTTCAAGCCACATGTCCAAACCCTAGCCTCCTCCTGCCGTCTCAAACTCAAAAATATTTCCCGGATCCGTGCATTCCTTGACCATGAAAGTACAAAAACACTAGTGCATGCCCTCATCATCTCCCGCCTCGACTACTGCAACCTCCTACTCTCTGGCCTTCTCTCTAGCACTCTGGCACCACTCCAATCCATCCTGCACTCTGCTGCACGACTAATACACTTGTCTCCCCGCTATTCCCCAGCCTCTCCTCTCTGCCAAGCCCTTCATTGGCTTCCTATCGTTCAGAGGCTCCAGTTCAAAACCCTAACCATGACCTACAAAGCCATCCACAATCTGTCTCCTCCATACATCTGTGACATGGTCTCCGGTACATACCCACACGCAACCTTCGATCCTCTCAAGATCTCCTCCTCTACTCCCCTCTTATCTCTTCTTCCTACAACCGCATACAAAGCTTCTCCCGTGCCTCTCCCATACTCTGGAACTCTCTACCCCAACACATCAGACTCGCGCCTACCATGGAAACCTTCAAAAAGAACCTGAAGACCCACCTCTTCCGACAAGCCTACAACCTGCAGTGATCATCAGTCTACTGAACCACCGCACGATCAGCTCTTCCCTCTCCTAGTGTATCCTCGCCCATCCCTGTAGACTGTGAGCCCTTGCGGGCAGGGTCCTCTCTCCTTCTGTACTTGTGTGTGCCTTGTATTGCTCATGTTTACTGTACTTGTCTATATTTGCCCCTCTTCACATGTAAAGCGCCATGGAATAAATGGCGCTATAAAAATCTATAATAATAATAATAATAATAATAACATTAACAGAAATAAACACTTGAAATAGATCACTGTTTGTAATGATTCCATATAATATATGAGTTTCACTTTTTGTACTGAAGAACTGAAATTAATTATCGTATATACCCATGTATAAGCCGAGATTTTCAGCCCATTTTTTAGGGCTGAAAGTCCCCCTCTCGGCTTATACGCGGGTCATATACGGGGGTCGGCGGGGGAGGGGGAGCGGGATGTCGGATTATACTCACCTCTCCGTGGCTGTGGTCTCTGCGGCCCCCCTGCTTCTCCCACGATCTCCGGCTCCTTCCTGCAGCTGTCACATGGCACCGCTCATTAAAGTCATGAATATGCACATGTTCATGACTTTAATGAGCAGTAGCATGTGACCGCTGCAGGACTGAAGCGCTGCGGAGAGCGCCGGGAGAAGAGGAGAGGCTGCAGGGACGTGCGGCGGAGGGGTGAGTATAGCGATATTTACCTGTCCCTCGGTCCACCGCAGCGCACTAATCCCTCGGTCCGACTCCTCTGTGTGTGAATGATGAGGCAGAGGGCGCGATGACGTCGTTAGTGTGCGCCCCGCCCCCTGCCTGATCATTCACACACAGAGGAGTCGGACCGAGGGAGCAGGCGCTGCGGTGGACCGAGGGACAGGTAAATATCTCAGGTGCCGGGGTCCTGAGCGAGCGGTGACACCCCCCGCCTGCTCAGGACACCGGCACCTGGCCCCCAGCGATGAGAGGTGAGTATGTCATTTTTTTTTTTTTGCAGCAGCAGCATATGAGGCCCATACTATGGGGCATAATTGTGCAGCATATGGGGGCATAATCTGGAGCATATGGGGGCATAATATGGAGCATATGGGGAGATAAGCTGTGGAACATATGGGGCATAATCTGGAGCATATGGGGGCATAATATGGAGCATATGGGGGCATAAGCTGTGGAACATATGGGGGCATAATATGGAGCATATGTGGGCATAATCTGTGGAACATATGGGGCATAATCTGGAGCATATGGGGGCATAATCTGTGGAACATATGGGGCATAATCTGGAGCATATGGGGGCATAATCTGTGGATCATATGGGGGCATAATCTGTGGAGCATATTGGGCATAATCTGTGGAGCATATGGGGGCATAATCTGTGGAGCATCATATGGGGGCATAATCATTTTTCACCCTAGGCTTATACACGAGTCAATAAGTTTTCCCAGTTTTTTGTGGCAAAATTAGGGGGGTCGGCTTATACACGGGTCGGCTTATACATGAGTATATACGGTAACTGTGATGATATTCTAATTTTGTGAGAAGTACTTGTAAGCATTTTGGAGCAAACCAGATTAAAGCCTGGTCAAATCCACAGATTCCATGGTTGCCTAGCTAGATTTAGGCCAAAACTCATTTATTTCAACAGCAAAACAGATGTTCCAGGATCTCAGAACCATAAATTAAAAGCTTTACATATAAACCATTAAAATCCATACTGAATCACCGATGCTGTTCCATAGAGCTGTGATTTTATGGATTTGTAGCAGTGGAACATGCATTTCTTGTTGCTGTGTCATTTATCACTACAATAAATAGCAGATGTGGTACTTCCCTAATATACTGGCCTGCGTGTGTGTTTTGAAGGGGGATGGATATCAGTGGCTGCTACTACTTCTCTAAAAATCATGGGACAATGACACGTAAGTGAACTCTGTATTAAAGAACTCATGAGAAAGTTCTGCAGCCACTACATGACTGCAGATAGCTGAATCCTGACCACGTTTAATGTGCACACTGTCAGAAGTCAATTGGGAGGTCACACGGACGCAAGCGCACAAATGCATAGCTGGGGAAAGTGCTGATGAGAGTCTCATCCGTAGTGAGATAGATAGACAAATGAGAATCCATAACATTGCATACTTGTGGTAACATGACTGCCCACTCATGCAGGACATGGAGAGGAATCCTGACAGTGTGCACATTGAGTGACAGCAGAAATTTCTATTACACACAGAAAATCCCTTTAACTAATGTAGAACTTTCTATTGAACACAGAAAATCCCTTTAATGCTACTCATGTATTTAAGTGTTATATATTGCTTTAGATACAGTACCATTTCTTTTTGTTGCTGCTAATGTCAGTATGTACATTTAATCCGCATAATTACCATACAATAGTTATATTTAAGAAACATGACAGGTTAATATATAACAATCCAGAAAGGCTAAAAAATGACAAAGAAAAAAAAAACAGAAATACAGAACAAATGCTAATGAACACATTTTCCACAATAGGCATGTAGGAAAGACATGAAGCAATTCCAGATTATTTTCCGTGGCTTAAGGGTGCGTTCACACTGGGCGTTTTTTTCTGCGTTTTTTTATGCTAATTTTCAGCTGCTTTTTACAGTACCAGCAAAGCCTATGAGATTTCAGTAATCTCATGCACACACATTGGTTTTTCTGTCATGAGGATTTTGTGCTTTACTGCTTTTTTTGGACATAGAGCATGTCACTTCTTTCAGCGTTTTTGACCCACTGGCTTGAATGGGTGTTGAAAAAACGCAAAAATGCAGGTATCATTATTTGCAGCGTTTTTGAAGCAGAAAAGTCATGGACAGCAGCATGCATAAAGAGACACAAGTAGCTCAAAAAACACACCAAAAAACTGCACCAAAACTGCAACACAAACCGCACCAAAAAGCACCTAAACCTGCGTTTTTGCCGCAGCTTCTTTCCTGTCAAGAAATCATGTTTTGCTGCAGAAAAAAAACGCAGAGAAAAACGCCCAGTGTGAACTTACCCTTACAGTAAGCAGTTTGGGCAAGGCTAAATGTAGTGATAACTAAACATTGAAGAAAGTTCCAGGGCAAGAGAACTGGGATATGGTAGGGTATGTACACACATCGCGGATTTCGATGCATTTCCGCAGCGTTTTTGGACGCGCGGAATTGCATGAAATCCGCAGTGTAGTGCACAGCCAATGTAAGTCAAAATTAATTGCTGCGCACATGCTGCGGAAAAATCCGCGCAGATTTGCAGCGGGTTTTTTTCTGCAGCATGTCAATTCTTTTTGCAGATCCGCAGCAGCGATTCTACTCAGGCACATATTCATTCACATATTTCAGGGGTCTCTCTCTCTCCTCCAGCACCACCTAACAAATCCGCACAGCAAAAACGCATTACAATCCACGTCAATTCTCCTTGAAATCCGCAAGCGTTTTTACCTGCGTTTTCCACCAGGAGGTGCAGATTCTCTGCAGAAAATTCTGCACACTAATCTGCAATGTGTGCACATACCCTTATGGTCTAGGTGGACAAAATACTTAACAAGCCAGTCAGACCACTATGGGAGCCAACAAGCAGTGCCCCTTCCAGCAATATAACTTTCACAGTCTCACAGAAACAACCCCAAACCTCTGTGCTTTCCACTAGACGGATGATACAATTTCACTAGCAGTTTAACAGATTACTACAAATATATTGTCGGAATTTTTTTTCAGCGCCACATCTGTCTTGTATTGCAGTCAAATGATTAGGGCTGAGCTGCAGCCCATGGAGAAGAGTGGTTCTGATCCTCGGAGTAAAGCAGAACCTTTTTTTCTAATCTACACGGGCTCTACCAGCACAGAATGACTGTTCACACCAAGTACAGGCACTCCGCTCAGCGCACCCTTTGCATCGCCAAACACTTAAAGGGAACCTGTCACTATGTTTGGCTGATATGAGGTCGGGTTGGGGACAGATATATGACATTACAGAATAGATGGAAAACAAGCAGGTGGGTAAATGTTTGGCACGGCCGGGAAGCACTGAGCACATGCACTTGGTCTGAAGAGTAATTCTGTTCTGACAGAGTCCCTTTAAATACAACTTCCCACCTGCTTGTTTTCCATCCATCTCCACCTTTCTCTAGTTCTATGAAGCCAGAGCTGTCACACCAGAGGAGGGGTGGAGATCAATGGAAAGCAAGCAGGTGGGAAGGTGTATTTAAATGTTCGGCTCCACCAAGGGTGCACTGAGCGCCTGCACTTGATTTGAATAGTCTTTCTGTGCTGACAGAGCCCTTCTAAGGCTCAATTTTACTAAAAAAATAAATGTATTTTATGTGATTTACTACATTAACACTTGTTGGAATAGGCCTTATTTAGACAGTTACCATGACTGTGAAGCCTCACTTGACTGTGAGTCTCCTGACCCAAACAAGCAGCATCATAGACCCTAAAATACTGTCTAGGTTGTAAAGCCCACTGCTAGACCAAGACTTATGTTCATAACATGGATGCTAACTCGCATTTGCATCTCGCCCGTCAGAATGAGGCTCTATCAGGAAATGAGGTCTAGCAGTGGTGGGATTGTTCATAATACAGCATGTTAAGGTGTTTTCTCATCTCAAGATAATGAGGAGTTCTCTTTACAAGATATTTTCAATATTGGTTTAGTGGGGGTCCAATTGACAGAGCTGCACTACTTTGAACATTGTAGCAGTAAGAGCAGGTTGTGCACTAGGGCTGTGGCGGGAACTTTTTCCAGGAGTGATAACAGGTCGGGCAGGATGACATTAGTAGTACAATCCCAGACTGCCTGACCTGTTCTTACCACCACGGCTAAACATTGTAAGTAGTTGTAAGCAGTGACAGAGGGAAACAGCAGCTCAGCGCAAAATGCTGGGCTACAAAAAAGTGGTGCTTTGCTCCACCTATACCTGTAACTGCGCATGACAGGAGGCGTGCACAGTGCATAGCTGAAGTGGACACTGCATAGGAGATATGGTTAGAGACTAGTTATGAGCACAAGTGCTCACTACTCTCGCCGAGAGTGCTCGGGTGTGCACCGAGTATCGAGGGTGCTCGGGTATGCACCGAGTATCGCGGGTGCTTGGGTATGCACCGAGTATCGCGGGTGCTCGAGTGAGATTTTTGCGTCCCCGCAGCTGTTAAGGACACAAAATATGCAGGGATTGCCTGTATTTGTCAGGCAATCCCTGCATGTTTTGTGGCTGTCTAACAGCCAGGGGGACGCGAACATCTCACCCGAGCACCCGCGACACTCAGTGCTTAGCCGAGCACCCGCGACAATCAGTGCTTAGCCGAGTACCCGCGACACTCAGTGCTTAGCTGAGGAGCACCCGCGACACTCGGTGCTTAGCGAGCACCCGCGACACTCAGTGCTTAGCCGAGCACCCTCGGCATGAGTAGAGAGCACTTGCGTTCATCACTATTAGAGACCAAAGGTATGTTCCCATGTTCAGGAATTGCTACGGTTTTGACGCTGTGTATTTATGCAAAATCAAAACCGCAGCGGTCAGATGTCACAGCATAGTGGATGGGGTTTCTAGAAATCCCATGTCCACTCGTGCACCGGTGGTTCACCGCGGAGTCTGACTTGCAGTGCGTCTTTCAGGACCGCAGCATGTCAATTTCCCTTGTGGAGATCCTAGTCTCTGCAACAGAAATTTAATCAATAGAAATGTATTGAACGTGGTAAATCTCCACTGTTAAGTGATCACATGCAGATTTACTGCGTTCAATAGAACACAGCGTTTTGGACGCAGCCATACTCATTCAGATTGTGGGCACATAGCCTAATACTACTCTCCTAAAGTATGGTCTGTGTCTGCTGTGTGTAAGTGTTGTGATCTGACACAATGAACAAATAACAGCCTCCAGCGGCTGAAGAAAAAAATAATTATATACATATATCTAGTAAGTCATTAATAAAAGGAAAAAAAATGTGATAGATCCATCCTGTAACATGTTATACCATATTGGAGTATAATTCACACCAAAACGAAGAGATCCAAGATAAAATACAATTTTATTTCAATATTTAAAACAAACAGCAATAAAAAACAGATATGTCTCAAAAAGAGAAAACACCACAGTTATGAAAATAGGACCATGTGAAAAAAATTATGATTGACTATATATATATATATATATATATATTTATATATATATATCATGAGTAAAAAAATTAATTAAACTATGTCACGGTAAAATACCATATATAAATCAATTATAAATTACTCTGATATCTAAAAGGATTATTATCACTATTCACATGGCGATCATAACATGCACAAAGTCAGGAAAATGTAAGCATGATATGCAGCAAAAAAATAGGTATATAATATTGCTTTTATCATAGAAAAATTGCAAACATAACATATGCTAACAATATATGTTCAGACCAGTCCACTTAATGTTGATTTCTTAATGAAGAAATAAATAGCAAGATTTCATATATATAGACAATCAATGATCATATCAGGATTGGCAATAGATCAACAAAAAAGGGGCATAATCGCAGAGCTCAGAATCAAAAACGGTATGTGGACTGAATTCAGCCCTAGATAATAATGTCCAGCATTTACATCAATAGGCGCCCAGTCGCAGCGCTCCAAATTGCATAGATACCATTAGCAGCAGTGCATAGAATGAATTGAACGCTAGATAATAATGTCAGCATTTATATAAATAGCAGAGCGTAAACATATTACCTGACAGTGCGCAAAGTGCAAAAGTGGCGTCAGCTCACCCCTCCAGTGGCTGAAGAAAAAAATAATTATATACATATATCTATTAAGTCATTAATAAAAGGAAAAAAAATGTGATAGATCCATCCTGTAACATGTAATGGCCACTGCCACATACTGCAGAACAGGGCCTATATCTGGTTGTTGCACACAGAATAGAGCTGCATGGTGCAGCTTTGTCCAATGTGCGCTGGGTGTCAAACCCCCATCCATCAGTGTAAGTGAGGCTACTTTCTGAGTTAAGATTTTGGCTCTGGATACATTGTAACACAGAAAAACAACATTTAAGCAAAGGACAGGGATGGATATCCAGCTCAAACGGTGCCCACTCCAGGACCACGACTTTAAGAGTCCATAAGGGGTCTATCATTATACAGTAAAACATTGTGACCTATTTTTTCCCATTAACAAAGAAGGAACCTGGAACAAGAGCTAAATTGGCTTTCCTGTGTTCAGATTAGAAACAATGTAACAATGCTGTTTTCCATAGAGCAGTAAAGTTACCAGACCGCTGCTTCATAGCTTGCCGCAGCAACAAGAAAAGTCGTCTGAGTAGATGTCTTACATACAAGTGGCAGAAAGATGGTAAATCCTCTCCATCTTCCCTGCAGTAATGCTGCTGCCAGCAGTGCAGATTGATGAGGAAGCCATGTGCCTCCGCCGTATGCCATTCAGCATTTAGTTGGAAAGCTTTCTGCTAACGGATGTCAGATTGATTATCTTTCTATCTGACATGCACGTTATCGTCACAGATTATGTACATTTAATGGTGCAAAGAGGAAAGCCATCATTTGATGTCGCTTAAAACACAGAACAAACATGAAATTAGCGCGTTGACAAGCCGGCGGTGTTATACATGGCGGTCAGGCATCGAATCTCCAACACTGGATCTGCACCGGGTGTTTACAGGAAACAGATTTGTCTGTAATCTGAATGGGATTATAAGAAACTGAAGGTTTAAATCCAGTTACGCTTTGGTTTCGGCTAGCAAGCACATCCTTAGGAACATGGCACCAATTGGAGCCACGGTTTTTATTAAATGGATGTTCAGAGGATGGGCAATGTTTTCTTTTTTTTTTTTTTCACTAAAGTACAATACTTTTAAAACAACATAAATTTCCGATTTGTTCTCTTAACCTGGATTCCCCTTATTGAATAAGAAGGGGTAGTGGGCAGATTGAGAAGTAAAGGTTCAAGGCAATGGCAATGTGGGAACTGAATTCCTCTGCTCCCTGTCATACCAAAAATTAAAGAAATATTTTACAGCAGTTTTTGTGGGGAGGGAGATCTTCAAATATTGAAACATTCATGTAAAGTTCAAGTATTCACATGCCATGGCTTTCATTAAATCATTCATGACCTTGTTCAATCTTAGGCTACAAGTCTGCAGTCACTCTATGTAACTGCAGACTTGTGAATCCTCACATTGCGCGCACTTTGCTCTGTGGGAATTCTCAGGGGCCAGGAGCGGGGCTGGTGACCGCAAGTATGAGATTTGTATGTATGCCATCACTTGCTGGGCGCGAACTCACTCAATTCAAGAGTACTGAGCGAGGTCAAATACAGTGTAGTCGGACTATGGCCGAAAGTATGCAAATCGCACACTTAGGGTCACATAACCACCTGCTCCTGGCGCCGACACCGGAGAATACTCACAGTGACCACGATGTGAGGATTCACAAGTCTTAAGTCACAGAGAACTTACGACCGTACAACCTGTTTAATTTCGATTGTCGAAAGCTGGCCATATACATATGTGAACTGTCATCTGTACATCTATAGATCACTGACTCCCCGTAAACATAGGTCCTGGTATATTGCGGTGTTATTTTCAGTGGGGATGAGCAAAATGATATGTGGTAGCCAGTTCCATCCTCTGATGTGGGGATTTGTTGCAGTAGGACTTCACTTCTGCGGCTGGGATACTTGGGTGGCATCTCCTGGGCTCAGGAGATGCCAGCTGCAAAACTGAGGTCCACTTGCAACAAAGCACTGGACCAGAGGTCGGAACTGTGTTCCACAAATCTTTTTGTTCATCTCTAATTTTCAGTTAGTTCAAAAGAATTAGATTTGTGTCTTCAAGACATTCACAAATCAAAAGGGAAATATCTACATATGGTTTAAAACATATGGTGGCAATCACAGTAACTGGGCAGTTCTTGAGGGTCAGACCAATGATAAAACTCGAGTACTATCTAATATGCATGGAAGTTTCCCAACTCTCCTTTGTTCCTGTGGTAGACAAGTCAAATCTCTTCCAGGGTTCATGCTCCTAATTTCAGAAGGCTGAACTGACCATTTTTTACAGACATCAATGTTTTTTTTTAATGACAGAAACAAGTGTGACAGTTGAAGACCAAAAGGAAGATAATTGTTGAATAGTTGATCTAAAAAAAAAAAAAAATTGTAGCTTCATGCCAAATGCCAATTTGCATCCCCTTAACGGAAGCTCAGTCTAGCCCGCAGGTCACGAAAGAGGACGACAGCCAATTATTGAGTACGTTTTAGCCTTTTAGTGAGTTTTAACTTATGGCTTTGTTGTTAAAAGTCTTTCAGTAAACGGCAGTGTGAACCCTAATGTTTGGCTGGTTGAAACCCATAGTAATGAATGAAGAAGTCAGCTTTGATCACTTCAAAATTAGAAATAAAGAACAATACAGAAACAATGTGGAGTGAACCTAGCCGAAGGTTCAGAATCATGAAAGAAAAAATGGCTTTTTTCGTAACAAAAGACAATGTTATACTTTGTCGCTGAAATAAGTAAACTACGTTCACATGCCGATAAGGGCAACAATAATGCAGTTAGCTTTGTTGATAAATGTAATATTTGCTTTGGATCTAATGGACAAACATTACTGTAAGGGATAAAGAAGCATATATTGGAGTGATAAGGACAGACCAAGCTCGAGGGAAGTTAGCGAAGACAAGCCAAGGAAGTCAAAATTCATGTACACAAAACTATGTGCTCGTGCCAAGAACACCATTTGTGAGAAGTTATATTACTGTGAATTACCAAGTAAAAATAATATACAAAATCTTTCTTTATCACCATAATGACCTTTCCGGTTTCTTCCTCGCCACTTTCCAGCGGTCACTTTTTTTTTTTTTTTATTAAAATGGCTGTAGGAGCTGTGTTTTAAAGAGCCTGATTACCGTAATTTTACTGCGTCATTTCTTTTAAACTATAGAAAAAAATATATATTTGTTTATTTGTTTTTCATCACTAAAAGTTGAATTAATTTTCCAGGGGATTAGGTGTGTGAGAATATATATGTGCAGTGTTTTTTTGTTATATGTATGCAATAAAATGTATTTTATATTAAAAAAAAAAAATTTAATAAAACATTTTTGCAATGAGGATGTTAATTTTTTTTATTACTCAATTTCTCTTTTTTTGCAGACGTTTTATATGTATAAAACATAGATTTTTCATCATTTATTCCCCAACAGATCATAGAAGGAAAACAGCTCCACTACTATGCCAGCGATTACGTGATTGCCAGGTCCTACGATCCTACAAAAAATAGCTTTCTGGAGTACACGGTCTGTGTGAACGAAGTGTGTGCTGCTGAACATGACAGACTATACACAATTGTATTCGTGGTCGTTCCGTGCCCGTGAAAGTGCGGTCAGACGGTCAAAGCAGGTCGCTAAAAGGCTGCCGGTTAGCTTGATGTTGCCATCACTTAATGGCAGATGACATGTAAACCCAGGGGACAGTAGGTCCTCACGGCTCCATTTCTTCACGTCACCTTCTGCGTAGGAGATCATCATCTCTCTTCTGTATATATTCAAAGAAAGTCTTACACAATAGAGATGACACTTACTTTTATTCAGCAAGGCTAATAAAGTAAAGTAAACCTGGTCATATAGCACAAAGGAGGCACCTCTCACTATATGACCATGTTCAAATATGTCAGAAATGTTTCTGATGCATGCCAGACATAGACCCCCTTCACCTGATGATGACCAATATAAGGTGTCCTTTTAGTTTCCATCACACCAGCACACTTTTTTTTTTTATATACACAACAGTATGCAGTAGAAAACAGGCATTTGCCCAAAGTGGTGGGTATCAGTGGTTGGTCTCATTTTTCACCTTTAATGTCACCCACATTTTGAACAATTTAATTTAAACTTAAATCTGTTATGGTGAAAAAAAAGAATACAGAATTAAAATAATGTGGTTGAATAAATATGAACACCCTTAATCTAAAGCTTTGAGTGTATGACAGCACTCAGTCTTTTTGGGTAGGAGACTATCAGCATGGCATATCTAGAATTGACAATCTTTGTCCACTCTTCCCAACAGTAGCTCCCCAAATGGGTCAGATTGCGAGGGCTTCTCTTGTGTACAGCAGTCTTCAGGTCACCTACAGACAGGGCATGCTCCAGGTTTTTATGGGCCCCCGGGCAAAAGAGTCTCAGTGGGCCCCTTTAACACAGACCACGATTCATGATGCTCCGACACTGCAGAGAAATATAGGTATAGTACAATGCCAAAGATTTCACTTCTTACATTACATGAGTGATATCTATTGTAAATTCTACAATAGCTCAGAAACCGCCGAATTCTCACAGCGCACAGTACAGATCGGACAGTAGAGTCCTCCATACAATATTATAGGCCAAATATAATGCTCCATAAAGAATATTGGACCCCAAATAATGCTCCATACAGAATACTGGACCACATAAATTGCTCCATACAGGATACTGGTCCCCATATAATGCTCCATACAAAATATGGAGCTCTCCTCTACACTGTGCTGCGCTCTGCACTGTTACGTGTTGTGAATGTGCTAGAAATGAATTCTGAGCAGAAGCTCCCTCTGGTGGTTACAAACAGTACTGAACTATTCAATGAAGATTGTGAAGATTGGCGATCAGGTGTTACTGACTGGTCTTATATAAGGGAGGTTCCCTCCCATCAGGGTTGCCGGTGATCAATTGTTTTGGTCTCAACTTTTGTTCCTGGTTCACTTTGAAGCTTGCTGTTTCGTGAATGCATCTTCTGCTAACAGATAAGACATTTTCTTCTTTTAGTTTTTTGTGCTTGCTTTTTGCATTTTGTCCTGCACTTCTGTGGGGGTCTGCCAGGTCCCCTCCGGGGGCTTGTGCTCCTCTCAGTTTAGTTCAGCCAGTTGTTTGTTCATTTGCCTTTTCCAGTTTTTTCTGTGGCTGCGGCTTAGTTTTGTTACACCAGAGAACTAATTTAGGTGGTAGAGGTCGTGTGATCTCAGGTGTTTTTGCAATTAGTGTGTTGGTATTTTTTTAGGGTTTTTTGGATTGCAGTAAGTATCCTTCCTATCCTTTTCTGTCTAGGAAGATTGGGCCCCAACGTTTGCTCATACTATTTTCTGTCTGTGTCTGTATTTCCTCTTGTCTAACCGCCATTACATGTTTGGGGGCTTCCTATGTTCTTTGGGGATCTGCTCCGGGGCAGATAGTTTTCCTCTTTCTATTTTTAGGTGTAGTTAGCTTCTCAGGCTGTGACAAGGCGTCTAGGACCAACGTAGGTACGCTCCACGGCTGCCTTTAGTTGTGGTGGTTAGTCAGGGTACTGCAATCCAATAGATTCCAACCTCTCTGGTGTATTGCCTTTTTTGCCTGCTCTGCTCAGCTACCAAATCATAACAGTTACGGCTCAGGAAAGGGCGCTGTGGAAAGACATCATCGCGCCCTCTGACCTAAGACGTAACAGTGCAGAGCTGCAGAAGACACCAGAGCTGCGGAGGCACGGGGAGAGGTAATTATTGTGGGCCCTAAGCAAGCGGGGGGGCCCAGTGGCGGCGCTAACACCGCTCTCCTCCGCTAATGGGCGCCGGCAGAGGTGTATCTAGGTTTTCTGGCACCCGGGGCAAGAATTCAGTTTTGCGCCCCCCCACACACACCCCCTAACCCTAATCCCCCCTTCACACTGAATAATCGCCCCTTCACACTAATAATAAATCCCCCTCACACTGAATAATCCCCAACACACAGAATAATCCCCCCCTCCACACAAATAATAAATACCCCCTCCACACTGAATAATCCCCTCCACACAAATAATAAATCTCCCTCACACTGAATAATCCCCCCTCCACACTAATAAATTCCCCTCACACTGAATAATCCCCCAACACACAGAATAATCCCCCCTCCACACAAATAATACCCTTCCACACTGAATAATCCCCCTCCACACAAATAAATCCCCCTCACACTGAATAATCTCCCCTCCACACAAATAAATCCCCCTCACTGAATAATCCCCCTCCACACTAATAATAAATACCCCCTCCACACTGAATAATCCCCCAACACACTGAATAATCCCTCTCCACACAGAATAGATCCCCTCCACAAAGAAGGAATTCCACCCACACACAAACAATAAATCATCCCCTTCTACGCTGAATCTGCAGCTCCATAGACACACAAGGCAGGAGCACTTACAATAGATCTTCTGCTCTCTTCTGCCTGCCGGAAAGTGACTTCAGCAGCGTGATCACATGACATGATCATGCTGCTGACTTTGGCTTCAGTTGTACTCGCGTCTGAAAGATGCAAGTACACTTGTTCACTGGACTCTGGGAGCCGGCGCGCTGCAGATTCTTTGTGCCGGCTGTCAGCTTGACAGCCGGCACTGAGAACAGCCGATTCCCAATCCAGGGGGTGGCAGAATACAGCGCCAGGGAAGCCACTGCGGACCGCCACATTAGGCGGTCCGACTGCGCCCCACTACAGTCATGGCCAAAAGTTTTGAGAATGACACAAATATTAATTTTTACAAAGTCTACTGCTTCACTTTTTCTAATGGCAATTTGCATATACTCCAGAATGTTATAAAGAATGATCAGCTTAACAGCAATTACTTGCAAAGTCAATATTTGGCTAGAAAATGAACTTTATCCCCCAAAACACATTTCAACATCATTGCAGCCATGCCTTAAAAGGACCAGCTAACCTCTTTTCAGTGATTGCTCCATTAACACAGGTGTGGGTGTTGATGAGGACATGGCTGGAGATCAATCTGTCATGATTAAGTAAGAATGACACTACTGGACACTTTAAAAGGAGGCTGGTGCTTGGCATCATTGTTTCTCTTCTGTTAACCATGGTTATCTCTAAAGAAACACGTGCAGTCATCATTGCAATACACAAAAATGGTCTAACAGGGAAGAGTATCGCAGCTAGAAAGATTGCACCTCAGTCAACAATCTATCGCATCATCAAGAACTTCAAGGAGAGAGGTTCCATTGTTGCCAAAAAGGCTCCAGGGCGCCCAAGAAAGACCAGCAAGCGCCAGGACAGTCTCTTAAAAGTGTTTCAGCTGTGGGATCGGGCTACCAGCAGTGCAGTGCTTGCTCAGGAATGGCAGCAGGCAGGTGTGAGTGCATCTGCACGCACTGTGAGTCGGAGACTCTTGGAGCAAGGCCTGGTCTCAAGGAGGGCAGCAAAGAAGCCACTTCTCTCCAGAAAAAACATCATGGACAGACTGATATTCTGCAAAAGGTACAGGCAGTGGACTGCTGAGGACTGGGGTAAAGTTATTTTCTCTGATGAATCCCCTTTTCGATTGTTTGGGACATCAGGAAAACGCCTCATTCGGAGAAGACAAGGTGAGCGCTACCACCAGTCTTCTCTCATGCCAACTGTTAAGCATCCTGAAACCATTCATGTGTGGAGTTGCTTCTCAGCCAAGGGAATCGGCTCTCTCACAGTCTTGCCTAAAAACACAGCCATGAATAAAGAATGGTACCAGAATGTCCTCCAAGAGCAACTTCTCCCAACCCTCCAAGAGAAGTTTGGCAATCAACAATGCATTTTCCAGCATGATGGAGCACCTTGCCATAAAGCAAAGGTGATAACTAAATGGCTCAGGGAACAAAACATAGAGATTTTGGGTCCATGGCCTGGAAACTCCCCAGATCTTAATCCCATTGAGAACTTGTGGTCAATCATCAAGAGACGGGTGGACAAACAAAAACCTAAAATTCTGACAAAATGAAAGCATTGATTGTGCAAGAATGGACTGCTATCTGTCAGGATTTGGTCCAGAAGTTGATTGAGAGCATGCCAGGGAGAATTGCAGAGGTCCTGAAGAAGAGGGTCAACACTGCAAATATTGACTTGCTGCATTAACTCATTCTAACTGTCAATATAAGCTTTTGTTACTCATATGTTTGCAATTATTATATTTCTGTCTGTGATAAAAACATCTGTCAAACACACATAAAAACCAGAGGGCAGCAGATCATGTGAAAATATAATATTTGTGTCATTCTCAAAACTTTTGGCCATGACTGTAGATACGCTTCTGGGCGCCGGGGTGCCCAACGGCGAGTGGGACCCCCCAACGGCTTAGGGCCCCGGCACTTGCCCGGGTATGCCAAGTGCTGACGCCGGCCCTGCCTACAGATCTTCAATTGGATTCAAGTCTGGGCTCTGGTGGAGCCATTTCAAAAACAAGATCATCTTCTGGTAAAGTCATTCTTTTGTTGACTTGGAGGTATGCTTAGTGTTGTTGTCATGCTGATAGGCGAAATTCCTCTTCATCTTCAGCTGTTTAGTAGCGGCCTGAAGATTTTGATGCAAAATTGACTGATATTTGGAACGGTTCTTAATTTGGTCCACCTTGACTAAACCTCCCTCGTTCCTGCTGCTAAAAAAACAGACCCAAAGCATTATGCTGCCTCCACCATGCTTCACTGTGAGTATTGTGTTCTTTTGGTGATATGAAGTGTTGGCCATGAGTCAAACATACTTTTTGGAATTATGGCCAAAAAGTTGAAGCTTGGTCTCATGTGACCAGAACACATTTTCCCACATGCTCTTGGTAGATATGATATAGGTTTTGACAAAACATAGCCAGGCTTGGATGTTTTTCTTTGTAAAACAAGGCCTCCATCTTGTGACCCTTCACCCCAGGCCAGGCAAAGGAAGAATAAGTAGGATTGTTGTCACATGCAGTACACAATGAGTACTTGCCATAAATTCCGGCAGCTCCTTTACTGTTGCTGTAGACATCTTAGTAGACTCCTGGACCAATTTTCTTGTCTTTTCATCAATTTTTGAGGAACGTTCAGCTTTAGGTAATGTTACTGTTCTTAATAACTGTTTTCACAGTACTTCATGGTATATATAATGCCGTGTAAAATGTTTTGTACTCTCCTCCTTTCAATACTGAGATCCCTTAGCTGTGTTGTTATCTGATTACACACTTTTGCTGTAAAAGGCAACTAAGAAAATGTCAAGAAATTCCTACTAGAACGGCTAAACTGTATGTGGAGTTAATTGGAACTCCTTTAAATGATGGCAGCAGTGTACTGACTTCTATTTAAAAGTATTTTAAATGTGATAGCCAAATTCTGAACACAACCACAGTCCCAATTATAAGAGGGTTTTCACAATTATGCATCTACAATATTTTAGTTTTATTATTATTTCCCCCTTTAAAATGATTTCAGCTTGTTTTTCAATTAATTTGAACAGATTATAGCTGACATTAAAAAGGTAGAAAACGTTCTGTCTTGATTCTTTTTGGAATGATTTTTTTGATATGGCAAAAATCTGGCATTTTAACAATGGTGTGTAGACTTTTTATATCCAATGTATACCACCCAGTACATTTTTAAACATGTGACCAACAGGCAACATATGACACTGGCTGAGATATTCAGAGCCTTCAGTATATCTCCAAAGTGAAGCACTGATGAAATGTGAACAGAAAGCAAGTTACAATATTTTTGCTGCCTCCATCACAAATTACCTATGTCTACATTAAAGGGATTGTCTGTGTGACTGCAGACATATGAATCCCACCAGTGTACGCACTGTGCGCTGCGAGGATTCGTTGGTTTCTGACCCGGGAGCGGAGGGTATGCATGCGTTATACCAACTCCAGGCCAGAACCTGTCCAGTGGGCCTGGTCTTGCTCCACACACCTGTATGGAGAGAGGCCGCGTCCTCTAGTCGGCCATGCCCACTGGATGGCCGTATCACTAGTCGAGGCGCGGCCTTGCTCCATACAAATGTATGGAGCGAGGCTGCACCCACTAGTCGGGCTCTGGCCGGGAGTATGTATAACTCATACATACCCTCCAGTCCCGATCCTGACAGCGCACAGTGTGCGTTCTGGGGGTATTCCTGCAGACTTATCGATTTGGACCAGACGACTCTTAAGTACGCTCTTAGATAATTATTTTTATTGTTTACTCCACAATTATAAGAAACATACACAGGATTACACAATGTACCACAAAGGCTGCAGCAACAGCATTCGGTGCCCAATCACAACCCTGGCAACAGGCATAAGGATTGGAACGTCTTAAATTGAACAAACTAGAAAACAATATGGAATGTGTTTTTCTATGAACAAAGGCAATCCCACATAAGCATTGGCAGAGTACCATGCTTTTTGCTAGGCGCACCTCTCATACATTTCGGTGCCAGGATTAAAACTGAAATGTACTGCAGCGGTAGAGATAAAAGCTATGGCACAGAGCATTGTTTTTAATAGATGGCATATCAGTCTAATAATCATGTATATCTTAACCGGCACCTGAACTACAGCCTGCTCCCCATCTCCCGAAGCTGTGCACATGAAGGCAACCCTTTAATGGAATGGATCAGAACCTACTAGTGCGGTATGTTATACCTAGCCTTAATCCACTTAAGCCATTGCTAAGCAGTAGGTGGAAGCAGAAAGCACATCACAACGCAAATCTCAAGGCCCCAGCGGAGACCAGTCCTGATGTCTATTGATTAAGTGTCACCACACAACTGCACTCAGCAGCTCACAGTAAGGTGGGCATACACAGGAGATTTTGGATAGTCATTTTTTCGTTGCCGTCTGCTTGCAGCTTTCCATTACAAGAATGACCGTGAAGATGACCGATGGCAGAAATCTGCGGAAGAGTTCATCTGCTATGTTGGATTGTTTGGATCCATTGTTGGATACTGTAGTTAAAAGGTTGTTCACAAAGATTAACAGATCTGCATCGCATCCATGGAAACTCCCAACTACAGCAGAGTTCAACAAGTTGTGCCCAAACTGCAGCTCTGACTTTTAGCAACGCTGTCCAAGACAATGACGAATGACAACAAGCCATTCAGAAACAGCCACCTAAAATCTCAAATCCATTGCCTTAAGGAGAACCAGTCAGCATGTTTTCAGATATGGGAGCTGTGCTATAGCGGAATAGACACTTGTCCCTAAAAAATTATACCTTTTTTGTAGAGCTCCTATGTGGCTGTCATGAGATATCTAAAGCAGAAGACATACGCAAATTAATTCTGTAATTGGAAAGTGTCATCAGAAAATGGCCTGCCGTTTAAATCAGTATTTTTGTTACATGTGTTTTTTGTTTTTTTTTAAATCTTTCAATTTTTACACTGGCCATTGGGACTATTCTAGACTCACACTTCCTGTCTTTTCAGGAACAGCTTTTAGCACACTCATTATCATCAGAGGATTACAATGACAGGTAACAACTCTATACACAGCTGATATCACAGGATCCAACATTCACAGCAGGTGAAAGGGAAAAAAAAAGGTTGCGCTCTACCTGCCTACTATGCCTGGCGCCGTTCTCCGCCGGTACAGAGCGCACTCTGACCGCTCCTGCCAACGATTCAGGTGCTCCCTGTCAACAGATCAGCTCTTCCTCTTCTGGGCCGCCCTGCTCGGCTGTCGGTCAAAGAGCTAAACCTCACAACTTGTTCAATGCGTGCATTTGTTCTCAATAGGAGAAGGCATTAATCCTCTACCAGACACCTTATCTCCTGTGAGAATGAAGGATCGGCATGTTGAAATCCAACATGCCTGAGCCATCAGGAAGAGTGGGACACTCCAATACATGCCAAATCAAACATGTCGTAACCTTCTGTTCCCCGACGTCTTCTGTCAGGGAACAGTTGGAGGGCCACCACACAAAATATACTATTGTCTGAGCCCAATGATATTGGGGGTTGGGCCAACATTAGTCTAATAAGTATGGGGGGAGGGCTTTAGCGTGGTGTTGACTACTGTGCTGCTGCGATCATTTAGCTTCTGTTCCATTAGGTTTTCCAATGGGTTGAGTAACCAATTGTTACAAGTACGACGGATGACATCTATGAGATTTGTTTGGCTTCTGTTTTGATCCATTAAAAAGGAGTCAATGACAGGTAGAAAGAAAAAAAAAACATTATAAGAAAAAGATTTAAAAAAATTAACAAGTCTCAAAAATTCTGCAGTTTCTAAAAAGTTCCAACATGTAGCTCAGTAATTCCCAATCTCTTTACTATAGGGGAAATCCTGGGGAAATGTTCCTCCTCCTGGAGAGTCCCTACAAACTATCTTATGCCTACTGTAAAAAGTGATGGACTTTGTACTGTAGTTTTGGCATGTTCTGGGAACACCTCACCGTTTCATAGATCTCTTGACTAGTTCCTCAGCTACTGTTTCGCTGATACCACGTCTTTTTAACAGAAATGTCTGCCTTTTTCTATTCGGAAAGTAGGGAAATATTAGCATGTGTTCCCATTCAGCAGGATGTTTTCTGTTCTTTTTCAAATTGTGAAAGATAATCATAAGTGATAATAATCACAATTTTCCTACAATTTCTCACCCACACACAATTACCTGCTCTCAATAAATCACACGACAAACGGTACACGGCACGGAAATGTTTAGATGGGCACAGGTACAACTTCATTCCCATCAGTTCTCTGGCTGCGTAAAAACCTCATCAGGGCCATTATTTTCCACAAAGACTTAAGACCCCCATACACACCAGACTAATTTCGGCTGAACCCAAGGATATTAACAGATTCGGCTGACAGTCTAATGTGTATGGGGCGCCGGACGACTGAAGGTCGGGAGAGTTGTAGACTGCACATGTCTGATTTTGGACTGCCGTTCGCATTGTTCTACCGAGATAAGCCACTGGATGACGTGTCAGCGACTTACTCAGAGCACATAGGAGCGCTCAGCCGAACGGCTGTTGGCCGTGGATAAAACGTGATGTTAACCATATGGGGCTTATATTCACCTGCACAAATACTGGAGAAATGTAGCAGTTAGATAAAATATTGGGCCAAATGATTTTATTTTTTATTTTTGAAGTAAAAAGGAGTGCAGGAAATTCAAGTATAATGTATATTCTATGTATACACCATCTAGAGCATCCTAGCATGGTTTACCAGGTAACAACGGCAGAGAGCTCCACTGTCATTATGTAGGTAAATCTGAAGGAGATATTTGCATCTCAGGCGTTCTGCCTTGTGGCCCTCAGGCTAGCCAGCAGTAGGTGACAAAGTGCGGCTGTCGGTTGCAGACACTACACATC
Source organism: Oophaga sylvatica (assembly GCA_033576555.1). Lineage (NCBI taxonomy): Eukaryota > Metazoa > Chordata > Amphibia > Anura > Dendrobatidae > Oophaga > Oophaga sylvatica. Next base: position 687,829,720 of record JARQOD010000001.1, on the reverse strand, counting down.
CCATAATTACAGCACACGGGAAGTGGAGACATCTAGTAAGTATACCACACCAGGACTGTCACGCACAACTTCCTGGAGCCAAAATGGGAAGGGTGTGTATCCTCTGTCAACACAAGATTTCGGGTGGCGTAGGGGGAATGATTGGTCACTACTAGTAAAAACAAGACATTATATTATGTAAACTGTCAGTGTCTTCTTACAATAGAGCTGGAAGTAATTGGTGCTTTAATGAGAGAATTACATTCAAAAAGGTTGGTTCAAAATTATAGTCTCTTTATCCATAACCAGAGAACATAACACAAATCTATTCACATGAAGAGACACACTATGTATCAAAGGTTTATCTATATACTACACAGGGTCAAAGTGATTTCCATAGGGACTGTGACAGTCACTGGGGAAGTGATGGAGGGGAGAGGAGTGTCACAGTGCATGATGGCGTCAGTGATGTGAAACCAGAGTAGTTTCCTCCAGCACACTACGTGTTGGGAGGATTAATAAAAGTTATGTTATGGGCTGGTTTTAGTGGACCTCCATGGAGTGGGTGGGAGGGGGTCCACCATATCTACACATGCAGAGTCCTGACAGGACCTGTGTGATGTCGACATCATGTGATCAATCACATGATGGAGGAGTCACATGGTCTGGGCTTAAATGGCTGACTGCCAGAGCTTCCAGTGTTCAGTGGTTGCCTGGAGACAGCAGAACACTCCAGGAAGTTGTGTGCTCAGTCTGAACCGTGGACATTGCTGCCAGTGAGCGGGCTGACCCCTGCTAGGAAAACGACTATGTGTTTTTGTTTATTTGTTTTGCTGTTCTGCCCAGAGGGCTGTGTTTACTTTCCCAGCTTGGTTTATGCTGCTACAATAAACCAAGCCTTTTCTTAAAGAGACAGTGTTCCAGTTATACCTCTGTGTCCAGCCGAGTGAGCCGCTCTACCACAGGGCCCAGCAGATGTCTATGCGGAACTCTTAGGCTGGCTTCACACATCCGGCGGGCGCCTTGCGGCGCCCCCGGCATTTTCCCGCAGCGCCGCATCTGAAAATCTGATGCACCGCATGCGGCTTTTTTCGCATTGACATGCATTAGCGCCGGATGGCGCCGCATGTCAATGCGTTGCATGCGGTTTTGTCCGGATGCGGCGCAAATGTACATTGCGGCGTCCGAAAAAACGCTGCATGTAACGTTTTTTTTTTTTGCCGGATGGTTGCTTATCTCTCCAAGCATCAGAAATCATCTGGCAAAAAACCGCATTTTGGGCGCCGGAAGTGTGAAAGCTTTTCACATGCGGCGCTGCGGCAAAATGCCGGGGCCGCCACGCGACCGCCGGATGTGTGAAAGAGGCCTTATTCTGTCCAGGCACGTCCCAGCATATTCGGATGTGGACTGCACAGTTTCAGCTATGCGTTGTCTCAACATTTGTAGTATATAGATAAAAGTAGGATAGTTTGCCTCTTCATGTTAATACATACCGTACATACTCACGTATAAGCCGAGATTTTCAGCCCATTTTTTAAGGCTGAAAGTCCCCCTCTTGGCTTATACTCGAGTCATATACCAGGGGGTCGGCGGGGGAGGGGAGCGCGGGTGTCAGAGATCATACCCCCTCTTGGCACAGTCTCTGCAGCCCCTGCTTCTCCCAAGGTCTCCGGTGCCTGTATTCAGGGTTATGTGGTACCGCTCATTAAAGCCATGAATATGTGCATATTCATGACTTTAATGAGCGGTACCATGTGATCGCTGAAACCTGGAAGAGCAGAGACACTGAGACCATGGAAGAAGCAGGGGCTGCAGAGACCGTGCCAGGAGGGGGTGAGTATGACAGGGGGATGACGGGGAGCAGAGCAATATTCACCTGTCCCCGTTCGACCGCCGCTCTGTCCTCCGTGTCCTCAGACTGTGACGTTCAAGTCAGAGGGCGCGATGACGTAGTCAGTGCGCACCTTCTGTCGAACGTCACTGCAGAGGACCCGGAAGACACAGCAGAGGCGGCGGTGGAATGGGGACTGGTAAATATAGCCAGTGCCAGGGGCCTGAGCCAGCGGCGAAACAGGCACCTGGCCCCCAGTGACGAAAGGTGAGTATGTCATTTTTTTTTTTAATTGCAGCAGCAGCAATATATGGGAGGTATTTATCTATGGAACATCTTGTTGGGCCACCATTAACCCTTGTGCAGCATTTTATGGGGGATATTTATCTATGGAGCATCTTCTTGGGCCACCATTAACCCTTGTGCAGCATTTTATGGGGGGTATTTATCTATGGTGCATCTTTTTGGACCACTATTAACCCTTGTTCAGCATTTTATGGGGGGTATTTATCTATGGAGCATCTTTTTGGACCACTATTAACCCTTGTGCAGCATTTTATGGGGGGTATTTATCTATGGAGCATCTTTTTGGACCACTATTAACCCTTGTTCAGCATTTTATAGGGGGTATTTATCTATGGAGCATCTTTTTGGACCACTATTAACCCTTGTGCAGCATTTTATGGGGGGTATTTATCTATGGAGCATCTTTTTGGACCACTATTAACCCTTGTGCAGAATTTTATGGGGGATATTTATCTATGGAGCATCTTTTTGGACCACTATTAACCCTTGTGCAACACCACCCTCGGCTTATACATGAGTCAATAAGTTTTCCCAGTTTTTTGTGGCAAAATTAGGGGTCTCGGCTTATACATGGGTCGGCTTATACACGAGTATATACGGTAATAAATTTGTGTTCTGTTCTCTGAGGCCATCATTTTGCAGCTCCTTTTTGGATCACCCTTCCTGCTCTTTCTTAGCGTCGCCTCCATTAGATGTTTAGAGCATCACCACCACTGTAAGGGGCAGGCCTGTCCAATTGTCCCAATAATGGCCTGGTAAACTCTCCATTAGTCTTGCATTTAGGCTTTCTACACTTGGACAACAAAGAGACACACACCTGCCAAGATAAGCTGCACCTTGTGGGATACAAAGGTAAGCTGTATTTATGTACCCAAAATATCAAAACACAAAGCAGAATTAGCACTATATATAACCCCGATGTATTCTGCGTGGACCCATCGCTGGATTTAACTACTTGCCATCTGTCTTTTAGATGCAAGTCTTACGGCTAATTCTACAGTGGCGCACAGTCACTGTTCTGTCTGCTACCATATGGTGCCTCCATGGGGCACAAGCATCTTCACTGAAAGCAATGCCTCCAGGAAAGAACAACTTTATAGGTTATTTTACCATATATTACCATTCAGATTGTTGAGACACACATACAAATGGTGACCAGGATGAAACTGACAATATATTTTTCCATTAAAAAATAAAAATAAAAATAGGATGTAAAATTAACAAAAAATAATAGGCACAAACCCTTTTCTTTGTATATAGAGTCCGCAAACTATTCTAGGAAATTCTGTGCTCCTGGATGCCTCCTGTGTAACAGTACTGCTTAGCCATACGGCGAGACTCGGGAGGGACAGAGGACTATTGTCCAATAGCGCTCCATCCCTCCCGAATCTCTCCGTATGGCTAAGCAGTACTCTACAGTCACATATGGGGTAATTCCACATTCAGCAGAAATTGTGGGACAAATTTTGGTGTTATTTTTACTCATTTCCCAGTGTGAAAATGTAAAATCTGGGTCTAAAACAAAATTTTGCCCAATGGCATAAAATTCTGTGACACACCTGTGGTTTCAATATGATCACTACATCCCTAGGTGAATTCAATGAGGGCCGTAGTTTGTAACATGGGGTTTCTTATGGTGAGGTTCTGTTACCTCAAAGTCTTTCCCAATGTGACATGGCATCCTCAAACCAGTCCAGCAAGATGTGAACTCCAATATGGTGCTTCTTCCCTTCTGAGCTTTGCATTGTGCCTCAAAAAAGTAGCTTTCGACCACATATGGGTATCAGCGTATTCAGGACAAATTGCACAACAAATTTTTGGGTCCATTTTCTCCTGCTATCCTTGCAATTTCTTCTGTAAGGCCGGAGTCACACTGGCGACAAAAAGGATGACTGCAATGCAATGAAATATCGCATTGCAGTTGGACGAATGTTAATCTATGGAGCAGCTCCCAGCATCCGATTTTTTTCTCGGCCGTTTTCCTCGGACCGAGACAATCGCCAATGCAAGTCTATGGGTGCGATGAAAAATCGGATTACAAACGGACCACACGTGTGACATGCGATAAAATCGCACCGGTGTCCTTTAGAAAAGCCGGCAATTCATCCCCGGCTATACTGTAAAATCACACTGACAGCTTTAATAAAGAATAGAAAGAATACATATACACACATAGAATACACTATATATATATATATATATATATATTATATACACACACACACACCACACACACACACACATAGATGTCATGTAGTTTGATATATGGTTTTCACTAACAATTACATGAGTGTATGTGCGCAAAATTTCACACATGTTGGGGTTAATTAAATGTGTAAATTCGTTGAAAAAAAAATGCGTGGGCTCCCGCTGTATTTTCTCCACCAGACAGGCAAAGCAAGCGAGTGGGGGCAGATAATAATAGCCTAGGGAGGGTGCATTTATTTTGTTTCCCCCCTGGCTACTAACATCTGCCCCCAGCCACCCCAGAAAAGGCAAATCTATAATTAGATGCGCCCTTTCTGGCACCTAGCCCGTCTATTCCCATTGCCCTGTAGCGGTGGCTAATGGGTTAATAATGGGTTAAAGCCACCTTGCTATTGGAAGGTAACTTTAAGCCAGGTTAATAACTGAGAGTTGTCAATTAGACAACTATCAATTATTAATCCTATTGTATGAAATTAAAAAAAAAAAAAAAAAAACACGCACACATTAATTAAAAATCATTTTAATGAAATAAACACACAGTTTTGACCATCTTTTATTGTACTGGTATTCCTTCAATTCCCTTGTTCTCCTGTAATAAAAAAATAAATAATAAAAACATTATTCTTACCTATACGGCGCTCAGTCAGGTACAACGCTGTAATCCTTCACAAAGGGCTAACATGTTTACTGCGGGGACTGGAGCTAATCCTGCCAGCCTCGCAGTAAACCCCCGAATGAATGAGCTCATCTCCCCGGCTGACAGGAGAGGAAGTGATTAGCTGGGAAGCTTAATTGATTGCTTCCCACGCTAATCAGTTCAGTTCAGGTGAGCCGGGGACACCGCACAGCATCAGTTACGTCAGAGGGAGTCCCCAGCTAACCTGAACTGAACTGATTAGCCTGGGAAACAATCAGTTAAGCTTCCCAGCTAATCACTTCCTCTCCTGTCAACCGGGGATATGAGCTCATTCATTCAGGGGTTTACTGCGAGGCTGGCAGCATTAGCTCCGGTCCCCGCAGTAAACATGTTAACCCTTTGTGAAGGATTACAGCGTTGGACCTGACTGAGCACCGGATAGGTAAGAATAATGTTGTTTTATTATTTTTTTTTATTACAGGAGAACAAGAGAATCGAAGGAATACTAGTACAATAAAAGATGGTCAAAAACTGTGTGTTTATTTCATTAAAATTATTTTTAATTAATGTGTGCGTGTTTTTTTTTTAATTTTATACAACAGGGATTAATAATTGAAGTTGTCTAATTGACAACTCTCAATTATTAACCAGGCTTAAAGTCACCTTCCAATAGCAAGGTGGCTTTAACCCATTATTAACCCATTAGCCACCGCTACAGGGCAATGGGAATAGACGGGCTAAGTGCCAGAAAGGGTGCATCTAATTATAGATTTGCCTTTTCTGGGGTGGCTGGGGGCAGATGTTAGTAGTCAGGGGGGGCACAAAATAAATGCACCCTCCCTAGGCTATTATTATCTGCCCCCACTCGCTTGCTTTGCCTGTATGGTGGAGAAAATACAGCGGGAGCCCACGCATTTTTTTTCAACGAATTTACACATTTAATTAACCCCTACATGTATGAAATTTTGCACACATACACTCATGTAATTGTTAGTGAAAACCATATATCAAACTAAATGAAATGACATGGTTAACTGTATGTAAACCATGTGTCATTTCATGTCGGGTTCTGAAATTTTACAAAAGCCGGCAATTGAATTAGCAGCTATTATACTATGTAGAAGTGTATGAACTATAATATATATATATATATATATATATATATATATATATATATCTCAATGACACATTATATATATATATTATATATATATATATATATATATATACACACACACACATATATATATGTATTCTATGTGTATATATCTATTCTTTCTTTTGTGATTTAAAAACTATTAATTTGGATCCATTATATGTCGGTTTTGCTAGCCACCGACAAAATCTCGCCAGACGGATGTCAAACGTATGCTCAGATGCGAGAAAATCGCATTCTCGCATTTAAATCGGATGACAGAGGGATCAGTGTTCAGGAAACATTTGTGCGATTATCGGCCGTCTAAAACGGTCCGATTTTTTAGACGGTGTGTGACTCCAGCCTTACCCTTGTAAAAATGCAAAATTTGTGGCTAAAAATCTTTTTTGTGGGAAAAATGTGATTTTTTTTTTGTTTCACTGCTCTGTGTTAACTTCTGTGAAGCACCTGGGGGGTATCACATCTAGATACATTACTTGAGGAGTCTAGCTTCCAAAATTGTGTGTCACTTGTGGGGGGGGGGGGGCGGTCTTCTTTTCCGTGCCCTGATATGTGCCCAAACAGTGGTTTTCTCGCACATATGGGTATCGGCATGCTCAGAAGAATTTGCACAACAAATTTTGGGCTCCTTTTTTTCCTGTTACCCTTGCAAAAATAAAAAAATTGGGGTCTAAAGTGAAATTTTTGTGACTAAAAGTTAAATGTTCATTTTTTTCTTCCAGGTTCTAAAAACTCCTGTGAAGCACCTAAAGGGTTAATAAACTTCTTGAATGTGGTTTTGAACACCTTGAGGGGTGCAGTTTTTAGAATGGTGTCACTTTTGAGTAATTTCTGTCATATTGGCCCCTCAAAGTCACTTCAAATGTGAGGTG
>JARQOD010000001.1:687778162-687822631 GCA_033576555.1 Oophaga sylvatica | reverse complement strand
AAACCGACTCCACAGTGAAATTTATAATCAAGCATTTCTTATATGTGCGCAACCGCGCCCTGAAGAATCCTTCTACCCAGACTGGCATCCGCAGAAGCCTGGGTATGGACATTATAATGCTTGGAAAAGGTATGCAGACTGGACCAGGTTGCTGCTTTACAAACCTGTTCCACTGAAGCCTGATGCCGAAGGGCCCAGGAGGCACCCACCGCTCTGGTGGAGTGAGCCTTGATCCCTGCAGGAACCACCGCGCCTCTGATGCGGTAAGCCTCCTGAATGGCTAACCGAATCCACCTAGCCAAGGTTGATTTAGAGGCAGCGAGTCCCTTCCTGCAACCTTCAGGGAGGACAAACAGCGTGTCCGTCTGTCGAAAGGACGCCGTCCGAGATACATATCTCCTGAGTGCTCTCACCAGATCCAGCGTATGGAGAGCCTTCTCCACTCGGTGCGTCGGAGCTGGGCAAAATGAGGGCAAAACAATGTCCTCATTAATATGAAATGAGGACACGACTTTAGGCAAAAAAGGTGGAGTAGGTCTGAGCACCACCTTATCCTGATGGAAAAGCAAGTACGGAGCTCGACAAGACAGTGCAGCCAGCTCCGAAACCCGCCTTATGGATGTTATGGCTACCAAAAACACCACTTTCCAGGAAAGAAACGACAGAGAAACCTCCTGCAAAGGTTCAAAAGGAGACTCTTGCAGAACTCCCAGGACTAGATTGAGGTCCCAAACCTCTAAAGGAGTCTTGTAGGGAGGAACTATATGGACAACCCCCTGAATAAAGGTCCTAACCTGAAAATTAGACGCGATCCTTCGCTGAAAAAGCACAGACAAGGCTGATATCTGCCGTCTAAGCGTACTTGGCGCTAGACCTGAATCTAGGCCTGCCTGGAGAAATGACAGAATGTTTGGAATTGAAAACCTAAGCGGGGAACATCCTGCACCAAGCAAAAAAGATCTTCCAAGTACCGTGGTAGATGCGAGCCGAGACGGGCTTTCGGGCGCTAGCCATCGTCGCGGCGACCTTTTTAGAGAATCCAGCCCTGGTCAGGATCCAAGATTCAACGGCCAGGCCGTCAAACACAGGACCGCTGAGTTCTGGTGGTAAACTGGGCCCTGGGAGAGAAGGTCCGCACGCTCTGGCAGTCGCCAGGGTGCGTCGGCGAGCAACTGTACCAGCTCCGCGTACCAAGAGCGACGCGGCCAATCCGGAGCGATTAATATCGCTGGAACCCCCTCTATCCTGATCTTTCTGATCACCCTTGGGAGAAGAGCTATTGGTGGAAACAAGTATGGAAGATGGAATTGATTCCACGGTAGAACCAGGGCGTCCACCGCAATTGCCTGCGGATCCCGGTACCGGGACGAAGTTGGGCACCTTGGCATTCATCCTGGAAGCCATCAGGTCCACATCTGGGGTTCCCCAGCGTCGACATATCTGCTGAAAAATCTCGGGATGTAGTGACCATTCCCCTGAAGCTATGCCGTGACGGCTGAGAAAATCCGCTGCCCAGTTTTCCTCGCCCGGAATGTGGACTGCTGAAATCACGGAGTGATTTACCTCTGCCCAGGACAGAATCTGTTTTACCTCGTGCATAGCCGCCCGGCTGCGGGTACCTCCCTGATGGTTTATGTATGCCACCGCCGTGGCACTGTCTGACTGAATTCGGACTGGGCGGCCTGCCAGATGCTGGTGAAAATGCCTCAGAGCCAGCCAAATAGCTCGGATCTCTAAAATATTTATCGGGAGGATCGACTCCTGCTGAGACCAAGTCCCCTGGGCTGTGTGGTGACGAAACACTGCTCCCCATCCGAGCAGGCTGGCATCCGTTGTGACTACCATCCAGATATTCGGAGGAAACAAACGGCCCTGTTGAAGAGTGGAACTCCTCGTCCACCACATAAGAGTCTGTCTGACCTTCAGGGACAGACGGCACCGAAGATTGAGGGAATAAAGGCTCCCGTCCCATACTGCCAAGAGTGCATGCTGAAGGGGGCGAAGATGAAACTGGGCAAATGGAATCGCCTCGATCGTTGCCACCATCCTTCCTAGGACCCTCATGCAAAACCGGATGGTATGAGGAATCGGTTTGTGAAGGATCCGTACCTCTTGACGGAGAACTAAGGCCTTGTCCTGAGGAAGGATTATCAACCCTTGAGCGGTGTCGAAATCCATCCCTAAGAAGGTGATCTTTCGAGATGGCACGGGAGATGACTTCTTCATATTCACCAGCCACCCCAGGCGAACAAGAGTGTCTAGGGTAATGCTGACACTTTCCTCGCATGTTTGGAAAGACGGACCCTTGATGAGAAGGTCGTCTAGGTAAGGCAAGATGACTATCCCCCTGGAGTGTAGAATGGATACAACAATAGCCATGACCTTTGTGAACACTCTGGGAGCTGTGGCTAGCCCGAATGGCAAGGCAGCGAACTGAAAGTGAAGTTTGCCGATGGCAAACCGAAGAAACCTTTGATGAGGGGGAAATATGGGGATGTGAAGATAGGCATCCTGGATGTCTATTGATGCTAGAAATTCCCCTTTTTCCATGGCAGCAATGACCGAGCGGAGAGACTCCATTCGAAAATGTCGAATTTTGACGAACCGATTCAGTCTTTTTAGATCCAGAATGGGCCTTACGGTACCGTCCTTTTTGGGTACAAAGAACAGATTGGAATAAAACCCCCGACCTCTTTCGACCTCTGGTACAGGTACGACAACCCCGCTGTGTCGAAGAGACTCGACCGCCCTGAATAAGGCGAGAACCCGAGACTCCTCCTTGGGAAGGCGCGAGGGAAAGAAACGATTTGAGGGAAGGCTGGTAAATTCTATCTTGTACCCCGAGGTGACTAATTCTCTGACCCATTCGTCTTGAGTAATTGATAGCCAAGTGGGACGAAACCAGAGTAGACGGCCGCCTACTCTGGAAGAATCGACCGGATTCTGCCTCCAGTCATTTATCCGAAAATCTTTGGGGCCTAGACCCTCTAGATTTCGGTTGTTGAGACCGCATTCTTCCCAACGGGTTGGTCTTGTAAGAGGCCGGACGATCTCTGGCCTGATTAGGTCGACCTGAGCCGCTGGAACTGGCTGTTGCAGCCCAACCAGGGTTGCGAAAGGCTCTAAAGCGAGGCTGAGGCTGTCGGCGAAAGGGCTGTTTGACCTTCTGCTGAGGCAAAAAAGAACTCTTCCCTCCTGTCGCATCAGATATAAGCTGATCCAGTTTTTCACCAAATAAACGACCGCTTTGATAAGGCAAGGACGTAAGTGACTTCTTTGAAGTCGAGTCTGCTCGCCAAGTCCTCAACCACAAGGATCTCCTAATGGCAATCGCATTAGCAGCAGCTAATGCTGCGCAATTTGCCGCATCCATAGAAGCGTTGATCAAAAAATCACTTGCGAGAGCCATCTGATTAGATATCTCCAAAACCTCAGGTGGCACTTCTACACCGTGAAGAGCTCTGTTCAGAGACTCCGACCAGGAAATCATGGCCTTAGCAACCCAAGTCGCTGCAAAGGAAGGAGAGAGAGATGACCCAGATGCTTCAAACACCGAGCGAGCCAGGCTTTCAATCAGACGATCCGTTGGATCCTTAATCGAGCAACCATCAGGAAGGGAGAGAAGCGTCTTAGATGCCAAGCGTGACACCGGAGGATCGACCACTGGGGATTCCGCCCACTTCTTAAGAAGTTCAGGAGCAAAAGGATACCTGGTATTGAGGGCCTTCTGTCCTGTAAAGCGCTTATCCGGTTTTTCTCGGTGGCGCTGCACAAGCTCCTCAAACTCAGGATGAGCACCAAAAACCTTATGGGTCTGTCTGGCTCGTTTGAAAGACACCTTATGACCAGAGGCCAAGGTGGATTCATCGTCTACCCCCAGAGATTGATTGACAGCTTCGATCAGACTGTCAATTGTCTCCTGACAACCTGGAGCTTCCAAATTGAGGGACCCTTCAGTATCGGAATCCGAATATTGATCACTTGCCTCTAAAGGTGAGGGAGAGCGAGAAGCTGAGCTGAAGGATGCCGAAGCCCTGGACGGCATAGGCGACGCAGTGTGGGTTCGCTTCCCCTGCGTCTGCCTGGTGAGAGCGCGGCCCCTGCAGGCCGGAGGTTCCTGAGACGTCGCCAAGACGGGTGAACCACTGTCCCTGCTCCTATCAGGAGCTTGAAGGGACTCGATTGCTCTTGTTAATGATGCCACAGATTGAGACAGAGACAGGGCCCATTCCGGGGGACCTGACGCACTGGGCTGGGCTATAGGTGAGGGCTCCTGAGCCCGTTCAGAGTCACAGGCTTCGCAGACCCGATTAGTCTGGGCATGCGGAAAAGGGGATTTACAGGCAATGCATGCGGTATACAGCACCGTGTGAGCCTTAGTTCTTCTGGACATACTGTATCTGTTCAGAGCCCTGTGACGATGCGGAGGTATGGTAGCGGGGCGCAGCGAAGTGGAGCCGGGCTGGAGGTAGCAGCACTTACCCCAGTCCTGTATCCCCGGACGTCCTTAAGCAGCGTTGACAGCGCAAAAGGAAAAGAGCAAAGGCTCCAGACTTTCAAAAAGAGCGCTCCCTGTCAGGGAGGCGTGCTCATATAGCTGATCACAGGGGCCGGGGTCGAGAGGCGCGGCCTAGCGCCGTCAGATGCCGGAGACGCCACTTCCGGCCGCGGCCTAGTCTCCGGCCGAAGCCGGGGACTAAATTTCCGGCCGCGGCCTAGCGCCGGCCGAAGCCTCGGCCTAAATTTTTGGCGGTGGCCGCCCGAAAAACAGGGGGCGGGCCCGCCGGAAGTGACGCTGCCGGGGGCGGAGCACGGCCTATCTTCCGGCCGACGCCGGGAGCAAAATTAGACATGCGGCCTGGTTCCCGGCCGAAGCCGGGGACTAAATTTCAGCCCGCGGCCTAGCACCGGCCGAAGCCGGGAGCTAGATTTTTGGCGGCGGCCGCCTAGAAGCCAGGCGGACCGTCACACGCAGAGAGGGGATGGCGCTCTCCGGGGGTTTCACAGACAGCCTCGCGGACCGCTCCCACCGAATCTCGACCGCCCCAGACGCTACCTGACGTCCGACACTGTTCTCCGGAGCTTTGAAGGTGGTTCTCCTGCTTGCAGTCTTCTACCAAAAAAATGGGGAACGGTGCAGGCTCCAGCTCCATGACCTCTAATGGTGGGTCTTCCTTGCTGCAGTGGACTTGCGGCTCTCCCAGACATTAGTCCAGCGTCTCCCGTCTTTTAGAGGGGGGCTTGCAGCAAAAAAAGGAGGGACGGTGCAGGCACCCTAACTCCATCACCCCTTCAGGGGATGAGGAGAGGGACCGTCCGCCACCTTGCAGCACCGCAGTCTAGCATTGGTGGTGCAGTGGGGGCCGCACGGACTAACTCCTGCCTCTGTACAGCCTAGGGCTTCAATACCTTAGGGTGGTCAGGGCTGAGTCCGGCATTAATGTCCCACGTTGCGGGAGAGGATACGTTGGAGGCTTTACTCACGTGCTCGCCCGTTGATGGTTTGGGGAGATCGGACCCTTTCAATAGGATCCGTCGCCCCTATCTCATCTTCGTGGGAAAGAAAAAAAAAAAAAAAATGGTCTGGAAAAAGAACCAGACGTGTGCCTCCATCAGACACTAAGCAATAACTGGGTTTGCCTGCGGCCAGTGCTGAGGTGTATACGGCGGAGGAGGAGCTAACCTTTTTTTATGTTTACTTAGTGTCAGCCTCCTAGCGGCAGTAGAAACCATGAGAACAAAAAAAGGGAGCTTAAGTCACAAATGTATAACTAAATAATAAGAGCCAAATGCAGGGAGTAGCAAAAAAATATATATAATAAATTTTATTAAACAATCAAATGACTATGCTACAAAATCACACATAATATAACAATATTAAAAAAACAGTGGAAAAGATGATTAGACCATGATGCGATAACAGCAGCAAAAATTGGTACATAATAGTATCCCTATTGGGTGAGAAAAGAGCATGTATGAGGGGAATCAGTAGTTGTAATGATGCCCAGTTATAAAGTGGTAAGCAGGTTAGGTGTCCCGAGGAAGCGGAAACGCGAAACGGCGTCGGGGCCTCGGTGCGACCAGCAGCTATCCATTATGGGTGAGTGGGAATACAGGATTTAACATGTAGTTACAGAGCTTGGCTCCTTCTCATTTCTAGCTGGAGTATCGGTAGTTTGTGGTACAAAGTGACTGTGTTTGGCTCTCAGTGAGACCCATTATGGGTCAATATACTAGGCACTTGCATTTATTTTACTGGGACACCTAACCTGCTTACCACTTTATAACTGGGCATCATTACAACTACTGATTCCCCTCATACATGCTCTTTTCTCACCCAATAGGGATACTATTATGTACCAATTTTTGCTGCTGTTATCGCATCATGGTCTAATCATCTTTTCCACTGGTTTTTTAATATTGTTATATTATGTGTGATTTTGTAGCATAGTCATTTGATTGTTTAATAAAATTTATTATATATATTTTTTTGCTACTCCCTGCATTTGGCTCTTATTATTTAGTTATACATTTGTGACTTAAGCTCCCTTTTTTTGTTCTCATGGTTTCTATCTTATTTGGAGAGCGTCTCATACTATTATTATGTCTTATAAGTTATTCTTTAGTTCTTGTTATGTTTTCATACATCCTAGCGGCAGTAGCATACACCCACAGTCCTGTGTCCCCCAATGAGACGAAGGAGAAATTTATATTTTGATAGATTGGACTGTAACAGACTTGTCAATACTAAATATGTTTATTTTTTTCATTTCTTTATTTTTAGTGAGGGAAAAGAGAGGCAAATTGAATTTTTAGATATTTATTGTTTTACAACTTTTTTTTATATTAATTTTTACATTGTTTAAGTACCCTTGGATAACTTGAACCTGCCATGTATAAAATCTACTAATTTCACCCATTGGTTTGATTTTAAACATGCAGCAAGATAAGAATCCGGCTCTGCTGTGAATAGGCATTCTGTGCACAACGGACAAGATAATTGATTTAAATGAGACATATGCTGTTCCCACTGGATTTGTACATTAGGAGGCTGAGAAATGAGTGTAACCCTTAAACACCCAGACAATTGTAATGACGTTAAACCAAGTGAGAAAGCTGGCAGTCACCTTGGCACAGACAAAGGCTGATGTACGTAGGTCAGAAACGCGTTGCCCACTGTGCTTCTATTTGACGTTGTGTGAACTCCCCCGCGGCGCGGGTTTATGAGCCGCAGCATGTCAATTATCAGCAGTGGAGACGTAGTCTCACCCATAGCCATTCATTAGATGCGGTAAATCCGCATGGTTCACTGAACACATGCGGATTTAACTGCGTAATTACAACGCAGAGTTTTGGAAGCAGCGAAACTATGCTGCATCGAAAACTCTGCTATTTCCTGATCGTGGTCACACAGCCTTAGGATTTTTCTTGTGGCACTTGTGTCTACCATGGCCGCTTTTAAATCTGGAATAATATATTTTTTTTTTTTACGAAGACGAGAGTGTCAGCTTTTTCACCTGGTTTATCACTTCTGCTGAGCCGATTGCTCTTTTTTTCATGCATTTGTAATGTCATTCTGTTAAATGGAAACTTACAAATACATACAAAAGTGGGAAACTTGGTGGAAGATGAGTAAAGTCACATTTTTGCCAATATGGAATTATAGGTTTTCCATTTAATCAATAGGCAGTGTACGGAGTCTGGCATTAGTTATGGAGAATGGCGATAAACTGATGTCCATTTCTAATAGCAACAGAAGAAATGTAAAATATTTTATATGAACAGCATATTTCTCTGATAAGATGCATTACAAAGTTGCTTATTTTCATGTGTTCTAATGATTTATGAAATAAAAATTAAATCGACAATTATGCTATAAGAATGTAGGAATCCATAGACCGTGGATCCTCCAAAAAATCAGTATGGTCTGCAGGCAAAAATCCTGTCAGAAACTTAAATGGTGGTGTACTTTGCTCATGGCTGATAAATAGTCAAGAGTTAAAACACATTTTATGAGCAATCCTGAAGCAAATTACCTACAGTATGTTATTTGCCTGAGGCATGTCTGTCTAAAACCTCATTGAGGAAAACAGTCCGATTCTCATCAGCGTTTGGTCAGTGTGTCAGTTATCATCATCAGCGTTTGGTCAGTGTGTCAGTTAATTACCATCAGTTTTTGGTCAGTGTGTCAGTTATTACCATCAGCATTTGGTCAGTGTGTCAGTCATTACCATCAGTATTTGGTCAGTGTGTCTGTAACGGGTCTGGGAGGCGGAACCTCTGAGCTATTATACAAGGAGGCTTACCTTGTAAAGGAGCGGGTGGCGCCCGGGGAAGACGGACAGGAAGTCACGGCAAGTGACCGGGGCAGTCTCTGGACAGACAGGCAGGAGGTCACCGCAAGTGACCGGGGCAGTCTCTGGATAGACAGGCAGGCGGTCACGGCAAGTGACCGGGGCAGTCTCTGGATAGACAGGCAGGTAGTCACGGCAAGTGACCGGGGCAGTCTCTGGATAGACAGGCAGGTAGTCACGGCAAGTGACCGGGGCAGTCTCTGGATAGACAGGCAGGTAGTCACGGCAAGTGACCAGGGCAGTCTCTGGATACGACAGGCAGGAAGTCACGGCAAGTGACCGGGGCAGTCTCTGGATAGACAGGCAGGTAGTCACGGCAAGTGACCGGGGCAGTCTCTGGATAGACAGGCAGGTATGACCTGTGATGGTTGAGCCTCCCGGTAGGCTAGCAGGCAGATGGTAGATGTGCGTCCTCAGATAAACGGGCTGACTGGTCCATAGACAGACTGACAGGTGATGGTGGACAGACTGTCGGACGTTGACGCCTCCAGGTAGGCTAGCAGACTGGTAACCGGTGAACATCAGCAGATATACGGGCAGGCTGGTCCATAGACAGACTGGCAGGTGATGGTGGGCAGACTGTCGGACGGTGGAGCCTCCAGGTAGGCTAGCGGACAGGTAGCAGACAGCAAACTGGCAGGAAACAGGCAGGTAACTGGTAACGGAACCTGAGGGCTGAAGCAGAGTAGTGAACAGTGCAACAACATTGCTCGGGCACCTCCATTAAGGAGGAGGTGCTTTATATAAGGTGGAATCCTCCGGCATTGGCCGGGGACCTTTTTTGAAAGATGCGCGCGGCCCCTTTAAGAGCGGGGAGTGCACGTGCGCGCGCCCTAAGCCCAGTGGCAGGGAAGGAGCGTGCAGCCCCAGCAGGGCGGAAGGAGGACGCCGAGCGAGGGTAAGGGGAGCGACGTCCCTGCCTGGCAGAGGACGCTGGCGCAGGGGAACAGCGTCCCTGCCTGGCAGAGGACAGGGACGCTGGCGCAGGGGAACAGCGTCCCTGCCTGGCAGAGGACAGGGACGCTGGCGCTACAGTGTCAGTTTATTTACCATTCAGCGTTTGATCAGTGTGTCAGTTATTACCATCAGCGTTTGATCAGTGTGTCAGTTATTACAATCAGCGTTTGGTCAGTGTGTCAGTTATTACAATCAGCGTTTGGTCAGTGGTCAGTTATTACCATCAGCGTTTGGTCAGTGTGTCAGTTATTACCATCAGCGTTTGGTCAGTGTGTCAGTTATTACCATCAGCGTTTGGTCAGTGTGTCAGTTATTACCATCAGCGTTTGGTCAGTGTGTCAGTTATTACCATCAGCGTTTGGTCAGTGTGTCAGTTATTACCATCAGCGTTTGGTCAGTGTGTCAGTTATTATCATCAGCGTTTGGCGCAGTGTGTCCAGTTATTATACCATCAGCGTTTGGTCAGTGTGTCAGTTATTCTCATCAGCGTTTGGTCAGTGTGTCAGTTATTACCATCAGCGTTTGGTCAGTGTGTCAGTTATTACCATCAGCGTTTGGTCAGTGTGTCAGTTATTACCATCAGCGTTTGGTCAGTGTGTCAGTTATTACCATCAGCGTTTGGTCAGTGTGTCAGTTATTACCATCAGCGTTTGGTCAGTGTGTCAGTTATTATCATCAGCGTTTGGCCAGTGTGTCAGTTATTATCATCAGCGTTTGGCCAGTGTGTCAGTTATTACCATCAGCGTTTGGTCAGTGTGTCAGTTATTCTCATTAGTGTTTGGTCAGTGTGTCAGTTATTACAATCAGCGTTTGTTCAGTGTGTCAGTTATTACCATCAGCGTTTGGTCAGTGTGTCAGTTATTACATAGTAACATAGTAACATAGTTATTAAGGTTGAAGGAAGACTTTAAGTCCATCTAGTTCAACCCATATCCTATCCTAACCTGCCCTAACATGTTGATCCAGAGGAAGGCAAAAAAACCCAAGTGGCAAACAGTAAGCTTCACATTGGGGAAAAAAATTCCTTCCCGACTCCACATACGACAATCAGACTAGCTCCCTGGATCAACGCTGTATCTAGGAAACTAGTGAATATAGCCTGTAATATTATACTTTTCAAGAAAGGCATCCAGTCCCCTCTTAAATTTTAGTAAGGAATCACTCATTACAACATTAGACGGCAGAGAGTTCCATAGTCTCACTGCTCTTACAGTAAAGAATCTGCATCTGTGATTATGGCTAAACCTTCTTTCCTCCAGACGTAGAGGATGCCCCCTCGTCCCTGTCACAGGTCTAAGAGTAAAAAGATCATTAGAAAGGTCTTTGTACTGTCCCCTCATATATTTGTACATTGTAATAAGATCACCCCTAAGCCTTCGTTTTTCCAAACTAAATAACCCCAAGTGTAATAACCTGTCTTGGTATTGCAGACCCCCCAGTTCTCTAATAACCTTGGTCGCTCTTCTCTGCACCCGCTCCAGTTCAGCTATGTCTTTCTTATACACCGGAGACCAGAACTGCACACAGTATTCTAAGTGTGGTCGCACCAGTGACTTGTATAGAGGTAAAATTATGTTCTCCTCATGAGCATCTATGCCTCGTCTAATGCATCCCATTATTTTATTTGCCTTGGCAGCAGCTGCCTGACATTGGCCACTAAATTTGAGTTTGTCGTCCACCCATACACCCAAGTCTTTTTCAGTGACAGTTTTGCCCAGTGTTTTACAATTAAGCACATAATTATACATCTTATTTGTTCTACCCAAGTGCATGACCTTACATTTATCCCCATTAAAGCTCATTTGCCATTTATCAGCCCAAGCTTCTAGTTTACATAAATCCTCCTGTAATATAAAATTATCCTCCTCTGTATTTATTACCCTGCAGAGTTTAGTGTCATCTGCAAATATTGAAATACTACTCTGTATGCCCCCTACAAGGTCATTAATAAATATGTTAAAGAGAAGCGGCCCCAATACTGACCCCTGTGGTACCCCACTGCTAACCGTGACCCAGTCCGAGTGTGCTCCATTAATAACCACCCTTTGTTTCCTATCCATGAGCCAGTTCTTAACCCACTTACACATATTTTCCCCTATCCCCATTGTTCTCATTTTATGTATCAACCTTTTGTGTGGCACTGTATCAAAAGCTTTTGAGAAGTCCATGAACACCACGTCCACTGCATTCCCTTGGTCCAGTCCTGAACTTACCCCTTCATAAAAGCTTATCAGATTAGTCTGACAAGAACGGTCCCTCGTAAACCCATGCTGATACTGTGTCATGAGGTTATTCAGCTTCAGATACTCCAAAATAGTATCCCTTAAAAAACCCTCCAGGATTTTACCCACAGTAGATGTTAAGCTCACTGGCCTATAATTTCCAGGTTCAGTTTTTGCCCCCTTTTTGAATATTGGCACCACATTTGCTATACGCCAGTCCTGTGGTACAGACCCAGTTATTATGGAATCTTTAAAGATTAAAAATAATGGTCTATCTATAACTGTACTTAATTCCTGCAGTACTCGGGGGTGTATCCCATCCGGACCCGGGGATTTGTCAACTTTAGTGATTTTTAGACGCCGCCGTACTTCCTGCTGGGTTAAGCATGTGACATTTAATGGAGAAATTTTTTTATCTCTGATCATGTTATCTGTCATGGGATTTTCTTGTGTAAATACAGTTGAAAAAAAGTCATTTAGCATATTGGCTTTTTCCTCATCCTCATCCACCATTTCACCCAGACTATTTTTAAGGGGACCAACACTATCATTTTTTAGTTTCTTGCTATTTATGTAGTTAAAGAATATTTTGGGATTATTTTTACTTTCTCTGGCAATGAGTCTCTCTGCCTCAATCTTTGCTGTCTTGATTTGCTTTTTACAGAATTTATTCAGTCTTCTGTATTTATTTAATGCCTCTTCACTACCTACTTGCTTTAATTCCCTAAACGCTTTCTTTTTGTCCCTTATTGCGCCCCTTACAGCTCTATTTAGCCATAGTGGTTTCCTCCTAATTCTAGCATGTTTATTCCCATAGGGTATATACTGTGCACAGGTCCTATTCAGGATACTAATAAACTCTCCCATTTTCTTTGTGTATTTTTATGTCTCAGGATATCGTCCCAGTTTATTGCACCAAGATCATCTCTCATCCGTTGGAAATTTGCCTTCCTGAAGTATTATCATCAGCGTTTGGCCAGTGTGTCAGTTATTACCATCAGCGTTTGGTCAGTGTGTCAGTTATTACCATCAGTGTTTGTTCAGTGTGTCAGTTATTACCATCAGCGTTTGGTCAGTGTGTCAGTTATTACCATCAGTGTTTGGTCAGTGTGTCAGTTATTACAATCAGCGTTTGGTCAGTGTGTTAGTTATTACCATCAGTGTTTGTTCAGTGTGTCAGTCATTACCATCAGTGTTTGGTCAGTGTGTCAGTTATTACCATCAGCGTTTGGTCAGTGTGTCAGTTATTACCATCAGCGTTTGGTCAATGTGTCAGTTATTACCATCAGCGTTTGGTCAATGTGTCAGTAATCATCATCAGTGTTTGGTCAGTGTGTCAGTTATTACCATCAGTGTTTGGTCAATGTGTCAGTTATCATCATCAGCGTTTGGTCAGTGTGTCAGTTATCATCATCAGTGTGTCAGTTATTACCATCAGTGTTTGGTCAGTGTGGCAGTTATTACAATCAGCGTTTGGTCAGTGTGGCAGTTATTACCATCAGCATTTGGTCAGTGTGTCAGTTATTACCATCAGCGTTTGGTCAGTGTGTCAGTTATCATCATCAGCGTTTGGTCAGTGGGTCAGTTATTATCATCATTGTTTGGTCAGTGTGTCAGTTATTACCATCAGCGTTTGGTCAGTGTGTCAGTTATTACCATCAGCGTTTGGTCAGTGTGTCAGTTATTACCATCAGCGTTTGGTCAGTGTGTCAGTTATTACCATCAGTGTTTGGTCAGTGTGTCAGTTATTACCATCAGTGTTTAGTCAGTGTGTCAGTTATTACCATCAGCGTTTGGTCAGTGTGTCAGTTATTACCATCAGCGTTTGGTCAGTGTGTCAGTTATTACCATCAGCGTTTGGTCAGTGTGTCAGTTATTACCATCAGCGCTTGGTCAGTGTGTCAGTTATTACCATCAGCGTTTGGTCAGTGTGTCAGTTATTACCATCAGTGTTTGGTCAGTGTGTCAGTTATTACCATCAGCGTTTGGTCAGTGTGTCAGTTATTACCATCAGCGTTTGGTCAGTGTGTCAGTTATCATCATCAGTGTTTGGTCAGTGTGTCAGTTATTACCATCAGTGTTTGGTCAGTGTGTCAGTTATTACCATCAGTGTTTGGTCAGTGTGTCAGTTATCATCATCAGTGTTTGGTCAGTGTGTCAGTTATTACCATCAGTGTTTGGTCAGTGTGGCAGTTATTACCATTTTGGTCAGTGTCAGTTATCACCATCAGCATTTGGTCAGTGTGTCAGTTATTACCATCAGCGTTTAGTCAGTGTGTCAGTTATTACCATCAGCGTTTGGTCAGTGTGTCAGTTATTACCATCAGCGTTTGGTCAGTGTGTCAGTTATTACCATCAGCGTTTGGTCAGTGTGTCAGTTATTACCATCAGTGTTTGGTCAGTGTGTTAGTTATTACCATCAGCGTTTGGTCAGTGTGTCAGTTATTACCATCAGCGTTTGGTCAGTGTGTCAGTTATTACCATCAGCGTTTGGTCAGTGTGTCAGTTATTACCATCAGCGTTGTCAGTGTGTCAGTTATTACATCAGCGTTGGTCAGTGCAGTTATTACCATCAGCGTTTGGTCAGTGTGTCAGTTATTACCATCAGCTTGTAGTCAGTACTGCGTTTGGTCATGTATTAAATAGTGGTCAGTTGTCAGTTATTGCCATCAGCATTTGATCAGTTATTTTCATGTATGAAAAATTAAAATGTCAAAGTTTCTCCTATTCATTGCAATGATGCACAACGACAGCACCATATAAAAGCAGGCAGCTAGTAGCACTCTCAAAAAGGATGTGAAAAGCACAAGACTCAAAAGAACCCACTTGGAAACAATAAAAATGGCCAGTAGTTTATTCTGCCATACACATGACCAACATTTTGGGCTGCATCAGTGTGCTAACCATGATTTTAATAGACCAATAGTCAATGAAAATCATGACACGGATCAAAAACAGACACGTAGATGTGATTTCTTTAGCCAACTGTTCACAAAGCTGTGAAAACCACCAGTTAGAGGTTACGTAGTTAATAAAAAAAGTAGTTAAAAAAAGACAAGTCCATCAAGTTCAACCGAGGTATGGGAAATAATAAATGGAGAAAGGGGTGGCATTCACACCCTGGCCTTAATGCCGAAAGGGCTTTAAAGTCTGCTTTGCTATTACAGATTTTGCATTGGGGCCCAAGTTGCACCTATGGTAATAAATGTATGCATATCGATAACTGAGCGATTCCGTTCAATACATATGACCATCTGCTTTCTCATACTACCTAAGAAATCAATTGTAACCCTGCACCTTCGAGGTGAGGCCTTCGCTCCCTGATGCTTGGAGTACAGCATTTCCACCCTTACTCACCCATTTTAGCCCCTCTATTACTTCCAATATTATAGCTGTAGGTAGAGGTGTAGCTAGGGGTTAGCTGAGAGGGGGGGTGAGACATCTGAGTTGGACCCTAACCTTTGATTACAACTACGGTGGCTCAGTCGCTGGGAAAGGTCAGAGAGGCCCAGCGCCTGCGCACTGCAGTACTTTGCTTTGCCCTCAACAGGGCAGAGAAGTACCCCTGCGCAGGAGCGTGATGCCGGGGAGCCATGAAGCAGGCAGGAGGGAGGCATTGCAAGAAGATGGGAGGAGCCAGAACCAAACCAGCGACACCCATTGGTCCGACCGCCCCCTGGGTGGTGGGATAGTCAGTATAGGTTTGTGTTTAAATATAATAATAAATAAAAATACATTTTGTATATTGTATTGTATTTCAGTTTGTTGTAATGTGAATGTGGTGGTATAAGGGGAGGATGTAAGGTAAGGCAGTGGACCAGTGGGTATTTGTTGTTTTGGTGTCATGTATAGTACAAGTATTAGGTTTAGGGTCGTGTTTATATTGTATATATTGTATATAATATTGTATATAGGACGGTGTGAATGTAGTTGGGGCTGTGTAGTATGAATGAAGCTGGCCAGGGGTTTAACATGATTTTAAATTTATTTATTATTTTAGGTGGTTACTCGTGTAATTATGGTTATTTTGTTTTCCCTTTTAGTTTTATTTTTTGTTTCTTTAATTTTATTTCATTTTTCTTTTTCCCGTTTTGTAGGTCAAAAATTTTCCTAAATATTGTTTCCATTTCTGGTTTATTTCTTTGTGTTTTGTTCTGATAGGAGTTTTGTTCTTATGGTTTGTTCTGTTGTGTTTTATTCTGTTATGTCTCATAGTTATGTCATGTGAAATATTTTATAATAATAAAAAAAGACCTACAATAGGCCAGTTGTTCCTCTTTTCAGCGTGAACAGATAAAATAATCAGGAAGTAAGATGGGCTGTGAAATATCCTCTACAAACAGAACAAAGTCATATAACGAATGCCCGCGCGCAGTGGGAGGCGATACCAGTCACTGAATTACATTATCATGGTACAGCTTATCTAGCAGACACATCCAGGCGGCTAGGAGGAAAAAAAAGGCTGTTGTCCAAAGACGTCATTGATGCACATGGACAAAATGCTTAGGTATAAATTAAAAAGGTGCTGCTCACAGGATCGATAAGACATAGCCCGGTTCCCAAAGGAACAAGCACAAGCTTTAGCTTCAAGTTGGCAACTATTGCCAACAACACAATACTCCCAGGGTGTCTAAAGTAACTTAATCACTGCGCAAAGACAAATATAACCTATGCTTCAGAGAATGTCATGTTCATCTATAGTCTGCCATGCGGAACCTACCAGATGATTACAATGAAGGCATAATTAACAACAAACCATATATGAAGAGGCCAGGGTCCCACTAACTTCCTGGGCTTGCATTCGTATGCAAGGTTCCTCTGAAATTTATAAGGTTTGCAACAAGGATTTCCTGTGAGGCCTAGTGATTATGCTTCATGTGATGTCAGGAGGTTTCTGGGGCTTTCTAAGTGTTAGAGGTACCCACGATGCCGGCATTCAAGTTGGAAGGATCCTCATACATCTGCCATGGCCATCTTGGATGCAGGACCAACCAAGTATTTTGCTCATCACCAATTTTAGGTCTTTGGTCAGCTTTAAGGTTGGTGGACAAGAAAAATTTCTAACTGGCCAAATCACGCTATGATTCTGAATACTGCAGAACCACATCAGCCAAACAGGTTTTCTAAAGGGTATGCCACACTAAACAACATCGCTAACGGGATTGCTAAAAAACGTCACTATTTAGCGATCCCGTTAGCGATGTTGTTGTGTGCGGCATCTACCAGCGACGTGGCCCCTGCTGAGATCCTGCTGTGATCTCGCTCGTCGTTCTCATCGTTCCGGACCCTATTTTATCGTCGGCGCTCCCGCTGGGTAAGTATATATCGCTGAGTGTGGCACTTTTCTTAGCGATTTAGCGGTACTTTTGTACCTCTAAAGTCGTTAAGGAGATCGCTAACCGCGATAGCGTCCTTAACGACATCGCTAAGTTAAGCCGCTATCAGCGATATAGAAACAATCCCGCTAGCGATCGCATTAGTATGCGTCGTTATCGTGATCGCTAGCGGGATTGTTTAGTGTGGCAGTACCTTAAGGCTTTAAAATTCATTATCTATCCTTGGGGCAGGCTGACTTCCGACACCCCCCTGAGATCAGCTGTTTGTAGAGGCCAGAATGATCACAAGAGCTCCACAACCCCCTTGTTGATTTACCAGGTACTCCTCCGTACATCCCATTCTTATGACTTTTTTTTATTTGAAAGTGGCCTAAATTGCAACAATACTAAAAAGGTCCAAATGGGATTTCAGTATATAACATAAGTATACAATAATATATAACATAGGTACATAACAAAAGGTAAAAAAGTGAGCTAAAACATAACTAAATTAGTGACAGGCCTAGTACAGATGGAGATAGGGCCATGACCCCAAAGCAGGGTCGGCGTCAGCACCTGGCGCAGTGCTAACGCCCACGAGTGGGCCCCCCCCTCAGGGTCCCGGTACTTGCGATACTTACCTCTCTCCATTCCACCTCTGCGGTGTCTTCCACATCTTCTGACTGCGAAGATCAGGTAAGAGGGCGTGGTGATGTCACTAGTTAGTGTCCTCTGCCTGAAAAGTAACGGTGCAGAGAGCCAGAAGACATCGATGCTCAGTAGTCCGGACCAGAGCAGCAGCCATTGAGCACAGATGAGTATTTAATTTTTAAAAAATGTTTGGAGCATCATATGGAGCCCATTATACATGGAGCATCATGCATTGTATAGGACCCATCATATACTGGAGCATTATATAGTAACATAGTTATTAAGGTTTTAAGGAAGACTTTAAGTCCATCTAGTTCAACCCATATCCTATCCTAACCTGCCGTAACATGTTGATCCAGAGAAAGGCAAAAAAAACCCAAGTGGCAAACAGTAAGCTTCACATTAGGGAAAAAAAATTCCTTCCCGACTCCACATATGGCAATCAGATTAGCTCCCTGGATCAACGCAGTATCTAGGAAACTAGTGAATATAGCCTGTAATATTATACTTTTCAAGAAAGGCATCCAGTCCCTTCTTAAATTTTAGTAGGGAATCACTCATTACAACATTAGACGGCAGAGAGTTCCATAGTCTCACTGCTCTTACAGTAAAGAATCTGCATCTGTGATTATGGCTAAACCTTCTTTCCTCCAGACGTAGAGGATGCCCCCTTGTCCCCGTCACAGGTCTAAGAGTAAAAAGATCATTAGAAAGGTCTCTGTACTGTCCCCTCATATATTTATACATTGTAATAAGATCACCCCTAAGCCTTTGTTTTTCCAAACTAAATAACCGCAAGTGTAATAACCTGTCCTGGTATTGCAGACCCCCCAGTTCTCTAATATAGGACCCATCATATACTGTATGGAGCATTATATGGGGCTCATTATGCATGGAGCAATACAGGGTGGTCCAAAAGTAGGTGGACAGTATGTGTAATAGGGTTATGAAGGGGGAGATTTATCAAACATGGTGTAAAGTGAAACTGACTCAGTTGCCCTTAGCAACCAATCAGATTCCACTTTTCATTGTTCACAGACTCTTTGGAAAATGAAAGGTGGAATCTGATTGGTTGCTAAGGGCAACTGAGCCAGTTTCACAGATCCAGTTTTCACAGATAAATCTCCCCCAAAATGGCAAATAATTTAAATACAGATCAAGGAAAATGGATTTTAAAAGAGTATTGGAAATCTCAAAATGCTGAAATAGTTAGAGCAAATTGGGTTGAAACATTTGGTACTCAAGCCTCAAAGAGACAAACCATTTACCGCATACGTGACAAATTCGATGCCACTGGCTCAATCCTTAATGCTCCAAAAACTGGTCGACCCAAAACAGCCTGTACAGAATATAATAAACAACTTGTTGCTGAAACATTTGTTCAGAGTCCAGAAAAGTCTCTTTAGAATTGTGAATTTCACGAGCTTCCATCATGCGAATCCTGAAAACTATTGGGTGGAAAGCTTATCGTCCATATCTAATTCATGGTTTATTGGAGGATGATCCAGACAGGCGGCTGCAATTTAGTGAGATTATGCTTAACGAAACTGAAGAAAATCCAGTAAGTTTAGATAATGTGGAGTGATGAAGCTTCTTTCACATTATCTGGCCATATTAACAGACATAATTGCATTTACTGGTATAATGAGAACATGCATTTAACATTAGAGCAACAACTAAATGAGCCTGGTGTCAATGTTTGGGGTGGTATTTCAAGTTTTGGTGTTTTTCTACCATTTTTTTTTTTTATGGAACAGTCACAGGAGATAAGTATCTCAAAATTCTAATGAATCAAATTGTTCCCCAGTTACAGCAACAGCCTAATTCAAATGACCTTTATTTCCAACAAGATGGGGCCCCTCCACATTATTCAAGAGTAGTCCGCGAGTATCTTGATGAAACATTTCCTAATAAATGGATTTGTGTAGCCCAGCTGCGCTTGGTGCCACATGTTACCCTGGAGGATGCACGAAAGGTAAAGTCACAAATCACCCGATATTCATTCACACTTCACATTTCCCTGGTGCCACCAGAGGGAGCCCTTGGAGAGTACGCAGGTATATAAGGGTGTGGAGAGACAGAGTAGATTGGATTTTCAGACAGATGGTGAGAGACGGACAAGCTAGTTACCTCAGACGAGCTGAGAGGGAAAGACTAGCTAAAGAACGACTTATTTGAAAGCCTGAAGACTTCAGCATACACTCAGCTTACATCATGGAGTCCAGTAGTAGTGGGACGGATTGCCACTTAGTCTGGTCAAAGTTGAGTCTACTGAGATACCTTCAGTGAGCGTTTCATTAAGTAAGCGTGCCGACACTTGGAGAGCGGTGAAGACAAAGAAAGCTGACATCTACTGCTGGTTGTGCTTATGTTAAAGGTGTGAGTAGGATGACAGGCAAGTGGAAAAAGGGAAAGAGAGAGTGACAGAGGTCGACAGCATTGATAGCTTACCTCCACTCTGCACTACCGGACACCGGGTCCGAGCTTGCTAGCTTCTTCAGGACTAGTAAGAAAAACCGGAGACCCTGCTGGATTCCAGATACAGGGGCCCAACAGTGCTGATACGTAACCGGGGTCAGGAGAACAAGAGTCTAGCAGGGCCCTGCATATAGAGACTTAGTTCTGTTCAAAAGAAGGCTCCACCACAAGGTCAGCCGGGCGTAGCAAAGAACACGGAGTTAGGCTTTGTTTTATGCAAGTCAGAAACTCACACACATAAAGAAGTAAGGAGGCCCTACACCTACTCAGTGGATTACTGGACGTGCATCTTCCACCCTGACAGCTTCCCGGGACGTGCCTGAATCTACCATCAGTAAAGGTACAGAAAGAGACTCTTTGTGTGTGTCTGCCTTATTGATCCTGCACCCCTACACCGCCATATACCCTGAGGGATCAGTCTCGCCTGTGGGAGACTTAACACCTTGCTGCCCCAAACCCTCAGAGGATCTACCCTGCAGCACTGGTCACCCTGACCAGGAACCACAGGTGGCGTCACGAACATTTCTATCATCCCCTGTAAATATTCCCCTTTTAGTGAGCGCCCAGGGCAACGGACCGAGTCGTGCTACCCGTGACATCCCCCACTGAAGTGAACGGGCTCGGTGCCGAGTACCCCAAGGCCCTGGCTATGTGCACTCATCTTTGGCGTCACGAACAGGATCCGAAGCTCGCAATATGCGAGTCCTGTGTGCCTGAATGGACTGTTTTGTGCAAAAAGACTGTGCTGTTTTTGTGATTTTTGGCTCCATTATCCGCCATTTTGCCGCCATATTCGCGCCCTGAGGCGCTGGTGAAGAAGAGGGGCGTGTATTCGTGGGCGTGCCCCCCCACTGTGGCGCGAAAATAATGCCCGCCTACCCAAAATGTGACTGCCCTAACCGGACAAGCCCATCAGCAAGGGAAGTCCGCCTCCTGATCCCAAAGGGAGTGAAGAGGAGGAAAAGGAAACCCCGCCCCTGTACCAAAGAACGGGACCCCCCGAATGGAGAAGGGACGGGTGACCTGGTAAAGACGGCTGCCGGTGGTGAGCTGTCGCGGGAGGGAATGAAGGAGCTCACCCTCCCCAGCGATGAAGCGGATACAGCGCTGGAGGACCTGGCCGGGCTCCGGGCAGAAGTGGAGCGGATGGAACAGAGCTGGAGGGCCCAGAAGCTGCGGCTGCAGCAGAGCCGATCGCTCCGCCCATCTGTGATCCCGGCATCAGAAACCATCCAGAAGGAAAATGAGTGGAGACGCCGAGAACAGGAGCAGCGTGAGGCGCAGCGGCTTCGCTAGAGGTACCGGGAGAAGGATCTCGCCGACAAGGATATCGTCCGGCGAGACAAAGGTATGCTCCGGGAACCGCGGCGCCAGGGGACTGTGTGTGACTTTAAGCTCCAGGGAGGTTGGGGGTTCATACACGAGCCCAGGCTCTATCAGAAGATCTTCGTTCATTGCTGTGACGTAGAGTCTTACCTGCCTGAGAGACACCCGGACAGGGACCTGCTAAAAGGGGATGTTGTCACCTACACACGGCATTGGGGACTTAAGGGGTGGTATGCCCTGAACGTCTCCTGAGTCAGCGACCCCGTCCTTGAAGCAGGAAACACACCCCGCGTCTTAGCGTCCCAGGCCCTAGCCACACCAGCGCCCGGCCGCGCACCTGCGTCCTATCTTACAACGCCGCAGAGCGCAGCGACTGCTAGTGCGCCCTCAACTGAGCCACCCGTGCATCTGCGTCACATTTAGAAACGCTGCAGAGCGCAGCGACTGCAAGAGCGTCCCCTACTGAGCCAAGCTTATGCGATCTGCATTTAGGAGAGGCACCCGTTAGGCCTCCAGCAAGTCGCAGAGTGAAAGTAGAAAGGAGGACTGTATCTACACAGACACCGGTAGCAGGACACGATCTTATTGTGATGCGTTACAGAATGCACAGTATGTTTCCAGCCGCCGGTATGGAAGATGCTGCAATGTTCCAAGAAGACCAGTAGGACCCAGACAGGGTTTACTGTTATGTAAAAAGTTTGCAGAAGAATTGCACTTTATTGAGAATGTGTATATGATAATGTTTGAAGTATTATACCCCAGTTGGGTAATGTGATAGTAATGTGAAATGCTATTTTGAAGGACTGCGTGCTGAGGACTCTTGCAGCGCAGAACTGTATTGTAAATAGTTGGCACTCGGTGCCCCATCTTGGTTTTACGTAAGCCATTCTACCTCAGAAGCAAAACCCGTAAGGTGTGACCTTGAGTGAGGTATGCAGCAGAGAAGTCCTGCAGCCCACCCAGGACCACCGTGGGAGGTTTGGTACGGGTCCTCCACAAGTATCTTGTCAATTGCACTTTGAAAGTATTTGATATTTTTCTATTTGCACTTGTATATATTGAAACGTTAAAGTGTCCTTACCTCCAGCAAGGGAAGAGTTATGTTATTGTTGATGTTATAAAATTTTGTTTCTTTTTCAGCCCGGGAGTGCTGATATTAACTAGGGGGGGATGTGTAGCCCAGCTGCGCTTGGTGCCACATGTTACCCTGGAGGATGCACGAAAAGTAAAGTCACAAATCACCTGATATTCATTCACACTTCACATTTCCCTGGTGCCACCAGAGGGAGCCCTTGGAGAGTACGCAGGTATATAAGGGTGTGGAGAGACAGAGTAGATTGGATTTTCAGACAGATGGTGAGAGACGGACAAGCTAGTTACCTCAGACGAGCTGAGAGGGAAAGACTAGCTAAAGAAAGACTTATTTGAAAGCCTGAAGACTTCAGCATACACTCAGCTTACATCGTGGAGTCCAGTAGTAGTGGGACGGATTGCCACTTAGTCTGGTCAAAGTTGAGTCTACTGAGATACCTTCAGTGAGCGTTTCATTAAGTAAGCGTGCCGACGCTTGGAGAGCGGTGAAGACAAAGAAAGCTGACATCTACTGCTGATTGTGCTTATGTTAAAGGTGTGAGTAGGACGACAGGCAAGTGGAAAAAGGGAAAGAGAGAGTGACAGAGGTCGACAGCATTGATAGCTTACCTCCACTCTGCACTACCGGACACCGGGTCCGAGCTTGCTAGCTTCTTCAGGACTAGCAAGAAAAACCGGAGACCCTGCTGGATTCAAGATCGCAGGGGCCCAACAGTGCTGATACGTAACCGGGGTCAGGAGAACAAGAGTCTAGCAGGGCCCTGCATATAGAGACTTAGTTCTGTCCAAAAGAAGGCTCCACCACAAGGTCAGCCGGGCGTAGCAAAGAACACGGAGTTAGGCTTTGTTTTATGCAAGTCAGAAACTCACACACATAAAGAAGTAAGGAGGCCCTACACCTACTCAGTGGATTACTGGACGTGCATCCTCCACCCTGACAGCTTCCCGGGACGTGCCTGAATCTACCATCAGTAAAGGTACAGAAAGAGACTCTTTGTGTGTGTCTGCCTTATTGATCCTGCACCCCTACACCGCCATATACCCTGAGGGATCAGTCTCGCCTGTGGGAGACTTAACACCTTGCTGCCCCAAACCCTCAGAGGATCTACCCTGCAGCGCTGGTCACCCTGACCAGGAACCACAGGTGACGTCACAAACATTTCTATCATCCCCTGTAAATATCCCCTTTTCAGTGAGCGCCCAGGGCCACGGACCGAGCTGCGCTATCCGTGACATCCCCCATTGTGGTGAACAGGCTCGGAGCCGAGTACCCCAAAGCCCTGGCTATGTGCGACTCAGATTGGCCGAAGAGGCCACCTTGTCTGGTGAACGTGCCGGCCAATCTTGACCCCAATGGATTCTTTCTTTTGGGGAGTACTCAAGGACAAAGTTTATAGTCGAAAACCAAATAGTGTCAGTGACTTGAAAAATTACATAAGAGAAGCATTTCACCAAATTAACACCCAAAGAGACTTGTGCAAAAATGTTTGTCGAAGCGTAAGAGGCAGACTTCAAAGCTGTGATGGAAAACAGTTTGAGCACCTGCGTTGATAAAATTTAAGGGCTTTTGTATTATTGTTCAGAATAAAATTTAATTGTCAATGTTATGCTTGTGTTAGTAAATATAATATTATATATAAATCAAAATAAATGTTATTATTTTCTGTCCACCTACTTTTGGACCACCATGTATATGGTGCTCATGCTGTATGGAGCATTATATGGGGCCCATTATATATGGAGCATCATATTGGGCCCATTCTGTTTGCAGCATTATATGTGGCCTATCATATACTGGAGCATTATATAGGACCAATCATATACTGTATAGAGCATTATATGGGGCCCATCATGTACTGGATCATTATATGGGGCCCATAATATACTGGAGCATTATATAGGGCCCATGATATACTGTATGGAGCAATATATGGGGCCCATTCTGTATGGAGCAATATATTGGGCCCATCATATACTGTATGGAGCATTATATGGGGTCCATTATTTTGTATGGAGCAACATATGGAGCTCATCATGTATTGAGCACTATGTGGTGCCCTTAAAACTGTATGCAGCAATATATGGGGCTCATTATTCTGTATGGAGCAATATGTGGTGCCCATAATACTGCTTGGAGGACTATGTGGTGTCCATAATACTATATGGATGACTATGTGGTGCCCATAATACTGTATGGAGGACTATACTATCCGGTTTCTGGCCTATTGTAGAATGTACAATAGATATTAATCATGTCATGTAAGTAGTAAGTGAAATCTTTGGCACTGTACTATACCTACATTTCTCTACCATATCTGGGCATCATAAATCATGGTATGTGTTAAAGGGGCCCACTGAGACTCTTTCACCCGGGGCCCATGAAAACCTGGAGCCGGCCCTGCCCCAAAGGCTTATCAAGTAAATTGAACTGTAGTATTAAGCACAGCAACAACTAACCATACAGAATTGTGCCTGATAAATAATGAAAGGCACCGTCTTCAAAAAACTGATCAGCAGGGGTGTGAAGTGTTGGACCTTCATTAAAAAGAACTAGTATGATGCTGTCCTAACCATGGGCAGCATGAATCCATGGTTGGCTGTGTGACTGCATGTCTTTCTCTCAAATATTGCGGCATTTCAGAAAAAAAACATAGCTTAAAGAGCAGTACGGGGAACATAGGGAGAGATGAGACTTGACAGGCATGGAACCTTGGCCTGCTTCTTCTCTCCCCACTCCAGGTGAATGACCTGTTGTGCCTATGTACACACATGGGAGAGACCAGTCTATCAACGGCTGGGGATTTTCATAGGACATACCTGACTACAGTCACACAGGCTCGGATTCATGCGGTTTGAGGCTCGGGCAACATGAATAGCGTGACAAGTTCCCTTTAATCTTTTATGGCCTATCCTAAGGATTACGTTACCGAATTTTAGATGGACTGAGAGAAAATCATGTAAAATGCAAGCGATGATAATAAGCCTTTAAAAAAAAAAAACTCTATTAGAATAAGAAATGTACAAAACAGACAGTGACGACATGTTTACTATTTCAAGAAGTGTTCTAGTTATAAAAAGCACCACGAAACGGTATTAGGAAACGTGAAGAGCTCTTAACCATGGCTTGGGGGAACTTAATTAAAGTTAGCCTCAGAAAGGTTTTCCATCTTCTCTTGTCCTTGTTGCAATCCAATCCAACTTTAAAAAAAAAAAACACAGATAAGTGCACTATTCATACAGACTTGTGTGAAAACAAGTAGTGTCCCGGCACAAATTCTAATCTAAAGAGGGGCTTACAGCTCGTCATCACAGACCCACTGCTTGAGGAGAGACAGCCCTGAGAATTGGACAACGCAAGACACTAGTGACATCCCACATGGTGCTGAAATAACCAATTTGTGGACGTTAGATGTGAATTTCTGGCAGTTTATACATTAAGTTGAAACCATTAATGGGGTTGTCCTCCGCTAGGACAACACCTTCTTAAATACTACTGTGCCTCTTGTAAAATAAAAATAACAGATACTCATCTCCCGCACTGGCGCTGGGTCTCCCATGATCTTGTTTTTCCACATTAGCCCTGCAGGCAATCAGTGAATGGGATGTTTCACGTACACTTCCTTCAGACATCAGAGGTTTGCCCAAGGAAGTGAGGGAACAGTAGTTCAATAGCAGCCGCTAATTGGCATAACAATGTCACCCAAGCCTCAGGAGACAAGGTGCAGGTAAGGGTAAGTATTGGGTAGTTTTTACTTTATATTGGAAACATAGTATTTAGGAACAACTAATTTTAGTAGTGGACAACCCCTTTAAAAAAGGATTTTCACTTTTCTGATTTGGATGACCTTCCCGTAGGACAGGTTATTAATATCAGATAGGTGGAATGGAAGATGCTGATCTGGAGTACCCCAGTGCGGCCACTAAATAGTGACAGAGAGGTGGTGTTCTACTCCATCACACTGTTCACACCCAGCCGCTCGCAAAGCAGCCAAACGCTCAACGGAGCGGTGTCCTTGTTGACTTATCCTAAGGACATTATTTCACCTGTCCACAGGATTGGTGATAATTGTGTGATGGCTTGTGATCCAAGCAAAGGTCATCTCACCGATTCCAAAACACCACTCCCATAGACAGTGACTGGAGCTTTGGTTCAAGCATAAGTTCTATTGATCCACTCACATGAGGGACCCGCTATGGTAAGGGTAGTTGTCACAGTCTCGCCTGTGAACTATTCTGTAAAAACTCTCATAAGGACTAAAGAAATAAATGTGAAGGAGAGAGGTAGTCAGCCTCAGTGTAAACGTGTGCAGTGCACTTGGTTGTCCACCGCTCTGAGACGGCAGTGGCGTCTGGTCTACTTGACAAACGGTAAACAATAAAATTCTAAAAAGTAGCAGAAGGGTTAAACATAGATAAAAAATTTACGATAATTGCAAACGTGCATATTTTATATTTTATTTATCCCTATTGTAGAACATGGTATTATTGCTTTAAGGGCTCGCCCAACCATGGGATGGACTCTATAATATCAATATGACCTAAGATGGCAATGACAGGGTTGTCCTCTTTACATGATTTGGAGCCTTGTACAAACTTCCCCATGGGGTGTGACCCACAAACACTGACACGTCCCTGCTGTTGAAGACTTCCTTCAAGCAACAGAAAAGATAAGAGTTCAGATCCTCCTAACACTAGAAATCCTGCCAATACACTCTTCTGTTTGCTTCACTTGTAATGGAAAGCACTAGCATTGCTGGGTCTGTCGCACAATGGATAACAGGGCCGCCCAGTAAACCACATTTATTTATAATAAGGTTGAGTTCTTTCTTGGTGTTCGTTGTCTTTATGAAAGGATTTAGCTAAAATAAGCTGAGATTATGTTAAGGAGGTCCATGGAAAAGAAGCCTGCATCGGATACCAGTGTCACTCTCTTTAGAGGACGCCGTTGCACCTTGTTCTGGCCCCATGGCTATATTTTGTCTTCCTGTACAGTGCTTCTGTGCACATCGTGTGAGACTGACGGCGTTCTCCCTGGAACAGCGAATATTGATTGTTGAATGCTATGTGCGAAACAGAACGATTAAGGAAACGCATGAGACCGTCGTCGACAAGTACCCAGGAACAAAACCACCAGGTAAACGTTGTGTTGAGTTTGGTTCGGAAAAGGCATCAAACCGCCTCTGTCGCAAACATGAAGGAACCAGCGCCTCCATCAGTCAGTCGTACATGAAATTTAACAGGCTACTTTTCCATGGGTCACCCTGTAGAATGCCAAATTGTTATTACATGACCCGGCTACATTGAAACGTCACACAACTTTCAGATATGCCTTTCAGGTCTCTCACAGAATCCTATATCCTCATCTCTATACAGCAGAAACATTTGTTTTTTTAAAACCTAGGTTTAAAACCAAAATGAGGATAACCCATGCTTAAAGGGAACCTGTCACCAGGTTTGTCCCATATGAGATAAGACCACCACCTTTCAGCCCTCATATATAGCATTCTAATATGCTGTATATATTGTATGCCCCCAATCTGGCCTGTAACAAAAGAAAAACACCTTTTATTATAGTCACCTACGGGGCAATCAATCCAGATGGGCGTTGCTGTTTTGTCTGGAGCCTCCCTTCTTCTTGTGATGCCATCCTCCTTCTGTGCTTTGTGTGGATCACACATCCTACCTCATCCACACAATGTCACCGGCATCCCGTTTCTGCACAGGTATACTTCTCTTCCCTGTCGAGATCAGAGCAAAGTACTGCAGTACGCATGCGCCAAAAAAGGTCAAAGAGCCATGGCGCCTGTGCACTGCAGTACTTTACTCTGCCCTGGTCACGGCAGAGAAGTACACCTGCACAGGAGAGTGATGCTGGGTAGACTGTGTGAATGACAAAGGACAAGTTGTGTGTCCCCCGTAAATAAACTCCCCCCCCCCCAAGTTATAGTTGAGTAAAAAGTTTATTTTTGACTTGTGGTCTCCCTCACTGAACTGTAAAACATCTGGTCCTGGCCAACCAAAGTCGTCGGTTACTCACGGCCTACAAGATCATAATGCCCCCACAGCACAAGTCCAAACACTCAGCCAGGACCTCCACCTTCATGTAACATGCTGGAGCAGACGAGAAGAGTACTTCGCTCGTGGCTACTGGCCTGTGCCACGTCACACTGGCATGATTGTTCCCGATGGGTGACATGACATTGCTATGTACCATGCACACTGCAGCCAATGTGTGACTGCTCTTTGGCTGCTGCTCATCAACAGTCCATCAGTGCGGACGTCTGCTCTGACAAAACAGTAGAGGCAGCAGCCGAAGAGCAGTGCCTCATTGACGGCAGCGGGCACGCTGCTTGTGGCGTCACTTCGCAAATGGCGGCAAGGACATTGCTGGCACGGTGAATTTCTTTTGGTTTACTGTCATTGTGGTCCAAATTGATTGATTGATTAAGCAGGGGTTCTCCAGTAGTGTACAACCCCTTTAGGGCTTACAGATTTAGAGGCGACTCCATAA
This sequence comes from Oophaga sylvatica, assembly GCA_033576555.1. Lineage (NCBI taxonomy): Eukaryota > Metazoa > Chordata > Amphibia > Anura > Dendrobatidae > Oophaga > Oophaga sylvatica. The sequence continues at coordinate 687,793,725 of JARQOD010000001.1, read as the reverse complement.
ACCACCAATGGCTGCTGTCGTATAGGTCAGTACACCAGCTGTTCCGGATTATGAATTCGCCAATGCATTGGGTGCATGTCTGTTCCTCGACATCTAACGTAAGGTTAATATTTACTGACAGTACGTTAGAACATGATTTTATTTAATGTCATGTTTATGCCTCAGGGTGGTGACAATAAAGACATACAGCGTTGGCTGCAGTTAAAACAGACTATACTTAAAACCCTGGGACTTCCTGACTATGGAAAATGAATGTGTTGTATCAATGCCGGCACATGCTGCAGGAGATGGAATCAGATAAATATGACATTTCCGTGAGTTGCACAAGATTTATATCCCCATAAATGTCACAATCTTAGCTGAGCACCTGTTGAGGATACGGCCATTTATCAATGAAAGTAAAGGTCAGAGCGCTCCGGCAAACACACCGACATGTCCTCCAGCACTGACGCCTCAGCGGATTATACTGTATTTCAGGTACAGGTTTTCCTATAGAGCTTAATCTCTGTCACCGATCTCTTAGTGACATGAAAGTGTTAACAAGACCAGCTTGTCATGGTGATGGCCATAGTTTTGGTTCACATGTTGGGCAATGGTGGGGAAGACCACTAGGCATCAAGAGGGAGATTTCTCAGAAAAAGAAAAAAGCGCAACAGGTTACACACGGATTAAAGTACTAACCATATAAAGCTGGGGGGGCCACACGGCGACTTTGGCCAGAACACCGGTCGCATTGCAGGTGGCAATGGGATTTCATTATCTGCATCAAACTGCCATGTATCAGCGGCATACAGCAATCTTTGGTCGTGGGACCCATGTCACAGCCAAAGTCGATATGTTGCTCCAGCCTTAGCATGGTCTTTGTCAAAGCCTGTGAGGCCAAGAGCACAAATCTGGATTTCCTTGTGGTTGCCCTCCTGCCAATTCAGGCTTCTTCTGCACCATTCTGCTGAAGACCGCATACAAAGGAGAGTCCGGTAATATAATTTCAATGCATATTTTCAGGCACATTTATTGCTTGAAGATTGGTGTGGGTCCGGGTCTTGATCCAACTACTGATCGCCAAAAACACCCCCAATAAATGCGCATCTAAGGTGACTGAAATAGACAGCTACTGGCTAAGCGACACAAAGTGCGGAGTACAAATTCAATAGAAAGGTACTGAAGCTCGTGCTTACTATTACATCCGTGCTCTAGGCCGTGTGCTCCTGTCTACAGAGCCAAGCTTCTTTTGAGGGAGGTGGGCATCTCAGTATCCGGATCCCCAAAGATCTGCTTGAAATGATAAGGAACTGGAATATGGAAGAAACCTTAGAAAGGTTTAGTTACTCTTTAGGCTCAATTCCCACAATGAGTTTTTGATGCTGCATATTTTTGCTGTGCAAGAAATACAGCTCCAGCAAAGTGGATGGGAATTTCCAGAAATCTCATGCCCACTGTTACTTCTTTTTTTGGCAGCGTAAACTGACGTGCACTGCCTGTTTGACATCAGCAACATGTCAATTTCTCTTTCGAGTATGCAGATTTTACACATAGAATTGCATTAGGTGCTAAAAATCAGCAGGTAAAAAACATATAAGGGACCAACATGTAACTACAGGATGGGGACCACTGCTCTGCAGGAAAGAGCTTGTAAGCACTGCAACTGTTGGCAGACTGCAGGGGTGGCCTGTGTACTACGCAACGAGCAGGAACAATACAATTCGAAATCTCTCTTTCTTGAGAGCTGAGATTTTTAATAAGTAAATTCCAAAGTTTCTTGTTTTTACAAACACTTTACAATTTTGACCAGTACACAACATGAGAATAACCCTTTAATTGCGAAAGACTAAAGACACAAAATTACGACTCTACCTTTCAAGTCCCAAAACACGCAGTACATCGTCCTTCTGTATCTCTACAACAGAAATACGGGTACCGCAATTAAACTTTCTCTTTGCTACCTAGGGTGTTTTTATTATTTTGCTCTTTCCTATATCTGTCACGAGTTCCCAGTCTTTTCCAGAGTGATTCATTATGGGATAAAGAAGGCATATGCAGCGCAACGCTGAGTCTTACACCCACCTAATCCAAGTTAAATATATGCCACGTTCCATACATTCAGAGCGGACATTTTTAAACCAGTCCTTGTTTGCATTTTTCTTTAAAGTCGCAGATGAATTTAAAGAATTCTGTAGAAAGTGCTGAACGCGGCCATAGAGGACAAAGAACAGGTGACATTCGCAAGCTATGACAGATATGCTGCGTATTTACACCGAAAGGGTTTTTCGCTCCAGTAACCTAGGGCTGAAGCAAACTTTACTTTATTAGTTTGTCAGGAGTCGAACCCAGTACCTCTTGTCCACTGGCCAGCAGCTCTACCATCTGAGCTATTCTGCTGGCTGCAAAGTTCCTTGCTGAACCCAGATACCATTGACTGTTCTTCCTGATTGGCTACACCTAGTGCTCTCTTGATTGGGCCTCTGATTGCCAATTACACACCCTATATAAACCTGGCCCTGTGGGTGTGTCATTGCGAGATTATTGAGCTCCAAGCCTTTAGTCAAGCGTTTCCTGCTGATCCATTGCTACAAACACTGCTCTCCTGTGAACCGACCTCGGCCTGCCTTCTGACTACGCTCTCCGCCTGATCGATTGCTACAAACACTGCTCTCCTGTGAACCAACCTCGGCCTGCCTTCTGACTACTCTCTCCGCCTGATCCATTGCTACAAACACCGCTCTCCTGTGTACCGACCTCCGGCTGCCTCCTGACTACGCTACCTGCCTCTGCTTCCCCTAGTGTTTGCAGTAACATCGGCTCCAACCCAGACGGGATCTTGACAGAATAATCTCGCGCCAAAATGGAGCCCGCTGTGAACACCCTGAGGCGGCAAGTTACGGAGCTTCAAAGTTTTTGTACTGACTCTCAAGGAAAATATGCCAAGTTACAAACTGATTTCACGGCGATACAACAGGAAGTAATTGAGCTACAAAAACAACTTCTGGACGTGCGCAATTCAGGGTCCGAATCAAACGCGCGGCTGCCGCTGCCTGCAAAGTTCAGTGGGGATCGCAAGCAGTACCGAGGATTCCTCAATCAATGCCGCATATACTTCCAGATGCAACCTGCTCCCTTTACCAGTGAGAGGAAGAAAGTTTTTTTCATGATAAATCTCCTGACGGATGAAGCTCTTGCTTGGGCTTCACCTTATGTAGAAAAGGACTATGCCCTCCTTAATGACCTGGAAGCTTTCATCGCAGCTATGAATCAAGTTTTTGATGACCCAAACCGCTGTGCCACAGCAGAAACCAAATTACATAATTTGCGCCAAGGACGTCGCTCTGTTGCGGAATATACATCGGAGTTCCGTCGCTGGGTGGCCGACACCACCTGGAATCCAGCGGCCCAGAGAAGTCAATTTCGACGAGGGTTATCAGAACCAGTGAAAGACGAGCTTGCCAGGGTTGAGACCCCTGACCAGTTGGAGGACTTTATTCAACTATGTATCCGGATTACCAGAGACTTACTGAAAGGAGAAAGGAGAGACTGCGAGCACTTGGGAATAGCCCTGGCTTCTCATTTTCAGCATCGGACCACCAAGAAAAGACGCAAGGCGTGTCTGAACTGATGCAGATCGACGTCATCCGAAGACCACTCTCTGCACAGGAGAAGGAGAGGCGACACGCAGAACATCTCTGCCTCTATTGTGGGGACCCTGGACACTATGCCATCAACAGTCCTAACAAAAGGACTATAGCCTTTACCAACAACAGGTCTGCCAGCAATATGGACCTTTCTCAGACGTCGGATTCCATCTTGCAGACTATCTCATCCGTAACGCCAGAAATAGACAAAATACATACTACATCTCATTTTGTAATCCCCATTCAGGTTGTAATGGGCACCCAAAAAATACAATGCTCTGCCCTGTTGGATTCGGGAGCAGGAGGAAATTTTATGGACTTAAAATTTACACGTGATAATAATATTTCCAGTAGGACCAAATCCACACCAATTGAAATGGAAACTGTGGATGGATCACCCTTGTCTTCTGGACCTGTCACGCATGAGACAATCGAACTGGAGATTTGTATCGAACCGGATCATCATGAAGCTGTCAGTTTCCACCTTATTTCATCTCCGAAATTTCCGGTTATTCTAGGGATCCCCTGGTTTTCAGTCCATAACCCTTCTATCAACTGGGCATCAAGGACCATCACCTTTCCATCTGACTACTGTAAGAATAATTGTCATAAGGAACCCCCTGTTCTCCAACAAGTCCAAATCTCTGAGATTTCGCATGAGAAGGAAGAGAAACTACCACCTCAATATCAGCAGTTCTCTGATGTCTGCAGTAAGAAGAAAGCAGATCAATTACCTCCTCACCGTCCTTACGACTGTCCCATTGAATTGCTGCCAGGAGCAACCATTCCATTTGGACGGATTTACAATCTTTCCGAACCTGAATTGAAGGTATTAAGAAAGTTCCTGGATGAAAATTTAGAGAAAGGCTTTATTCGACCTTCCACATCTCCAGCTGGGGCACCCCTGTTCTTTGTTGAAAAGAAAGACTCCACTCTGCGGCCATGTATTGACTACAGAGAGATGAATAATATCACTGTCAAGAATCTCTACCCGCTACCCTTGATTCCTGAACTATTTGAGAGACTCCGTTCTGCGAAAATCTTTACGAAGCTGGATCTTAGAGGGGCTTACAACCTCATACGGATTCGCCCAGGAGATGAGTGGAAGACCGCCTTCAGAACGAGATATGGACATTTTGAATCTCTGGTTATGACCTTTGGTCTTAGCAATGCCCCAGCCACCTTTCAACATTTTATTAATGATGTATTTCGAGATTTCTTGGACCAATTCATTGTGGCTTATCTCGATGACATTCTTATATTTTCAGACACCTTGGAAGAGCATCGCAGGCACGTCCAGTTAGTCTTGGAACGACTACAGGAGAACCATCTTTACATTAAACTTGAAAAATGTGAGTTTGAACAAACCAGTATCCAATTTCTGGGATATATCATCTCCCCAGAAGGTCTGAGCATGGATCCCGGCAAAATCAATGCTGTAGTGGACTGGCCTGTTCCAAGAAATTTAAAAGACGTCCAGCGTTTCATAGGATTTGCAAATTTTTATCGAAAATTTATAAAGAACTTTTCACGGATCATACTACCAATTACTACACTAACAAAAAAGACCAAAGCATTTTTCTGGTCTCCGGAGGCACAGGAGGCTTTTGACAAATTGAAAACTCTTTTACGTCTGCTCCATTGTTGGTACACCCAAATCCTGAATTGCCATTTACTGTCGAAGTGGACGCCTCGGACTCTGCAGTGGGAGCCATTCTGTCTCAGCGAGTTGGGGACAAAATGCAACTTCACCCATGTGCGTTTCTTTCCCACACCATGTCATCTGCAGAAAAGAACTACGACATCGGTAATAAAGAACTGTTAGCCATTAAAGTTGCCTTCTCCGAATGGAGACATCTTTTGGAAGGTGCCAATCACCCTGTGACTGTCCTCACGGACCACAAGAATCTTGAATTCCTCCGTACAGCAAAAAGATTGTCTGCAAGACAAGCACGATGGGCCTTATTTTTCTCAAGATTCAATTTTATAATTTCTTACCGGCCTGGTTCAAGAAATGGCAAGGCTGACGCCCTGTCCAGGATGTGTTCGGAACCTCAGGAGAGGTCTAGTAATGACGATACAATTCTAGGCCCTAAAAATTTTTTGGGAATATTGCACTCTAGAGGACTATGTAATAGAATTAAAGATGGATATCAAGAGGACTCTTTCCTTAACCATCCTTCGGAAGACGTCGATCTTTCATTCAAAGAGGGGTTTTGGATGCAGAAACACAAAATATATGTACCTGAATCTTCTCGCCTTGAAGTCCTCAAAAGTGTCCATGATTCTAAACTGGCAGGACATCCTGGAGTTGCAAAAACACAAGACTTACTACTTCGTTTTTTGGTGGCCTAATTGTAGGAAGGACGTGAGGAAATATGTTTCAACCTGTTTAACATGCGCACAAAACAAGACCCCACGATCGTCTCCTCTAGGACTCTTGCAACCACTTCCGGTTCCATCCAGGCCTTGGGGATCTATTTCCATGGATTTTATTGTGGAACTACCCCCTTCCAAACAGATGACCGTCATCCTTGTCATAGTGGACCGACTCACAAAAATGGCCCACTTTATTCCAACTGAAGGAATTCCTACTGCTGAAAAAACTGCAGAACTGATAATCAAAGAGGTATTCAGGTTACATGGAATTCCTGACAGCGTGGTGTCTGACAGAGGCGTTCAGTTTACGTCAAAATTTTGGAAGAGTTTCTGTACAGCCTTGGGAGTCACGGTGAATCTTTCTACCGCTTTCCATCCTCAGTCCAATTGCCAGAGGAGAGAACGAACCAGACTTTGGAGCAATACCTCCGTTGCCTCATTTCCTATCTTCAGGATGACTGGGTGGACTATTTACCAACAGCAGAGTTTGCCTACAACAACTCCATACATAGCGCTACATCTCAAACCCCATTTTTTGCTAATTATGGAGTACATCCAGTATTTATCCCTAATCTGCCAGTGAACACTCCCATCCCTGCTGTAAATGACAGGCTTGCAAAATTACAGGAATCCCAGAAGGAATTATCAGAGATATTACTCAAGACCCAGGAAGTATATAAGGAAGCAGCAGATAAACATCGGAGAGTGCCCCCTGCTCTTCAGGTTGGAGACAAAGTTTGGCTGTCCACTAAAAACCTTAAGACACATGTGCCATCCTCCAAATTGGGTCAGAAATTCATTGGACCTTTTCAAATTTCTGCAAAAATTAACCAGGTTGCTTTTCGTTTAAAACTTCCCAACAATCTAAAGATTCATCCAGTGTTTCACATATCCTTGCTCAAACCCTTCTGTGAAAACCCGTTTCCAGGAAGAATTCAGCCACCTCCTCCACCAGAAAGGATCCGTGGTGAAGAAGAATACATTGTGGATAAGATTCTGGACTCCCGAAAATTCAGAGGTAAACTGCAGTATCTGGTGCAGTGGAAGGGTTACGGACCAGAGGAAAATTCATGGGAACCAAGGGACAACGTCTATGCTCCTAGACTAACAAGAGCCTTTCATCAGAGGTACCCGGATAAGCCAGCTCCTGAGATGTCCAGAGGCCATCCTGGAAGGAGGGGACTACTGTCAGGAGTTGAACCCAGTACCTCTTGTCCACTGGCCAGCAGCTCTACCATCTGAGCTATTCTGCTGGCTGCAAAATTCCTTGCTGAACCCAGATACCATTGACTGTTCTTCCTGATTGGCTACACCTAGTGCTCTCTTGATTGGGCCTCTGATTGCCAATTACACACCCTATATAAACCTGGCCCTGTGGGTGTGTCATTGCGAGATTATTGAGCTCCAAGCCTTTAGTCAAGCGTTTCCTGCTGATCCATTGCTACAAACACTGCTCTCCTGTGAACCGACCTCGCCTGCCTTCTGACTACGCTCTCCGCCTGATCCATTGCTACAAACACTGCTCTCCTGTGAACCAACCTCGGCCTGCCTTCTGACTACGCTCTCCGCCTGATTCATTGCTACAAACACTGCTCTCCTGTGTACCGACCTCCGGCTGCCTCCTGACTACGCTACCTGCCTCTGCTTCCCCTAGTGTTTGCAGTAACATCGGCTCCAACCCAGACGGATCTTGACATAGTTATTCCATTGTCTGTAAGGTTCATTTTATAATACTGTTCACTATACTATGCCAAGAATTTATTGTCGCGGTTGTCCTTATGTTATACAGCCCGGCTCCAAACGAAAGCTAGAACATTACAGGGCTATTCTCACCTTAGACATGTATGGCATAGCCATCTCTAGAACAGGCATGAATTTCTCCAGTCCCTCGGTCCACATTCATCAAAAGGCGGCAGCGCATTCGCAGCTCTGTCCATTCACTTCTAATGGGCTTCTCAGAACAGCGGAGTGTGACCCGAGCTGCTGTTTTTGCTGGAACTTCCATAGAAGTGAATAGAGAGCACCACACAAGCCAAGCTACCGCATTATTCTCAGCAGCCACCTAACGGGACCAAGACATAGGTGCTGAGTAATTGGATATGCCATTAATGTCTAAAATGGGATTAAGAATTGTATTGCCAATTTTGATCCGACCCTCGGCCATGTTTCCGGACCTGTGAATGACCCATGGAATATCAAAGGTACGAATAATATCCATAGCTAATAGGACGTCTGGATGAGGCCTAACTCTTAATTTCATTTTCTACATCTCTCAAAAGGGAAAGCGCTTGATTGATCAGTTGCCATAGATCTACCATATAGGTGCATGAAACCTCTACTGCATCACAAAGTGTCTCCCTTGTCCATCCATGTTATCAGTAATAATCACCGATCCGAGGAAAAAACAGAATATGTTCTAATCTGATATGATGTTGAGGATTAGAATAGGAAATAAAAAGTGGCGCTGTGTGCTGTCTGACATTTACACGGATGTTTGAATGTAGTCTCTGATACAGAGATATTAGGGTTTTTTCTCTTTACTTCTAATCAGTACAGCATGTTACCAATAATTGAGTTATTAGTATTTTTGATCTTATGGGGTTGGTGACTATTTTTGGTAGGTATAAGGTCTTGCATTTTTCTGTGCAGAAAATCTGCCACGTGATTAATGAAAACTCAGTGTGTGTTTAAAACCACTCCAGCGCTTTTTTCTATTTATTTCAGCGCTGGAGTGGTGCTACTAACATTAGATCCCTGCACCTAAAATATTATAGTCACCACCCGCCATCTACAGCTCTTGACAGTACGCCTTGCAGTAGCTGATATATGTGTTATACAGAATACAGAGGACCAGTTGGTAGGGGGTCTCTGCTGCCACCCTAAAAGCATGTAAGGTTAGAATATGTGTGTGTATGTGTACATGTATGAGTATGTGTGTATGTGTATGTATGTGTGTGTGTATATGTGTGTGTGTGTGTATGTGTATATATATGTGTGTGTATGTATATGTGTGTGCATGTGTGCATGTGTGTGTGCATGTGTGTGTGTATATGTGAGTGTATGTGTGTGCATGTGTGTGTATGTATGTGAGTGTATGTGTGTGCATGTGTGTGTATATGTGTGTGCATGTGTGTGTATGTGTGTGCATGTGTGTATGTATGTGAGTGTATGTGAGTGCATGTGTGTGTGCATGTGTGTGCATATATGTGAGTGCATGTGTGTGCATGTGTGTGTATGTATGTGAGTGTATGTGTGTGTATGTGTGTATGTGAGTGTATGTGTGTGTGTGTTATGTGTGTGTATGTGTGTATATATATATATATGTGTGTGTGTGTGTATGTGAGTACATGAGTGTATGTGTGTGCATGTGTGTGCATGTGTGTGTATGTATGAGTGTATGTATGTGTGTGTGTGTATGTATATGTATGTGTGTGTATTTGTGTGTATATGTGTGTACGTGTATATGCTGTAAGTTTGTGTATGTGTGTGTATGTGTGTGTATATGTATGTGAGTGTATTTGTGTGTGTATGTATATATGTGTATTTGTGTGTGTAAGTATATATATATATTGGTGTGTGGTGTGTGTATATGTTTATATGTGTGTGTATCTATATATGTGTGTGTATATGTGTGCGTATCTGTATATATGTTGTAAGCTTTTCAGGGATATAGCTCTGAGATCGCCGTCCGGGTAGACGGAATGGCATAGAAACAGTTCATTCAGAGACAGCAGTTCTGGTAAAAACTGGCCGCAACCAGCTTTATTAAAGTCCACAGCAAACAGATAAAACAAATCATAAACATAAGGCCTGGGCTTGTCCAGCCACTTACTACACTTAGATAGATTTCCCTATCTATCCGGGTCCCGACTCTAACAGCCTGGGCCAAAACAACACATATGTTCAGCATTTACCAGCATGGAGGTTCACAGAGTCTCCTCCTTGTGTCTGAAGGCACCTTCAACGTCCAGACTTGAGAGAGCTCCCCTCCTATTCAGCAGCTATCCGCATGGATTCTCACAGAGACTACTCCTGTGTCCGGGGTACATCGAGCACCCAGACTGAGATAGCTCAAACTCCTGGAGACTCCTTCTTGTGCCTGGACTCCCTGTCCAGACTAAGCGAGCTCTCTGACTGTGTTCGCAGACACCTACTTCTGGTCTCCTAATTAACAGCTGAATGGTTTCAGGCCTGAGCTGCAAGTGTGTACTGAATGTAAGGTGTAGTGACCTTTCTCTACCACTAGGTTTACAAAGCCACACATTTCCCTTATACCATACAGCACAGTACCTAGGTGAAATGTACACCCCATTCGACACATATTCCTTCACTGTCTCACATATCCCCCCCCTCTTCTCCAGACCGGAGGGCTGGTCATCCAGACCGGAGGGCTGGTCAACAATCCAATATAGACAGTGAACTCTGGACCAGTCATGGCCTTCATCAGCTTCATCTTCACTACTGTCATCTGTATCTTCACCTGAGCCATAGCCAACATCAGCTTTCTCTTCATCTGAAGCATCCGCACTACCCTGTACCCTCCCAGGCCTATGCTCTCTGCGGGCCTCGGGTATCCTGCACGGTTTCATCTTGACCTTAGGGCCGGGCTCAGTTTCGATATAGTGCCTGGCCAGAGAAGTACGACCCGGCACATCAGAACACTTCTGCTGACTCTTCCTCAGAAACTCACGTACCTCCTGTCCTTGGTGCACTGACCATGTGTCACCAACTATCACAGAAGGTATAGGGTTTTTTTTTACTTTTCTCTAGTTCTCCTTGAACCCTCTTTAGCACATCTATTTTCCTGAATATCGGTGGACTCATAAAGTCTATTTCACAGACCTTAAGCTCCTCTGCCATGGTCTCTGACCTTTTTAAGCTACTCTGTTCAAATGATTGGGACTGTAGAAGGAGCAGATCGTTTTTCTTTTGCAGTACACATAATTCATCCGCTAAGTCTCCAGCTGAATTGTAATGTTCTACTGTGACAACAGCATTCTTATATAGAGCCTTAGACTTATTGAGCAGCATTTGCTCTTGCAACGAAGAGATTCCCTGTATTCTTCCTTTTACTTCATTGACTTTCTCACGAAGATGCTCATGGCTTTCATCACACTCCTTCATCACAGTTTGGAGTTTTTTCTGAGAAGTAATCAATTCATCTGGTTCCTGTTGGACGTCCTTTATGTCTTCGGGCCCTTCTTCAGGCTCTTCTGGTAGAACATGCTCAGAAGCCCTACCGTCAGTCTTACATTCTACCTCTTCAGTCACATCATTATGGTCTCCAATATCTCCATTTATTCCAGCTCTCAAGTTCTCCTTGATAGCTGCATCTGTATACTCAGAATGTAAGGTTCTGTGTATCTGTTTCTGAAACTCAGTTTGTTCGTCGGCCATTTTGCTTTCTGTTTTGCTGCAGCTATCTTGCCCTCAGTCAAAATGGAGTTTTCCAGCTTGCATGTTCCCGCCCTGATTCTCTCCGTTTGCTTCTTAAACAGCCACAGCTGAGCAATCAGTGCTTCAGAATCTAGCCTGCAGTGAACCTGTGTTCTGACTCCTGAAGCCTTGGACCTTGTACTCCAGCCATTCCTACTGAGGAACTCTGAAGCACTTGTGGACTCTGAACTCTGCTCTTGAGAGCCTCACGTTTGCATGGACTTGCGGTAACAGAGAAGAAGATCTGAATCTGTTGTGGAGAGTTATTGCTGAGCTTAGATTACTCTGGCCTGCTGTGTCTCCTGCTTCTGTGTTTGCAACCTGTGTGTTTATTTTTGCCAATTTGTATGAAGCAATACAAGACTTTCTTTATCAACCTGTGTCTCAAGTATTTTCATCGCACCCAAGCACAAGACGCTATATGAACTGTACCACATACATTACAAGATTCTGAAGCCAAATGTTAGTGTCTGCTGGGTCTGGAAAGGCTTGTCTGCTGTACTGTGGATATCGGATGTCCGGTTGTACTTTCTGTGATGACAGTGGTTGTGACTTCTCACAACCATTCCAGGTGAGCAATTCCCTTAAGTTTTTTTTTCTGCAGTGTTATCACAGGTAAACACTATTGTTTTTTTTTTTTTTTTCTCTTCTCTTTTTGTCTGCTGAAACTCTGGATATCAGATGTCTGGTTGAAAGCTTTCTGTGATGATAGTGGTTGTGACTTCTCACAACCATTCCAGGTGAGCAGTTCCCTTAAAGTTTTTTCTTTCTTCAGTGTTGCCACAGGTGAACACTATTGTTTTTTTTTCTCTCCTCTTCTTCCAGTATCCTGTCTTAAAAGATCTGGAAAATGGAGGCCCGCATAAAGGAACTTTGCGGAGTGACTGATAATATCCTTGCAGATTTGCAGAATATAAAGACCCGTTTTACAAATCTTCAGGACCTAAATAATCACAATTTGCAAGTGGTTGGACAGACTACCCAGGATTTGCGAGCCAGGATTGAGGTTCTGGAGGGGCGAGTCCAGGCTCCTGCCGTGGCCCCGAGTTCTGGGATTCCCAAGTTGCCCCCTTTTCGTTTTGGTGGTGAACGTGAAAAATTCAGGGGATTTGTTAATCAATGTAATCTTTTTTTTTCTGCACATGCTTCACAATTTCCTACTGAACGATCTAAGGTGCTTACTATAATTATGTTGCTTACCAACAAGGCTTTGATATGGGCAAACCCTCTGATTGAGACTGAGGATGATTGTTTGAATCACCTTGATGATTTTATTTCAGCCATGGGGCAGGTGTTTGATGACCCCAATCGAGGTGCAACAGCTGAAGCAGCCATGTTAGCTTTGCGCCAAGGTAAGCACTCGGTAGCTGAATATGCCTTGGATTTCAGGAGATGGGCCCTTGATACCACCTGGGACAATTCCGCCAAAAAATCTATTTTTCGAAAGGGGTTATCCCACTGATTAAGGATGAACTTGCTCGTGCCGACCCTCCCACTGCGTTAGGTGACTTTATTAACTACTGCATCCGTATTGATACTCGTTTAACTGAACGCAGGCAAGAGAGATGGTTCGAAAGCAATCGTACTAACCTTTTCCTACCTTCCTCTCCAGCTAAGGAACCTTTGAATAGGATTACACGGGAACCTGAACCTGAACCCATGCAGGTAGACTCTTTACTACGACGGGTTAGTGATGCACGCAAGGAACATCGTTTTAAGGAGAATCTATGTTTTTATTGTGGTAAGTCAGGGCACTTTATTATTAACTGTCCCAGCCGTTCTCGCAAGACTACTGCAGCACTCATTCATTGTGAGTGTTGCGAGAGGGGATCTGTCAGGTCCGAGCCTCAGGCTCCAGAGAGAGCTGCAGCAACAGATCTTGATTTCTCGGACTTAAACTCCGTTACCTCTGAGGACGTTGACTGTGTAAATGCTGCCATCTTTCAAGTTTCCTCAGCGGTGTCCCAGCTGAGTTGTAAGAAAAACAATTCTCACTGTTTTCTTTCCATCAAACTCTGGGTTGACTCAGCCTGGGTGTCTAGCTCTGCTATGATCGACTCAGGTGCAAGTGGAAATTTTATGGATGTCTCCTTTGCTCTAAAACAGGGAATACGTTCAGTGAAGAAGGCTACTCCAGTACAGATGGAAACTGTGGATGGCTCCCTGCTGACCTCTGGACCAGTGGATCAGGAAACAGAGCCTTTAAAGGTTCTTATGGGTAAAGATCATCAAGAGAAACTGTCCTTTATGCTTATCTCTTCTCCTCACTTTCCCATTATTCTAGGGCTACCATGGCTGCAGGCTCAGAATCCTACCATTAACTGGGAGACCAAGGAATTACACTTTCCAGAGAAACAGATGAGTCCAAAAATTTCAGCTTGCTCTGTTCCTAAAGGAACCATGTCAGTCCCTGAACTACCAGCTGTATACCAGGACTATGTGGATTTATGTGACAAGAAGAACGCTGACCAGCTTCCTCCTCACCGTCCATATGATTGTCCAATTGAATTATTGCCTGGAGCAGAGATACCTTTTGGTAAGATCTACCCCCTGGCGGGGCCCGAGCTGAAGGCTTTAAAAGAGTACATAGACGAAAATCTAGCCAAGGGCTTCATACGCCCCTCTTCATCTCCTGCAGGGGCACCCATATTCTTTGTAAAGAAGAAAGATGGATCCCTGAGACCATGCGTAGACTATAGGGAACTCAATAAGGTTACTATTAGAAACCGTTATCCATTGCCTTTAATCCCTGAGTTATTGGAGAGAGTGCGACATGCCAAAATTTTTTCTAAACTAGATCTTCGTGGGGCCTATAACTTAGTCCGTATTAGACCTGGGGATGAATGGAAGACTGCATTCAGGTCACGCTATGGACACTTTGAATATCTGGTTATGCCTTTTGGTCTGAGTACCGCCCCAGCCACTTTCCAACACTTGGTGAATGACATCTTCAGGGATCTCCTAGATACATTCGTGGTAATTTATTTGGATGATATTTTAATTTTTTCTAACTCCACAGAGGAACATCATGGACATGTGAGAATGGTCTTGGAACGTCTAAGACAAAATCATCTTTACATCAAGCTTGAAAAGTGTGAATTCCATAAGACCGAAATTCAATTTCTGGGGTATGTACTGTCTACACAAGGAATTAGTATGGATGGAAGTAAAACCCAAGCCATCAATGATTGGCCAAGTCCTAGAAATGTGAAGGAGGTACAGCGCTTCATCGGGTTTGCAAACTTCTATAGACGTTTCATTAGAAATTTCTCTGAGGTAGTGTCACCTATCACCCAACTTACCCGGAAAGAGTCTAAGTTCTCCTGGACTCCCCAAGCCCAGGAAGCATTTTCCCGTCTAAAAGATAAATTTACCACTGCACCTATCCTAGTACATCCCAACCCAGAGCTTGCCTTCATAATAGAGGTGGATGCTTCAGACTGTGCCGTGGGAGCTATACTCTCTCAGAGAACAGGTGAGAAGAATGTCTTGCATCCCTGTGCCTTCTTTTCCCAGCAGTTGTCTTCGGCTGAGAAGAACTACGATGTGGGCAATAGAGAGTTGTTGGCCATTATTGCCGCCTTCAAAGAATGGAGACACCTTCTTCAAGGAGCTGCACAGCAAATAGTCGTTCTGACAGACCATCGTAATCTTGAGTTTATCAGGTCGGCTAAGTGCCTGACTCCTCGCCAGGCTCGCTGGAATCTTTTCTTAAACCAATTTAATTTTATTATTTCTTATAGACCAGGATCGCGCAATGGAAAGGCTGATGCACTCTCTAGGATTTACTCAGCAGAGACACGTCCAATTACTCCTCCTAAGACTATTCTTCCTGACTCTAGATTCCTAGGAGTGATTCATCATCAAGACCTAATTAAAGACATCAAGGAAGCATACCATGCGGATTCTTTTTTGGCTCAACCCCCAAGGGACGTAAGTCTTGTCTTTAAGAATGGTGTGTGGATTCTGGGACAACGTCTGTATATACCTGAAAACAGTCAGATTGAGAGTATTGCAACTCATTCACGATTCCAAAATAGCCGGGCATAGAGGAATTCTAAAGACACAGGAATTTCTTTCTCGTTTCTTTTGGTGGCCCACTTGTAGGAAGGATGTTTTGGA
>JARQOD010000001.1:687643874-687778062 GCA_033576555.1 Oophaga sylvatica | reverse complement strand
TTTTTCTGAGAAGTAATCAATTCATCTGGTTCCTGTTGGACGTCCTTTATGTCTTCGGGCCCTTCTTCAGGCTCTTCTGGTAGAACATGCTCAGAAGCCCTACCGTCAGTCTTACATTCTACCTCTTCAGTCACATCATTATGGTCTCCAATATCTCCATTTATTCCAGCTCTCAAGTTCTCCTTGATAGCTGCATCTGTATACTCAGAACCCGCCGGATTCTTCTCTTCCACCACGTTCTGCATCCCATCTTCAGTCTTGTTCCTCACAGCTTCACTTGAGACCTCAGCTTCTGATGAGGCATCTGGCTTGGTGACCACCACTTCCATGGCTTTTTCCACCTCTGCAGCATTACCTTCAGAGTCCTGGGCATGATGCAGCTCCATACCATACATTGATAACTTCTCATCTTCAACAGCATCCACTTGTGCTGTGTTCAGTTTCAGAGTCCTGCCTTTAAAGCTCAGCTCTCCTCCTTTCACCTTAGTCTTCGCCAGGGAACCGGCCAACTGTAAAACATCTTCAGATGCCATCTTCTGTCCGGCTGTAAGGTCAGCATCAGCTTTCTTCTCAGGACTCTCAACCTCCTCTGCTACCATGCCTTCCTCATTTGCACTGGTTGCTTTATGGTCATCAGATGATTCACTATCACTACCACTATCCCTGTCTGACCCCTTTTCCTCAGCCACATCTGACTCACTTTCAGGGTTATACACTTCATTTTCATTCACATCCGGCTCACTGTCAGGGCTATACAATTCATTCTCATTCACATCCTGCTCACTTTCAGGGTTATACACTTCATTTTCATTCACATCCTGCTCACTGTCAAAATTGTCACAGGACACAGGTAAGTCAGGGACACTCGGTTCCCGAGAACCACCATCCTCGTCTCCCAACATCACCTGCAAAGGAATTTCATCACTATCACAGTCATCATTATTATCAATATCATTATCATGATTATGATCAGTATCATCATCACTATCATGATCATCATCATTATTATTATCAGCATCATTATCATGGTCATCATCATTATCATCATCATCATCATATATCATCATCATCATCATCACATAAGTTTAATGGCCCACTAGCATTGTGTTCCGCCCCTCGGGACTGCGCACCCTCAATAGGAGCTTCATCACACTGTTCATCAGAAACATTTTTCCCCCAGAGATCCTTAGACCGGGGAAAGTCATTACCCAATATGACGGTTGCACCAGGTTCTTCACTACCCCCCCTTCATATGAAACCTCCCTGCGTTTGGGGACCAAGTCCACGGCAGTCTCTGGGTAGACTTTGGTGTCTCCATGGATGCACACCATACTCAGCTGCTTATCAGGGATGAAGTCCCTATCAATCAGGCTGTCACATACGGAAGTCACTGGACTCTCTGAGTCCAAGAGGGCCTGTGCTGGGCAGTCATTTACAACCACCGGGCACACCTGTGGTCCAGTCTCTTCGGCTGAGGTGGACACACACACAGGCTCTGCGCAGGGAGAGAGGGATCTGCCAACATCACAATACATAGGCTCCCCCTCTATTGGACAGTTGGCTGCAATTTCACGACATCTCCAACACTGTCCATCACACTTTTCCACCCACATGCCCCCTCGGGCCTGAACCCGCTTATCAGCATACCCCATGTCCCCAACAGCTGGAACGCTCTTACCGCGAGAGTTCAGCGTCCGGGAACTCTGAAGTGACGACCTCTCAGACGGCTGGTCACGGAGACAGTCTTTGCTGGCGAAGGCCTTCTCCATCAGGCTGACCAGACGATTGGCGTCCTGGTGGTCTCCTTGTCCGACCTCTGGCTGTACCTCAGGAGGACATGCTCGGGTGTAGCGGTTCACTATCACCTTTTCAACTCCATAATCAGGTTTGCTGACTGCAGACTCCCAACTGCATCTCCAGTCATGAACTCCCCTGGCACGGGCTGTCACCGTAACACCCAGTCGGGTAAGAATCTCAGCTTTCAGCTTGGCATAGTCTTGGCTGTCCTGCTCGCTCAGGTCAGCATAGGCCCTTTGGGGTTCTCCAATCAGATAGGGTGCGACCATCATGGCCCATTCAGATAGGGGCAGATTCTCCTTCTCTGCCAGTCCCTCAAACCTAGTGAGATATACCTCCACATCGTCACGAGGTGTCATTTTTTTCAGGGACCGTCTTACCGCCTTCTTTACAGCGGACAATGCAGGTGACTTTGCAACATTACTTTGGGACGATGCGCTGCAAGTCTTTTGTAGTGCTGCAACCTGCTCAAAAAACAACCGGTTATTCTCCTGCTGCTGCTGCAGGAATTGCTGCTGGGCCTGCTGCATGCGCTGCTGGTGCTGCAGGCGCTGCCGCTCATGCTCTGCTGCATGCTCCGCTGGGCCTGGACCAGGTACTCAACGAGCTCCTCCATACTGCCGGACTTATCTGTCTCAACCACGGCAGTCTTATGTTGCACATTAACTTGTGCCATTTGTTCAAACAGCGCCTCCATGCTGTCATCCATGCTGTCAGACTTCTCTGTCTCAACAACGGCAGTCTTCACTCAAGACATACACACTCCACAGTCTTTTCCACAGAAAATTCAGCCTTGCTGTGCAGACACTTTTTTTTTTCTCTGCAAACTCTATTAGGGCCACTGTCTCTTTAAGACTGCTCCAACAGACTTTTTCCTTTGCTGCTGCACACTCCACAGTCTTTTCCACAACAAGTTCAGCTTTGCTGTGCAGACACACTTTTTTTTTTTTTTTTTCTTTTGCAAACTCTATTAGGGCTACTGTCTCTTTAAGACTGCTCCAACAGACGTTTCTTTTGCTGACACTTTTTTTCTCTGCTGCTGCTTCAACAGACTTCACCTTTTATTGCTGTCTCTCGCCACTGTGCTGCACACACATTCTAGCACTAATTGTATCAGCCACTGTGCTGCCCCAGCATTCTCCGCCAATTGTAAGCTTTTCAGGGGATATAGCTCTGAGATCGCCGTCCGGTAGACGGAATGGCATAGAAACAGTTCATTCAGAGACAGCAGTTCTGGTAAAAACTGGCCGCAACCAGCTTTATTAAAGTCGACAGCAAACAGATAAAACAAATCATAAACATAAGGCCTGGGCTTGTCCAGCCACTTACTACACTTAGATAGATTTCCCTATCTATCCGGGTCTCGACTCTAACAGCCTGGGCCAAAAACAACACATATGTTCAGCATTTACCAGCATGGAGGTTCACAGAGTCTCCTCCTTGTGTCTGAAGGCACCTTCAACGTCCAGACTTGAGAGAGCTCCCCTCCTATTCAGCAGCTATCCGCATGGATTCTCACAGAGACTACTCCTGTGTCCGGGGTACATCGAGCACCCAGACTGAGATAGCTCAAACTCCTGGAGACTCCTTCTTGTGCCTGGACTCCCTGTCCAGACTAAGCGAGCTCTCTGACTGTGTTCGCAGACACCTACTTCTGGTCTCCTAATTAACAGCTGAATGGTTTCAGGCCTGAGCTGCAAGTGTGTACTGAATGTAAGGTGTAGTGACCTTTCTCTACCACTAGGTTTACAAAGCCACACATTTCCCTTATACCATACAGCACAGTACCTAGGTGAAATGTACACCCCATTCGACACATATTCCTTCACTGTCTCACAATGTGTATATGTTTATATGTCTGTGTGTATATGTGTGTATGTGTATATATGTGTGCATGTAGACTATGTTAATGAACTTCATTGCTCTCAATTACTGTTGGATAAAAATAACAATATGGAATATTATGGAGGGCTTTTGGAATAGCTACTGTAGAGCAAGGAGCCCATCTACTGTTCTTGCATAGGTGAAGGCCAGCTGTTGGCTCAAACACTGATCTAGGTAAAAAAAATAAAAAAATGGCACTACTAACTAAACCACCTGAAACATTAAAAAAATAAATAAATTAATAACGACCTAAGATAATTACTTTGTGTGCCTAAAAATAAGGAAGTCCGGATTTCAAAGCTTAGCAGCTTTGTGTTTACACGGCCCAAACCAGACAATTCAGTACAGCCTAAGGGTAAAATCTCAGACAACACACAATGCTGGGCACATCCACATTGTTCGGGAAGGTCTGCACCAGCGGTAATATTCTGGGCTCCTCACACAGCACTGGCTACCTGGGCACCAGAAATGGACATTACTAATGAGGCAGCTCATATGAGAATTGCTCACCAACATCATGTGGATTCCCTGTGCATAAGTAAGGACACGTCCTGTCTTATTAATCAGCTATTCCAGGGCAGACCACGCAAAGAACGACACTTTAATGGAACTGGGAATGGAAAGTTCTGCAGTTCACAGACCGTGATTGCAACTGAAGGCATCTCCTGGTAATTAAACTCTAGAGAGCGAGAGCTGTTATTAGCCGCTCCGGCCTACCAAGATTACAGAGCAGCTCGCTTTTTGGAACTGCCAGAAAGGAAGATTAAAAAAAAAATAAAATACACCTTGTAAATCTGCTTCATATGGAAGTGTTATATAGGGGCAGACAGTGAACTCTCTGGGAAGAAAGGTGGGTCACCCAAAAAGAGAAGTCCCTCTTATATCCCTATCTATATTCAGGTGCAATATGATGAATAATTCATCCAACCTCCGAGTCTGACAACTATTAACCAATCACTCAGTGCAAAGTCCTGGAGAAGTCATAGCATTAAGTGCAGACACGGCTGGATGACAGTCATCTTGGCCAATGTCACAGTTTATAGAACAGAAGCAAGAGATATAGCACTAGAAGGCAAGTGCCGCTAAAATATAATCTTGTATTAGATATGGATTATAGGGAACCTGTCATGAAAAACAACGCTCTTGACCTGCAGATATGGGGTTAATAGCGCCTGCACTGAGAGCTTTATTCCCCAGGGCAGCGTTCACCTCCCAGTCATAGGGGTGGTGGCAGTTTGGGTACAGTAAGCACAGCGGCAGCTGTAACTGCGCCCCCTACACTGACTGACAGCCGACTATAAGGCCGGGGTGGTCCGAGAGAACCGGGCCAATTATGCTAATGACACTTTGATCAAATTCTGTAAGCATTTGATGGAAGTGTCAGCATAGTTCAGAGCACACTGAGAAGAAGATGGAGAACAAAATATCTCCATCTTCTCCATTGTGCGAGTCCACAGAAATGTAATCCAAGCGAAATTCAATGTTTTCCACACACCCACAGAATTGAATAAGTGAATGACATCTGATTTCAGAGAGAAATCATAGGATGCTGTGATTATTTGTCACAGACAGATTTGGACAGTGAAAAAAAATATATACACAGAGCGGTGACTGAAACCTGCAGATTAACCCCATATCTCCAGGGTAATAGCGTTTACATGACAGGTTCCCTTTAAGAACAGATCACATAAAGCCTGACGCCAGTAACCAAGAAAATCAGTGACGCAGAGGAATGGTGACCATGTGATAGATACTTTTAGCCATATATTTGTGACCTGCTAAGTCACATGGGAAAGATGGACTAAGGGCCTGATTCAACACCTTGAAACATTGCAAAATATTTGCAAGACCCAACATTGCACAAAAATTTTGCAACATTTGGCGGTTTTTTATGCCAGCCCCAGGATGCCTGCCTAAGTGGACGGTGTTGGGTCTGTCTGAGGGGTGATGAGGTTCTCACACAAAATTCACACCACTTTATGCCAACTTATAAAATTATTTATTTGGAGAATGACTAGAAAGTACAGTAACGGCTAATTGATGTTTGGCAAGCAATGGTCTGCTATACATGGGTCACTCCTTTAGGCTACGTGCCCACAATCAGGAATAGTAGCGTTTTGGAAGCAGTGTATTCTACATTACGCACTTGTGTTTTGGAATCACGCGGAATTACCGAATCTAATGGCAGTCTATTGGGGAGAATACGCAGAGGAGACTAAGTGTCTCCGCTACAGAAATTGACATGCTGCAGCTTGGAAACCCGCACCGCAGGTCAGTTTACACAGCGTTAAAAAGAAGCACACTGCCTGTAATGTAGAACACAGCGTTTTGGACTCCGCGAAAATACGCTGCGTCCAAAACACTACTATTCCTGATTGTGGGCACGCAGCCTCAGTTGTCATGGGCATCTGAGACATTATCACTTAAGATTTTGTAGCGGAGGTTGCTCTTCCAGAGATACATTTTCCATGTTCTGCTAAACTGCCTTGAATTAGCACTGGCCCAGTGCCAGAGATCAGATGAAAAATAAGTCACGGAGTGTAATGTAACCACAAATGAGACAGACTTCATGACCCTCTTCACAAAGACACCAATCATGAATGTGGGTCAATATGTGAAGAACACTGCCAAAAACATCCCAGGGTTCTCTCTTAAAACGGACCCATTCATACAGACTGGTAGCATGGCCGAGTGCTGACATCTTTATTCTCTTCCCCTCAAATGTGTAACAATTCTGAAGCATCACAACTACTTCGCCACCATCAGGAGAATCTCTTCGCTAACAGATGCCAAAGTGTTCCACTTGCTTGGACCTCCAGAGATCAGCGATAATGTGTGGAGAAATCAAATGCAGCACCTCCGGAGGAGAATTTAGGTATTACACGCTGACTATTCACTTCAATGGACTGGGTTATACCAGATTGGTCCTTTGGAGTGGGGGCTGCTCATCATAAGGAAGGTTTCACACCGACTGTTCTGGCAGCGGAAGACTGAGGCTGACTGCCAAGTCTACTGAACTAAGCTGACAGCTCCAGAGCTGCTAGCTCAGGTCGGGAGGCCTGGCAGCTGGGCCGGATCTTACCAATGTGAAACTGGTCTGTGTTTCTTGGATGTGAGAAACCGGCCTAACCTTTCCCCACGCTGAACAACAGAGGTGGGTCCTAAACAGCAAAACCCCCTCCGATCAACTCAGAATTCCCTATTAAGTTATATGCAAAAAAATTGTAAACTGAACAAACCCTTTAAAGCTCAGTTCAACGTCCACACGTTCAGTATTTCACATAAGCCAAAACCAGGAGTGGAACAAACAGAGGAAAAGTATAAGGCTATGTGCACACGTTCGGAATTGCCGCAGGAAATTTCCACGGCAATCCCGCAACTCATTGCAGGGGAAACATGCATTATTATAGGTATGCGTATTCCCGCTAAAAACTAGCGTTTTGCAAGCGTAATTAACTTGCAGGATGCTAGCGTTTTCCAAGCGATCTGTAGCATCGCTTGGAAAACTGATTGACAGGTTGGTCACACGAGTCAAACATAGTGACACGTGTGACCAACTTTTTACTATTGATGCCGCCTATGCCGCATCTGTAGTAAAAGATATAATGTTAAAAATAATAAAAAATAATAAATCGTGATATTCTCACCTTCCGGCAGCCCCCGCAGCCTTCCTGGGCCTCAGCGATGCTCCCGGCAACTCCCGTTCCCAGTGATGCCTGGCGACAATAACCCCAGATGACTTGGCATCAAGCGAGACCGCTACGTCATCTGGGGTCATTGTCGCCAGGCATCACTGGGAGCGGGAGTTGCCGGGAGCGTCGCTGAGAGGCGGGAAAGCTGCGGGGGCCGCCGGAAGGTGAGAATATCACGATTTGTTATTTTAATTATTGTTTTTACAAGGATATGGTACCCAGGCTGGAGGAAAGTCTCCTCTCCTCCAGACCCTGGGTACCATCCGCACATGAACCGCTCACTTTGCGCGTGGTGGGCATAGCCACATGTGGAAAGTAAGCGGTTCAATGCATTCCTATGGCGGCGGAATCGCCGCAGTTCCGCAAAATTAATGAACATGCTGCGTTTTTTTTTTTTGCGGAAAAAAACGCAGCATGTGCACAAAAATTGCGGAATGCATTCTAATAATAGGATGCTTAATACATACATTTTTTAAGCGTTTTTGCAGCGGAAAACTGATGCAAAAACGCTAAAAAACCGCGAAAATTCCTGAACGTGTGCACACAGCCTAATAGAAACGTGTCACCACTTCTGTATTTATCACCCACTCCTGGTTTTGGCGTACAGATACTGAGGTAAAATACTGACTAAATACTGAACATGTGAACGTGGCCTTACTATGGCTCTAGGCCTAAGCAACACCATTTGATTGCAGCTGCATCTCCTTCAGGCATAAAACTGTTGTGGCTATAGCCATGTGGTAAAGTCCGTCAACAGTCATTATCATAGTGTGGATCATTTATTGTGTCATCCTCCAGCTATTTTAAAAATGGCAATACTCCCTCACCGCTGCATTTTTGAATAGATTCATATATGCAAACTATATGTATTTTTTTTAGAAGTATAAATTGGTCCATCAATTGGGGATGATCCTTACACAGCAAAATATGCAACAAAATTTGCAATTGCTGAAGGATTTCGCTGTGTTTATATTTAGATGGGAGCTACCCTAAAAACATCTGGGTTTGTATATATACACATGATTATATTGTCCTGCCATACTTTTAATTGTACGTGATTTTAGGATTTAAATCCTCTTTTTAATGTTAATTAATAATAGTGGGAGGAGTTAGCAGCGACCAATTAATCTGTGACCATAAACAGCATTGTATGTCTGTGTAGGTGTATGTCAGTTTTCTAATGTATTGCTCAATAAAGGTCGTCTGGGGCCAAAACGTCAGTTTTAATTTTATATGTCGAGATCAATAAAGAAAATTTTTGAGGAATATACTCTGTGCCTTTGATACCCTCTGTTACATGAGTATAGCACTATGTTTGGCTATATGACTCAAGCCCTGCATATTTCACCAGTTTTACCCTCTGAATATAAGCTCTTGTGTTTAGGGGCAGCAGCATTTAGGACATCAAACAGCACTACTAAGCAGTGTAGCTGTGAATAAAGCCCTCGGATGAGGCAAAAAGTTTATTAGAAAGCAGCAGAAGGGGTCTATTGGAGCCTGGGCTTCTCTCTTGTGCCCCCTTCATAGATTTCCATATTTATAGTAAATGGTAAATTCAAAAGGCAGGAGAAGGGACTCATAAGAAAAAAAACCATTTTGCTGATAAGAAATATTACAGTTTCTTATATTTCTTGTTCTATTGAATTCTGCAGTTTGATGAAACGACTAACCATTAAAATTATACACTGTGGGTCATTTCCGTTAAGAACGTTTCCACAGCATATGGCTAAAATTTTAGATATCTCATCCACCGGCCTCCTACATTAATTCACTAAAGATTTTACCGACGCAAATCCACAGGTAAAATCTGCAGGATTTCCATTACATTAAAGTTATTCTTTAGAGGAATATTTTACAATTGCACCTGTGAATTAAAGTAATTGACCACTACTTGGGCAACCCCTTCTCAATCACGGTTTCCTCCAAGTAAAATAATATCGGCTATAGTCACTAGTGCGGGGTGCAGAAAATCAGCAGCCTCTTCATTCTACCCTCGTTTGGACAAACTAGACATCCAGAGGAAGAGCTGCGGCTGCTCTTACTACCTCCGAATATTACCGTAGTTATGTCCAAAAGGAGGGAAGAAGAGTGAAGAAGCCGCTGATTGGCAGCAGGGATTGCGTGACATAATGTCACAAGAGCCCTGGGAGAGCCAGTGCCAACACCTCCGGAACAGGCCAACACCGGAGTACAGCTGTTATTACTTGACTTGATGGAAACATAGTGATAGAGAAGGGATTGTCTGAGTAGTGGACAACTGTTTTTAGCTATTTGCACACTATTTAGTTCATTAAGTAGCGTGTTCGCATACATTTACTATACTCAATGGATCAGAGTATTCATAATAGGAATATTGGCAAACATAACTAGAGCAGAAAGTGGCTTTCCTCTCAGGACAAACGCCATAAACAAGACCTGTCCTAGTCTCCATAATATCAGCCATAGTGGAGATCCATTGGAAAACGCGGCTTTTTTGCTCTGAATATGGTTATCAATTGAATGCAATAAATAACTGAAAAATATGTAATTTGCCCTGGCATAACCAGCTTTTTGGCTGACATATAGACACCCATGCTCTGCTCACCATCAGTGGAGGTTGTCCAGGTAGGGGACACCTGCAATTCGTTCAGACAAGGTGTAGGGCAATGAAGCATGTCCTACCTATTGCCAAGGACTATTGATAGCAGATTTATGCAATATTTATACCTGTGCTGTAAAACACTATCACACTCCGCACTCATATATTCATTCAACATTATGCAATAACCTTTAATAAGAAATAGCTCGGATTCAGAGACAAAAACGAGCTTCAATAAAACAAGTGCAAAGTACATGCAAGTTCATTTCTTCCCGATCGTCATTTTCCCAGCAGGCCACAAAGCACTAGTTAGCAATTATTGAAGCAATTTATAGAAATTTATTATGGAAATTAACAAATCATTGGACAGTGCCAGAGAGTGTCTGGCCAGGCAAATCTCTTAATAAAATCAGCTCTTCGCTTTGGGTGGTGCGGGGGCAGCCACAATCTGAAAGGGGTTGCTCTAGGCAACTTCGCGAAATTTTGGTTCACACTTTTTTGAAATTTTTACTACGAGCTCTGTCTGAAGAAATAATTATGACTACAATAATTTTATTCATTCATGCTACAATTGTTGCTTAAAATATGGTTTTCACAAATGGAATTCAACACAGAAATAAAGATCAGCGTCCTTGTCCTTGTACCTACTTACATGGGTGAGATTCTCAACAGCCTGAAGACTTTCTGCCCAAACTTTATACTCTAAACTAACAAAGCTGGAACTTGAGCAGAAACAACACACACCATAACAGTAACCTGAAAAGTCTCATTATCACTAGTATGATACCACATAATGAAGCTTAATCAGTGAAATAAGAAAATATTGTACAAAAACACATGTATAATATTAAGTCCTAAACTTTCGACACAACACAAATATGGCGAACTGCAGTAAAACATTGTAGACACATGAAAACGTCCAAAAAAATGGCATTAATATGCCCAATCCTTTACTCCCCCCAAAGATGATGTACGACGCCACATATCTGTGTGTGACGGCCCTAAAATTAATCCTACATGTGAAAAATGTGTCTGCCAATTACAATATAAAAATCATATGAAAGATATCTGAAAGGCAACTATTATAGGGATCATAAAGGTTGTATGTTAGGACCTCCATAACTAGTAAGTCACGTGAGAATTGGTTTGATCCTGACAAAATATTTGTGGGTGTAAGAAACCAACTCCGGCCAATGTCCTATCTGTAAGATCGGTCTAAACAGGTGATGCGAGGAAGCACCCTCAAGGTAACAATTCTCATAGTAAGAACGGACTGACACTACTTCTGCTGGATTCACATTTGGACTCAGTCTAAAAAAAACGCATTGTGTTTCAGTTGTTGGGTGGTCAACAATGATTTTTACAGTTTTCTATGCTACAAGACACAATTCTGCCACGTGAACAGACAACGTCACGTGAAACATGTCCATCAGAGTTCTCCTTTAGCACATTAAGACCTAAAGTAACGTACTATATTGGATGTCTGGGAAGCCGTAGACTTCCACTGATGTACTGTAGGTCACTGAGCAGGCAGGGGGGCCCACTTGCCGTCTGGCATCCCCGCCCGTTAGCGGAGGAGAGCGGTGTCAGCGTCGCCACTGTGCCCCCCCCACCCCGCTTGCTCAGGGCCCCGGCAGCAGCTGGCACAATACTTACCTCTCCCGTACCTCCGCTGCCGCAGCTCCGAGCTCCAGGGGGCGCCGGCGCTTCCTCTCACAGCAGCGCCGCTGAATGATGTCATAATTCAGCGGCCGGCTGTGGCAGAGAGCGCAGACGCTGGACAGGTGAGACGTGTGTGTGTGTGTGTGTGTGTGTGTGTGTGTGTGTGTATGTATGTGAGAGAGTGCTTGTGTGCTTGGTGCTGTCTGTGTGTGATGACGGGCAGGCATTGCTGATAATGGGGAGGAGATGATGATAATGGGCAGGCATTGCTGATAATGGGGAGGCATTGATGATGGGGAGAAGATGATGATAGGCAGGCATTGATGATAATGGGGAGGCCATGATGATGATGGGGAGGCAATGATGATGATAAGGATTCAATCATGATGATGGGGAGACAATCATGATGATAATGGGGAGTCTTTCCACAGCGCCCTTTCCTGAGCCGTAACAGTGCAGAACGCAGTACAGCGCAGAGGAGAGCTCCATATTTTGAATGGAGCATTATATGGGGACCAGTATCCTGTATGGAGCATTATATGGGGACCAGTATCCTGTATGGAGCATTATATGGGGACCAGTATCCTGTATGGAGCATTATATGGGGACCAGTATCCTGTATGGAGCATTATATGGGGACCAGTATCCTGTATGGAGCATTATATTGGGTCCAGTATTCTGTATGGAGCATTATTTTGGGTCCAGTAATCTGTATGGAGCATTATATGGGGGGTGACATCCTGCATGGGGTATTATATGGGTGATGAGGGAGAGACTGTGGTGCCCATAATATTGTATGGAGGACTGTACTGTCCAGTCTGTTCTGTGCGCTGTGAGGATTTGGCGGTTTTTGAGCTATTATACAATTTACAATAGATATCACTCATGTAATGGAAGAAGTGAAGTATTTGGCATTGTACTGTACCCATATTTCTCTGCTGTATCTGTGCATCATGAATCGTGGTCTGTGTTAAAGGGGCCCACTGAGGCTCTTTCGCCCGGGGCCCATAAAAACCTGGAGCCGGCCCTGGTCACGGTGCACATACTGTATATATGAGAGACATTAATGACTGTGCCATTGGCATCCATAGGCAATTGCTAGTTATTTAGTGGTGCTGTTGGGTGGCTTCAGTAATTGGTCTCTGTCTGGTGGGGCTGAAAAAGTAAAGTAGATGAGACCTATTGTAAGCGAAGAATCCCATCCATTGTTATGTGACTACTGTAGTGTGAGCTATGGGGGAGGGAAGCCCCCCGCTGACATCCCTCCATGCACCGTTATCTATTTAGTGATGTGATCAGCAGCCGCATACATCATGTGAAAATTATAGTCACCGTTGCTGGTGCAAACGGTAATTTCTTACTGGTGTCTCCCCACCCAACCCAAGTGATGATGGAGTGTGAAGCGGACGCTAGCGAGGACATCCGGTGTCACACTCCGCAGCGATCTTCAGGGGTGCTCAGGTTGGTGCATTTAGCTGCTGTTGCTACTTACAGCAACGGTCAGATGTGCTGTTGTCATGAATACGTTTTGTAAAAGCTCACTTCATCCAATACGGTAAAAAAAATGCACCTTTTCACGGCAGGTTGATTTTTTTAAAATGAAGACTGCAGCATGTCCTACATTTTCTGACTTAATCAAGTGTTTCCTCTCCATTTACCTGAATTGGGAAAAAAAAACATGGCACCAAAAACCAAACGTAATAGTAGAGAAACTAATACTGAAAACGCTTTTAAATGTCTTGTCACATGACTTCCTTCATGCTGCTGCCCAATAATCTGTAATGGGACTTTCTATGGTTAATACTACAGCCCTTATGCCCTGAAATCTACCTTCGATTACATAGGGAGGAATATGGAATGGATGGGCCTCCATTTGGCACCTGACAAAGCCTGTGAAACTCTGTGCTAAGGTGCCGTTCACTGTCATATGGGCCCCATGCTCAGAGATCTAGCAAGTGTACGGGCCCCTAAAAGACACACTAGGGGCATTCTGATGGCTTTGCTGGGGGTTTAGCTGTCTTTTTTTGTAGTGGATCCGCCATCTTTCAACGAGAGAGAGAGAGATATTCTGGGCATGCTCAGAGTAAAAAAACGGAATGCAGTGACCGGATCAGTCTTTTGCCTGATCCGGCGCCCATAGACTTGCATTGTAGAAAGAGCCGGTAGCGCCGCATCCACCACTGACCAGTTTTTTAGCCAGAAACAAAAAACGTTCCTAGACACGTTTTGTCCGGCCGCCGGAATTGAAATTTTTGCCGCAACCGGAAAAAAAACAACGAAACGGAAGGACATGCGGCGCGATCCGGCGCCAATGCAAGTCAATGAGAAAAAAACGGATATGGCGGTAACAAAAAACGGATCTGTTTTTTTTTTAAAAAAAAAAGCCGGATCGCGCCTGACGGCTAAAAACAGATGTGTGAAAGTAGCATAAGAGCTAGACGTGAGGTCTTAGCAGCGCTATCATACATGTACCGTAATACGGTCACACATTGGTGCATCCACCGTACAGACGCCATTCCCCACACACCTGCAAGGGACAATCATTTACAATACAATAGCGGTGTCCAGACAACCCGTACAGCCATGTAAGTGACCACCCATTATGCACACACGTTCATTCATTCCTGGACCACTAATGGAAGGGATAGCCCTTTATCCCTAATGTCACATTTTTAGAATCAGAATTATATTCCCACATCAACGAACAGAGCAGAAAATAAAAATAAAGGTCATTTTCAGAGTAACACACACTGAGTCACAAGAGGTTTACAGCTGGAGCCTGGTATATAATTTTCGCCTGAGTGTAGCTTAGCATTGGTTAACGGCCCTCCTATTACCAGCAGAAGGTGTAATTATAATTATACATATTTAGCACGGTGGCCACATGAAAGAGAACTGTCAATCAAAATAAGCAGCCCTCATCCTGTCCAACTCCTGCCGCTTACCTTCCCAGCTCTTCCCCGATGTCGTAATAATCCTCCAGGTTTTCCTGTCTGAACACTGTCATGGCGGCTCAATGCTTTATACACATCCACTTTTTTAGACACCTGGAAGTCATCACAACCCAGTCAGGTAGCGGAGATCATTGGACATCTTACATTTCCTTTATAAAAAAAAAGAAGAAGCCGATATCAATATATGGCATTCTGGTATACACAGGGTCTATATAAAATGGGGACTGTCAGCAGCGGTCTGCTCAGTCTAACCAATTACATTTCTGAAACATACATGGAGTGTCGTTTCCGTGGTCAGTCTCAGATGCAGAATATGTCTTAGGGTTAGACATTACTTAGGATGGCTAATATGTATATATATACATATATATTTATTTTTTGGGGGGGTTGTTTCCTAATTCTTATTTCCAAGAAGAGTAAAACATCCTTCAGTCATGCTGGTGGACATATACGTTACATCATATAATGCAGGGCTTAGCCTCTGCTCACATCGTGTTTGATCACTATATTAGGAGTACACAGCCAGGATCCCTCGCAATGTGCCTCCCTCATTGACATGATCAATGCCAGAAAAGGATCTTTTTGGAATACCTTGGGGAGAATTGTATCGACATACTTATTTTATAATAGGGGTTGTCCGAAATCAAGGCAGGCGATAGTGTAAGATAAGAAAACTAATATTGCTTACCTGTAAAAATCGCCCTACAATATCCCCACCAGTCCTTGTTTATAGGGCTACAGAGGTTATGTCCCATCCACAACATATGACCGCTGCAGCCAATCGTTGGCCTCAGCAGGTGTACAGAGGTTAATAGCACAATACTTCTGCGGCCAGTGATTGACTGCAGCGGTCATGTCTTGTAGATCAGACATCCCCACTGCAGCCCTGTAATCAATCCTTTCTTGCTTTTGCCTCTCTGTAACGGTCTGTATTAGCATCGCTAATAATGGCTGACATTGACAGTAGTAAGTCAGTAGTAGTCAGTCCCTACCTATACTTCTGATAGAGAGGCCTAAGGCTCCCATAGATTTTAGACAGGCGTTGTCTGAACCCGCTGATATCACTTTACATGTTTGGTACCTCGAAATAGCACTCCATCTGCAGCTTTACAAAAAATATTACATTATAAGCCTTGGGTGGAACAATACACTATAAAAGAAACCTTTATCCATACACTTGATGTATTCTTTTGAGGTTCTACATGATATCAATTTCTGAACAGGTCAAGTAAAGAATGAGAGACGACCTGTAACGTCGCTGCGATGCATAGTAAGAAATGGGTTTAGTTTTCAACTTTGTCCAAAACTGCATAATATACAGTAGGTCTGGTTGGCTAAATTTTTCCTCCAACACTTTTATGGGGGGAATTAAAAAGGTGGGAAACCTATAAATCAGCCACCTGGCCCCTTTAAAACAAAATGCCACAGAAAGTATGAGATATTAATCACATTTTTATATACAAAATTCAGAATGCATATAATTTACTGAATATGACATATATACATACATACATAGATGGATCCAAACAGATTAATATAAAAAAATCCCTGATAAATCCCTAAAAAAAAACAATGTAGGAAACCTCAATCTGAATCCCAACTAACTGAGATGTCCTACAATAATGTACCCAGGTCAAATGACCAAAAGGAAAAGAATGTGTTATGGGAATCCACAAAATGTCTGTAGGGCATCTAACAGTATACAATGGTTATGCAAAACACACACATCCTCAGCTACCTGTGGACATGGTGGAACTAGGTCTGGGCTGAACACACAAGCAACTCGACGCGCGTTTCGCTTCTTCATCAGGGGGTCAAAAAGTGGATTCTGCTCCAGACTTCATACTTGGGCTAACAGTAATTTGAATCATTGATCAATGTGACCTCCGTTACCGGTCACAGAACGACCCCATTGTCTAGATCAGGTAAAACCGGGGCAGCACGGTGGCTCAGTGGATAGCACTGCAGCTTTGCAGCGCTGGAGTCCTAGGTTTGAATCCCACCAAGGACATCTGCAAGGAGTTTGTATGTTCTCCCCATGTTGCGTGGGTTTCCTCCGGGTACTCCGGTTTCCTCCCACATTCCAAAAAAACATACAGATAGGAAATCTAGATTGTGAGCCCCTTCGGGACAGCGACGATAATGTGTGCAAACTGTAAAGCGCTGCAGAATATGTTAGCGCTATATAAAAATAAATATTATTATTATTAAACCGCGTCCAAAAGTGAAGGAATCCACACATCCCCAAAAATTCCATAAAGTGGGTGATGAGACGAGCAAGAGATGGTGATTAGTGATGAGCGAGTATACTAATTGCTCGGGTGTTCTGTGATTATTTGGAAGTGCTCGGAGATTTAGGGTATGTTTCCACGGTCAGGAAACATTCCGAATTAGCTGCGTGTTTGACGCTGTGCGTTGGCGCAGCGTCAAACACGCAGCGTCCAGATGTTACAGCTTAGTGGAGGGGATTTCAAGAAATCCCGTCTCCACTATGCTGTAAAACACGCAGGCGGAAGACCTGCGTTTCCGGACATGCGGCGCGTCTTTTCAGACCGCAGCATGTCCTAGAAATAACACAGGGCTATGCAGCCCTGCGATCATTCCGCATGTGTTCCGGAGGTGTCCTGAACACATCAAAAAGGGGGCGGGGCTTAGGACTGAGCGGCATTTCCGCTCCGTCAAATGCGCTGTGGTTCCGGACCGTGGAAACACAACCTAAGTTTCTGTTGCCGCAGCTGCACGATTTATAGCTGCTGGACAGCTTGAATACATGTGAGGAATGCCTGCTTGTTAAGGAATCCCCACATGAATTCAGGCTGTCAAACAGCCGCAAATCATACAGCTACAACAACAGAAACTAAATATCCGAGCACTTCTAAATACTCGGAGACAACCCGAGTGTGCTCGGAAAACCCGAGCGATGAGTATACTCACTCATCACTAATGGTGATATGGTGGAACTAGTGCTATGCCAAATGGGTCCCAGTCAGGATGTCTGATGGCATTTCCCAGCTGACCAGCAGCCGAAACTTCACCTCTCTCTTTATAATCTATGCTGATGACTTATACTGTAGAAAATCCACATTACTCTCAGGTGTAGGGAGCTGGAATGTGTACATAGACAAACAATGCAAAATATGTACATGTTTTACATAGGCGGCGAATGGCGAACCACAACGCAGAGAAGAGTTTCACTTCCTTCAAGCAGATTTTCTTCTGAAGTCACAGAGATGTGTATTGCCCCAGCTCAGCTTCCAGAAATAAGCCAGAATGGCGGGAGCGTCCTGTAACTGTCCCGAACGTCACCAGGTAACAGTGCAACGGCTAGTGTATGAATGGCCTGTACGCTGTGTACAGTAA
Organism: Oophaga sylvatica; assembly: GCA_033576555.1. NCBI lineage: Eukaryota > Metazoa > Chordata > Amphibia > Anura > Dendrobatidae > Oophaga > Oophaga sylvatica. The sequence continues at coordinate 687,760,135 of JARQOD010000001.1, read as the reverse complement.
GATACAGAAACACTGTTACGGTATAGCGGTGAGACCTCACATGGGTGGTCAGAGACAAGTAGAAGAAGTCGGGGATGTTTTGTGCTAAAAACAAGACTTTCTGGATTATTGGGTGCTAAAAGGAAATCTAAGGGAGAAGATATAGTGAAATCTATCCATCTAGATTTGGTAATCCTTCTCCACTGGGTCTACCATTATGTGTGATGGACCTTTGTCCCACCTATAAGACTCCGAACTATTGCAATAATAGGATTGAGCACACTTTACCCAGCTCGGTCCGCACTCGCCCAGCTCGCCCGCACTCGCACAAGCTCGGCCCGCACTCGCACAAGCTCGGCCCGCACTCGCACATGCTCGGCCCGCACTCGCACAAGCTCGGCCCGCACTCGCACAAGCTCGGCCCGCACTCGCACAAGCTCGGCCCGCACTCGCACAAGCTCGGCCCGCACTCGCACAAGCTAGGCCCGCACTCGCACAAGCTAGGCCCGCACTCGCACAAGCTAGGCCCGCACTCGCACAAGCTAGGCCCGCACTCGCACAAGCTCGGCCCGCACTCGCACAAGCTCGGCCCGCACTCGCACAAGCTCGGCCCGCACTCGCACAAGCTCGGCCCGCACTCGCACAAGCTCGGCCCGCACTCGCACAAGCTCGGCCCGCAGTCCCCAAGCTCGGCCCGCACTCCGCAAGCTCGGCCCGCACTCACGAAAGCTCGGCCCGCACTCACGCAAGCTCGGCCCGCACTCACGCAAGCTCGGCCCGCACTCACGCAAGCTCGGCCCGCACTCACGCAAGCTCGGCCCGCACTCACGCAAGCTCGGCCCGCACTCACGCAAGCTCGGCCCGCACTCACGCAAGCTCGGCCCGCACTCACGCAAGCTCGGCCCGCACTCACGCAAGCTCGGCCCGCACTCACGCAAGCTCGGCCCGCACTCACGCAAGCTCGGCCCGCACTCACATAAGCTCGGCCCGGTGAGAGTCTCAGACGAACCTCAGTTGGACATTGCTGGTATCTCCTGTGTACATGCCATACATTTCTAACATCTGAATAACCTTAGGCTGTTTTGTGCCCACGGTGAGTTTTTGGCGCTGCGTATTTTCACTGCATCCAAAACGCAGCATCTTACAGTTCCAGCAAAGTGGACGGGATTTATAGAAATCTCCTGCCCACTGTGATTTTTTTTTTTTTAACTCAGCGTAAACCGACCTGCAGCGCGTATGTCAAATCCGCAATTTCTCTTGCGAGTGCGCTGAGTTTCATGTGCAGAATTTTCCCATACACTGGCAATAGAAACAGAAAATTTGCAGGTAAAAAGGCAGAAGCTCCAGACGTATATTCTGGGCTAGCGTAAAGATGCAGTGTGCACGTAGTCTTGTGAGCTACTAGCCTCATATAAGTTGGGTGGATCCAGGGAAAGCTGGGTGAAAAGAACTAAGGAGTTGTATGGGAGATGAGCTTTAGCCATTGACGCTTCCCTATGGCTCTAGGATTTCAGGTTTTTCAGTCTTTGAAGTATGGTGTGTGTTCTCTGTGTGTATTGGGGTCTACAGGGCGTGCGTTTGGATTTCACGCTTTGAATGCGGACCGTGAATACAGCACACAATTGGTGACCACATTACAGAAAGTGTTGGGGTCTTTCTGGATTGACGGGTGGAGGAAACAGAAGACTTTATTTTTTAAATTGTTCCTTGAACTACAGTATATTTTTGCGTTTTGGAACACTGGCAGGCAACATCACCACGATATGTAAATTAAAGAAAAACAAGAATCAAATGTCTTTTCTTGGCAGAATCAAAAGCATGAATGACTAATAGAGTATTTTTTTTCCTCACCCAGCTTTCCCAGGATCCACCCAGCTTTCCCATGATAAATTTCACTTCAGTGCCAAATTCTGGGCCACAACATTGTTTATCATCAAACACTTAAAACTAAATGTAAGATTAACGTGTTTACTTAGCTTCAACCAAGCTTTCCATCAAATATTTCATATTTGCCTAAGATTTACTTTTAATTCTGTCATTGTGGATTTATATTTATTCCTCCCAATGCCCTACAAGTAGTCACAGTTACGTCTGTAGGAACATATTTCTTACCCGGAATTTTTGGGGTCTCATTACTCCTTCCATAAACTTCCCAACATTAGTACTTTCAGGTGAATCCATATGTATGGTAATAACCCCCCTGCCAAATCTGCCACAAAATCCGCACGCACTTATTACATCAGCAATACCGGGGCAGAAACCTGAACATAGGGCACATTCTGCGGCAGATCACCCAGGAAAGCTGCGTCCCTGATTGCTGCCTTATACTGAAAAAGTTGGGATTAAAATTGATATGATCTATAAAGAAACTTTTTTCAAAGCTGTCAGAGAAAAAAAAAATTGTAACAGAAAATTGTAAGACCCCCATAGTCCGCTGAGCGTCTTAAGGACGATCACTGGATCGTCTGCACTGGGCGATCACTTTGACTTGGCGGAGGAGAACGTAATATGGCGATTATTCAGCGTGCCCCGGAGGGCTCATTTCTTGGGGTCAAGAGTACATGACCACCTTCCTCCATGAGGATGGACGCCCATCCCTGGATGTGTGCGGACAGCCATATAGGTCTGGTCTCCGCAGTCCAAGCCCCATTCATGGATGAGCTGGGATCACACTACAGTCCTACAATGCTACTGCCAATGACAAACCAATCAGACCATCACTATCAGCCAGCAGTGACCAGGACCACATTACTGAGCCCATACTGCCAATCACCACCATCTGCAGGACCCCCATAACATCTGAGACAGCTGCCCCCACAACACCCCATCATGTGGGGTGCACACCAGGCTCTGCTCCACAATAAAGCCCAGCCTTTCCTAGCAGTGCCAGCAGATAGGAGCCTGCCCCTTCTTCCCAATCACCGAGGCAGCAACAGCAACAAGGGAAGCGAGGGCAGAAGAAAGGGGGCTTACCAGACAATGCCGGGGTGCCATGGGGCTGCGGCACACACCTGGGACAATGCTCCGGCACAAGACACCAGTCCAGAGGTGCAATGTCTTCTCCGACGGCTGTCCACCGAGAGGACACCAGCAGCCAGCAGAGCTGCCGGGGAGTGCACAGCCTGGAGGAGGAGGAGCAGAGGAGGGAGGAGACGGTGTGTCTGGAGGGGAGGGCTGAGGGACTGTGGCAGGTACACTGCTCTGAGGGACTGACAGCCTCACCTCACTGCCTGCCCCTCAGTATCTCCTCCTGACCATGTGCTGGACAGTAGAGCTGGCAATAATCCCCCCTAATGATAACCTCACCTCACTGCCTGCCCCTCAGTATCTCCTCCTGACCATGTGCTGGACAGTAGAGCTGGCAATAATCCCCCCTAATGATAACCTCACCTCACTGTCTGCCCCTCAGTATCTCCTCCTGACCATGTGCTGGACAGTAGAGCTGGCAATAATCCCCCCTAATGATAACCTCACCTCACTGCTCTGCCCCTCAGTATCTCCTCCTGACCATGTGCTGGACAGTAGAGCTGGCAATAATCCCCCCTAATGATAACCTCACTGCCTGCCCCTCAGTATCTCCTCCTGACCATGTGCTGGACAGTAGAGCTGGCAATAATCCCCCCTAATGATAACCTCACTGCCTGCCCCTCAGTATCTCCTCCTGACCATGTGCTGGACGGTAGAGCTGGCAATAATCCCCCCTAATGATAACCTCACTGCCTGCCCCTCAGTATCTCCTCCTGACCATGTGCTGGACGTAGAGCTGGCAATAATCCCCCCTAATGATAACCTCACTGCCTGCCCCTCAGTATCTCCTCCTGACCATGTGCTGGACGGTAGAGCTGGCAATAATCCCCACTAATGATAACCTCACCTCACTGTCTGCCCCTCAGTATCTCCTCCTGGTCATATTCCTGACCATGTGCTGGACGGTAGAGCTGGCAATAATCCCCCCTAATGATAACCTCACCTCACTGTCTGCCCCTCAGTATCTCCTCCTGACCATGTGCTGGACGGTAGAGCTGGCAATAATCCCCCTAATGATAACCTCACTGTCTGCCCCTCAGTATCTCCTCCTGACCATGTGCTGGACGGTAGAGCTGGCAATAATCCCCCCTAATGATAACCTCACCTCACTGTCTGCCCCTCAGTATCTCCTCCTGACCATGTGCTGGACGGTAGAGCTGGCAATAATCCCCCCTAATGATAACCCCACCTCACTGCCTGCCCCTCAGTATCTCCTCCTGACCATGTGCTGGACGGTAGAGCTGGCAGTAATCCCCCCTAATGACAACCTCACCTCACAGTCTGCCCCTCAGTATCTCCTCCTGGTCATACCCCTGACCATGTGCTGGATGGCAGAGCTGGCAGTAATCCCCCCTAATGACAACCTCACTGTCTGCCCCTCAGTATCTCCTCCTGGTCATACTCCTGACCATGTGCTGGATGGTAGAGCTGGCAATAATCCCTCCTAATGATAACCCACCTCACTGTCTGCCCCTCAGTATCTCCTCCTGGTCATACTCCTGACCATGTGCTGGATGGTAGAGCTGGCAATAATCCCCCTAATGATAACCTCACCTCACTGTCTGTCCCTCAGTATCTCCTCCTGACCATGTGCTGGACGGTAGAGCTGGCAATAATCCCCCCTAATGATAACCTCACCTCACTGTCTGCCCCTCAGTATCTCCTCCTGACCATGTGCTGGACGGTAGAGCTGGCAATAATCCCCCCTAATGATAACATCACCTCACTGTCTGCCCCTCAGTATCTCCTCCTGGTCATACTCCTGACCATGTGCTGGATGGTAGAGCTGGCAGTAATCCCTCCTAATGATAACCCCACCTCACTGTCCTGCCCCTCAGTATCTCCTCCTGGTCATACTCCTGACCATGTGCTGGATGCAGAGCTGGCAGTAATCCCCCCTAATGACAACCTCACCTCACTGTCTGCCCCTCAGTATCTCCTCCTGGTCATACTCCTGACCATGTGCTGGATGGTAGAGCTGGCAGTAATCCCCCCTAATGACAACCTCACCTCACTGTCTGCCCCTCAGTATCTCCTCCTGGTCATACTCCTGACCATGTGCTGGATGGCAGAGCTGGCAGTAATCCCCCTAATGACAACCTCACCTCACTGTCTGCCCCTCAGTATCTCCTCCTGGTCATACTCCTGACCATGTGCTGGATGGTAGAGCTGGCAATAATCCCTCCTAATGATAACCCCACCTCACTGTCTGCCCCTCAGTATCTCCTCCTGTCATACTCCTGACCATGTGCTGGATGGTAGAGCTGGCAATAATCCCCCCTAATGATAACCACACCTCACTGTCTGCCCCTCAGTATCTCCTCCTGGTCATACTCCTGACATGTGCTGGATGGTAGAGCTGGCAATAATCCCTCCTAATGATAACCCCACCTCACTGCCTGCCCCTCAGTATCTCCTCCTGGTCATACTCTTGACCATGTGCTGGACGGTAGAGCTGGCAATAATCCCCCCTAATGATTACCTCACCTCACTGTCTGCCCCTCAGTATCTCCTCCTGGTCATACTTCTGACCATGTGCTGGATGGCAGAGCTGGCAGTAATCCCCCCTAATGACAACCTCACCTCACTGTCTGCCCCTCAGTATCTCCTCCTGGTCATACTCCTGACCATGTGCTGGATGGTAGAGCTGGCAATAATCCCTCCTAATGATAACCCCACCTCACTGTCTGCCCCTCAGTATCTCCTCCTGGTCATACTTCTGACCATGTGCTGGATGGTAGAGCTGGCAATAATCCCCCTAATGATAACCACACCTCACTGTCTGCCCCTCAGTATCTCCTCCTGGTCATACTCCTGACCATGTGCTGGATGGTAGAGCTGGCAATAATCCCTCCTAATGATAACCCCACCTCACTGCCTGCCCCTCAGTATCTCCTCCTGGTCATACTCTTGACCATGTGCTGGACGGTAGAGCTGGCAATAATCCCCCCTAATGATTACCTCACCTCACTGTCTGCCCCTCAGTATCTCCTCCTGGTCATACTTCTGACCATGTGCTGTGTCTGGAGCCACATGTTCCCAGGAGGATGCAACAGAAGGTAAACCCACAGTGACCTATATGCACACAACACATTTGCACTTTTCCCTAGATCCACTAGAGGGAGCCCTTCCGCAGTTTATAAAGGCAGTGTAGACACGTGAGTTACCTCAGACTAGATCAGATCTCAAGTTACCTCAGAACTCCTCAGACGAGCTGAGACGGCAGTCACGTCAGAACACCAGAGATCTCCTCAGAACGTCTTAGAGAGCAGTGAGTAGTTGTGTTTTTACCTCAGATGAGCTGAGGGAAAGTTACTGAAAGACTGAAGACTACAGCTTGAACTTAGTTTACAGTGTGGAGTCCAGTAATAGTGGAGGAAGATAGCCACTTTAGCCTGGTCAGAACTGAGTCAACTGAGGTAGTTTCAGTGAGCAAGCGTGCCGACGCTTTGAGAGCGGTGAAGAGAAAGGAGAACCAGCTATCTACTGCTAGTGTGCTTATGCTGAAGGTCGAAGTAGGACGGAAGGCGAGTGGAAGGAAAAGAGAGTGACAGAGGTTGAAACAGCATTGATCGCTTACCTCTACTCTGCACCACCGGACACCGGGTCCGAGCTTGCTAGCATCTACACGACTAGTAGGAGATACCGGAGACCCTGTGGGACTACAGGTCGCAGGGGCCCACAAGTGTTGATACGTAGCCGGGGTCAGGAAGACAGGAGTCTAGTCGGCCAACGATTAGAGACACTGTTCTATCCCAGAGAAGGCCTCACCACAAAGTCAGCCGGGCGTATAACTGAAGACAGAGTTAGACTTCGTTTCACACAGGTCAGAAACTCACACAACTGGAGTAAGGAGGCCCTACACCTACTCAGTGGGATTACTGGACGTGCATCCTCCACCCTGTCAGTTTCCCGGGACGTGCCTGCAACTACCATCAGTAAAGGTACCGAAAGAGACTTTCGTGTGTGTGTGTGCCTTATTGATCCTACACCACCATATACCCTGAGGGACCAAGTCTTGCCTGTGGAAGACTTAACACCTTGCTGCCCAGTAACAACCCCTCAGAGGATTCACCCTGCAGCGCTGGTCACCCTGACCAGGTACCACAGGTGGCGTCACGAACAAACTGTACATACTTTATTCCCCTGTAAATATCCCACATTTTATGGTGATCACCCAGGGCAACAGACCGAGCTGTGCTACCCGAGACATCCCCCATTGAAGTGAACAGGCTCGGTGCCGAGTACCCCACAAGCCCTGGCTGTGCGACTCAAATCCCTCCTTAATGATAACTTCACCTCACTGTCTGCCCTTCAGTATCTCCTCCTGGTCATACTCCTGACCATGTGCTGGATGGGAGAGCTGGCAATAATCCCCCCTAATGATAACCTCACCTCACTGTCTGCCCTTCAGTATCTCCTCCTTGTCATACTCCTGACCATGTGCTGGACGGTAGAACTGGCAATAATCCCTCCTTAATGATAACCTCACCTCACTGTCTGCCCCTCAGTATCTCCTCCTGGTCATACTCCTGACCATATGCTGGACGGTAGAACTGGCAATAATCTCTCCTAATGATAACCTCACCTCACCGCCCCTCAGTATCTCCTCCTGGTCATACTCCTGACCATGTGCTGGACGGGAGAGCTGGCAATAATTTCCCCTAATGATAATCCAACGTCACTGTCTGCCCCTCAGTATTTCCTCCTGGTCTTGACGGTAGAGCTGGCAATAATCCCTCCTAATGATGATGTAGAGCCCAGCTGCGCTTGGAATCTCATTTCCCAAAGGGATGCACTGAAGGTAATGACCACTAGAGGACCCAATATGCATACACACATCTTCACCAATCCCTAGAGCAACCAGAGGGAGTCTTTTTAGTGTATATAAGGATGGTGAAGCCACAGAGTTCAGATTAGTTCTCACAGAGAGCAGAGTAGTCTGAGGGGTGCAGCCTGCAGTGACACCTCAGAAAGTTGTGAGTTGTTAGTTCTCTTAGAGTGAAGCAAGTAGAGAGTTAGCTCTAGGAGCGAGCACAGATTAGTTAGTCTGCAAAGCCAGGTGCAGGACAGACGGAGAAGACTGATAGCAGCATCAGGCAGAGCTTGGAAGAAAGAGAGAGAGAACAGCAGTTGTTGAAAGAACCTGAAATCTGCAGCTCCAAGCTTAGTTCAAACGTGTGGAGGCTAGTACAAGTGGAAAGCAAGCCACTCCAGCCTAGTCAGAATTGAGTCAACCGAGTGCAGTTCAGTGAGCAAGCGTGCCGACACTTTGAGAGCGGTGAAGTAAGAGAAGAAGCAGCCACCTACTACCAGAGTGTGCTTATGTGAGGGTCGAGTAGGACGAAAGGCGAGTGGAAGAGAATAAGAGAGTGACAGAGGTGGAAATAGCTTTGTTAGCTTATCTCAACTCAGATAACCGGACACCGGGTCCGAGCTTGCTAGAATCTACACGACTAGCAGGAGATACCGGAGATCCTGGAGTACTCTAAGTTCCAGGATCCCAGGAGTGCTGATACGTAACCGGGGTCAGGAAGACGGAGTCTAGCAGGGCCCTGCAACAGAGACACTGTTCTATCCAAGAGAAGGCCCTACCACAAAGTCAGCCGGGCGTGTAAAGTTGAAGACAGAGTTAGGCCTCGTTTCATACAGGTCAGAGACTCACATTATAGAAGTAAGGAGGCCCTACACCTACTCAGTGGGAAGAACTAGACGTGCATCCTTCACCCTGCCAGCACCCCGGGATGTGCCTGCCATTCCATCAGTAAAGGTACAGAAAGAGACTTTCGTGTGTGTGTTCCCATTATTACTCCTGCGGCTGCATCCCCTTCTCCATCCTGCACCCCTACACCCCGTTTACCCTGAAGGACCCCAGCCTTGCCTGTGGAAGGCTTAACACCTTGCTGCCCAACACCAACCCCTCAGTGGATCTACCCTGCAGCGCTGGTCACCCTGACCAGGTCCCTCAGGTGGCGTCACGAACATTCTACAAACACTTTAATCCCCTGTAAATACCCCCCTTTTCAGTGAGCGCCCAGGGCGACGGACCGAGCTGTGTCGCCGTGACATCCCCCATAGAAGTGAACGGGCTCGGTGCCGAGTACCCCACGGCCCTGGCGGGCGACTCATCTTTTGGCGTCACGAACAGGATTCTGAAGCTCGTATTAAGCGAGTCCTGTGTGCCTGAATTGGACTGTTTTTGTGCAAAAGACTGTAATTACTATTTTTGTGACTTTGCTGCCATTTTGCCGCCATTTTACCGCCATGTTCGCGCCCTGAGGCGCTGGTGAAGAAGGAGGGCGTGCATTCGTGGGCGTACCCCCCTGTGGCGCGAAAGTTATGGCCGCCCTATCCAAATGCTTCTACAACATCAGATCGTGCCCCACAGCAAAGGAGATCCGCCTCCTCTTCATCCTCAGTGCAAGGAAGAGAAAGCGAAAGTCCCGCCTCCACGGAAAAGACCAGAGCATTCCGGATGGAACACCCAGTCTGGCCTGGAGAGAGATGGCTGAAGGACAGGAGTCGCTGTGTGGGGGAATGGAGGTGCGCAGACCCTGTTTCCCTGAAGAGGCGCAGCCTGTACCCGAACCATCCCCGGGTCGGGAAGGAGATGGCGAGCCCTATTGTGTGGAGGAGGTGGACGCTGCTTTGTGGGATCTGGCCCGACACCGCGCTGAGATGGAGGCGATGGAGCGGAGCTGGCGGGCCCTGAAGCTGCGGCTGCAGTGGGACCGACCGCTCTCCCCCCTGGATGCGCGACTGCCACCCGCGCCACCACTGGAGCCAGCGGCTGAGAAGGAACCGGAGGCCGAACCACGAAGAGCTGTACCTGACCCCGCCGAGGACGCGGCGAGAGGAGAGGAGGCTGCGGAGGCCTTGTCCGGACCGGAATGCCAGCCAGGCCTGGAACCAGACACCGTACTGGAATCTGAAGAGTACTGTCCCCTGGCAGGGACGAAGGAAGGAAGTGAACCCGGCGAGATCCAAGTGGACTGGGAGGAAATGGCGCTTCTGGTTGACGAGGAGTACGCCGGCCAGAGAGAAAACGAATGGAGGCGCCGTGAACAAGAGGCGCAGCAGCAACGGGAGCAGCATGAGGCGCAGCGGCTTCGCCAGAGGTACTGGGAGAAAGATCTCGCAGATAAGGAAAATGTACGGCGAGACAAAGGTACGCTCCGGGAACCGCGGCGCCAGGGGGCGATAAGAGAATTTCAGCTCCAGGGAGGCTGGGGTTTTATCCACGAACCCGGCCTGTATCAGGAGGTGTTTGTGAACCGCAGGGATGTGGAGTCTCACCTGCCTGAAGGACACCCTGAAAGGGACCTGCTAATTGAGGATATTGTCACCTCACTCGGCATTGGGGCCTTAAGGGGTGGTATGCCCTATATGTCTCCAGAGTCAGCGCCCCAGTCCCGGAAGCAGGGAATGCGCCCCGCGTCTCGGTGTCCCAGGCCCCAACCACACCAGCGCCCGTCCGCGCACCAGTGCTACGCCCTGATACGCTGCAGAGCGTGGCGGCTGCCAGCTCACCCCCTGCTGAGCCATGCCTGTGCACGCAATTTTAAGTGAGGCACCTGTCCGGCCTCCAGGAAACTGTATGGGAAGGAAGAGAACTGTAGCTACCCAGACCCCGGTAGCAGGCCATGACATCATGGTGTTAAGATTCAGGACTCATTGCGTGCTTCCAGCCCCAGGTATGGAAGATGCTGCCTTATTCAAGAATACACCTTATGAAGAAGACCAGTAGGACCCGGACAGGGTTTACTGAACTATAGAAAAGTTTAAAGGTTGCTTCACCCGGACGGGTGCATGTCAGTTTTATTGTTTACCTGTTGTGCCTTATAAAGTGTTTACCTTTTATGATGAGAGTATACCCTGTTGTGAATGGACTTGAAATGAGTTCTGAGCAGAGGCTCCCTCTGGTGGTTACAAGCGGTACTGGACTGTCCAGTGAAGATTGTGAGGAGTGGGAATCAGGTGTTACTGACTGGTCTTATATAAGAGAGTCGCCTTCCCATCAGGGTTGCCGGTGATCAATTGTTCTGGTCTCACTCCATGATTCCTGTTTCCCTTGTAGCCTGCTGTGTCGTGTCTGCATCTCCTGCTAACAGATAAGACATTTTCTTCTTTTTGTTTTTGTGCTTTATTTTTGCATTTTGTCCTGCACTTCTGTGGGGGCCTTCAGGGTCCCCTCCGGGGGCTTTTGCCCTCTCAGTTTAGTTCAGCCACTGATGTTTGTACTTTTGCTTTTTCCAGTTTCTTCAGTGGCTGCTGTTTTGATTTTGTTACACCAGAGAACTAATTTAGGTGGTAGAGGTCGTGTGATCTCAGGTATTTTGAAATTAGTAGAGTTGGTGCTTTGCAGGGTTTTTTGGGATTGCAGTAAGTACCCTTCCTATCCTTTTCTATTTAGTTAGTTTGGGCCCCAACGTTTGCTCATACTATTTTCTGTCTGTGTCAGTATTTCTTCTTGTCTAACAGCCATTACATGTTTGGGGGCTTTCTATGTTCTTTGGGGATCTGCTCCGGGGCAGATAGCTTTCCTATTTCTATCTTTAGGTGTAGTTAGTTTCTCAGGCTGTGACGAGGCGTCTAGGACCAACGTAGGAACGCTCCACGGCTGCCTCTAGTTGTGGTGGTTAGTCAGGGTACTGCAATCTCATAGATTCCAACTGCTCTGGTGTATTGCCTTTTTTACCTGCACTCCTCAGTTACCGAAACATAACAGTATCACCGGCCTAAAATTTAAAGTTGTATGGTACTCACAAAAGGGAAAAATATTGTGAAAGAAAAAACGGTTGTCAGAGTTGTCAGAGATATTTTTCTGTTTGTTGCATTTTTTTTTCCCTCTGTATCTCTGGGTGCTGGGGAGGATTTTTTCTCTCAATGGAGTTTGCACAGTTGTCTGGCCGTGTGGATCAGCTTGCCACTGAGGTTCAGAGTATTGCTGCATATCTTGCTAGGTTGCCTGTTGTGGAACCTAGGATTCCCATGCCAGATTTGTTTTTGGGGGATCGAGCTAAGTTTCAGAATTTCAAAAATAATTGTAAATTGTTTTTTGCCTTAAAATCTAAGTCCTCAGGGAACGCAGCGCAGCAGGTTCAAATTGTCATCTCTCTCCTGCGCGGCGATCCTCAGGATTGGGCTTTTTCCTTGACACCTGGGGATCCTGTTCTGAGTGATGTTGATGCATTTTTTCAGGCTTTGGGGTTATTGTACGATGAGCCTAATGTCACTGATCAAGCTGAAAAAGCCTTGTTGGCATTAAATCAGGGGCTTGATGACGCTGAGTTATACTGTCAGAGATTCCGTAGGTGGGCAGTCCTGACCAAGTGGAATGACGACGCTTTGGCGGCCCTTTTTCGGAAGGGTCTGTCAGATAATGTAAAGGATGTTATGGTGGGATTCCCTGTCCCCTCTGGTCTCAATGATTCTATGTCATTAGCGATTCAAATTGACAGACGTTTGCGTGAGCGGAGAGGTATGCGTGGAATAGTGTTGCCTTGTGAACCTGCTTCTGAATCCATGCAGTGTGATAAAGTGGTGTCTGGGGCACAGCGTCATGAGTTTCGAAAGCGCAATGGGTTATGTTTCTACTGTGGTAATGCCTCTCATGCTATTTCAGTCTGCCCTAAGCGGGGAAGACGTTTTGCACGCTCAGTTGTCTTGGGTAGTGTTCAGACTAAATTTTTATTAACTGTCACTCTGATATGCTCTCTGTCCTCATTTTCTGCTCAGGCTTTCGTTGATTCTGGAGCAGCTATTAACCTGATGGATTATGATTTTGCTAAACGTTGTGGGTTTCCCTTGATACCCCTACGGAAGTCTATTCCCCTACTGGGGATCGATTCTACCCCTTTGGCTGAGAATAAACCTCAGTTCTCTACTCAGGTGATAATGAGGGTTGAACCTGATCATCAGGAGTGCTGCAAATTTTTGGTTCTGTATAATCTGCATGATATTATCGTACTGGGTTTCCCTTGGTTGCAGTCTCATAATCCTGTTTTGGATTGGAAAACTGTGTCTGTAACCAGTTGGGGCTGCCAATGTGTTAATACCAACACTCCTGTTTTTTCTGCCTCCCCCCAGGCTCAGGATGTTCCTGACTTTTTGATTGATTTTTCTGATGTGTTTAGCGAAAGTAAATCTGCATCCTTGCCTCCCCATAGGAGCTATGACTGCGCTATTGAATTAGTGCCTGGTAGTAAATTCCCTAAAGGTCGCCTTTTTAACTTGTCTGTACCTGAACATGACGCTATGCGGTCTTATATCAAGGAGTCATTGGAGAAGGGTCATATCAGACCATCCTCTTCACCCTTAGGTGCCGGTTTTTTCTTTGTGGCCAAAAAGGATGGTTCATTAAGGCCGTGTATTGATTATCGTCTTTTGAACAATATTACTGTGAAATATCAATATCCGTTACCCTTGATTTCTGACCTGTTTTCCAGGGTGAAAAATGCTACTTGGTTTACCAAGCTTGACCTCAGGGGGCATATAACCTTATTCGCATTAAGCACGGGGATGAATGGAAGACGGCATTTAATACCCCTGAGGGGCATTTTGAGTACCTTGTGATGCCCTTTGGGCTCACTAATGCTCCTTCTGTCTTCCAGTCCTTCATGAATGACATTTTCAGGGATTTTGTGGATAAATTTCTGATTGTTTATTTAGATGATATCTTGATTTTTTCCAATGACTGGGACTCTCATGTGAAACATGTTCGAACTGTATTCCAGATTTTGAGAGAGAATGCTCTGTATGTGAAGGGATCAAAGTGTCTTTTTGGCGTACAGAGGATCTCATTTTTGGGATTCATTTTGTCCCCATCTGTTATTGAAATGGACCCGGTCAAGGTTCAGGCCATCTGTGATTGGGTTCAACCTACTTCATTAAAGGCTCTTCAAAGATTTTTGGGTTTTGCCAATTTTTATCGTAAATTTATTGGTAATTTCTCGGTTATTGTTAAACCTTTAACTGATTTGACCAAAAAGGGTTCTGATGTGGTGAATTGGCCTCCTGAGGCAGTCTCTGCATTTCAGGAACTTAAGCAGAGATTCACTTCTGCTCCTGTTCTACGGCAGCCTGATGTTTCTCTACCATTTCAGGTGGAGGTTGATGCCTCTGAAATTGGGGCAGGTGCCGTTTTGTCCCAAAGAGATCCAGAGACCTCTAAAAGTAACCCTTGTGCCTTTTTCTCTCGAAAATTTTCTCCTACTGAACGTAATTATGACGTGGGTAATCGGAGGTTATTGGCCATGAAGTGGGCTTATGAAGAGTGGAGACATTGGCTGGAGGGAGCCAAACATCAGGTGGTGGTCCTTACGGACCATAAGAATCTGGTTTATCTGGAATCTGCCAAGCGACTTAATCCTAGACAGGCCAGGTGGGCCTTGTTTTTCACACGTTTTAATTTTGTGGTTTCATTTCTTCCTGGCACTAAGAATGTTAAGGCGGATGCCCTCTCGAGGAGTTTCCTGGCGGACTCTCCTGAGTTATCTGATCCTTCTGTTATTTTGAAAGAGGTATAGTCTTTCCGCCATTCGCCAATTGAGACTGGCTCTGGAGGGTGTCAGGAGGATAAGCCCGAGCGCTGCCTGTGGAATTGTTGTCCCGACATGAAAAGAGTTCAGCAGCTGACAGCATCTGGAGTAGCACGGATGACGTTCGGGCGTTAAGGATCAAATGAACAACATCCAACGAAAAAATAGGACAGCATCCAATCCAGGTGAAGTATAACAAGTCTTTATTCAGCCACAAAAATACGAGTTCGGCCTTTTCAGCTTTACAAGTATAGACTTGTTAACTTCACCGGATGATGCTGTCCTATTTTAGTGGAAAAAGAGTGTGATGTCTGAGATTCATTGTTCCGCGCTGGCCGGTCATCCCGGAATTTTTGGTACCAGAGACTTGGTTAGTCGGTCCTTTTGGTGGCCTACCTTGTCTCGTGATGTCAGGGAATTTGTGCAGTCCTGCGGGACTTGCTCTCGCTCCAAGCCTTGCTCTCGCTCTAGTGGTTTGTTGATGCCATTGCCTGTGCCCAAGAGACCATGGACCCATATCTCTATGGATTTCATTTCCGACCTCCCTGTTTCTCAGAGAATGACCGTCATCTGGGTGATTTGTGATAGGTTTTCCAAGATGATACATCTTGTGCCATTACCTAAGTTGCCTTCCTCCTCTGAATTGGTGCCTTTGTTCCTTCAGCACGTGGTTCGTTTACACGGCATTCCTGATAACATTGTGTCTGACAGAGGAGTCCAGTTTGTTTCAAGATTTTGGAGGACTTTTTGTTCTAAACTGGGTGTTCAATTGTCTTTCTCCTCGGCATTTCATCCTCAGACCAATGGTCAAACTGAGAGAACAAACCAGACATTGGAGACTTATCTTAGATGCTTTGTGTCTGCTGATCAGGATGACTGGGTCTCTTTTTTGCCTTTGGCTGAGTTTGCTCTTAATAATAGGGCTAGCTCTGCCACTTTGATGTCTCCATTTTTCTGTAATTCTGGGTTTCACCCTCGATTTTCTTCAGGACAGACGGAGGCTTCTGTCTGTCCAGGTGTTGACTCTGTTGTGGAGCGTATGCAACAGATTTGGGACCAGGTAGTAGAGAGGTTGTCCCTCTCTCAGGAGAGGGCCCAGCGGTTTGCTAACCGGCATAGGACTGATGGTCCTCGGTTTAAAGTGGGGGACTTGGTCTGGTTGTCCTCAAAAAATATTCCTATGAGAGTGGCATCTCCTAAATTTAAGCCTAGGTTCATTGGACCTTATAAGATCATGGAGATTCTTAATCCTGTTTCTTTTCGTTTGCTTCTTCCAGGGACATTTAAGATCCATAACATGTTCCACAAGTCCTTGTTGAAGAGGTTTGTTGAGCCAGTGATTCCTACTACTGTGCCTCCTGACCCTGTTTTGGTTGAGGGCAATCTGGAGTATGTGGTTGAGAAAATATTGAATTCTCGTTTTTCTAGACGGAAACTCCAGTATTTGGTTAAGTGGAGAGGTTATGGTCAGGAAGACAATTCTTGGGTGTTTGCTTCGGACATCCATGCTAGGAGACTCATCCGTGCGTATCATAGAACTCATCCTGACTGACCTGGTTGCTCAAGTGAGGGTTCGGTGACCCCTCCTCAAGGGGGGGGTACTGTTGTGAATGGACTTGAAATGAGTTCTGAGCAGAGGCTCCCTCTGGTGGTTACAAGCGGTACTGGACTGTCCAGTGAAGATTGTGAGGAGTGGGAATCAGGTGTTACTGACTGGTCTTATATAAGGGAGTCGCCTTCCCATCAGGGTTGCCGGTGATCAATTGTTCTGGTCTCACTCCATGATTCCTGTTTCCCTTGTAGCCTGCTGTGTCGTGTCTGCATCTCCTGCTAACAGATAAGACATTTTCTTCTTTTTGTTTTTGTGCTTTATTTTTGCATTTTGTCCTGCACTTCTGTGGGGGCCTTCAGGGTCCCCTCCGGGGGCTTTTGCCCTCTCAGTTTAGTTCCGCCACTGATGTTTGTACTTTTGCTTTTTCTAGTTTCTTCAGTGGCTGCTGTTTTGATTTTGTTACACCAGAGAACTAATTTAGGTGGTAGAGGTCGTGTGATCTCAGGTGTTTTTGAAATTAGTAGTGTTGGTGCTTTGCAGGGTTTTTTGGGATTGCAGTAAGTACCCTTCCTATCCTTTTCTATTTAGTTAGTTTGGGCCCCAACGTTTGCTCATACTATTTTCTGTCTGTGTCAGTATTTCTTCTTGCCTAACAGCCATTACATGTTTGGGGGCTTTCTATGTTCATTGGGGATCTGCTCCGGGGCAGATAGCTTTCCTATTTCTATCTTTAGGTGTGGTTAGTTCCTCAGGCTGTGACGAGGCGTCTAGGACCAACGTAGGAACGCTCCACGGCTGCCTCTAGTTGTGGTGGTTAGTCAGGGTACTGCAATCTCATAGATTCCAACTGCTCTGGTGTATTGCCTTTTTTACCTGCACTCCTCAGTTACCGAAACATAACAATACCCCAGTTGGGTAATGGTGATTTAATGTGATTGATGTGATAATGTCCTCTGACAAGAACTGCGTGGCTGAGGACTCTGCCAGCCCAAAAACATTCTTTGTATATAGTTAGCACCTTTGTGCTCCATCTTGGTTTTACGTAAACCATTACTACCTCAAGAAGACAAAACCCGTTTGGTGTGGCCGAAAGTGAGGTCTGCTAAAAGAGAAGTCTTGCAGCCCACCCAAGACCACCGTGGGAGGTTTGGAGCGGGTCCTCCACAAGTATTTTGCACTGCGTTTTCTACATGTAATAAAAGTGTTATTTATTGTTTGTAACTTTAAAGAGTCCTCACCTCCCGTAAGGGAAGAGTTAATGTTTTATAACTTAAAAATGTTTTCTTTAAGCCCAGGAGTGCTGATCTTAACCAGGGGGGATGTAGAGCCCAGCTGCGCTTGGAATCTCATTTCCCAGAGGGATGCACTGAAGGTAATGACTGTTATGTTTCGGTAACTGAGGAGTGCAGGTAAAAAAGGCAATACACCAGAGCAGTTGGAATCTATGAGATTGCAGTACCCTGACTAACCACCACAACTAGAGGCAGCCGTGGAGCGTTCCTACGTTGGTCCTAGACGCCTCGTCACAGCCTGAGAAACTAACTACACCTAAAGATAGAAATAGGAAAGCTATCTGCCCCGGAGCAGATCCCCAAAGAACATAGAAAGCCCCCAAACATGTAATGGCTGTTAAATACAACCCGCACCTCAATAGTCACGGATATATCGGCCAATTAAGATTCTTCTTTTTTATCATCCATCTCAGGTACTCTTAGGCCACTGTCCATTTTTTAACATATATTAATATTGATTTGTTTTAACATTGGTGACAATTATTTTAGGAATACTTTTAATATATTTAATAAAATTGGTTTTTAACTAGGGTTTATTCTAAACATACACAGCGTATTCACCATTTCCCCATATATTTACTATCTTTCCTCAGGGATGGGGGAGGAATATACCATTAGGTATATAAGTCTGGGATTCCAACGGGTCTTCATCCCTGATGAAGAAGGCCTGAGAGCCTTTGAAACGCGTGACATTTGTTTGAGGTAATCTAGTGGCTTTACACCATGTGGCACATGTCCATGTTGTATTCGGACTAGTTTCCGTAAAACCAAGCAAAATGTATTTTATGATGCGCACAACAAGCATCTTTTCCATATCAAGGATTCCATCTCTTGCGGTACCACAGGGGTCATTTATATAATTGTATGCCCCTGTAAAAAAATATATGTGGGACGCACGAAACGTAGGCTTTCTGACCGCATGAAGGAACATTTTAACAATATACAGAAGGGTTTTCAAGGTCATCCACTCTCTAGACATTTCTTAGAACACCACAATAAATCCGTAAGGGAGGCCTTTTTTTGCGGAATACAAGTGGTTCGCAAGGGCATCAGAGGCGGTGATTACCTCAAACAAATGTCACGTGCAGAATCACGGTGGATTTTTACCTTGGACACTTTAGCCCCCATGGGATTAAACCAAGAAATTGAACTTTTTGCCTTTTCATAAATTTTATATTATTTAACCTAGAAAGTAATTATGGTATCTTTTTCTTTCTGTATAAGTTTTTTAGTACACATATATATATATAAATTGTTTTAATTATGGACACACTGTTCAAATACAACCCGCACCTCAATAGTCACGGGATATATCGGCCAATTAAGATTCTTCTTTTTTATCATCCATCTCAGGTACTCTTAGGCCACTGTCCATTTTTTAACATATATTAATATTGATTTGTTTTAACATTGGTGACAATTATTTTAAGAATACTTTTAATATATTTAATAAAATTGGTTTTTAACTTGGGTTTATTCTAAACATACACAGCGTATTCACCATTTCCCCATATATTTACTATCTTTCCTCAGGGATGGGGGGGGGGTTGAATATACATTAGGTATATAAGTCTGGGATTCCAACGGGTCTTCATCCCTGATGAAGAAGGCCTGAGAGCCTTTGAAACGCGTTGGATACTATTTTGACCTGTCTCAGCTCCCATACGGCGGTGACGTCACCCGCTCTTCCTCCATCCTCCCCCTTTTTGCTTTTGCTTTCGCTTCCTCTAAGCGGCTCCTCTCGGCCGGAGGCAGCCACACGGTATTACAGGAGTCATCCTGCGTGTCAGGGAGGACGCTCCCTTGCAGGATCTCCCTATCCCACCCCGGACCCTCCATGCCCACGGCATTTTTATATACAACCCTGAAGAACGGACTCTTACATTTCTAAGCCTGGTTTGGGACACAGGATCTTTACTCCCCGGTCCGGACTATCCAGGGAACCGGAGCCTCCGCATTATCTCGGATGGGATTCCACATTTAAATCCGCGCAGCACTAGTGAGCCAAGTCACCATTGACACCATCAGGTACAAGTTCCATACAGTTTTTATTGAGTCAATATTTTAGTGTATCCCCTATTGTACCATTTTTCATTGCTCCCTTGGGAAGCGCAGGGGTTATTGTATGTTTTCATTCCGGTTCTTTCCCCGTTTTAGTCATCAGTACACAGTGGCTAAATTTAACCCCAGCTGCCTCCCCTGGAGTTCATATCAACAATAGGATATCTCACTGTCCTTTTCTTACATATATGCACTTGGTTTCTTTTTAGGTTGCGCCAGTGGTATTTTTATATTGCTACTCTAGGATTATGAGACTGCAACCAAGGGAAACCCAGTACGATAATATCATGCAGATTATACAGAACCAAAAATTTGCAGCACTCCTGATGATCAGGTTCAACCCTCATTATCACCTGAGTAGAGAACTGAGGTTTATTCTCAGCCAAAGGGGTAGAATCGATCCCCAGTAGGGGAATAGACTTCTGTAGGGGTATCAAGGGAAACCCACAACGTTTAGCAAAATCATAATCCATCAGGTTAATAGCTGCTCCAGAATCAACGAAAGCCTGAGCAGAAAATGAGGACAGAGAGCATATCAAAGTGACAGTTAATAAAAACTTAGTCTGAACACTACCCAAGACAACCGAGCGTGCAAAACGTCTTCCCCGCTTAGGGCAGACTGAAATAGCATGAGAGGCATTACCACAGTAAAAACATAACCCATTGCGCTTTCGAAACTCATGACGCTGTGCCCCAGACACCACTCTATCACACTGCATGGATTCAGAAGCAGGTTCACAAGGCAACACTATTCCACGCATACTTCTCCGCTCACGCAAACGTCTGTCAATTTGAATCGCCAATGACATAGAATCATTGAGACCAGAGGGGACAGGGAATCCCACCATAACATCCTTTACATTATCTGACAGACCCTTCCGAAAAAGGGCCGCCAAAGCGTCGTCATTCCACTTGGTCAGGACTGCCCACCTACGGAATCTCTGACAGTATAACTCAGCTCATCAAGCCCCTGATTTAATGCCAACAAGGCTTTTTCAGCTTGATCAGTGACATTAGGCTCATCGTACAATAACCCCAAAGCCTGAAAAAATGCATCAACATCACTCAAAACAGGATCCCCAGGTGTCAGGGAAAAAGCCCAATCCTGAGGATTGCCGCGCAGGAGAGAGATGACAATTTGAACCTGCTGCGCTGCGTTCCCTGAGGACTTTAGATTTTAAGGCAAAAAACAATTTACAATTATTTTTGAAATTCTGAAACTTAGCTCGATCCCCCAAAAACAAATCTGGCATGGGAATCCTAGGTTCCACAACAGGCAACCGAGCAAGATATGCAGCAATACTCTGAACCTCAGTGGCAAGCTGATCCACACGGCCAGACAACTGTGCAAACTCCATTGAGAGAAAAAATCCTCCCCAGCACCCAGAGATACAGAGGGAAAAAAAAAAATGCAACAAACAGAAAAATATCTCTGACAACTCTGACAACCGTTTTTTCTTTCACAATATTTTTCCCTTCTGTGAGTACCATACAACTTTAAATTTTGTGGCCGGTGATACTGTTATGTTTCGGTAACTGAGGAGTGCAGGTAAAAAAGGCAATACACCAGAGCAGTTGGAATCTATGAGATTGCAGTACCCTGACTAACCACCACAACTAGAGGCAGCCGTGGAGCGTTCCTACGTTGGTCCTAGACGCCTCATCACAGCCTGAGAAACTAACTACACCTAAAGATAGAAATAGGAAAGCTATCTGCCCTGGAGCAGATCCCCAAAGAATATAGAAAGCCCCCAAACATGTAATGGCTGTTAGGCAAGAAGAAATACTGACACAGACAGAAAATAGTATGAGCAAACGTTGGGGCCCAAACTAACTAAATAGAAAAGGATAGGAAGGGTACTTACTGCAATCCCAAAAAACCCTGCAAAGCACCAACTCTACTAATTTCAAAAACACCTGAGATCACACGACCTCTACCACCTAAATTAGCTCTCTGGTGTAACAAAATCAAAACAGCAGCCACTGAAGAAACTGGAAAAAGCAAAAGTACAAACATCAGTGGCTGAACTAAACTGAGAGGGCAAAAGCCCCCGGAGGGGACCCTGAAGGCCCCCACAGAAGTGCAGGACAAAATGCAAAAATAAAGCACAAAAACAAAAAGAAGAAAATGTCTTATCTGTTAGCAGGAGATGCAGACACGACACAGCAGGCTACAAGGGAAACAGGAATCATGGAGTGAGACCAGAACAATTGATCACCGGCAACCCTGATGGGAAGGCGACTCCCTTATATAAGACCAGTCAGTAACACCTGATTCCCACTCCTCACAATCTTCACTGGACAGTCCAGTATAGCTTGTAACCACCAGAGGGAGCCTCTGCTCAGAACTCATTTCAAGTCCATTCACAACAAATGACCACTAGAGGACCCAATATGCATACACACATCTTCACCAATCCCTAGAGCCACCAGAGGGAGTCTTTTTAGTGTTTATAAGGATGGTGAAGCCACAGAGTTCAGATTAGTTCTCACAGAGAGCAGAGTAGTCTGAGGGCTGCAGCCTTCAGTGACACCTCAGAAAGTTGTGAGTTGTTAGTTCTCTTAGAGTGAAGCAACTAGAGAGTTAGCTCTAGGAGCGAGCACAGATCAGTTAGTCTGCAAAGCCAGGTGCAGGACAGACGGAGAAGACTGATAGCAGCTCCAGGCAGAGCTTGGAAGAAAGAGAGAGAGAAACAGCAGTTGTTGAAAGAACCTGAAATCTGCAGCTCCAAGCTTAGTTCAAACGTGCGGAGGCTAGTACAAGTGGAAAGCAAGCCACTCCAGCATAGTCAGAATTGAGTCAACCGAGAGCGGTGAAGAAAGAGAAGAAGCAGCCACCTACTACCAGAGTGTGCTTATGTGAGGGTCGAGTAGGACGAAAGGCGAGTGGAAGAGAATAAGAGAGTGACAGAGGTGGAAATAGCTTTGTTAGCTTACCTCAACTCAGATAACCGGACACCGGGTCCGAGCTTGCTAGAATCTACACGACTAGCAGGAGATACCGGAGATCCTGGAGTACTCTAAGTTCCAGGATCCCAGGAGTGCTGATACGTAACCGGGGTCAGGAAGATGGAGTCTAGCAGGGCCCTGCAACAGAGACACTGTTCTATCCAAGAGAAGGCCCTACCACAAAGTCAGCCGGGCGTGTAAAGTTGAAGACAGAGTTAGGCCTCGTTTCATACAGTTCAGAGACTCACATTATAGAAGTAAGGAGGCCCTACACCTACTCAGTGGGAAGAACTGGACGTGCATCCTTCACCCTGCCAGCACCCCGGGATGTGCCTGCCATTCCATCAGTAAAGGTACAGAAAGAGACTTTCGTGTGTGTGTTCCCATTATTACTCCTGCGGCTGAACTCCCTTTCTCCATCCTGCACCCCTACACCCCGTTTACCCTGAAGGACTCCAGCCTTGCCTGTGGAAGGCTTAACACCTTGCTGCCCAACACCAACCCTTCAGCGGATCTGTATAGCAGCGCTGGTCACCCTGACCAGGTACTACAGGTGGCATCACGAACATTCTACAAACACTTTAATCCCCTGTAAATACCACCCTTTTCAGTGAGCGCCCAGGGCCACGGACCGAGCTGTGTCGCCGTGACATCCCCCATAGAAGTGAATGGGCTCGGTGCCAAGTACCCCACGGCCCTGGCGGGTGACTCAATAACCTCACCTCACTGTCTTCCCCTCAGTATCTCCTCCTGGTCATACTCCTGACCATGTGCTGGATGGTAGAGCTGGCAATAATCCCTTCTAATAATAACCTTACAACGACAGTCACACAAAATAGATATGTGACCACTTTTTACTCGCCCCCAAATTCTGAGTCCCCCCTCATTGATCTTTATCACCTCATGTTATGTGGTACTACAAGTATCAAACCACGTTTTTAAGCCCCAAAGAGTAAGCAGTAATGGCAGTAGCTTCACACTCACATTTACTGGAGTAGTTGCTGAGCCCCAAGATTCTGGGGTTTTCTGCCACAAAACATTGAGCCTGACTACTAGAACTAGTGTGCACCGAGTTATTATTCATAAACTGAAATGAGAAAATTAATGGTCCAAAGTGTGCCAACAAAAGGAGGGATGCATGTCATAGTCCTGAACATATTAATACATTTGGGTCTTCTATGTGCAGTCACCTGTCCGTGCGGTAGAAATAAGTGAATTTATTAAAAGGGGTGTCCGCTATTTTGATACTGATGACTTGTCCTTAGGACAGGGATTTTCCGATCTATGGTACTCCACGTCACGGCTCGCAGGGTGGGACTCCTCTCCATAGAGATTAATGATTAATTACTCTGCACCCCAAAAAGGGAAAGCAATGCAAATACTATCGGCAGGCGCAATCACCTAGCGCCTTCTGCTACCTCTTATTTCTTTCATTACATGGAATCGGTTTTATCAGACAAAGGCTTGAGTAGTAATACATATTTTTGCATTTATCTCATGAGTTATTCATCATTAATCTATCCGTAGGATAGGTCATCAATGTCAGATCTGTGGAGGTCCAACTCACGGCATCTCTACCAACCAGCTGTTATCATCTCGAGCAGCGGCTAGCTGAAAATGGTGCGCAAGGTTGGGACAGCAAAAAGGGCTGCCACTAGGAATTTTCGGGGCCCCCTTGAGACTTCGCCCAGGCTCCACCCCAGCTCCTCCATCTCTCGAACCTTCTACAGTCCCACAACCCTCTCTTAGAAAAACTCCACTTCTTCACCACGTCCTCACAAATCACACATTAACAGTTCCCATTACCAGATCACTTACGTAGCCAGCAGCTTTTGTTTTGGCCAAAAGGTTTTTTAATCCGCCACCATGACAAGGTAGAATCTTTTGGCTGGGCTCTGTTGTTAAAATATCCAACACTCTTTAGGTATATTTTTATTTATTTTTCAAATTTTAAAATGACCAATAATGTCACATACAAGGAACAAATACTACCACACCATGACCAGACCACATATTACCAGCACATAGTGACTGAATAATACCACATACAAGGAACAAATAAAGCCACACCATGACCAGATCACATATTACCAGCACATAGTGACTGAATAATACCACATACAAGGAACAAATACTACCACACAATGACCAGACTACATATTACCAGCACATAGTGACTGAATAATACCACATACAAGGAACAAATAATGCCACACCATGACCAGACCACATAATACCAGCACATAGTGACTGAATAATACCACATACAAAGAACAAATAACGCCACACCATGGCCTGATCACATATTACCAGCACATAGTGACTGAATAATACCACATACAAGGAACAAATACTACCACACCATGACCAGACCACATATTACCAGCACATAGTGACCGAATAATACCACATACAAGGAACAAATAATGCCACACCATGACCAGATCACATATTACCAGCACATAGTGACTGAATAATACCACATACAAGGAACAAATAACGCCACACCATGACCAGATCACATATTACCACCACTTAGTAACCGAATACTACAATACTGATCATTAATAAGAAACACAATACTAATATCACCATAAGTGCAATTATACACAGGAGATCTGTATTTAGTATACAATGTCTGTGTACAGGTAATCTAGTGATCACCGGTGACATTATACACACAAGCGCTGTATATAGTGTACAGGTAATACAGTGATCACCAGTGACATTATACACAGGAGCTCTGCATACAGTGTCAGTGTACAGGTAATACAGTGATCATGGTGACATTGACATTGTACACAGGAGCTCTGTATATAGTGTATAGTGTACAGTTAATACAGTGATCACTAGTGACATTATATTCAGGAGCTCTGTATACAGTGTCAGTGTACAGGTAATACAATGATCATGGTGACATTGTACACAGAAGCTCTGTATATAGTGTCAGTGTACAGGTTATACAGTGATCACCGGTGACATTATATACAAAAGCTCTGTACATAGTATATAGTGTATAGTGTGCATGTACTTGTAATACACTGACTTTCCAATGACGTCTCTAGGTGAAGTCCTTCATCTTCACTTTTCATCTTCATCCAGCACAAACCGCCATCACTTCTTCCAACCAGGACTCATCTCTGCAGGAAATAACACAGTTATCTAGAGCACTGGTTGCAGAGCACACTACTTAATTTTTTTCCATACTTATACACACCAGATGAAGAAAAAAAGGTGACATAGTGTCGCTCTGCACAGTAACGGGACATCTGTCCCATGATCCTTCCTCATCTGTCCCATGATCCTGCCCCATCTGTCCCATGATCCTGCCCCACGTGTCCCATGATCCTGCCCCATCTGTCTCCATCCTGCCCCATGATCCTGCCCCATCTGTCTCAATCCTGCACCATGATCCTGCACCATGTGTTTCCAGCCTGCCCCATCTTTTTCCAGCCTGCCCATCTGTCTCCATCCTGCCTCATTAATCTGCACCATGTATCTCCATCCTGCCCCATCATCCTGCCCCATCTGTCTCTATCCTGCCTCATCTGTCTCCATCCTGCCCCTGTGTCTCCATCCTGCCCCATCTGTCTCCATCCTGCCCCATCTGTCTCCATCCTTCCCCATGATCATACACCATGTGTCTCCATCCTTCCCCATCTGTCTCCATCCTGCACCATGATCCTTCACCATCTGTCTCCATCCTACCCCATGTGTCTCCATCCTGCCCCATGATTCTGCCCCATCTGTCTCCATCCTGTCCCATGATCCTGCACCACGTGTCTCCATCCTGCCCCATCTGTCTCCATCCTGCCCCAAGATCCTGCCCCACCTGCCTCCATCTTGCCCATCCATCTCCATCCTGCCCCATCTGTCTCCATAATGTCCCATCTGTCTTCATTCTGCCCCATGTTCCTGCCCCATCTGTCTCCATCCTTCCCCATGATCCTGCCCTATCTGTCTCCATCCTGCCCCATCTGTCTCCATCCCTCCCCATCTGTCTCCATCCTACCTCATCCTGTTATACCTACCTTCTATATGCTCCCTAAAGTGCATAAGTCTTTAAGTGAACCGCCGGGCAGACCCATCGTCTCAGGCATTGGGAGCCTGTTTGAATGCCCCTGTATGTACCTTGATTTTTATCTCCAACCTTTTGTTTTGTCCTTAGACTCTTATGTAAGGGATTCCTCACATCTGGTCAATCAATTGGACGACTTTAAAATCAACGAAGAGATCTTAATGGTAACTATGGATGTCGAATCCCTTTACACTTGCATAGAGCACTCTCTGGGCTTAAAGGCTGTCTCATTCTTTTTGGACTCAAAAACCACGGGTGATCGACAACATGACTCCTTTGTTCTTGATCTTTTGAAATTTGTGTTGGAAAATCATTACTTCGTTTTTGGTCGCACTTTTTATAAGCAAATCTCGGGCACCGCCATGGGTGCTAGATGTGCGCCTTCTTACGCTAACCTTTTTTTAGGTTGGTGGGAGGAGACTTATGTAAGTTCCCTGTCTTCATTCCAAGCACACGTAGTACGGTGGCATCGGTACATAGATGATGTGCTTTTTTTCTGGTCTGGTTCACGTGGAGATTGTGAAAAATTTATTCATGACCTTAATAATAATCCATGGAATATTTCTCTTACTTTCAGTTTATCAATGGACACCGTTGATTTTTTGGACCTTAAGATCACCAAGAGAGGGGACAATATTTGTACATCACTTTTCCGTAAATCTACCGCCTCTAACAGTTTGCTCCATTACAGAAGCTTTCACCCGCCACACGTTCGGAATGGCATTCCACGGGGTCAATTCTATCATGTTAAACGAAATTGCAGTGAACAGGACTCCTTCCACCAAGAAGCAAAATCATTAACATCACGCTTCAGAGGGAGGGGTTATCCTAAACGGATTATCTCCAAGGCATATCAGGATTCGAGAAAAATAGAACGTAGCGAATTGTTGCAACCAAGACAGAGGAAAGAATTCTTAACAACCAATATCATCACACCATACAACAACCAGTGGACCGATATCCATAGTATCTTGCGTAAGAATTGGAATATTCTTTTAACCCCTCTCTGACATTAGACGTACTATCCCGTCCATAAAACCCGTGCCATTCTGCCCATGGACGGGATAGTACGTCATAGGCGATCAGCTGCGCTCCTGAGGGGAGCGCAGCTAATCGCCGCCGGGTGTCAGCTGATTATCACAGCTGACACCCGTGACTGTGTGTCAGGAGCGGTCACGGACCGCTCCCGGCACATTAACCCCTAGCACACCGCGATCAAACATGATCGCGGTGTACTGGGGGCACAGGGGAGGATCGCGCAGGGTGGGGCTCCCTGCGCGCCCCCCTGAGACCCTCAGACCAGCGCGATGTGATCGCGCTGTTCTGAGGGCTTCCTCCCTCCCAGGACCCGGATCCAAGATGGCGCCGGGGTCCTGGAGGGAGGCGGCTACCTCAGTGCCTGCCGAGAGCAGGCACTGAGAAGCCTGCATCTATGCCTGAGCGATCGCTGGTGTGACAGAGTGCTGTGCACACTGTCACACCAGCGATTTGATAAAATACAGTGATGTCCCACCCTGGGACAAAGTAAAAAAGTTAAAAAAATAAAAATAAACGTTATAAAAAAAAATCCAAAATAAATAAATAAAAAAAAAAATATTCCCCAATAAATTCATTTCTTCCTGTAAATAAAAAAAACAAAACAATAAAAGTACACATATTTGGTATCGCCGCGTCCGTAACGACCCCCCCTATAAAACGTCCCACTAGTTAACCCTTTAGTGAACCCCTTAAAAAAAAAAAAAAAAAAAACGAAGCAAAAAATCAATGCTTTATCATCATACCGCCGAACAAAAAGTGGAATAACGCGCGATCAAAAAGACCGATATAAATAAACATGGTACCGCTGAAAATGACATCTTGTCCCACAAAAAACGAGCCGCCATACAGCATCATCAGCGAAAAAATAAAAGTTATAGCTCGCAGAATAAAGCGATGCAAAATAATTATTTTTTATATAAAATTGTTTTTATTCTATAAAAGCGCCAAAACATAAAAAAATGATATAAATGAGGTATTGCCATAATCGTACTGACCCGAAGAATAAAACTGCTTTATCAATTTTACCACACGCGGAACAATAAAAAACGCCTCCCCCAAAAGAAATTCATGAATTGCTGATTTTTGTTCATTCTAACCTCCCAAAAATCGAAATAAAAAGCGATCAAAAAATGTCACCTGCTCAAAAATGGTACAAATAAAAACGTCAACTCGTACCGCAAAAAATAAGACCTCACATGACTCTGTGGGCCAAAATATGCAAAAATTATAGCTCTCAAAATGTGGCGATGCAAAAAACTATTTTTGCAATAAAAAGCGTCTTTTAGCGTGACAGCTGCCAATCATAAAAACCCGCTATAAATAGTAAATCAAACCCCCCTTTATCACCCCCTTAGTTAGGGAAAAATAATAAAATTAAAAAAATGTATTTATTTCCATTTTCCCATTAGGGTTAGGGTTGCGGCTAAAGTTAGGGTTAGGGTTGGCGCTAAAGTTAGGATTAGGGTTAGGGTTGGGATTAGGGGTGTGTTAGGGTTAGGTTTGTGGTTAGGGTTGGGACTAGGGTTAGGGGTGTGTTGGGGTTAGGGTTGGAGTTAGAATTGGGGGGTTTCCGCTGTTTAGGCACATCAGGGCTCTCCAAATGTGACATGGCGTCTGATCTCAATTCCAGCCAATTCTGCGTTGAAAAAGTCAAACGGTGCTCCTTCACTTCTGAGCTCTGCATGTGTCCAAACAGTAGTTTATCCCCACATATGGGGTATCAGCGTACTCTGGACCCCAAGAGTTATTGTGCAATTTGTCCTATTTCTTCTGTTACCCTTGGGAAAATAAAAAACTGGGGGCGAAAATATATTTTTGTACAAAAAAAATTATTTTTTTGTTTTTACGGCTGTACATTATAAACTTCTTTGAAGCACTTGGGGCTTCATAGCGCTCACCACACACCTAGATAAGTTCCTTGTGGGGTCTATTTTCCAAAATGGGGTCACTTGTTGGGGATTTCCACTGTTTAGGCGCATCAGGGGCTCTCCAAATGCACATGACGCCCCCAGACCATTCCATCAAAGTCTGCAATCCAAAACGTCACTACTTCCCTTCTGAGCCCCAACGTGTACCCATACAGTAGTTTTCTCCCACATATTGGGTATCAGCGTACTCAGGACAAATTGGGCAACAACTTTTGGGGTCCAATTTCTCCTGTCACCCTTGTAAAAATAAAATATTGGGGCGAAAAAAATCATTTTTGCAAAAAAAAAAAGATTTTTTATTTTTACGACTGTGCGTTATAAACTTCTGTGAAGCACTTCGGGGTTCAAAGTGCTCACCACACATCTAGATAAGTTCCTTGTGGGGTCTATTTTCCAAAATGGGGTCACTTGTGGGGGGTTTCCACTGTTTAGGCGCATCAGGGGCTCTCCAAATGCGACATGACGCCCCCAGACCATTCCATCAAAGTCTGCAATCCAAAACGTCACTACTTCCCTTCCGAGCCCCGACGTGTGCCCATACAGTAGTTTTCGCCCACATATTGGGTATCAGTGTACTCAGGACAAATTGGACAACAACTTTTGCGTTCCAATTTCTTCTGTTACCCTTGTGAAAATAAAATATTGGGGGCGAAAAAATCATTTTTGTAAAAAAAAAAAAAGATTTTTTATTTTACGGCTGTACGTTATAAACTTTAGTGAAACACCTGGGGGTTCAAAGTTCTCACCACACATCTAGATAAGTTCCTTGAGGGGTCTAGTTTCTAAAATGGTGTCATTTATGGGGGTTTCCACTGTTTAGGCAGATCAGGAGCTCTCCAAACACGACATGGCGTCCAGCCAATTCTGCGTTGAAAAAGTCAGACGGCGCTCCTTCCCTTCCAAACTCTGCCATGCACCCAAACAGTGGTTTACCCCCACATATGGGGTATCAGCGCACTCAGGACAAATTGCACAATAACTTTTGGAGTCTTGTTACCCTTGGAAAAATAAAAATTGGGGTGAAAAGATCATTTTTGTGGAAAAAATATGATTTTTAAATTTTACGGCTCTACGTTATAAACTTGTGTGAAGCACTTGGGGTTCAAATTGCTCATCAAAAATCTAGATAAGTTCCTTAGGGGGTCTAGTTTCCCAAATGGGGTCATTTATGGGGGTTTCCACTGTTTAGGCACATCAGGGGCTCTCCAAATGCAACATGGCATCCAAACTCAATTCCAGCCAATTTTGGTTGGAAAAAGTCAAATGGTGCTCCTTCCATTCCGAGCTCTGCCGTGCGCCCAAACAGTGGTTCCCCCCCACATATGGGGTATCAGCGTACTCAGGACAAATTGTACAACAACTTATGTGGTCCAATTTCTCCTGTTACCCTTGGGAAAATAAAAAATTAGTGACTAAAAGATAATTTTTGTGGGAAAAAAATAGGATTTTTTATTTTCATGCCCGGGCATTATAAACTTGTGTGAAGCACTTGGGGTTCAAAGTGCTCACTAAAGATCTAGATAAGTTCCTTAGGGG
This sequence comes from Oophaga sylvatica, assembly GCA_033576555.1. NCBI lineage: Eukaryota > Metazoa > Chordata > Amphibia > Anura > Dendrobatidae > Oophaga > Oophaga sylvatica. The sequence continues at coordinate 687,729,155 of JARQOD010000001.1, read as the reverse complement.
GTCTAGTTTCCAAAATGGGGTCACTTGTGGGGGGTTTCCACTGTTTAGGCTCATCTGGGGCACTGCAAACGGAACATGATCCCCATTAACGTCTGCATTCCAAAACGTTACTACTTCCTTTCCAAGCCCTGCCGTGCGCCCAAATAGTTTCCCCCCCCCACATATGGGGTATCAGCGTACTCAGGACAAATTGGACAACAACTTTTGGGGTCCAATTTCCTTGGGAAAATTCTAAAATTTGGGACTAAAAAATCATTTTTGTGGAAGATTGATTTTTTTTTTTTTTCACACCCAGGCTTTATAACTTTTGTGAAACACTTGAGGGTACAAAGTGCTCACAACAGATCTAGATAAGTACCTTAGGGGGTCTAGTTTCCAAAATGGTGTCACTTGTGGGGGGTTTCCACTGTTTAGGCGCATCAGGGGCTCTCCAAACGCGACATGGCATCCAATCTAAATTCCAGCCAATTTTAGTTTAAAAAAGTCAACTGTCGCTCCTTCCCTTACGAGCTCTGCCGTGTGCCCAAACAGTGGTTTTCCCCCACATATGGGGTATTGGCGTACTCAGGAGAAATTGCATAACAACCTTATCTGTCCATTTTCTCCTTTTACCCTTGTGAAAATAAAAAAAAGTTTGTAAAAGATCATTTTTGTGGCTAAAAAGTAAAATATTCATTTTTTCCTTCCACGTTGCTTTAGTTACTGTGAAGCACCTGAAGGGTTAATAAACTTCTTGAATGTGGTTTTGAGTACCTTGAGGGGTGCAGTTTTTAGAATGGTGTCACTTTTGGGTATTTTCTGCCATATAGACCCCTCAAAGTGACTTCAAATGTGAGGTGGTCCCTAAAAAAAATGGCTTTGTAAATTTTGTTGTAAAAATGAGAAATCGCTGGTCAACTTTTAACCCTTATAACTTCCTAACAAAAAAAAATGTTGGTTCCAAAATTGTGCTGATGTAAAGTAGACATGTGGGTAATGTTATTTCTTAACTGTTTTGTGTGATATATTTCTCTGTTTTAAGGGAATAAAAATTCAAAGTTTGAAAATTGCAAAATTTTAAAAATTTTCGCCATATTTGCGTTTTTTTCAAAAATAAACGCAAGTTATATCGAAAAATTTTTACCACTAACATGAAGTACAATATGTCACGAGAAAACAATCTCAGAATCGCGAAGATCCGTTGAAGCGTTCCAGAGTTATAACCTCATAAAGAGACAGTGGTCAGAATTGTAAAAATTGGCCCGGTCATTAACGTGCAAACCACCCTTGGTGGTGAAGGGGTTAAGTGAACCCAGGGTCTTACCTTTTGTCACTGAAAAACCAAGACTTATTGCCAAACGGGCCAAGAACCTTAAAGACGTTCTATGTTCCAGTCATTTCAGGCGCCCAACTCAGACACTGGGCAGGGGTTTTAAACTCACTGGCACATATCCATGTGGCAGCTGTACAATCTGCCCTTTTGTGATTGCCAATGACACCATTACCCTTCCGGGTCCTTTGGAACGGGTACAGACACGTTACTATGCGAATTGCCGCACAAAAAATGTGGTTTACATTATAGTCTGCAGTTGTCCAAAAATTATGTGGGACAAACGGGCCAGGAACTTCGCAGACGAATTCAACATCACATCTCTAATATTTCTTGTGCACGCAGGGACAAGGCCTCGGGAAAGCCTGTTACATCACTGGCTAACCATTTCCTTTCCATTCATAATGGTTCTACCAAGCATTTACGTGTCCTGGTTGTTGATAAAGTGGACACGACCATCAGAGGTGGTTGCTGTACTGATGAACTATTGCGGAGAGAATCAAGATGGATCTTTCAACTTAACAGTCTAGCGCCTGGAGGATTAAACGAGGAATTATTATTCACCGGTTTCTATAAAAAATAAAGTCATATGTTATAAACTCTGTTAATTAACAAAAATTTCCTTACAGGAGTTTTTCATCAGCCAAATTTTTGGGTATCGTTACTTATTGTCACATATCTATGTGACATACGTTATATCACTATTTTTTTCATTATTTTTTCTATATTATTCTCATTTCATTTTTTCATTTTTTTATTTATTGTTTAATTTATTTCACTAGTTTTCTTTTATTATTATTTCTTTATTTTTTATTATTTTTTATTTTTTATTATTTTTCCTCCTTTTTCTTACAGAAGCGCTTATTATGGTTATCACTTTTGCTTCATTTTTTCAATTCTCACATTTATACCAAAATGCTTTTTATTAGCCCAACTATTGGGCAGTGGTATCTATATTTATTTGATATATTTTATATCATTAATATCACTCTTTTTATTTTTTTTTTTCATTATTTTTTCATTTATTTTTTTACTTTTTCACTCATTTATTTTTTATTTTTTATTTTTTATTTTTCATCTATTGTTACATTTTTCTCATTAGTTTCTTTATCACTATTTTTTTCAAATTTTCTTCTTTTTTTATTATTTTTCATTTTTCTTCTTTTCTCTTACAAAAGCGTTCATTTTGGTTTTCATTTCTGTTCATTTTTATATCTATTCCATAATTTTTTGCGTTTTTTCATGTATTTCTTTCCACCCACAGTATTACTACGTCTACATCACTGATTTCCTGTGATTTCTCTTTCTGCCTATACATTTCATTTGGTTATACTGCGCATGCGCCGCCTCTCTGCCGTTTCCATGGAGGCGCTCGCGGTTTCGGCGTCTTTTGTGAGGTAGCCGCGCTTGCGCGGCTGCTACATCCGGACGCCGGCTCACCGAGCGCCAGGCAGAAGCAAAAAGGTATTTAACATTAATTACTTTGGGTATAAAAACACATGCTGTTTTACAGGTCACTCACTTTCCCCTGAGGAAGCCACGCCCCCCAGTGGCGATACGCGTGGGGTCACATTCTCCCATCTTTATTCCATGCTGGCTGCAGATTCATTCCCTGTCTTCACTATTTCATGAAGACATGGTTCTTTCCTATTGCGGTTTTTATATTTAGGCCAATTGTTACCTACCTATCATTTTCATTTTTTTGTGGGTTCATTCTTTTCTATCTTGCCTCACCTCCATTTGGGTATCTTCCCATGAGTGTTCATAGAGGTTTTTGCATCAGATCTAGGTAGGCAGCAGCCATTTCTTAGCCGCAGTTTGTTATTTCTAGTAAACAGGCTTTTGTTTGTCACCAGATAATTATATTACTGCCTATCTCTTTAATCATCCATTCTTTTTGTTTTGCATTTTTTGTCTGGATTGAATTATTTTTCATAGTTACCAGTGCTAGCACAATCTTATTTGTCTTTATAAACTGTTATATGCCATTGTGCTGTGTATTTGCACATTGTATTTAGCACAATCATTGTTCTTTAGTGTGCAACACCTGTGTACCTGCTTTTGCCAGTTTCTTTGGGAGTTTGTCAGTGGATCCTTACATGGATCTTTAAGTGTTCCTATTAGGGCCTTTCACGGTCCTTTTTAAATGTTTTTTATTTTTGTGTTCTGTTTTTCAGTTTGTATTTTGTACCATATAAAAATTATCATATTTTTATAAAAAATTTTTCATCTTTTCATTTGAGGTTGATCGTGACTCATATACATGCTGCTTTTTTCTTTTGTGCTTCATCCTACCTCATCTGTCTCCATCCTGCCCCATCTGTCTCCATCCTGCCCCATCTGTTTCCATCCTGCCCCATCTGTCTCCATCCTGTCCTATCTGTGTCCATTCTGCCCCATGTTCCTGCCCCATCTGTCTCCATCCTTCCTGGCGGCCATTTGCTCTAGGTGTAGTTCCCTTACTGACCTGAGAGACAAAGGGGGCCCCGGAGAGCTGTGCCTATGGAGTTACGTCACATTGGTGACATGGAAGGACGGGCCCGTCCTTCACAGTCCCCCTTGAAAATATTAACCCCTTCACCCCCAAAGCCTGTTTGCATTTCATGACCAGGCCAAATTTTACAATGCTGACAACTGTCACTTCATGAGGTAATAGCTCTGGAACGCTTCAATGGATCCCACTGATTCTGAAACTGGTTGTTCATGACATATTGTAATTCATGATAGTGGTAAAATATCTTCGCTATGTCTTGCCTTTATTTGTGAAAAAAAAAATGGAAATTTGGCGAAAATGTTGAAAAATTAACAATTTTCAAACTTTTAATTTTTATGCCCTTAAATCAGAGAGTTATGTCACACAAAATAGCTAATAAATATCATTTCCCACATGTCAACTTTACATCAGCACGTTTTCTTAACCCCTTCAAGACCCAACCTGTTTTCACCTTTCTGACCCTGCCAATTTTTACACTTCTGACCACTGTCACTTTATGAGGTAATAACTCTGGAACACTTCAACGGATCCTGGTGATTCTGATATTGTTTTCTCGTGACATATTGTACTTTATGACAACGGTAAAATTTCTTCGATATGACTTGCGTTTATTTGTGAAAAAAATTGAAATTTGGCAAAAATTTGAAAATTTTGTAATTTTCAAATTTTTAATTTTTATGCTCTTAAATCAAAGAGTCATATCACACAAAATAGTTAATACATCACTACTTAATACCGACCTTAAAATATATGCAAAAGTCATAGGAAACAGAATAGCCCATTTACTGCCCGATCTGATAGAAATTGATCAGGTGGGATTCATTAAAAATAGATATGCGGCAGACAACACCAGACGCATCCTCAACATAACACACTACATAGAAGCCAAGAAGTCAGAGGCGCTGCTTGTAGCGTTAGATGCCGAGAAGGCATTTGACCGCATTCATTGGGATTTTATTTTCTCAGTTCTGAGGAAGATAGGCTTCACTGGAGACATCTTCTCAGGGATACAGGCGTTATAGTCCCAACCATGAGCGAGGATCTTTTCTAATGGTGCCCTATCAGACAATTTTCTAATCAGCAATGGGACGCGCCAGGGCTACCCTTTGTCACCTTTGATCTTTGTACTCTCAATCGAACCTTTAGTCCAGGTGTTAAGAACTCAGTGCTCAATTACAGGGATACAAATAGGGAACAGAACACATGTTATTTCCCTTTTTGCCGATGATGTAATACTGACACTATCGCAACCAGTAGACTCATTAGAACCTGCAATGGAGGTAATTCTGTATTTTGGGAAAGTATCGTATTTCAAGCTTAATGCACAAAAAATGCAGGCTTTGCCACTTAATTTATCCATGGAGACAGTGTCTTTGTTGAAACATAGGTATGCTCTGGACTGGCAAACAAAGGGTTTGAGATATCGGGGGGTTATGGTCACATCATCCCACTCTTTCTTGTATTCTTCTAATTATGAACCCTTGCTTGCTAATTTAAAGTCCGAAACTCAAAGACTTGCTAAGGTTGAAGTTTCTTGGTTGGGCAGGATTGAAACTTTTAAGATGCTTCTTCTGCCAAAACTTCTCTACCTGTTCAGGACGTTACCCATAATACTTCCACAGACCTTTTTCAGAGCCATTAAGAGTTTGATGTCGACATATATCTGGGCGGGACACAAGCCCAGGATAGCCAATCATATTTTATCTAGAGATAAATGGATGGGTGGTTTGGGAGTACCAGTATTCCTAACTATTATATAGCATCTCAGATCTCTACATTGGCATTAGGTTGGCTTGGACAATCATAAACACATTGGGTCCATATGGAAGAATCTCAGATGTACCCATTGTCATACAGAGCTATACTAGCAGCGTCTTTGATAGGTCTCCCTCTGCCGGCTACATTACTTCCGCTTACCAAAGCGGCGGTTTATAGTTGGCAGATATTCCATAAACGCTCGGGAAAGGGCACGAGATCACCTAGGAACATCATCCCTGTGGCAGTCCTTTCCACCGCTATCCCAAATCTAAATGTCACAGCTTGGTTATGTAGTGGGGTAATTTTCATAGATCAATTGTATTCTGGGGAAAATCTGATGCCATTTGCAGACCTAAAATCTAAATACTCTCTAAGAGACAATGATGTCTTCTCATATCTTCAAATGAATCACCTTCTTAGGAAGCTCTCTTGGAGTCCGATGAGCTGAAATCCTAGAATATTTGCTGTTTTATGAATAAGTTGAAAGGTCTAAGAAGGATTTATGCGATGATTGAAGAGGTATCAGTGTTTAAAAAAACTTATCCGCTAGGGCAGTGGGAGAGAGACCTGGGAATGGATATTACTTCAGAAGAATGGATTAAATCTATGAGAATAGTGCACAAATCACTAAGAAGTAGCACACACATAGAATCATTTATGAAAACAGTACTGAGATGGTATTTTGTTCCATCGCGTCTACACCAAATATTCCCAGATTTTGAAGGAATGGTCTGCAGGCGTCATGTTGCGATTAAAGAGCCCTATGTGCCTAAACATTAGAAAACCCCAACAAGTGACCCCATTTTGAAAACTAGACCCTTCAAGGAACTTATGTAGATGTGTGGTGAGCACTTTGAACCCCCAGGTGCTTCACAGAAGTTTAGAACGTAGAGCCGTGAAAATAAAAAAATCACATTTTTAAAAAAAAATGATTTTTCAGCAACTATTTTTTTTTTATTTTCACAAGTGTAAAAGGAGAAAATGGACCACAAAAGTTGTTGTGCAATTTCTCCTGAGTACACCGATACCCCATATGTGGGGAAAAACCACTGTTTGGGTGCACGGCAGGGCTCGGAATGGATGGAGTGACGTTTTGGATTGCAGATTTTGATGGAATGGTCAGCAGGCGTCATGTAGCGTTTGAAGAGCCCCTGATGTGTCTAAACATTGGAAAAGCCCAACAAGTGACCCCATTTAGAAAAGTAAACCCTTCAAGGAACTTATGTAGCTGTGTGGTGAGCACTTTGAACCCCCAGGTGCTTCACAGAAGTTTAGAACGTAGTGCCATGAAAATAAAAAAATCACATGTTTTCAACAAAAATGATTTTTCAGCAACGATTTTTTTTATTTTCACAAGTGTAAAAAGAGAAAATGGACCACAAAAGTTGTTGTGCAATTTCTCCTGAGTACACCGATACCCCATATGTGGGGAAAAAACACTGTTTGGGCGCACGGCAGGGCTCGGAATGGATGGAATGACGTTTTGGATTGCAGATTTTGAAGGAATGGTCTGCAGGCGTCATGTTGCGATTGAAGAGCCTCTATGTGCCTAAACATTCGAAAACCCCAACAAGTGACCCCATTTTGAAAACTAGACCCTTCCAGGAACTTATGTAGCTGTGTGGTGAGCACTTTGAACCCACAGATATTTCACAGAAGTTTAGAACGTAGAGCCGTGAAAATAAAAAAATCACATTTTTTCAACAAAAATGATTTTTCAGCAACAATTTTTTTTATTTTCACAAGTGTAAAAGGAGAAAATGGACCTCAAAAGTTGTTGTGCAATTTCTCCTGAGTACAACGATACCCCATATGTGGGGAAAAACCACTGTTTGGGCGCACGGCAGGGCTCGGAATGGATGGAATGACGTTTTGGATTGCAGATTTTGATGGAATGGTCTGCAGGCGTCATGTTGCGTTTGAAGAGCCCCTGATGTGCCTAAACATTGGAAACCCCTCACAAGTGACCCCAGTTTGGAAACTACACCCCTGAAGGAATTTATCTAGAGGCATAGTTTTATAGTATTGATTACAATGCTTTTTGTTTTACTGGTGTATGAATTTATAATGTGGTGTTCTATGTAAGATGTGCGGGGTACATCAGATTTATAAAAGTGTGTTGTGTCAACAGGGTATAAACAAATTTTATTAATTTGTGGAAGTGTGGTACGCTTTGAAGCAATTCTTGATGCAGAGAAAATTTTCAATTGGAGGGGAGAGAGGGGTACTGGAACAGGGATGAGGGACTGGGAAAGGGGACATCACCAAACCATGACGCCTGCTACGCTACGTCTAAAACTACACTGTACTAACTACTATTATTTTTTTCTAAAAAAAAAAAATCGGACGTCGCTTAGACTGCGATGTCTGCTACGCTAACTATCTAAAAAAAAAGAAAAATTCCCGTGGCGCAGTCTCTGATCAGCAGCGATACTGGTCAGAGCGCTGCGGTCATGGGAAGAGCACGAATGCTCTGTGCAGGACGCCGCGCACAGGAAAAAAGCGCAAAAAAAGTGCGCTAAATTTTCAATTGGAGGGGAGGAGGGGGTACTGGAACAGGGATGGGGGACTGGGAAAGGGGATGTCACCAAACAATGACGCCGGCTACGCTACGTCTAAAACTACACTGTACTAACTACTATTATTTTTTTCTAAAAAAAATATCAGACGTCGCTTAGACTGCGATGTCCACTACGCTAACTATCTAAAAAAAAAAGAAAAATTCCCGTGGTGCAGTCTCTGATCAGCAGCGATACTGGTCAGAGTGCTGCGGTCACGAGAAGAGCACGATTGCTCTGCGCAGGACGCCGCGCACAGGAAAAAAGCGCAAAAAAAGTGCGCAAAAAAAATCAATTGGAGGGGGTACTGGATCAAGGATGGGGGACTGGGAAAGGGATGGGGGAGGTGCTGCTGCTCTGTTGTGATCACAGGAGTCACACAGCAGGCAGATCGCAGCACACAGCAGGCAGATCACAGGAGATTTCAAGGGAGCAGGACGCTAAAGGAGGCAGGAGATCGCAGGGGAGATCACACTGCCACCAATGGATTCTTTCACTTAGGCAGACAGAGGGGCTTAGGACAACCGCTCTGCACGCCAAATCTGAGGTAAAGATGGCGTGCAGGGTGGTGATCGCTATTTTAGATTAACCCCTTTGGCACTGATTGGCTAGAAGCTATTGTTCAGCCAATCAGCGCCATAGGGGTTAATCTGGTGAGGTGACAGGGTGATCACCCCACCCACTGTGACGGCTGTGATTGGTGCTTCGTCACTCAGCACAGATCACAGCCGGTCACATGCTTTTTTTTTTTTTCTAAAACTTTATTGTCACATCGCTGTGATTGGCTGGTCAGAATTGACCAGCCAATCACAGCGATCGCCGACGTCAGGGGGCGGTGCAGCCCCCCGGGCTACGTGCAGAGATGGTCTGCTGTCAGGGACAGCAGCCATCTTCACCCGGTCAGCGCGCGATGCCGCGCTGTGACCGGAAAATGTCGGCGCCGTACTAGTACTGCTCTGGGCAGAAATGCACCTCCCGCAGAGCAGTACTAGTACGGCGGAGGTCGGGAAGGGGTTAAACATAATTTTTTGTTAGGACGTTATAAGGGTTCAAAGTTGACCAGTGATTTCTCATTTTTTCAACAAAATTTACAAAACCATTTTCTTAGGGACCAAATTACATTTGAAGTAACTTTGAGGGGTCTATATGATAGAAAACACCCAAAAGTGACACCATTCTAAAAACTGCACTATTCTGTCCCCGGGGCCTGTGGCTGTAACTATGGCTCTGTGAGATGCTGGATTTCTTTACCTTACTTACAATTGGCGACGGACGCAGATAGCTTAACTCAGCTGCCGGCACACATGTTATGAATAGGGTTGAGCGATACTTTCCGATATCAAGAAGTATCGGATTGGAACGGGTATCGCCGATACCCCAAAAGTATCGGCGATACCCGATTCCGATACCGGAAATCCAATGCAAGTCTATGGGACAGAAATATCGTAACTAAAAAAACCTCTTTCTTTCCTTGTAAACACTAAATATACACACATAGAATACATATATATATATATATATATATATATATACATGTCATTGTGACATATATATACATATATTTATAGTTTATACACTTCTACATAGTAAAATAGCCTCTGATTCAATTGCCGGGTAATGCCGGCTTTTGTGAAAAGACAGAAGCACCCGACATGAAATGACACTTGGTTTACATAGAGTTAACCATGTCTTTTCATGTAGTTTGATATCTGATTTGCACAAACAATTACATGAGTGTATGTGTGCAAAATTTCACACCTGTAGGGGTTAATTAAAGGTGTAAATCCGTTGTAAAAAAACCGGACTTTTTTGCTACGAATTTACACCTTTAATTAACCCCTACAGGTGTGAAATTTTGCACACATACACTCATGTAATTGTTAGTGAAAACAATAGATCAAACAACTTGAAATGACATGGTTAACTCTATGTAAACCATGTGTCATTTCATGTCGGGTTCTGCATTTTCACAAAAGCCGGCAATTGAATTAGCGGCTATTATACTATGTAGAAGTGTATGAACTATAAATATATATATATATGTGTGTCACAAATTCAATGACATGTATATATATATATATATATGAGGTGTAAAATTGTTGAAAAAAAATGCGTGGGCTCCCGCCCTATTTTCGCAACCAGACAGACAAAGCCAGCGAGTGGGGGCAGATAATAATAGCTCAGAGAGGGACCATTATTTTGGCCCCCCCCTGGCTACTAACATCTGCCCCCAGACACCCCAGAAAAGGCAAATCTATAATTAGATTCGCCCTTTCTGGCACTTTGCCCGTCTATTCCCATTGCCCTGTAGCGGTGGCGAATGGGTTAATATGGGGTTAAAGCCACCTTGCTATTGAAAGGTGACCTTAAGCCAGGTTAATAATTGAGAGCTGTCAATTAGACAACTATCAATTATTAATCCTATTGCATGAAATAAAAATAAAACACACACACTTTAATTAAAAATCATTTTAATGAAATAAAGATACATGTTTTTGACCATCTTTTATTTTACTGCAAAAACCATTTCCTGTAATAAAAATAAAATAAAAAAGCAAAATTATTCTTACCTATCCCATGCACAGTCAGGTCCCACGGTGTAATCCTTCAGAAAGGGTTAAAGTTTACTGCAGGGACCGCAGCTAATGCTGCAGCCTCACAGTAAACCCCCAAATGAATGAGCTCCTCTCCTGGCTGACAGGAGAGGAAGTGGAAAGCTTAATTGATTGCTTTCCACTTTCACTTCAGGTCAGCCAGGGACACAATCAGTGACGTCAGAAGGAACTGATTAACAAAAATAGGGGTTCCCTTCGAAAAAAAAATGGTGTGTGGGGTCCCCCCTATTTTTGTTAACCAGCCTGATGAAGCAGACTGCTGAGGCATGGTATTTAAGGCTGTTAAGGAGCCAATATCCATGGACCTTGCCAGCAGCGTCGGACTGGAGTACCTTGGGCCCACCAGAGAAAAATTATTCTTGGGGCCCACCATCATACTTCCCAACCTTTGAAGAAGGGAAAGAGGGACAAAGGCTGTGGCACGCTGTGCCTGCTGCAGCAAATTTTAGGCCATGCCACGTTGCACCACAGACTGTCCAGGAGTTGGTGGATGCTTTAGTCCAGGTGTGGGAGGAGATCCCTCAGGAGACCATCCGTCGCGCTCATCAGGAGCATGCCCAGAAGTTGTAGGGAGGTCATACAGCATACCTCCCAAATTTTGAAGACAGGAAAGAGGGTTAAAGGCTGCAAATTTTAGGCCACGCCCTGACCACACCCATTTCACAACTAATCACACCCATATCCTCGACCCAAGCGTACCCATTTAGCACTGCTGATCACACTGACTGGTAATGAGGGCACAGTGGCTGGTACTGAGGAAAAGAAAGAAAGAGCAGCGAGAGAGAAAGAACAAACAGAGAAAGAAAGAGAGGAAAGAAAGAAAAGAGAGAGAGAAAGAAAGAACAGAGAGAAAAAAGAACAGAGAGCGAGAAAGAAAGAACAGAGAGCGAGAAAGACTAGAGAGAGAAAGAAAGACTAAAGAGAGAGCCAGAGGCGTAGCTAGGGTTTTGGTTTAGTGGGGGCGAAACTTCTGAGTGGGCCCCTAATCAGAGAACCTCAGCAAATGACCGCACTGTTGCCAAAAATAATCTATATATAAAAAGACCAATATTGATATTACCGCCATATGGTCTGTGGTAAATAATACCAGTCCTACAGAACATATAATAGATTACAGCACAGGTACAGATAATGACTTACCGCTGATGTTCTTTCTAATGGAATTATTCACTTTTCATGTCTTTTCCATCTGGCCCAGACCGACATGACGACTTCTCCAGCCAGGACTCGACTGCAGAGATTACAACAAAGACACATTTCACTTCTCATATTTTTAGCACTGTCACGGTCACCAATTGGACTATTCTCAACCTGCACAAACTCCTCATCCTGCTGATACCCCAATACTGAGCCGCTGCTGCCATATGTGTCCCTATTTCTGCACCTGATACCCCAATACTGAGCCGCTGCTGCCGTATGTGTCCCTATTACTGCACCTGATACCAAAATACTGAGCTGCTGCTGCCGTATGTGTCCCTATTACTGCAACTGCTGTGTGGTTCTGTGTGACCTCTAAATTCTAAAGCACCCCTCTAGAATATAGTAATGCCGGGTGCAAGTGCCCTAGAAAACAGTGCCCACATTTTGTCCCCTAGACTGTAATAATGCCCTGTGTGCCCCTTTGACAGTCACAGTAACCCGAGTTCACTATAACAATAAGTGTCCACTTTACATTTAATAATGTCCCAAGTCTCCCCCTGTACATCTCCCCTATACACAGAATAATGCCCCTCACTGGATATATACTGACCCCTTAATGTCCCCAAACTATTTAATGGGTCCAAAACTGTATGATGGCCCCTATATAGCATCCATACAGCATAATACACCAGATAATCCTCAATATAGTATAACGCACCCCCGTAGGCAGCCTCTATATTATAATAAACCCCCATAGGCAGAGTCTATAATATAATGCACCACCATAGGCAGCCGCTATATTATAATGCACCGCCATAGGCAGCCTCTGTAGTATAATGCATCCCCATAGGGAGTCTCTGTAGTATCATGCACCCCAATATGGAGCCTCTGTAGTATAATGCACCCCCCATATACAGCCTCTGTAGTATAATGCACCCCCATTAAAAAAAAAACAAAAAACAATACTCACCTCCCGGCTCCTGTGCTGCTCACTGTTCTCCTCCTCCAGCGTCTGACAGCGGGCGCGATGACGTCACCTGCCGGCGCCCGCTGTCAGACGCTGAGATGCCGATACAGCTGGATGCCGATACAGCTGACCCTCCGATGACGGGTGGGGGGCCCACTGCTGGCAACGGGCCCCCCCACCGCCTGTTCAGGCTCCATAGCTTCCGGGCGGCAGAGCAGGGAGAGCGATTCTCCCTGCTTTGCCGCAGAATGTAACTGTATCGGCGTGCACAGCACGCCGATACAGTTACTGTAGCGTAGCTCCGGGTGGGCCCCCTCAGAGCATGGGGCCCGGGGCCACCGCCCCCTCTGCCCTGCGACCTATCCTTTCAAATCAGGGCCCACCACGCAGGAGCTGGAGCCCACCGGAGGTTTCTCCGGTGTCCCGGTGGCTCAGTCCGACCCTGCTTGCCAGCCTGATAATACCAGGCCACAGCAGTCTGCCTATCTTGGCTGGTTAACAAAAATAGGGGATCCCGTCGAAAAAAATTGGCGTGGGGTCCCCCCATTTTTGTTAACCAGCCAGATGAAGCAGACTGCTGAGGCCTGGTTTTTCAGGCTGTTAAGGAGCCAAGATCCATGGACCTTGCCAGCCTGATAATACCAGGCCACAGCAGTCTGCATATCTTGGCTGGTTAACAAAAATAGTGGATCAACTCGAAAAAAATGGCGTAGGGGTCCCCCTATTTTTGTTAACCAGCCAAGTAAAATGCAGACTGCTGCGGCCTGGTATTAAAAGACTGTCAAGGCCCATGGATTTTGGCCCTCAACAGCCTGATAATACCAGGCTACAGCAGCCCCACATTTGGCGCATCAAAAGAGTGTGCCAATTGTGGCACTTTACCCGGCTCTTCCCACTTGCCCTGTAGCGGTGGCAAGCGGGGTAATAAGGGGTTAATGTCACCATTGATTGCACGGTGACAATAAGCCCGGTTAATAATGGAGAGGCGTCAATAAGACACCGATCCATTATTAATCCCAAAGTTTTTAAATGTTTAAAAAAAAGACACAGCAAGAAAAAAGTGTTTTAATGAAATAAAAGAGACAACACAGTTTTCATTTCTTTTATTACTCTCTCATTCCTGCGACGCCATCGATCTCCTGTAAAAAAAGGAAAAACACCAACAGTATACCACCTGTCCGACGCAGTCCATAGTAACGAGGGTCCCACGACTATCCAGCTCTGCTACATCGGAATGTCAGGCAGAGCCTAACATCCCGACGCAGCACAGCTGATTACCTGCTTCCCCGGCGGTGACGTCATCGGACTGCTTTACGGCCGCGATTACCCAGCAGTCACTGCAGTTATCGCGAGAAACTGCATGTGACCGCCAGGGAGAAGATGATGGCGGCCATCAAGCAGTCCAGGACGAGACCACCGGAGATCTTCTGCCGGGTAAGTGCCGCTGACTCCTGACAGACCCGACCGACGGACACTGACAGTGACAGGACAATTACGATTCCGGTATCCGATATGACAAAATATCGGTACTCGGAATCGGAATTCCGATACAGCGAATATCGGCCGATACCCGATATTTGCAGTATCGGAATGCTCAACACTAGTTATGAAGAATCCAGAAGAGACTTTGATTTCTTTAAGAATTCTTGTTGAATGCATACAAACAGCAGCAGGTAAAAAAGACTTTCTTCAGACAGACTGAAAATACATGTGATTCTGATAAAATCAAGATGGAGAATGAAACACAGGAGAAAGAAGAAGGAAATGACATCATACCAGAAGAGGGAGACAGAGAGACAGAAGGAACAAACTTGATGTAAAGGAAGGATTTCAGCTATGCAAACACAGGGACACATAGCAACAGTAAACAATATGAGAGACTGCAATACAGCATGTAAAATACACAGGACAGTCTGGAAAATGTCTCATTCATGGGACATAACACTCCCCGTCTGAAATCTATAGATTTCATAATTTTTATGATGTCCACTGGAGATGTCACTGTAGACCTGAAAGACATAAAGTAGAAACACAACATGCGGAAATAAACTGTAACAGTTGTAAGTCCAATTCTTGGTTGATGACGTGAAGTCCTCAACGGTTAGATAGACCAAGTTATGGGAGAACCCATCTTCAGATTGGGGAAGCTGCAACATGCAAACGCCTCCACCAACCCAAACAATCCAAAGATGAAAGTTCAAGTTAACAAGGGAAAGTTCAAAGTTCATTCAGATGCTGATAGTTCTGCATACTAGCACGGCTGTAGTATGCAGAGACATGCTCCCCGCTGTAGCAGAGTTCAGAGACAAAGCTAAGATCATGTGACTCCTACTCGAAGGAGCCAGCAGATGATTAGCCTGAAATGTATGTCAGCAGATACGATGGCTGACCAGTTGAAAGGATGTCCAGGGTAAAGAGAGCTCAGCTTCTGTACCTTTTTGCCGGTTTCTGAAGCGCTAGGAGAGGCTCCCGCAGCTGTAGTCCTCGTAGACACGTCGTAGGAAAGGCAGACTTGTCTCTTGATGACGGTTGAAAGAGTCTTTACAGAACTACGGGCAGGACTTGTTGTAAGGCTTTTAGAGACTTCTTCGCCATCTCCCATCTTTGCTGTCTCTGAGATGGTAACATAGTGTTCCCGTTGATATCCTGAGTTGCAAGCTGTCTCAGTGGTACCCTGCCTAGAACTGCAATGGGTGTCTTAAACCCGAGAGGACCGTCGATGCTGTTTTCAACAGGCGAGGCTCCTCGTTCGATAGCAAGTTCCTTACAGGGTGATGCTTGGGAAGTGAACATGTCTTGTTCAACATCCGCCAGTGAGCTGAGGCTGAATTGCGTGGGGAAAACGCTGGCACCATCGGTCAGAGGTAGGCTGTTGAGAGAGGGGCTCTCACTCTGAGCACTGAAGTCTAGCACGGCTTCGGTTTGACCAAGATTGTGATGGAAATGGGTATCAAAGGTTGGGAACTTAGCAGTTACTTGCTGTGGATCCCTTGGCAACTTAGTCTTTGCTGGAAGAGAAGGTGAGGGAGCTACCCAGCTGTTATAGTTGTCTTCGGTGGGTTTGATGCTCATGACCCTGATGATCACTTTGTCTCCCTCTGTAGGTAGTGAGTTGTTGTCCTTGGTTGAAGGATCGAATGCTGTTATCTCGAGGTTGTAGTCTCGAGGATAATGCGGACTTGAAATATCGGATGGTTGCCGTTGACACGTAGTGTCGTTTGACTTCTCCTTCATCCATTGGTGACGTGAGTATGACAGGGAGGACAAGTCATTGTCATCTGACGTGATAACGGTTTTGTAAGAGGAGATGTCGTTCTGATTCTTTGTCTGGTCACTACAGACATTGCCAATGATGACCCAGCCTAGCTCGAGGCGCTGGGCGTACGGTTCATTGAGTAGTCCATGGATTTGATGACGCATCTTGTGCAGTCGTATAATGTCTCTGCCGAAGAGAATTAGGATGTGTGCCTTATCGTCCAGGGGTGGCATCTCTTTGGCTATCATTCTGAGATGAGGATGCTGAAGAGCGACTTCTGGTGTTGGGATTTCTTCCCTATTGAATGGTATTTGGTTACACTCTGCAAGCGTGGGTAGTGGTATCTCCGTAGCGCCTTTCTCAAGAGAAGTTATTATGAGGCCACTGGCCCTTCTTCCAAAGGTTTGTAAAACGCCGCTGCAGGTGCCCAAGGTGTAGGGATAGACGTCTCCTTTTAAGTCAAACAAGTCAAAGAGTTCTGACCTGGCTAATGATTTGTTGCTCTGGTCATCCAGGCTAACGTACACCTTGACTGCCTTCCCTGGATGGCCCTTGGGATACACCCATGACAGGCAAATCTTCGCACAGGACTTGTCTCGAAGACCTCCTTCACAGACATCGGTGCATGAGGAAGATACCGCAACATGGCTTGTCACTTGGTCTGTACTCTCCCCGCCATGGCTTGTGGTGGGAGAAGGTGAAGACGCAGAGTCAGGCTGTGATGGATGGAGCGCCTGTACGTGGTCTTCGCTGTCGCACTCTAGACACTTGATGGGGATGACACAGTCCTTAGCAAGATGTTCGGTAGAGGCGCAGCACCTGAAGCATACTCCAAACTTCTTCAAGAGCTCCTTTCGTTCTTGAAGGGGCTTCTTCCTGAAGCCGATGCACTTCTTCAGGGGATGTGGCAGTTTGTGAATTGGACACTGGCGTTAGGATTCTCAACCTTCTCACCTTTGTCGCTCTTATCTTGTGATACTGAAGGTGCCGGAAGAACATCAGTCTTCTTGATGGACATTGGAGCTTGGTGGTTCCTGTAGTTAAGACGTGGACTTTCGTGTTTAGTAGATGAAACAGGGTCGCTGTGTTCTCCATAGAAAAAACTTGGATCGGTCTTACACTCTGCGATATTTTCGATGAACTCGCAGAAGTAGGAAAATGGAGGGAAGGAGACTTGGTTTTCCCTTTTGTATTTTGATCCAAGCATGGCCCACTTATTTTGGATATTGGGTGGCAACTTGGAAACTATTGGGGTTACCCCATGAGCAGTGTCCAGGTAGCTGAGGCCAGGAAGGTACGGGTCTGCTTTGGCCAGCTGAAGCTCTAACAGGAGGTCGCTGAGCTCTTGGAACCTTGTACTGTCCTTATTAGATACCTTTGGAAAATCCTCTAATCGTTTGAACAGAGCCCTTTCTATGACCTCAGGACTGCCATAACTTCTTTCCATGCAGCGGTGAGACCAGCAATGGGATTACTGATGTGAACAGATTTAAGTCTCTTGACCCGATCCGTGGATTGTGGCCCAAGCCACCTGATAAGCAGGTCTAGCTCTTCAGCGGCGGTGATGCCGAGATCGCTGATCGTGGTTTCAAAGGTACACTTCCAACCCCTGTAGTTCTCAGGTTTATAGTCAAACTCTGTAAGACCGGTCTTAGTTAGATCACGCCGAATCATGTACCTTGCGAGGCCAGTCGTATCAGCATTCTCCGATTTTGGAAGGACCGATGCTGGCTGGATAGCTTTGTTCATACAGTCTGTGATTTGACCTGGGAATGCAGGTATATATGGGGCAGCGTAGGCGTTCAGTCCATTAACTGGCTTAATGAGCTTAGTTTCTGCCACACATGGGACTGGAATTGTGTGATTGACCAGAGTGTGGTGACTGGCCTGCATATTGGCCTGTACGTAGGATTCTGAGTATAAGATTTGGTGATTTGCTGGTTTCTGGTACATTTCGGTGCACAGATGTGGATCAGGATACAAGATTGGCAGCGTATTGTAATTGTACTGACCTTGGGTGCAGGATGCGGATAAACGCTCTGTGTCCTGTTGTCTCAGGGGAGCATCAGTGTGGTCAGGAAGGATTGCAGGAGCAGGGATAGCGCTGTGTTGGCTTTGTACATAGTCTCTAGTACGCTTAAGAGGGTCTTCAGTATCAAAACCCTGTTGTTTCAGGGGAGCATCTGTGTGGTCAGGAAGGATTGCAGGAGCAGGAATAGCAATGTGTTGGCTTTGTACATAGTCTCTAGTACGCTTAAGAGGGTCTTCAGTATCAAAACCACTTAAACTGATGCTGTCTCTTTGGCTCCCACTGATGGCTTGTTCCAGGACCTTTAACTTTGCCATGGCAATGGCGTGTTGGCGTTCCTTCTCTAGGGCCTCTAGGGTAGCTTGTATTTTAGTGGCCTCTAGGGCAGCTTGTATTTTAGTGGCCTCTAGGGCAGCTTGTATTTTAGTAGCCGCAGTTTTCATCTCAGTTTCCTTTTGAGCAAAGGCAGCTTGTATTTTAGTGGCCTCAGCTTCCGCACGTGCTTTTATGAGCTGTTCGCTGAGGGTTGAGGATTTTGAAGAGCATGACTTAGATGTTCGCTTTGACTGTCTGGCAGAGCCAGAAATGCAAGATGACATCTCGGCTATTAGCGCGATTCTTGTCTCTGTTTTGGCTTTTATATCGCGCACCATGCTTTCTCTCTCAGAGTTAAGTTTTTGGAAAGCTTGCAGCTCTTTGCAGGTAACTGATGGGTTAAGTCTTTTTAACACTGCGATATACTGGTCTGTTATTTTTGCATATCATTGATAATCTGAACACAGTTGTGCGAGAGCTCCCTCCAGTGGTCGTTGGAGAGAAGCAGGCTGAGACAGGCTATTTATGTGGCTTAAGAGTTTTTGCCATAGCTCTGCTGTTGCACGGAGAAGATCAAACTTGCTCCAGTTTTTCAATGTCTTTTCTTAAAATGTGGTGTCCAAAAGTGGACACAGTATTCCAGATGAGGCCTGACCAATGAGGAGTAGTGGGGGATAATTACTTCTCGTGATCTAGACTATACTTCTCTTAATACCTCCTAGAACTGCCTTTTTTGCTGCTGCATCACACTGTTGACCCATGTGCTGCCTGTGATTTATTAGTATACCCAAGTCTTTTTCACACGTGCTGTTGTTTAGTTCTATTCCTCCCATTCTGTAGATGTCATTTTCGTTTTTCTTGCTCAGATGTAGAAACTTACATTTCTCCCTGTTAAATACCATTCTTTTAGTCGCTGCCCATTGTTAAATCTTATCTAGAGCCTCCTGTATCCTTTGACTGTCTTCTCTAGTGTTAGCTATCCCTCCTAGCTTTGCATGGTCTACAAATTTGATCAGTTTACCTTCAGTTCCCTTATGTAGATAATTTATAAATTGTTGAACAATACTAGGGCCAGGACAGATCCTTGTGGTACCCTACTTGAAACACTCTTCCAATTGGATGTGCAACCATTTATTACCACTCTTGGAGTACGATCACTGTGCCAGTTATGAATTCACCTAGCTCCCATATGTCAAAGTCAAGGCCCGCGGGCCAGATCCGGCCCGCGAATTGATTATCTATGGCCCCCTGGATGATATTTAATTACTATTAGATCCGGCCCGCAGGCCACAGCCGCCTGCTGGTGTTTTGCACGCACCAAACAGGGCCGGCGTCAGCACCCGGCACACCCGGGCAAGTGCCGGGGCCCTGAGAAGGCGGGGGGGCCCACTCGCAGTCTGGCACCCCCCCCCGTTAGCGGAGGAGAGCGGTGTCAGCGCCGCCACTGGGCCCCCCCCGCTTGCTCAGGGCCCCGGCATCAGCTGGCACAATACTTACCTCTCCCGTGCCTCCGCTGCCGCAGCTCTGGGCTTCCGGGGGCGCCGGCGCTTCCTCTCACAGCAGGCCGCTAAATGACGTCATCATTCAGCGGCCGGCTGTGGCACAGAGCGCGCGGACGTCGGACAGGTAAGACGTGTGTGTGTATGTCTCTGTGTGTGTCTGTGTGTATGTAGTGCGGTGCTTTGTGTGTGTGTGTGTGTGTGTATAAGTATGTGAGAGAGTGCTTGTGTGCTGTCTGTGTGTGATGATGGGCAGGCATTGCTGATAATGGGGAGGCATTGATGATGATGATGGGGAGAAGATGATAATGGGCAGGCATTGCTGATAATGGGGAGGCATTGATGATGATGATGGGGAGAAGATGATAATGGGCAGGCATTGCTGATAATGGGGAGGCATTGATGATGATGATGGGGAGAAGATGATAATGGGCAGGCATTGCTGATAATGGGGAGGCATTGATGATGATGATGGGGAGAAGATGATAATGGGCAGGCATTGCTAATAATGGGGAGGCATTGATGATGATGATGGGGAGAAGATGATAATGGGCAGGCATTGCTGATAATGGGGAGGCATTGGTGATGATGGGGAGAAGATGATGATAATGGTCAGGCATTGATGATGGGGAGAAGATGATGATGGGCAGGCATTGATGATGATGGGAGGAGATGATGATGGGCAGGCATTGCTGATAATGGGGAGGCATTGATGATGATGGGGAGAAGATGATGATAATG
Source organism: Oophaga sylvatica (assembly GCA_033576555.1). Taxonomy (NCBI): domain Eukaryota; kingdom Metazoa; phylum Chordata; class Amphibia; order Anura; family Dendrobatidae; genus Oophaga; species Oophaga sylvatica. The sequence continues at coordinate 687,708,474 of JARQOD010000001.1, read as the reverse complement.
GGCAGGCATTGATGATAATGGGCAGGCATTGATGATGGGGAGAAGATGATGATGGGCAGGCATTGATGATGATGGGGAGGAGATGATGATGATGGGCAGGCATTGATGATAATGGGGAGGCCATGATGATGATGGGGAGGCAATGATGATGATAATGGGGAGTCTTTCCACAGCGCCCTTTCCTGAGCTGTAACAGTGCAGAACGCAGTACAGCGCAGAGGAGAGCTCCATATTTTGTATGGAGCATTATATGGGGACCAGTATCCTGTATGGAGCATTATATGGGGACCAGTATCCTGTATGGAGCATTATATTGGGTCCAGTATCCTGTATGAGCATTATATTGGGTCCAGTATTCTGTATGGAGCATTATATGGGGGGGTGACATCCTGCATGGGGTATTATATGGGTGATGAGGGGGAGACTGTGGTGCCCATAATATTGTATGGAGGACTGTACTGTCCAGTCTGTACTGTGCGCTGTGAGGATTTGGCGGTTTTTGAGCTATTGTACAATTTACAATAGATATCACTCATGTAATGTAAGAAGAGAAGTATTTGGCATTGTACTGTACCCATATTTCTCTGCTGTATCTGTGCATCATGAATCGTGGTCTGTGTTAAAGGGGCCCACTGAGGCTCTTTCGCCCGGGGCCCATAAAAACCCTGGCACCAACACTACATTTCCCACAATGCACCGGTAGCAGGGCCGGCGTCAGTCCGGCCCTCGGCTTGTAGCAAATTTGTTTTTTTGGCCCTCGGTGTGTTTGACTTTGACATCCCTGACCTAGCTGTAGCCTTGTCAATCTCATACTTGGTCATTTTTTCAGTAAAGATAGTATGAGATACTTTATCGAATGCTTTGCTGAAGTTGAGATATACTATATTTCCCTGATCCACCCAGTCAGTGATTCCATCATAGAAGGACATAAGATTAGCCTGACATGTTCGCTACAAACCCATGCTGGCTCTGTTTAATTACTGTTGTCGGGTTCAAAATGACAAACCACTCATCCTCCAGTCACTCCAAATTGGACTAAGAGCACGGGTCGACCGAGAATGAATCAGGCAATACGCTGGTTCAGACTTCAGAACATGCTCTAGAAAACGGTGCTATCAGGCGACCATCTTCAGCAAATACTGAACTTTTTATTCACGTACATAAGATTACATACACAGAATATTGGGGTGGAGTAAAGGCGGGATGAGGAGAAAGAGATATGCTGAACATATCCATATATGTACACGTCCAGCATCTGGTCATCCTAATTGGTCCTTAGATCTTCTTCTAAGTCCTCCTTGATCATGTTGTCATCCTTAGTTTCATTTCTTGAAGAAAGATTCTATTGTTCTCGTGTATCATGTGGTTCCTCAATTCCCCAAAGGTGGGGGGCATTTCAGTGGATCCAGTTCAAATTATTAGATAGTTAGTGTAATACAGTGATAGGACACAAGGTGGAGACAGACACCAGCAGATACTGACATTATCTTAAAATAAGTTTCAATCTGAATAGTATTCTTTTAAGGAAAACTTCGTGTTTACCTTGACATATCAAAATAACAAGACACATATACACACTATGAATATAAAAGTATAGTAGAAAATTATATTTTACCTTGACAATCCCCCTAAACACTAAGTTTTCCCTTAATTTATGCGGCCTTCGAGACTGTCCATGTGTGGGGACAGGGGTAATGGATTTCTTCGCTTGGTCATTTTAGAAACTGGCCCCTTATGGACCGCCCCCAAACAACCAAGTCCCTACCAAAACCTGCACATGGAGTTCTCCAACTGTCCCTAAACTAAATCTCTTATTTCCATTTGTATTTTGTTATAGGGGTTTTATCAGGTTTATCCTGCGGAGTATATTTCTCCATATCACCCTTATCAGTGTCTCATATAGTAGCGACACAACTTCCTGATGAAGGAAAGTACCTGAGGAGGCGGCTGCATTGGTCACAGCTTTCCTATACATAGATATCACACAACATAGAATTATCAATCCTAGCACCAAAAAGCCTTGTTACCACTAAGCAGGCTTGTTGGAGAAATCCTTTAAATCCTCCAAGCCACTCTGAGAATAAAGAGGTATCTACTCCTGCATTGGCCTTTATTTCCTGAGCCAGATTTTTAATCTTTGTAAGGGCCACTATAGTTTTCCATTGACTCCAGAATTCTGAGGAATATAAGTACAACATTCTTCCCCTATCATCCCACAGACTTCACCTTTTTCAGCTAGAATCATGTCAATGTCCAGTCTATTTTGAAGAGTCATTCTTGTGTTGGGGCTCAATTTCCCTCAACTATACCCTGGAAAGTATCTTGACTAAAATTGATAAATCTTTGCTCGGTGTAGTATATATAATTTATCCAATCTACATTGTAATTGATCTGCACAGTTGGGATGAGAGAACGGAAACCCGCCAGGATCTGATTCTGAGCTTTGTATTCGTCTGGGAACCCCCTAGGAACACCTATGGGATCCATATAAACTTTGGGATCCTCAGCATAACCGGTGTGCAGCTGACCCAGACTCCTTCTCTTTCTGGATATCAGTGGAGCTATATTCTCGGATCCAGACTCTCTCTCACGTGTCTTTTAATGTCTCCAGGCTGCAGACTCCCAGGATCCAGGTTCGGATCTGGAAGAGAACTGAAAACATTATCATATACTTTCTTGAGTCTTTTATGCAAATCCCTTACATATGAGCTTAATACATGGTTACTTATTTCCAATGCTTGAGAAAAGAAACATCCTAAACTAGGCACTTTGCCAAATAGTACTTTATACGGAGAAAATCCAGTTTTTCTACTTGGAGTGTACCTTACTGAGTATAGGGCTAATGGTAAACATTCAGGCCAAGATTTCCCTGTTTCAGCCATGGCCTTTTAGATTTTTAACTTCAATGTCCTATTTAGTCTTTCTACTTTTCACTGCTTTGTGGATGTATGGGGTGTGGAAAACTTGTTGAATTTCCAGCGCTGTCAAGACTTCATTCATTATTTCACATATGAAATGTGTACCTCTGTCACTTTCGGTCACCTTTGGTACTCCATACCTGCACACCACCTCCGCAAGCAGCTTCTTTACGATTGCCGCAGCCGTAGCCTTGGCAATCGGGAAAGCCTCAGCCAACCTGAGAATAAATCAAAAACACACCAACGCGTTCTCCCATGACCCTGATTTTGGCAGCCGAATATAATCAATCTGCAGTCTCTGGAAAGAATAGAAGGGCCGAGGGGCATGTTTGATGGTGTCTTGACTACCCTTCTCTTATTATGTGTAGCACATACCATGCATCCCTGGATCAAACCTTCTATACAGGTGGAAAAGCCTGGTGCCGCCCAATGCTTCTGCATCACGCTCATTACAGCAGTTTTGGACTGGTGGGTTGGCCCATGTAACATCTGGGCGACTTCAGGGTACAACGCTCTTGGAAGGCATCGGCGCATCCCTCTTCCCCATACCCCAGTTGCTGCATTCAGACATGCACCTTCTTTTTCCCACTTTTCTACTTCCTCCTGGCGCACCTGAGCCTGCATCTGGGCTAAGGCATCCTCCGACACAAAGGGATTTTTGGGAGCGCTTACCTGGTGCATCGTTACCCCTTGTAGTGGTCTACTGGCTGCTGTTTTTGCTGCTGCATCGGCATTGCGTTTCCTTTACTCACCTGATCAGTGCATCGGGTATGTGCTTTAACTTTATGACAACTACTTCTTTTGGTAATTGTAATGCATCAATTAACTGCTGGACTGCGTCAGCATTTTTAATGGGATGTCCTGCTGCCATCAGGAATCCTCTAGACTTCCAAATTGGACCCAAATCATGAGCTATACCGAATGCTTATCTAAAATCTGTGTAGGTGTTAACAATTCTACCTTCAGCTATCTTACAGGCCTCGGTCAGAGCCTTAAATTCAGCCTCCTGGGCCTACTGATATGGGAGCATTGGTTCTGCTTTGATTACTGCATTCAGGGAGACGATGGCATACCTGGTGTGGAAGGTACCTGAGTCATCTTGGTAGCGAGTTCTACAAAAGATTTAAAGTCAACATTAAGACTTTCAGTTTTAAACACTGTGGGTAGGCCTGCTGTTTCCTGTGCCATAAGCTGAACATAATCATGAGGAATCTCCTCTCTTGGATCTTCTTCGAATGCGTATCTGGCCTCCCCCCTAGATCCGAGAGAGGTAACAATGTGGCAGGATTAAGTGTGGTACATCTCTGCAAAGAAACATTTGGAGGCATTAAAAGTGCACATTGCAATCGAAGATGACGTGCAGCTGAAAGATGTGCCGACTGCACCTGGTTCAGTATGGTGTATACATCATGAGGTGTAAGTGCTGTCAGTGGATAATCAAGAACGATATCTGACGATTTGTGGAGCAATAGTCCTACAGCATGTACCGCCCGTACACAGGACGGGGTACCCCTAGTCACTGCATCTAGTCTTTCACTGAAACAGGCCACTGGCCTTTGATTGTCACCATGTAACTGAGTCAATACTCCTGCCGCGTGTCCCTGCTGCTAATGGAGATACAGGGTGAATGGTAGTTCATAGTTGGGGGTTCCTAGCGCTGGAGCTGCCACAATCCTGTTTTTGAGGGAATGAAAACAGTCTATACCTTCAGGAGTTAGTTTCAAAAGCACAATGGTGATACAGTCACAGAGAGGCTGCATGAGGATTGACACAGCACGAATCCACTGCCTGCAGTAGAAAATCAGTCCAAGAAATATCCTAAGAGCGGCAACATTAACAGGCATAGGAAAGTTCTGTACAGCTTCTTTGCGAGCGCTGGTCAGATGTCGCTCCCCCAGTGTAATGCAATGTCCCAAAAAGATAACTGAAGATTTACAGAATTGCAGTTTATCCTTTAACGCTTACAACCTGCTTGGTACAAAAACAACATATTATAAAAATAACATTGGCAAAATCAATAACTGTAAACTAAGCAGCATCCTGAGATATCTGGAACAAAAGTGTATATATATATATATATTGTACCAGTCAATACATAGAGGGTTAAATCTCGTAGTTGAAGGGGGAAGCTGGAGTTTTTTTTTTTTTTCTGTTAAGGCTACTGATAAGAACCTAGCTGCAGGCCTGCTGCCGAAGGTGGGGGCTAGGTTTTAACATCACTTGCTACCAGTTTCTGTAATCTGCTGAGCTATAGACTCTTGAGCTGAACTTAAAGGATACTGTCTGTTGGGGCAGGATTGCACCTGGCTTTAATTTGACCATGACTGGCTGCACCCTTAAGGTACTGCCACACTAAACAATCCCGCTAGCGATCACGATAACGACGCATACTAATGCGATCGCTAGCGGGATTGTTTCTATATCGCTAAATGCAGCCACATTTAGCGATATAGTTAACGACGCTATCGCCGTTAGCGATCTTCCTAACGACTTTAGCGGTACAAAAGTACCGCTAAATCGCTAAGAAAAGGTGCCACACTAGTGATATATACTTACCCAGCGGGAGCGCCGACGAGAAAATAGGGTCCGGAACGATTCCAGCGACGAGCGAGATCACAGCTGGAAGCTCGTCGCTGGCAGCTGCCGCACTGAACAACATCGCTAACGGGTCGCTAAATAGTGACGTTTTTTAGCGATCCCATTAGCGATATTGTTCAGTGTGCATACCCTTAAATCTGCCCACATCTGTTTTATCTGAAGCCCAGAAATCATGCGGTATCACACCTTCTAACATTGAAGGAAATTCATTTGTGTCCTCTATACTAGCAACGTCTAACGACATGATTTTACAAAGAGTGCTCGGCTTCAATCCTGTTTTCATAGTGACAGTTCCATCAAGATGATACTCAATATATGCTTGCAATTGTGACAACACATCACTTCCTAAAAGATTACATTGACCCCGTGGTGACACCATTAACTGTGTGTGTACAGTGGTTCCTTGAATTTGCAGGGGAATCTTTTTAGTGACGGGGAGCAAGATAGATGGAGAGTTATAAGGAGTCGCTATAACATGGTGGGAGAAATCACTTTTCCCAAATGGCCAGTCCTCTTCTGTAATTACTGAATTGTCTGCCCCCGTGTCCACTTGGAACTCAACCTCATGTCCCCCTGGTAGGTTCACCTGTACTGTGCAATTAGGAGTGGGGGGTAGGGAGACAAGGGGGTTCATGTGCAAGCTACCTCTTTTTGCCTGCGCTAAATCATGTTGTGCCCCCTGTGCTATTCTCGCTAGATCCTCTGCTTTAACTGATCTCCAATCTGGTCTACTTACTTTCAGCTTTTCTTTGTCATTTCCTTTTTTTTTTTTATATATATATATATATATATATATATATATATATAATATATATAACTTGCCAGAACCCTCTCACTAGTCTTGTTTTCTTTGACAAAACCCATTTCCACCCAAGTTTTTCTTAGAGTCCAGAAATAATCTTTTGGCTCTTTCCTGAACTCTGTCTTCTAGTGTAACTTCCTTTCTCTGCCTGTCTATCTTTCTTCTCACATACTCTGACCTTCGATTCTTACGTACTGTGTCTATTCCAAAAACATATTCAACAAATCTGAAATCTGTTGCACTCTTTCCTGTGCATCCTCACGAATACCCGATGGGAGGGGCTGGTCAAACCACTGCGTAGTTTGTGTGTCCTCTCTCCCTCAGCCTGCAGGTTGCTTATCTGTAGAATGACCTTGGTGTACAGCAAAATACCATCTCGCTGCTGCCAGCACTTATCTCTGCTTGCTGTCACTGACTTCTGCATTCTTAGATCCGTTCCTACAAATATAACACTTGTATATCTCATTATCAATCTATTGTATCTAGCTTCATCTGCCAATTTTCCCTTTTTCTGTTTTCTATCCCACATCTAACCAATCATAACAGTTTTTATTCCCTGAGCGGGCACATTGAGATAAAAATATCCCTTTTCCCTAAGTCTGGTGCGTTGAATCCCAAGGGTCAAGGATATATAGCTCAAAAGGATATGTAACGAAGGTTCATGACTGCTGGCTAATCTTGTCCTTCTTGTAGTGGGAGACGTGAATCCAGGTGCTCTTGCCCTCGAGCTTCGGGCAGTAGGGGTGGACAGGACCACAGTGTAGGGACCCTCAAATCTGGGCTGGAGACAGTCTCTTCTCATAAATTTTTTTATGTATACAAGGTCACCAGGCGAGAAATCGTGCTCCGTGTCACCTGTAAATTCTGGGAGAGAAGCAGACACTATAGAGTGGGTGTTAGTTAACTCTTTAGACAAAGCAATCACAAATTTGCTATTTTATCATTGGTTTCAAATAATTCCTGGTGCCTAATGTCTTCTGTTTTTAACATACCAGCATGATGGAGTATTGAATGTATAGTGGCCCGAAGGGTGGCCCGTGACTCATTTGAGTTTAGAGGATCATGGACTGGACCTGCTGCATGGATGATGATATCAGCGGGAAGGTCCCCTGCATGGGTTGTCAGAGTCTGTCCAGGTGGCAAAGGGCCATGAGTGTATATATGAGCCATGCATTCTGCGGTGACGATGGGACCACCTGCTTGGGCTATTAATAGAGCCAGACCCCCTTTCTTGGAGCAGTTGGAGTTGACAGGACTAACTATAGCACCAACCCGATGTGTCAGGATATCACCGTACCCTATGGATAATGTCACTGGATTTCCGTTGCGGTCTGTGTAATGCTGTGAATGGCAGGGATACCAGTTTTCAAGTACACCGGGAGCTGGGGGCCTGACCGGATTTTCCGTGAACCTTACAGAGCGACTGTCCTCTCTGAGGATTTGTGAAGGAGAGGAAGGTGCCTCATCTCTGGAGTAGGGGTGGAATAGGCCCTAGGACCAGGGGTTGACAATGATGGTGGGGGAATGGAGGAGGGAAGAAAAGATACTGGTGCTGCTGGGGATAGTGGTGGCTGTTGAGGGGCCCACCCCTCTTCTCTCTCCTGATCCTCCTCCCCTTCGTTAGATCCCATAATATCACGGCGGCGGCTTCTGATCATTGTCTGAAAAACTGAAGATTTATGCATTGCAGCAATGGCCGGGTTGGGGTGTGTGAAAAGGAACAATGGTGTTGCATCTGGTGCCATATTGGGAGCTGTGGCCTGCACAGGTGCGGGCGGGGGCTGGTAGTAGGCCCTGGTTGGTGTCAGCAAGGGATATAGGCCTGACTGGGTGTGCTTGGGTGTCTCAAGATGGCCACCGGAGGAGATGGGGTGTTGGTCATTTCCAGGTGTATTAAGATGGCCACTGGGTTTACCAAAATGGCCGCTGGGTGTGGGAGGGGCGATGGGCTGGGCATTACACAGGGCGACCGCCCACAAACACGGCAGGTCTCCGCCCAGGGCGGATTCTGTTCACAACACACATGACAGGTCCAACCTCCCTTTGTTCTGAGATCGGCACCATTATAGGGCGGTGGCTGGGGGCTTGCAGCCATTTTAGTTACATCAACAAGATCATATGCAGAGCATTTTACATATCCGAACAAAGGCTCAGCACTTTCCGAACCTCCTTATTCCATCTACCTCTTTCCAACCCTCAACTTTCAAATCATTTACTACTCTCAAATGTGCTTGGGCTTGATACAAGAGCCCCTGATCTCTCAACTTTCCCTCATTCTGTGCAACAAAGTCTTTCCACACTGAAGGCTGAAGCCTGCCTGTACTCGGCAAGCTCATTATCTTATACAAACTCCTCACTTTCTTAACAGCCTTCTTGCCTCCACGTGATTTCATCAATTCAACCACTCCCAAAGCACCACCCTCTAACTTGTGGGTTTTGTTTGATTTAAACATGCGCATCATAATATTAACAGAGTGTAATGATCTGTCGCGACTCAGACCACCGGCGTCACTCGCAGGTCACCACCCGTCACTGCAGAGTCCCCCTCAATACTGTGACAAGACAAAGAGTCCCCCTCTATTCTGTCTTTTCCCTAACTGTGGATGGTGACGTTACAGCGCAGTACACCGTGACACTCTACACAGCACAGAGTCCCCCTCCATATGCTGACACCTGGGCTTCTCCTAATGAGACTTCCCGGGTTAGACAAAGAGTACCCCCTCCATTTGTCTGAGACAAAGAGAACCCCCTCTATTTGTCTCCTAGCAAAATTTAGGTATGCGCACCCCTCCCACAATTCTCTATAAAATACTAGAAATTTAGACACTGCCAAATAATCACGGGAGACGACTTTCTATATAAAAGTACAGTGACTGGAGGAGGAGGAACGTGGTAATTTTCACGAGAACGTGCAGGCATGCAACGTCACTCGGTCAGACTTGCTGGTTCGTGGCGTGGGATTGCCCTTGGTCTCACCACTCAACCGGTCACCCACCCAGACCCAAAAAGACAATACAGCTTAAGCCAACAATGACTGACACACAGGCAAGTGGGACGCATATAAAATATATGATCCCAACTTACCGTGTTCAACGGAGGCTGCAGTCCTCGCACTCAGTCACCGCGGGCACCACCGCAAAGTCCTCAGGACGGGTCCGGACGGGCGGCAATCCACGGCCCCACGTGTTAGGCGCCAATTGTCGGGTTCAAAATGACAAACCACTCATCCTCCAGTCACTCCAAATTGGACTAAGAGCACGGGTCGACCGAGAATGAATCAGGCAATACGCTGGTTCAGACTTCAGAACATGCTCTAGAAAACGGTGCTATCAGGCGACCATCTTCAGCAAATACTGAACTTTTTATTCACGTACATAAGATTACATACACAGAATATTGGGGTGGAGTAAAGGCGTGATGAGGAGAAAGAGATATGCTGAACATATCCATATATGTACACGTCCAGCATCTGGTCATCCTAATTGGTCCTTAGATCTTCTTCTAAGTCCTCCTTGATCATGTTGTCATCCTTAGTTTCATTTCTTGAAGAAAGATTCTATTGTTCTCGTGTATCATGTGGTTCCTCAATTCCCCAAAGGTGGGGGGGCATTTCAGTGGATCCAGTTCAAATTATTAGATAGTTAGTGTAATACAGTGATAGGACACAAGGTGGAGACAGACACCAGCAGATACTGACATTATCTTAAAATAAGTTTCAATCTGAATAGTATTCTTTTAAGGAAAACTTCGTGTTTACCTTGACATATCAAAATAACAAGACACATATACACACTATGAATATAAAAGTATAGTAGAAAATTATATTTTACCTTGACACTGTATTCTTATCCAAGTACTTACATACATGTCTTTTAATAATTTGTTCAAATATCTTTCCTGGTATAGAAGTAAGCTGTAATTTCCTGGCTCCATCTTCTTTCTTTTTTTGAAGATAGGAACATTTGCCCTTCTCCAATCTTCTAGGACTTCCCATGTTCTCCAGGATTTTCAAAGATTCTGGCTGGTTGTTCTGCAATTTCCTCAGGTAACTCTTTCAGTACCCTAGGATGTAATTTATCTGGACCAGGTGACTTAAATTCATTTAAATTAGCTAAGTGTTCCCTTACAATCTCTGTTTATAGATAGTCTGGATTCTGTTATTCCTTCGATGGCACTATGAAGATTCATTGATGTTACAATTTCTTTCTTAGAGAATGTAGATGCAAAATAGGAATGTAAAAAATCGGCCTTCTCAACATCATTTATGACTACTTTACCCTATTCATCGTGTAAAAATCCTATAGCATCTTTGACTTTTCTTTTACTTTTGACATACCCCCAAAATCCTTTTTTACTACTTTTGGTCTCCCTTGCATGCCTCACTTCATTACTGGCTTTAGCTCGTCTAACGCTTTCCCTGTATTCCCTGCAGACAGCATTATATTTTTCTTTATATATGCCCTCCTCTTTCCATTGGTGGCCTATAGTAAACACCTACAATAGTGTCCTTTCTGTTCTCTCCTTGTATTCTAACCCAAACAGTTTCTACAGAGCTACCAGTCTCTGAAGCTTGGATTTCTGTGGAGATATACTTTTCCTAACATACAATGCAATACTTCCTCCCCTCTCGTTATTCCTGTTTGTAATAAATAAGTTGTTGCCTTCAAGCTTTGTATTCCAATCATGTGCATCATCCCACCAAGTTTCAGTGATGCCTATGACATCATATCTCTCTTTCTGTGTTAGCAACTCCAATTCTCCATGTTTGTTTCCCATGCTCTGTGCATTTGTACAGACACATTGTAGTTTGTAGTCGGTTTCTCTTGCTCCTCCTTCTAGTCCCTATAATGTATGAGCACCCTCCACTGTATCAGGGTCTCTCGTTGTTGATGATGCTCTCACAAGTTTTAATCAAACGCAACGCGCTGTCATAGTGCCACCACATGCACAGGATGTCAGAGTTCCGGTATGGTGCAATGACCTCACCGCTTGGGACTCTGATGTCCTGCGCGTGCGTCACCGCCTTGTCCATTCTGTAGACCACATGTTTAAAGTGACCTGTTGCCTATAGAACGGAGAGCGGTAGAACAGGGAGATAGTCTCTCCCTGCTCTACCCAGGGATTAACTGTATTGGTGAGCTGCACACGCCAAAACAGTTAAGGGTAGCGTAACTCCACGTGGAACCCTCTGAGTGCGGGGCCCAGGGCGACCCCACCCTCTGCTCCCTTGGTAGCTATGCTGCTGGTCTAATTTGTTAAAAGGAGTTGTTCGACCTACTGTGTGACTGCAGACTTGTGAATACTCACATCACATGAACTTCGTGCTGTGAGAACACTCCAGTTGCTGGTAGCGGAAGGCGCTTGACCGCAAGTATGTGATTTGCATACATGCAGTTGTGTGCCGACCAGACTGGTGCGACCTCGCGCAGTGTAAGTGTATTGAGCAAGGCCCGACAAGTCTAGTCAGAATGTGGCCGAAAGTATGCAGATCATATACTTGCTGTCACATGACTGCCCACTCTTGGCGTCGGTGCTGTGTGAGGATTCACAAGTCAGCTGTCACATAGAGAGACTGCTGACTTGTAGCTTAAGACTGGGCAACCCCTTTAAGCGGTAAATGAGACGCATCTCTGGCAGTCCATGGCTGTCATAGCTATACTCTATAATTTATGCTGGTTTCAGTTTTATTAAATTTGTCAGGCACCATATGGCCATGGCCTCTTCAGCTAAACTCTGCTGACATTTAAAGGGAACCTGTCATCAGATTCATGTTGCCCAAACCACGTTCCAAAAAACCCCACACAACAGCATGTCAGAAAAAACTTATTTGAAAATTCTACATGCCCCATTTCCTAATCAAAATCCTTTGGACTAATATTGGATTGCAGGCAAACTATCTCAGAAAATAAATACTGATTGTTAATTTAGTGACAGGTGACTGACAGTTCTGGGCCTAGGGTTGTGAAACAGCTGGTTAAAAGAGGAGAAGGGTACATCCAACATGAGTGGGGAAAAAGCAAGGTCGTGGTGGAAAAGGGAATAGGCTTGGTGTTCGACATGTACGTGGGTTAGGTGGTAATGTTACTGAAATCTATCTCGTCCTATCCAAAGACAACTGACAACTGTTACTGAACAGGCTACTCGACTCCCTTTCTTTGGCAGCCGCATAGCGGTACGCCTTCTAGATGAGGGCCAGAAAGGGCATGTGCTCCAGTAGACGGCAAGCGCTGCATTAAGTGGCCTCTCCTCCTCTTCCTTCACCTTAACATCACACACAGTACAATCCTCAGACATGGCACCCCAATTATCCTTGTTTTCCCTTGCGTCACAATTTTCCAACCACCCAACTGACTGTGGGGAACCACAAATGGGCGAACCTGCAGAGCTATTCACACATTCTATTCCATGGGCATCAGAGGTCTGCTCCAAAAATTCACAGAATCTAGAGGATTAAAGCATCTGCACCAATGCCCAAAATTTGGTCCTGTTGGATCTTGAGCCAGATGAAGTAGGGTCCGAGCAGAAACCAGACCTTTGTCACCAGATGTTAACTCTCGGGAGTGGAGGTGATCCTGAGTCCCACTCAGATACCTGAGGCGCCCGCGGACTGTGCTGTCAGGGCAGGAAGAGGAGGAGGGTAACTCTCAGGGTGAGCAGTGGGAGAACAGAGAGGATGACAATGAGGATGTAGATCCCACTTGGTGTGAACACAGAGGTTTGCAGCTGAGTAGCTCAGCAGAGGAAGTGGAGGAGGAGGAAGACGAGGAGGTCACGTTGCAGCTTGCTGCACAGACACAGAGTGATCCAACCATGACAAGCACTGCATCCTCAGTCACAACTCTGGCTGTGGCCAGCAACGTTCGTGAGTCTGCAGTTCGCAGGGGCGGCAAGGGTTGCCTCTTTTGAGATTGCAACTCTCGTTGTCTGCCAACTTTGCAAAAAACGACTCAGTAGAGGCAAAAATTGCAATAATTTGACTACTACATGCATGAACCGGCAAATGCGTGATCAACATGCCTTAGTCTGGGACTCTCACTGAGCTAAAATGCGGAATAGCGGGCCTGGCCAATTACGGTCGTACCATCAACCATATCCTCCTCCATCACCTTGTCAAGTGTTCTCACACAGGTCTCTGGCTGCAGAACCTCCACTTCTTTACCCCTTATAGTCAGAAAAAAAAAAAAAAAACACCTATATAATTGACCCATGTAGAGAATACTAGCCATATGAAAACACCAAAAAAAGAAAAAAACTCTACAGAAAAGTAATAATGAAAAAGTAGAAAACTTTATTAAACATCATATTAAAAGGTATATCTTATTAAAAAACGGGAAGAAAACCTCACAAAATACAGAGAATTTGGTGGTACAGCCAGAGCAAAAACATATATCATTAAGCAACAATAATCGAACAATTTTTAAAGTATGTAAATAACCTTGGTAAATAGAACACCCCTATAAAACATGTGGTCAAGATTGCAGTAATAACCCTATCATGCAATGGGTATGTCAATCCAAATCAGCAGATATTAGTAAAAGAAATTGTAGAGTCAAAGAACCACCCTAACTTATAATGTAAGGTCCCAACTTGGGAGTTACTGGGTAGTTGTAGCATGTGCTGAGAAAACACATACCCACAGCTGATATAAGTACAGCAACCACATGATAGGAATAGACATAAAGATTATAAATGCCAAATAGACATGTTTTACCTCAGAGCTCAGGCATCCACCACACCCGACGCGTGTTTCGCATTGAAATGCTTCGTCCAGGGGTGGATAGACGTTGGTACAGTACCTTTTTATACTCCACTTGGCCAATAAAAGACAGCTGGTTACAACAAATCTCAACGCATGCGCAAAGAACCCTGCATAGTTGTTAACGCTGTTACCATAGTGATAACATTGAACAGCAGTGCATTAGACCGATGTCACTTCATAATAATGCCATTTTCTATGTACATCCATATATCCCACATGTTAACAATCATACATGAACACAAATATCTACATTTTGTCATAGCGGGACATGTGCATAGCGAGAAATGAAGGGCGTTTGTATTTCCTATGACGCACTTTGCCATGGTTACGAGCCGCCATGCATCAGCGATGCAGACCCAAGGAAGCGGAAGTACGTCAGGGACGTATAAGTGTGTATATATATATATATAGGCATGACAACGAGAGAGATGAGGAGACGGGTTAGAGAACATATACTTGCCATTGAAGAAGCTAAAGATATTGAGGATGTGACTACTTTAAAGCCTATACCTCGTCACTTTAAAAAGTTTCATAATAGTGACCCTACTCATTTGCGCTTCAAAGGTATCGACAGGGTTTTCATTAGTCCGCGGGTGGTAATTGGAAGCGTATGCTGGCACAAAAAGAAACAAAGTGGATTTTTTATTTGAAAACCTTATATCCACAAGGCTTAAATGATTACAACAGTTTTAAGCCTTTCTTGAACTTGTAACTTACTTCCACTTCCTCCTCTTCCCTCCCCCTTTTTTAGGGTTGTCTCTTGTTTAGGGTTGTTGGTTTTTTCACCATTTCTGAGCTGAGTCGTTGTGTTTTTTAGTCGTTGGTTTTATTCAATTTTAATTGTCCTTTTTATTTTTCTTTCTATTTTTTTCCCCATTTTTTTTCCTTACAGATTAAATTGACCACTTTGTTCACACTTGGCGGACATCTGAACACCTTTTTCATCTGATATGAATACCGTGTATAATAACAGTATAAATATTTGTACACTATTAATTATCCATATTTGGATTGACATTGTAATATATTTTGGATACATGTCTCTACTATATGTGTAATAATGAGTGTTTTTTATACAGACTCACGGTGGGATAATTTTCCCTTGTATTTTTGTTATATTTACATATCTCTAATTCTTGTGTTCTGTTTCCATTTTCATTCTATGAGTACCCTTGAGGTTTTTTCTATGCTGTGGTGTTATATGTGAACCCGTGGATGATCTGAAGCCATAGTTTCTGAACAACAAGATGATGGCCGATGCATCGTGCTGTGGTCACGGGCTGTTATATGCTCAACGAGATCAGTGAGGCACTTGCCGCCTATCACGTAATTGGAGCTGCTTACTTACGATCAGCAGTGAATGAGCGTCTTGACGACTGTTGCCATAACAAGCGGGAGTTGTATACCTTGGCGTTCCGTAGGCTCATTAGGATCCCTGACGTACTTCCGCTTCCTTGGGTCTGCATCGCTGATGCATGGCGGCTCGTAACCATGGCAAAGTGCGTCATAGGAAATACAAACGCCCTTCATTTCTCGCTATGCACATGTCCCGCTATGACAAAATGTAGATATTTGTGTTCATGTATGATTGTTAACATGTGGGATATATGGATGTACATAGAAAATGGCATTATTATGAAGTGACATCGGTCTAATGCACTGCTGTTCAATGTTATCACTATGGTAACAGCGTTAACAACTATGCAGGGTTCTTTGCGCATGCGTTGAGATTTGTTGTAACCAGCTGTCTTTTATTGGCCAAGTGGAGTATAAAAAGGTACTGTACCAACGTCTATCCACCCCTGGACGAAGCATTTCAATGCGAAACGCGCGTCGGGTGTGGTGGACGCCTGAGCTCTGAGGTAAAACATGTCTATTTGGCATTTATAATCTTTATGTCTATTCCTATCATGTGGTTGCTGTACTTATATCAGCTGTGGGTATGTGTTTTCTCAGCACATGCTACAACTACCCAGTAACTCCCAAGTTGGGACCTTACATTATAAGTTAGGGTGGTTCCAGGGCCGGCTCCAGGTTTTTATGGGCCCCGGGCGAAAGAGTCTCAGTGGGCCCCTTTAACGCAGACCACGATTCATGATGCTCCGATACTGCAGAGAAATATGGGTATAGTACAAGACCAAAGATTTCACTTCTTATTATAATTACACGAGTGATATCTATTGTAAATTCTACAATAGCTCAGAAACTGCCGAATCCTCACAACACACAGTACAGACCGGACAGTATAGTCCTCCATACAATATTATGGGCCAAATATAATGCTCCATAAAGAATATTGGACCCCAAATAATGCTCCATACAGAATACTGGACCACATAAATTGCTCCATACAGGATACTGGTCCCCATATAATGCTCCATACAAAATATGGAGCTCTCCTCTACACTGTGCTGCGCTCTGCACTGTTACGGCTCAGGAAAGGCGCTGTGGAAAGACGTCATCGCGCCCTCTGACCTGAGACATCACAGTGCAGAGCTGCAGAAGACACCGGAGCTGCGGAGGCACGGGGAGAGGTAAGTATTGTGCCGCTGCCGGGGCCCTGAGCAAGCGGGGCGGCCCAGTGGCGGCGCTAACACCGCTCTCCTCCACTAACGGGCGCCAGCAGAGGTGTATCTAGGTTTTCTGGCACCCAGGGCAAGAACTCAGTTTTGCGCCCCCCTCCACACACACCCCCCTAACCCTAATCCCCCCTTCACACTGAATAATCTCCCCTTCACACTAATAATAAATCCCCCTCACACTGAATAATCCCCAACACACAAAATAATCCCCCCTCTACACAAATACCCCCTCCACACTGAATAATCCCCCCTCCACACAAATAATAAATCCCCCTTACACTGAATAATCTCCCAACACACAGAATAATCCCCCCCTCCACACAAATAATAAATACCCCCTCCACACTAAATAATCCTCCTCCACACAAATAATAAATACCCCCTCCACACTGAATAATCCCCAACACACAAATAATAAATACCCCTCCACACTGAATAATCCCCCAACACACAGAATAATCCCCCCTCACACTGAATAATCAATCCCCCCTCCACACTGAATAATCCCCCCTCCACACAAATAATAAATACCCCCTCCACACTGAATAATCCCCCTCCACACAAATAATAATACCCCCTCCACCTGATAACCCCTCCACACAAAAATAATCCCCCCCACAAACCACACAAATAATAAATACCCCTCCACATAACACCAAAAAATAATCCCCCACACACAACACAGAATAATCCCCCCTCACACTGAATAATCAATCCCCCCTCCACACTGAATAATCCCCCCTCACACTGAATAATCAATCCCCCCTCCACACTGAATAATCCCCCTCCACACAAATAATAAATACCCCCTCCACACTAAATAATCCCCCTCCACACAAATAATAAATCCCCCTCCACACTGAATAATCCCCCCTCCACACAAATAATAATACCCCTCCACACTGAATAATCCCCCTCCACACAAATAATAAATACCCCTCCACACTGAATAATCCCCCCTCCACACAAATAATAAATACCCTCCACACTGAATAAACCCCCTCCACACAAATAATAAATACCCCTCCACACTGATAATCCCTCACACAAATAATAAATACCCCCTCCACACTGAATAATCCCCCAACACACAAATAATAAATACCCCCTCCACACTGAATAATCCCCCCTCCACACTGAGTAATCCCCCCCACACAGAATAGATCCCCTCCACAAAGAAGGAATTCCACCCACACACAAGCAAACAATAAATCCTCCCCCTTCTACGCTGAATCTGCAGCTCCATAGACACACAAGGCAGGAGCACTTACATCAGATCTTCTGCTCTCTTCTGCCTGCCGGAAAGTGACTTCAGCAGCGTGATCACATGACATGATCATGCTGCTGACGTCGGCTTCAGTTGTACTCGCGTCTGAAAGACGCAAGCACACTTGTTCACTGGACTCTGGGAGCCGGCGCGCTGCAGCTTCTTTGTGCCGGCTGTCAGCTTGACAGCCGGCACTGAGAACAGCTGATTCCCAGTCCAGAGGGCGGCAGAATACAGCTGCCAGAGGAGACACTGCGGACCGCCGCATTAGGCGGTCCGACTGCGCCCCCCCCCCTAGATACGCCTCTGGGCGCCGGCGTGCCCAAGGGCGAGTGGGCCCCCCCGCCGGCTCAGGGCCCCGGCACTTGCCCGGGTGTGCCGGGTTCTGACGCCGGCCCTGGGTGGTTCTTTGACTCTACAATTTCTTTTACTAATATCTGCTGATTTGGATTGACATACCCATTGCATGATAGGGTTATTACTGCAATCTTGACCACATGTTTTATAGGGGTGTTCTATTTACCAAGGTTATTTACATACTTTAAAAATTGTTCGATTATTGTTACTTAATGATATATGTTTTTGCTCTGGCTGTACCACCAAATTCTCTGTATTTTGTGAGGTTTTCTTCCCGTTTTTTAATAAGATATACCTTTTAATATGATGTTTAATAAAGTTTTCTACTTTTTCATTATTACTTTTCTGTAGAGTTTTTTTCTTTTTTTTGGTGTTCCCCTATAGTCAGGCTTAGGGCTCATACTCACTGGCTGGAAAAAAATCGGTCCGTTTTCTGCAGGAAAAAAACGGTACATTTGTTGTAAAAAGGCATGCGATTTTGATGCGATTTTAAATCGCACCATGCGTTTTCCATCAGTTATCTATCAGTTTTCCATCTGTATGCAATGCGATTTTAACATGAAGTTTTACATAGAGCAGTTATCTCTATGTAAAAGTCATGTAAAAATCACATTGTAAAAAAAATGTACACAAAAAGCAAATAATTATATATATATATATATATATATATAATATATATATAGGTCATACACTTCTACATAGTATAATAGCCGCTAATTCATCCCCGGCTATACTGTAAAATCACACTGACAGCTTTAATAAAGAATAGAAACAATACATATACACACATAGAATACATATATATATATATATATATGTAATTGTGACATATATATACATATATTTAAAGTTCATACACTTCTACATACTGTAATAGCTGCTAATTCAATTGACGGCTTTTGTGAAATCACAAAAGCCGACATGAAATGATACATTGTTTAGACACAGTTAACCATGTCATTTCATGTATTTTGATATATGTTTTTAACTTACAATTACATAAGTGTATGTGTGCAAAATTTCAGACATGTAGGGGTTAATTAAAGGTGTAAATTCGTTGAAAAAAAGTGCGTGGGCTCCCGCTGTATTTTCTCCACCAGACAGACAAAGCAAGCGATATATAACCTATACAAGGCTAGCACCTTTTAAATAGAGATACAGCTATTAGTATCACAGTGCCTAGATAGAGGAACTCAGTGCAAGAATAATCTCAACTCAAACAAAGGAAAGTTGCACACAGAGGATATATTATAAAAGTAGAAACATTTTATTGAACAATTTAAAACAAACATAAGAGAAAGAGTGACAGTGGTAACCAGAAATGGAGTGGAACCACACAGGTGCTCAGGTACAATAACAATATGGAACTAGTATGCTGAGATGCACATGTGTTCGACCGTTATCTTTAATTGTGACTGCATGTCTTTAGATTGGCGTACAGCTTTTGTTTAGACTAGTGTCACTAACTGCCTGGTCTTTGGCTGAAAGACTTTATATATAGTCTCTTGATACGGACTTTTGGCATATTATTACTACGGTCGTTTCTACTCCATGTGCATCTCAGCATACTAGTTCCATATTGTTATTGTACCTGAGCACCTGTGTGGTTCCACTCCATTTCTGGTTACCACTGTCACTCTTTCTCTTATGTTTGTTTTAAATTGTTCAATAAAATGTTTCTACTTTTATAATATATCCCTGTGTGCAACTTTCCTTTGTTTGAGTTGAGACAAAGCAAGCGAGTGGGGGCAGATAATAATAGCCTAGGGAGGGTACATTTTTTTTGTGCCCCCCTGGCTACTAACATCTGCCCCAGACACCCCAGAAAGGGCAAATCTCTAATTAGATTTGCCCTTTCTGGCACTTTGCCCGTCTATTCCCATTGCCCTGTAGCGGTGGCGAATGGGTTAATAAGGGGTTAAAGCCACCTTGCAATTGAAAGGTGACTGTAAGCCAGGTTAATAATTGAGAGCTGTCAATTAGACAACTATCAATTATTAATCCTATTGAAGTAAATAAAAAAACACACACTTTAAGAATAAATAATTTTAATGAAATAAAAACACATTTTTTTGACCATCTTTTATTTGACTCTTAATCCGTGCGAAGCCCTTGATCTCCTAAAATAAATATAAAATAATAAAACAACATTATTCTTACCTATCTGGCGATCTGTCACGTCCCACGAGGTAATCCTTCACAAAGGGTTAACTAGCAATCAGCTAAGCAGCGCAACTAATGCTGAGTGCTCAGCTGATAGCTCCTGAATGAATGAGCTTATCTCCTGCCGACAGGAGAGGATGTGATTAATGAATGAAGCTTAATTGATTGTGTCCCACTTTCACCTTAGGTCAGGTCACTGAAGTGAAAGTGGCAATAAATCAATTAAGCTTCATTCATTCATCTCTTCCTCTCCTTTCGCTGGGAGAGTAAGTTATTCATTCAGGGGGTTACAGCTAGGAGACAGCATTAGCTCTCTGCGAGCTGTAACCTGTTAACCCTTTCTGATGGATTACACCGTGGGACCTGACTGTACATCGGATTGGTAAGAATAATTTTGCTTTTTTATTTTATTTTTATTACAGGAAATGGTTTTAGCAGGAAAATAAAATATGGTCAAAAACTGTGTGATTATTTCATTAAACTTCTTTTTTATTAAACTGTGTGTGTTTGATTTTTCTTTCATACAATAGGATTAATAATTGATAGTTGTCTAATTGACAGCTCTCAATTATTAACCTGGCTTACAGTCACCTTTCAATTGCAAGGTGCCTTTAACCCCTTATTAACCCATTCGCCACCGCTACAGGACAATGGGAATAGACAGGCAAAGTGCCAGAAAGGGCAAATCTAATTAGAGATTTGCCCTTTCTGGGGTGTCTGGGGGCAGATGTTAGTAGCCAGGGGGGCACAAAAAAAATGTACCCTCCCTAGGCTATTATTATCTGCCCCCACTCGCTTGCTTTGTCTGTCTGGTGGAGAAAATACAGCGGGAGCCCACGCATTTTTTTTTCAACGAATTTACACCTTTAATTAACCCCTACATGTCTGAAATTTTGCACAAATACACTTATGTAATTGTAAGTTAAAACCATATATCAAAATACATGAAATGACATGGTTAACTGTGTGGAAACAATGTATCATTTCATGTCAGCTTCTGTGATTTCACAAAAGCCGGCAATTGAATTAGCGGCTATTATACTATGTAGAAGTGTATGAACTATAAATATATATATATATATGTATGTGTCACAATGACATGTATATATATATATATGTATTCTATGTGTATGTATCTAGTGTTTTGTGAGCTGTCAGTGTGATTTTACAGTAGCCGGGGATGATTTGCCGCTTTCAAAGGAACTGGTGCATATAAATCGGACAGCACGTGCATGGTGCGAGTGCTGTGCGTTTTTTAATCGCACCCATTGACTTGCATTGGCAATTATCATGCCAAAATCGCATCAAATCGCAGCATGCTGCGATTTTTTTCTCACAACAATATCTGATGAGAAAAAAATCGCAAATGAGAACTCACCCATTGACTAACATTGGTCAGATTTGAATCCCATTTTTTTTCCTCTGATTTTCATCTGTTTTCGGCACCAGTGAGTATGAGGCCTTAGTGAGAGTTACGAAGTGGAAATGCCTGCTGTTTTTTTTTCACCGAGCACACCACATTTTTCCCAATGTCTGGCTGATTGCTGCAGTACCATGCTACAATTTGTACTGCGAGTGAATTGAGGCTGCTCTCCTGGTGTCTGTCGCTCATTTGATGTTTTTTGGCAGCATTTGAAGCCATTATAAGCTGTTGTGCACGCATTTGTTTTTGCCTCCTATTAACATGAATGACTTTCGGTTATGTTCGGCAAATATTCAACGAAATAATTGGCGAATATTGCAAATTCGGCGATCATAATCCGAACCGAACATTGAAATATTCGCTCATCTCTAGTCATAATGAGGCTCCTTAGGTTTTCATTATAAAGGAGACTTCTAGCTCACAAATAGAGCACAAAGTTAATCGGATAGTCTGACGAGCGGTGATGTCATTGAAAAGTGGAAAAGAACTGCTCTGGATCCTGGAGTATATTAACACACTCACACAATCACACTACACTACATGCATACTGTACAGTTCTGCTCATCATTGTTGGCACCCATGAAGTTTAATGGGAATCTGTAACCCCCTGGACGATTTAGATCTATTACTGTGGGCATACAGGTAATAGAATGATTAAACCAGTCTTACCTGTATGCCTCATAGCTGCGGTGTAGATCTTGAAAAATTCATTTATAATGTTATATGTTAATGATTTCTTCCAGGCTTTGGGGCATGTGGTGCCTGGATGATATCACTGCCTCCTGACTTCAGGTCACACTGACCTGTTTGGTGCTGTAATCCCACACATGCGCTATGCATGTGCGCGGTTAAGCGAACCCTGTGTGCATTAAACTTCTGTGCAGGCGCTGGCGAGTCTCTGCTACTGCGTAGTGTCTCACCGCGCCTGCAGGATATGGCCCGCGGGCGGCACTTTACACAAGTCTGTCCTAAACACACATAAAAAGCATGCAAGACGCCCCAGTAATCTCACAGAACTGGAAGAATTTTCCAAGGAAGAATGGTTGAAAATTCCTGAAACAATTATTGAAAGAATCTTGGCTGGCTACAAAAAGCTTAGACAAGCTGTGATACTTGCAGAATGAGTGCTATCTAGGTACTAATCAAACTTTTGCATCGCTCCATTTTCCTTTTTCTAATTTTTAAAATGGAAAAAGTGACAATCTATTTATATAATTGCCTTGCAATGTTTTCATTTCCTGTTCTGTCCAGATGTCATCGTATCCCAGAATTCCAAACGGAGGAAGTTCACCGACCGCCGTATTGGGACACCCAAGTGATGGGTGTTTCAATATGGAAACTGCTGCTGGTACCAACCTATTGCGCGGTACCACCAGCAGAACACCGTCGCACCACACACACACACACACAAACACACACACTCTATATGCCGTATGCAACACACACACACACTTACACACACACACACACACACTCACACAGTTACACTCACATTCACACTCATACACACACTCACACTGACAATCACACTCACACTCACATTCACACACTCACATTGACACATACTCACATTCACACTCACACTCATGCACACACGCACTCACACACTCACACTGACAGTGACATTCACACAGTCACACTCATATTCACACTCTCACAGTCACACTCACTCACACACTCACGCAGCCTCTTGAGCGGTACCACCAGTGGAACACCGTCGCGAACACGCTGCCGCCGGGATCAGCCAAATGATTCACTGACTGCCGCCATCTTTGTACAGGAGGAGCGCATGCGCAGTTTTAATGTGACCACCGCTATCTTTCTGCACAAAGATGGTGGTGGCCTGATTTACTGCGCCTGCGCAAATTCCGCGCAGGTGCAGTGAATCATTCGGCTGATCCTGGTGGCAGATGCACGACGCGTCTACAGGCAGAGCCGGTCACATTAAAGAGGTTTTCCCACGAATGAAAGTTCATTTTAAAAATTGACTATTTCTGACCGTGTACGGAGCATGCCACATGTCCTGGGCAGGGAGAAGCAAAAGACAATACTGATATTACAGCAGGGGATCACAGTGGATTCATTTTGTGAGGTGAAATATTTCACTGACTGGTTTTAAAAAATATTTTACCTCACAAAATGTATCCTCTGCGATATCTTGCTGTAATGTCAATATTGTCTTTTGCTTCCTCCCCTGCCCAGGAGCTGTATTATAGCACATGGGGTACACAGGTCAAAGAAGAGAACACATTAGAAAAGACAGCATATGGGGGAGAGAGAAAACGCACAGGGGTGATAGAGGTAGAGCACAGTGGGGAGACAGCTCAAACGGGACAGCAGATGAGGGGAGAACACAGCACAGGAACGAGAGAGACAGCTGACAAGGAGGATAGTACATGGGGTAGACAGGTCAAAGAAGAAAGCACAGACGGGAGAAGTCAGCACATGGGGAAAGAGAGAGTGGATAGGTGGGTGCGCACATGGAGGGAGAGATTCTCAACGCCGCAAGGCCTGCCCCCATCGTGACATTACTGCCCTCCCTATGCAATAGCATCGGGCCTCCATCTAGTATATACATATTTATTTTTTGCCTCAAATACAAAGGAAATGTTTTAGAGATCATTTCATTTCAACTTGCTTAACTGATTACAGCCTGTTTCCTCTGTGTGCAGACTCCATGTCTACTCTCCAACCTACTTCAGTTATCTGTTCACAGAGATGTGTCATAGAACAAAGGGGTCAAAATGGAGTGTTAGCTCTTTTTTCATTTACAGTTTATAATGAAGCCATGATTCTATGCTCAATATGAGAGTGACATGTCCCCTCTCAAGAGATGGTTTAAGGGATTGGTCTGCTGACCATTTTTTAGGCCATCTCCCCGGCATCCCCCTGGCAAGACAACCCGTCAGCATTGCCATGCTCGCTGCTCTTCTTGTGTTGAATGGTAAAATCATTCTGCTGTAGAACCAAGCTCCATCGCATTATCGCCAGCAACCCAGTGCAGCCAGCTGAGAATGTTGTGGTCAGCCACTATGGTGCCGTTTGTGTCTGTACAGGTAGGGCTGCAGCTTCCACAGGGCCCACACTCATTCTCCACAAGCTCTTCCCAAGGCAAGAGCTTGCTGCTGAGGAACATCACTGGATGCTCTTCACCCTCCCCGTTTACCTGGCTGAGCATGGCACACAGGCCATACACACTGGCATCTGAACTATAAACCGCCAGGTGAAGTCCGCGGATTGTGGAACTGGGGAACTGGCAAGGGAAGCTTTCAAACGATCACTCAGAGTCAGCTGTTCAGTCAACTGTTTACAGTAGTTTCATTCTTGTGAGGTCTGTCCGAGGCATTGCAAGTCACTGTACTTAAAGAAGACCTTCCTATAGTACCCTGCCTTACCCAAGAAGGACATCACCTGCTTATTGGTCTTTTGCTTAAGCCAGGAGGTGATAGCATCTATCTTCCTGGGCTCTGGCTTCAGGAATCTGCCACCCACTTTGTGACCGAGCTACTGCACCTCCGTAATGCCAGCACCCTGGACCCGCCTGAGTATTTGCTCCTGGTGCTCCAAATGTCCCCCCCAGGTGGGACTGAAAATGGCAGTGTCTTCCAAGTAAGCAACAGCAAACCCATCTAGTGCCTCGACTAGCTGGTGGACCAATCGCTGGAAAGTTGCAGCAGCATTTTTCATGCTGAAGGGCATGACAAGTGATTCATTTAATCTGAATGGGTGTTAGCACCATGCCGGATCCCTGCTTTGACAGGTAGGGTCTCTGGCGTGTCACTTCACTCACCCGCGCTGCAGTCGATTCTTCCATTCCCCATGCTCTGCATGCTTCCAGCAGAGCTTCCAGCCAGGCCTTCAGCCATGCCCTTAGAGAAGGCGCGCGCTCCCGCCCTCTTAAAGGGCCAGCGCGTACACTTGCTATTTCCACCCCAGCCAATGGCTGTGGGGAATTATGTATATATTGCTTCCTCCCCACTGGGGAGGTGCCTGAGCAGCCTTCCTGATCCACAGTCTAAGTTGTGTAAAGTTGCGTACCAGTCCCTGCTGCACTCTGGTGCAGATCCTGCCTGCTGCACTCTGGTGCTGATCCTGTCTGCTGCACTCTGATGCTATTCCTGCCTGCTGCACTCTGCAGCAGATCCTGCCTGCTGCACTCTGCTGCAGATCCTGCCTGCTTCACTCTGATGCAGATCCTGCCTGCTGCATTCTGATGCAGACCCTGCCTGCTGCACTCTGATGCAGACCCTGCCTGCTGCATTCTGATACAAACTCTGCCTGCTGCACTCTGATACAAACTCTGCCTGCTGCACCATCCAGTCTGTCCTACTGGGTCCAGCTACTGCACGTCTGTTGGTCTGTCCTGGAGTGGCACCTGGTATTCATTGGGAGCCAAGACTAACCTCACCATCACGTTGGTCTGTCCTGGAGTGGCACCTGGCGATGATCGGGAGCCAAGTCTAACCTTTTCATCAGAGGTTCTAGTGAACAGTCCAGTGCTCGCTTAGTCACGCCCCTCCAGGCTCTCCGCGGTCTGTGCACAGTGGTTACACAAACCACGTCTGTGACAATGGGGTGATGTAGGGGAATCTTTCCTGTGCCTCCTTGGACATGAGAATCTGTGAGTACCTGTAAGGTTCTATGTATATATTCCTGAAACTCAGTTTGTTCGTCAGCCATTTTACTTTCTGTCTTGCTGCAGCTATCTTGCCCTCAGTCAAAATGGAGTTTCCAGCTTGCATGTTCCCGCCCTGATTCTCTCCTTTGCTTCTTAAGCAGCCACAGCTGAGCAATCAGTGCTTCAGAATCTAGCCTGCAGTGAACCTGTGACTTGACTCCTGTAAGCCTTGGACCTTGTACTCCAGCTATTCCTACTGAGGAACTCTGAAGCACTTGTGGACTCTGAACCCTGCTCTTTGAAAGACCCACGTTTGCATGGACTTACGGTAACAGAGAAGAAGATCCTGAATCTGTATTGGAGAGTGATTGCTGAGCTTGGATTACTCTGGCCTGCTGTGTCTCCTGTTTCTGTGTCTGCAAACTGTGTGACTATTTCTGCCAACTTGTATGAAGTAATACAGGACTTTTCTATATCAAACCTGTGACTCCTGTGTTTTCATCGCACCCAAGCACAAGACACTATATGAACTGTACTACATACATTACAAGATTCTGAAGCCAAAACGTTAGTGTCTGCTGGGTCTGGAAGGCTGTGTCTGCTGTACTGTGGATATCAGACGTCCGGTTGTACTTTCTGTGATGACAGTGGTTGTGACTTCTCACAACCATTCCAGGTGAGCAATTCCCTTAAGTTTTTCTTTTTGCAGTGTTACCACAGGTAAACACTATTGTTTTTTTTTTTCTCCTTTCTTTTCTCT
The DNA here is from genome assembly GCA_033576555.1 of Oophaga sylvatica. Classification (NCBI taxonomy): domain Eukaryota; kingdom Metazoa; phylum Chordata; class Amphibia; order Anura; family Dendrobatidae; genus Oophaga; species Oophaga sylvatica. Next base: position 687,681,227 of record JARQOD010000001.1, on the reverse strand, counting down.
TTTTTGTCTGCTGTAACTCTGGATATCAGATGTCTGGTTGAAACTTTCTGTGATGATAGTGGGTGTGACTTCTCACAACCATTCCAGGTGAGCAGTTCCCTTAATTTTTTTTTCTCTCTGCAGTGTTGCCACAGGTGAACACTATTGTTTTTTTTTCTCTCCTCTTCTTCCAGTAAACCTGTCTTAAAAGATCTGGAAAATGGAGGCCCGCATAAAGGAACTTTGCGGAGTGACTGATAATATCCTTGCAGATTTGCAGAATATAAAGACCCGTTTTACAAATCTACAGGACCTCAATAATCACAATTTGCAAGTGGTTGGACAGACTACCCAGGATTTGCGAGCCAGGATTGAGGTTCTAGAGGGGCGAGTCCAGGCTCCTGCCGTAGCCCCGAGTGCTGGGATTCCCAAGTTGCCCCCTTTTCGTTTTGGCGGTGAACGTGAGAAATTCAGGGGATTTATTAATCAATGCAATCTTTTTTTTTCTGCACATGCTTCACAATTTCCCACTGAACGATCTAAGGTGCTTACTATAATTATGTTGCTTACCAACAAGGCTTTAATGTGGGCAAACCCTCTGATTGAGACTGAGGATGATTGTTTGAATCACCTTGATGATTTTATTTCAGCCATGGGGCAGGTGTTTGATGACCCCAATCGAGGTGCAACAGCTGAAGCAGCCATGTTAGCTTTGCGCCAAGGTAAGCACTCGGTAGCTGAATATGCCTTGGATTTCAGGAGATGGGCCCTTGATACCACCTGGGACAGTTCCGCCAAAAAATCTATTTTTCGAAAGGGGTTATCTCCACTGATTAAGGATGAACTTGCTCGTGCCGACCCTCCCACTGCGTTAGGTGACTTTATTAACTACTGCATCTGTATTGATACTCGTCTGACTGAACGCAGGCAAGAGAGATGGTTCGAAAGCAATCGTACTAACCTTTTCCTACCTTCCTCTCCAGCTAAGGAACCTTTGAGTAGGATTACACGGGAACCTGAACCTGAACCCATGCAGGTAGACTCTTTACAATGACGGGTTAGTGATGCACGCAAGGAACATCGTTTTAAGGAGAATCTATGTTTCTATTGTGGTAAGTCAGGGCACTTCATTATAAACTTCCCCAGCCGTTCTCGTAAGACTACTGCAGCACTCATTCATTGTGAGTGTTGCGAGAGGGGATCTGTCAGGTCCGAGCCTCAGGCTCCAGAGAGATCTGCAGCAACAGATCTTGATTTCTCGGACTTAAACTCCGTTACCTCTGAGGACGTTGACTGTGTAAACGCTGCCATTTTTCAAGTTTCCTCAGCGGTGTCCCAGCTGAGTTGTAAGAAAAACAATTCTCATTGCTTTCTTTCCATCAAACTCTGGGTTGACTCAGCTTGGGTGTCTAGCTCTGCTATGATCGACTCAGGGGCAAGTGGAAATTTTATGGATGTCTCCTTTGCTCTGAAACAGGGAATACGTTCAGTGAAGAAGGCTACTCCAGTACAGATGGAAACTGTGGATGGCTCCCTGCTGACCTCTGGACCAGTGGATCAGGAAACAGAGCCTTTGAGGGTTCTTATGGGTAAAGATCATCAAGAGAAACTGTCCTTTATGCTTATCTCTTCTCCCCACTTTCCCATTATTCTAGGGCTACCATGACTGCAGGCTCAGAATCCTACCATTAACTGGGAGACCAAGGAATTACACTTTCCAGAGAAACAGATGAGTCCAAAAGTTTCAGCTTGCTCTGTTCCTAAAGGAATCATGTCAGTCCCTGAACTACCAGCTGTATACCAGGACTATGTGGATTTATGTGACAAGAAGAACGCTGACCAGCTTCCTCCTCACCGTCCATATGATTGTCCAATTGAATTATTGCCTGGAGCAGAGATACCTTTTGGTAAGATCTACCCCCTGGCGGGGCCCGAGCTAAAGGCTTTAAAGGATTACATAGATGAAAATCTAGCCAAGGGCTTCATACGCCCCTCTTCATCTCCTGCAGGTGCACCCATCTTCTTTGTAAAGAAGAAAGATGGATCTCTGAGACCATGCGTAGACTATAGGGAACTCAATAAGGTTACTATTAGAAACCGTTATCCATTGCCTTTAATCCCTGAGTTATTGGAGAGAGTGCGACATGCCAAAATTTTTTCTAAACTAGATCTTCGTGGGGCCTATAACTTAGTCCGTATTAGACCTGGGGATGAATGGAAGACTGCATTCAGGTCACGCTATGGACACTTTGAATATCTAGTTATGCCTTTTGGTCTGAGTACCCGCCCCAGCCACTTTCCAACACTTGGTGAATGACATCTTCAGGGATCTCCTAGATACATTCGTGGTAATTTATTTGGATGATATTCTAATTTTTTCTAACTCCACAGAGGAACATCATGGACATGTGAGAATGGTCTTGGAACGTCTAAGACAAAATCATCTTTACATCAAACTTGAAAAGTGTGAATTCCATAGGACCGAAATTCAATTTCTGGGTATGTACTGTCTACACAAGGAATTAGTATGGATGGAAGCAAAACCCAAGCCATCAAGGATTGGCCAAGTCCTAGAAATGTGAAGGAGGTACAGCGCTTCATCGGGTTTGCCAACTTCTATAGACGTTTCATTAGAAATTTCTCTGAGGTAGTGTCACCTATCACTCAACTTACCCGGAAAGAGTCTAGGTTTTCCTGGACTCCCCAAGCCCAGGAAGCATTTTCCCGTCTAAAAGATAAATTTACCACTGCACCTATCCTAGTACATCCCAACCCCGAGCTTGCCTTCATAATAGAGGTGGATGCTTCAGACTGTGCCGTTGGAGCTATACTCTCTCAGAGAACAGGTGAGAAGAATGTCTTGCATCCCTGTGCCTTCTTTTCCCAGCAGTTGTCTTCGGCTGAGAGGAACTACGATGTGGGCAATAGAGAGTTGTTGGCCATTATTGCCGCCTTCAAAGAATGGAGACACCTTCTTCAGGGTGCTGCACAGCAAATAGTCGTCCTGACAGACCATCGTAACCTTGAGTTTATCAGGTCGGCTAAGTGCCTGACTCCTCGCCAGGCTCGCTGGAATCTTTTCTTAAACCAATTTAATTTTATCATCTCTTATAGACCAGGATCGCGCAATGGAAAGGCTGATGCACTCTCTAGGATTTACTCAGCAGAGACACGTCCAATTACTCCTCCTAAGACTATTCTTCCTGACTCTAGATTCCTAGGAGTAATTCATAATCAAGACCTACTTAAGGACATCAAGGAAGCATACCATGCGGATTCCTTTTTGGCACAACCCCCAAGGGACGTAAGTCTTGTCTTTAAGAATGGTGTGTGGATTCAGGGACAACGTCTGTATATTCCTGAAACAGTCAGATTAAGAGTATTGCAACTCATTCACGATTCCAAGATAGCTGGGCATAGAGGAATTCTAAAGACACAGGAATTTCTTTCTCGTTTCTTTTGGTGGCCCACTTGCAGGAAGGATGTTTTGAATTATGTCACTTCATGTGAGGTCTGTGCAAGATGCAAAACACCTCGCTCCTCACCAACTGGTCTGTTACAGCATCTTCCCACCCCGTCCCGCCCGTGGGGATCCATTTCTATGGACTTCATTGTGGAGTTACCAACCTCTCAGGGAGAGAACACCATTCTAGTGGTGGTTGACCGTCTAACAAAGGCAGCTCATTTTATCCCTTGTGTCGGCTTACCCACTGCAAAACAGACATCAGATTTGATGATTAAAGATGTGTTTCGCTTACATGGAGTACCGGATGAGGTTATTTCGGATCGAGGGGTGCAATTCACTTCTAGGTTTTGGCAAAATTTCTGTGCAGCATTGGACATTAAAGTAAACCTTTCTTCTGCTTTTCATCCCCAGACTAATGGACAGACCGAACGAACCAATCAAACCCTGGAGCAGTATCTCCGCTGCTTTATCTGCCACCTACAGGATGATTGGGTGGATCTACTTCCATTAGCTGAGTTCTCGTATAACAACTCTCAGAGTGCCTCCACTAAACAGTCTCCTTTTTACTGTAATCTAGGTTATCATCCTAACATTCTACCACGATTTCCCATAGAAACGCCTTTACCAGCAGTGGCTGAAAGAATCACGTCTTTACAGAAGAATATGGATCTTCTAAAGGAAAATCTGGAATCGGCTCAAGAAAGGTACAAGAAAGCAGCAGATAAATTTCGTAAACCTGCACCAGCTTTCAAGGTAGGAGACTTGGTCTGGCTGTCAACCAGAAATCTTAAGTTAAGGATTCCATCGTCTAAGTTGGGACATAAGTACATTGGACCCTATAAAATCAGTAAAATTATAAGTGCCGTTGCTTGTCGTCTTCAACTGCCCAGAACTATGAGAATCCACCCTGTCTTTCATGTATCCCTACTAAAGGCTGCGACACCCAATACGTTTCCTGGACGTTCCTCTCCTTGCCCTGACCCAGTGCTAGTCAATGGTCAGGAAGAATTTGTGGTGGAAAGGATTTTAGATTCCAGGTTGTATAGAAATCAGTTACAATATCTGATTAAATGGCAGGGCTACCCAGTGGAGGACAACTCATGGGAACCGGTCAATAACGTTAATGCTCCTCGCTTGCTCCGTCAGTTTCATCAGAGGTACCCACACAAGCCTGGTCTGAGGTCATCCGGAGGTTGTCCTTAAGGGGGGAGTAATGTAAGGTTCTATGTATATATTCCTGAAACTCAGTTTGTTCGTCAGCCATTTTACTTTCTGTCTTGCTGCAGCTATCTTGCCCTCAGTCAAAATGGAGTTTCCAGCTTGCATGTTCCCGCCCTGATTCTCTCCTTTCTTCTTAAGCAGCCACAGCTGAGCAATCAGTGCTTCAGAATCTAGCCTGCAGTGAACCTGTGACTTGACTCCTGTAAGCCTTGGACCTTGTACTCCAGCTATTCCTACTGAGGAACTCTGAAGCACTTGTGGACTCTGAACCCTGCTCTTTGAAAGATCCACGTTTGCATGGACTTACGGTAACAGAGAAGAAGATCCTGAATCTGTATTGGAGAGTGATTGCTGAGCTTGGATTACTCTGGCCTGCTGTGTCTCCTGTTTCTGTGTCTGCAAACTGTGTGACTATTTCTGCCAACTTGTATGAAGTAATACAGGACTTTTCTATATCAAACCTGTGACTCCTGTGTTTTCTTTCGCACCCAAGCACAAGACGCTATATGAACTGTACTACATACATTACAGTACCCTTGATTCAAGTCTGTGATGGTCAAATAGTGAGCACCTGCTAAACGAACCAGCAGTTTATCGGTGATTGGCATTGGGTACACATCGAGGGCTGTCATGGCATTTAGCCTCCTGTAGTCCCCACAGAGCCATGTCATCCGATTCTGTTTTGGGACAAGACTGCAGGCGAAGCCACACACTTTTGGACTTTCGGCTCACCCGAGGCATAGCATTTCACCTATCTCCCTTTTGAGGTCCTTCTGGGGTGGGGGTGAGGGGTGATTCCTTGTGTCTACCTGCTGGGTGTCTGGCTGCATCTTTCCTGGTACACCAGTGAAGGTGTACAGGTAGGGCTGGAATACCTTCCACAGCTGGGACCTCTGTTCCATGGATAGCTGCGGGTTGAATTCTGTGTCCTCAATAGACCCTGCATCCCAGGCTGCAGATAGCAAATCCACCAGGACTTCACTCTCGACTTCGTCGGGAAGGCTACATTCATGAAGGATGCAGGCTTCCCTGTCATGATTAGCCTTCATCATGTTGACATGTAAGACCTTCTGCCTTTTCCTGCAAGGTCAATGGTGACCACATAATTCCCGTTATTGAGGCTCTGATGCACAAGGTATGGACCTTTCCAGGCAGCCTGAACATTTTTATGGGTCATGGAGACTAAGATCCACACCTTCTGACCCACTTCGTACACCCACTCTTGAGCGTTCTCTTCATACCACAACTTCTGACTGGCTCAGACTTGCAACATATTTTCATGCACCAGCTGCATCCATGACTGTATTTTGTCACAAAACCACATGACATACTCGATGACAGACTCTTAAGGGGTGATCAGTTCCCCTTCCCAGGATTCTATTACTAGATCAAGGGGCTCCCAGACTCACCTGATGCACACTAGCTTAGATGTGCTGGTCCTTCTTCTTGTATATTTGTATTAAGCTTTTTGGACATGTGAACTCTCACTTCCAATAGCCACAGGTGTTTTTAAGCAGATTAGCTGGTCCATTCCTGCCCCATAAATTGTAGGCTTTTTGCCCAAGAGAGGTGACCTAACAGGATAGGGACCCAATTTACGAAGGACACCGTGACGTGGTAATTGGGCATACATATATTGGCCAATCTATGCGCTAAGAGCCTTCATTTTTTCATAGTAATTTTTGCAGATTCATATTTCATATATACATTAGATAGCGCTTTTTTCCATTTTTTTCTATGGCAGAAATGCAGTTCCTATGCTCTAGAGTATTCATTCTTGGTAAGTTATGGTGCAAACCTTAATCTTTTTGATTTGTATACTTTCTTTGGTTGGCGACTGTTCACACTAGCTTAGATGTGCTGGTCCTTCTTCTTGTCTATTTGTATTAAGCTTTTTGGACATGTGCACTCTCACTCCCAATAGCCACAGGTGATTTTAGGCAGATAAGCTGGTCCATTTCTGCCCCATAAATTGTAGGCTTTTTGCCCAAGAGAGGTGACATAACAGGATAGGGACCCAATTTATGAAGGACACCGTGATGTGGTAATTGGGCATACATATATTGGCCAATTTATGCGCTAAGAGCCTTCATTTTTTCATAGTAATTTTTGCAGATTCATATTTCATATATACATTATATAGCGCTTTTTCCAATTTATTTCTATGGCATCAATGCAATTCCTATGTTCTAGAGTAATCATTCTTGGTAAGTTATGGTGCAAACCTTAATCTTTTTGATTAGATCAAGGGGCTCCCACACTCACCTGCTGCACAGGAGCTCAAAGGGGGGAAATGCTGTTGAGGCCTGTGGTACCTCTTTGTAAGCAAACAACATGACTTTGGGATATGGGACTGACCCCCACTCCATCTTAAAAACCACCATAACTACAGTAAAACTAGGCACTGGAATAAATACACTGAACACATTATTTTGGTTGTCAAAATGGCCACAGCTTTTATTTAAATCACAGGATTAAAACAATCACAGTAGGAGTCAGGTGAAGTGCTAGTACATTGGGATTCACAAGTACTGTGATATCCCCAGCTGTCTGACATACAGCACCAGGACAGACAGCCATAAAGGGCGGCACACACTGGCTTGCCATTCAAGCAGAGCCAGTAAACTTTCAGGACACCAATGACCCTATTATCCTCACTCCTGTGCTTAACCTCTGTGCCCGCCCCTGATTGACGTTACCATTACAACGTCCTTGAGGCTGGCCACCAAAGCCGAGCCTGTTCACCATCATGAGGTTTTACATCCTCTATTAGTTATAATGAGTCCACCTTAACTTGTCTGCAACTTCCACCAGACTCCTAAACCGCAAAGCTGCGACGGGTTATAAATTCCAAGTCACATTTGACATTTTTATTTTTTTTTAATAAATCACTTTTGGAAACTTATAAACTAGAAGTCTCTGCAAAAGCATCAAGGGGACTAAACTTGGCAAACCTCCGACTCACAAAGAGTCATCCTACAGCACTCAGGAGAGGAAAAACCCCCTGTGGAGGAAACCTCCGGGGAACCATGGCTGAAGGATTGCCCTTCCCTTGGGCTTAGAAGGTTAATGCTGTTAACTTTTTATAGCCATAATAAAATTGAACCTGGTACAAAATATGCAATGTAATTTAAAATACAATAAAGCATTCATCATTATACAAACAATAATTTAAATTTTTTAGGACAATGTTTATAAACAGGCGGCGGAGGGCGGGAAATGCTTCCTCCAGTTCATCCTGTGAAAGAAAGAGGTAGAGAGCCAGATTTCCTCTTCTATATAAGCCCCAGCTTCCTCACAGTAACACACCAGGCACAGACATACTGTGATTCTTACCCTTAAAGCAACATCACTCTTGCTAAAAATCTACACTATACCAACAAAGCTGCAGGAGTTAAAGGTCCTCCCATCCCCAAGTCATGTCCTCCTCCACTTATGGCTCCAGTGGTTTCTGGAATGGGAGGTATTGCTCCTTTTCACACCCATGGGATTCCACTAGCAACTTATGCATCTGCTTAAAAGTGCCATTGAATCGTTCACACAAACCATTAGTGTGTGGGTGATATGAACTTGATACCAGGTGCTGCACCTGCACTTTCTTACAGAGTGCCTGCATTAAAAGAGACTTGAACTGGATCCCCTGATCTGTAAGCATTTCTCTAGGTAATCCTGTTCGAGAGCATATAACCAGAATAGCATCTGCTCTAATGAAGAACATAGCCACTGCCTCTTGGTACCAGGAAGCATAAACTACTACAGTTAGTTTAAAACATTTTCCAGAGTTGCTGAGGATGGCCAGAGGCCCAACGATATCCACAGCAATCCTGAGGAAAGCCTCTGGCAAACAGATCAAGGGAGCCTTGGGCCAGGCTCCAACTTCCCCTCCCTTTGACAAGTGATACAGGAGCTGTATTAGTCCCCATTTTGGGCCAATAGAAGTGGTGAGATAGTCGGGCCTTGGTTTTTCTGACCCCCAAGTGTCCAGCCAGAGTGACCTTATGGGCAATCCTCAGCAACTCTTCTCCAAACCAATAGGACACAACCAGCTATCTTTCCCTCAGCCACTCCTGTTGGGGATTACAGGGAACAGTCTACCAGTATAACCTACTCTGTTTCCAGAATCCCCTCTCCTAGTCGGAGGTGGGTTTTTTTGCGAGGTCCCTCAATGCCTCTGGACTGGCATCTGTGTGCAGTGCAGCCGGGAACCCCTGGCTAGAGGTAGCCAGAAGTGACCTTAGAGCCCTATCCTTACTAGAACCCTCTGGGACCTGCTCTGGGTCAGTAACTGGTTCTGTTATCCGGCTGGATGATGAGGATCCAGAAGGCAGCACATTAACCAAGGTACTGGGCACTCTGACTGAGGGTAACAGCGGCTATGTAGGGTATGTATCCTCGGTGATAACAACAATTTCCCACCATCCCGACAGGCAGAGGATAACACTTTTCAATCATCCTGAAAGGCTGTAGATAACACTTTCCCATTATCCCATAATACCTAAGGATCAGTGCTAATGTGTAGCCCTGGTGGTAGGCATACGCAGTACCCTGGAGAGTGTAATGGCGAGACGGCAGTTTAATGCTAAATATCCATTCACTCGACACACACTAGACACACCCTTAGGGTAGTGGAGTATACTCTAGAGGGAGTGGTCAAGGTAGTAGGTGTTAGAGTGATTAGTCTAGTTCCTGTCTTCGGACAGTGAGGACGTGTGGAGTGAGTGTCTAGACTTCTGTGAGAGAAGACGTTTGGAGGGAGGAAGGAGTCTAGCCTGCTTTATCACTAGTTCATATCGTGGAGTCTGGTATAGGTGTTTGGAATACACCTTAGTCTAGTCAGAGCTGTATCACCTCATCAGCATACACTGAAAGAAAGAAGAAGTTTTAGTACAGAAAGTCTTCAGCATCCCTGTCTAAAGGACGGTATCAGGTTCAGAGACGTGCTCCTGCCTGTGATAACTGAGCATCTGTGGCTAACTTCGTAGGAAGGAAAAGGAAAGAAGTGACTGCTCGACCCTTGGCTAGTTTGAGTGCTTATGTTACCAGCGTGGACAAGGCGAAAGGCAAGTGGATTTATAAGATTAGTGCTTACGGATTGCAGAAGTCCAGCACATTGCACCCGGTCACTGGGGACCGAAGGGTCACTGTTGTTTCAAGCACAGTGATAAGAAAACCAGGAATCTACCGGACCCTAGGTCGCGGCAGACAAGCCCCTTATAGTCAGTACGTAACTGGGGTCAGGGGAGTGAAGACTTTGGAGTTCTGCAGGACAAAATAAGAATTCAGCTCCTTCACAGGAAGGCCCCTAACACTAAGCTGACTGGGCAGGTACAGCTAAAGATTAGCTGGAGATTTGAGGGAACTACGCTTCAGGCTGGTTGTACTCGTTTTATTGGAGTTAAAGGAGGCCCCTAACTTGTCCAGCTGCTGTCTCAAGATACACTCTCCTTGGATCAGCCTCCCTGGGACCTGCCTTAACAACTTGCAAGTAAAGGTATGGAAAGACGCTGACCGTGTGAGACTGTGTTCTTTATCCGCACTCGACTTCACAAATCCCATAGACTTTGAGGGACCAGTCCCACCTGTAGGGGACCCGACATCTAGCTGCCTCACCATCCCCTCAGAGATCTACAGCAGCGCTGGTACTAATTACCAGAATACTACAGGTGGCGTCACGAACTGTACATAAACCTATCCCCTGTAAATATATCCCCAACATACGCCAGACCGCCCGGGCCACAGACCGAGCCACAGCTACCTGTGACAAAAACCCCCATAGACTTCCATGGGCTCGGCTCTGAGTACCCCATTGCCCTGGTAATCCACAATTGTGGTGGCGGGTCGACACAAAAATTTGGCGTCACGAACAGGATGCGAAACTCGCGAAATTGCGAGCCCTGTGTGCCTAAGGACTTGTTTTTGTGAAAAGGACTGTTTGCACTTTTGGCGCCAAAATCGCCATTTTTGTCGCCATATTCGCGCCCTCAGGCGCTGGAGAAGAAGGTGGGCGTGCCTTCGTGGGCGTCTACCCCCCAGTGGCGCGAAGAAAATGCCTGCCCTCTCAAAGTGCTATTACAACATGCGGTCCTGCCCTACAGCAAAGGAGGTCCGCCTCCTCTTCACCTTCCCTGCGAGGAGGAGGAGACGCAAACCCCACCTCCACGGAAGAGACCGGATGTCTCCGCAGAAAGAGAGAAGAATCTTCTGGAACATCATGGAGGCAGGACGTGTGCAGCCGAGCGGGGCAGCGGAGGAAGGCAGGCCCCGTGCCCCCGCCAAGCTGCCATCGGCATCGGAGTCTTATGTGATCCTGCACCTGCAACAGGCGTTGCTAGAGATTCAGGAGGAGAACGCACGCCTAAAGAAGATGGTCCAACCTGGACTGGAGGAGATTGAGAGACGCCGATGTAACCTGCTGCAGTGGCAACTAACGAACACGGCGTCCTCTCCCCTCAATGAACCCCCACGATTCCAAATACCGAAGAGTCTGCTGCCCAAGGCGAAGGAGCAACCGGAGGCTGCCCCCGAAAGTACCGTTCCCGATCCCACTGGTGAAGCGGTGGAGGCGGAGGAGGTTGAGGAGGTACAGCCAATCCCGGAACGCCCGCCCGGCCAAGAGGCCGCAGCAGATTATCGGTCCCCGGCAGGGACACCGGAGGGGTCCTGTCCGTCACTACCAGATGTGGACTGGGACGAAATGGCGCGCCTGGATGACGTCGCCTACACCGCCCAGTGGGAACAAGAATGGCGGAGTCGTGAGGAGAAGAAGAGGCGTCAGCAGGAGGAAGAGCGGGAAACTCAGAAGAACCGCCAGCGACAATATGCCGAGCTGATTGCTGACAAGGAGACTGTCCGTCGCGACAAAGGTACCTTACGGGAACCGCGGCGGCAGGGGTGTGTGACTGAGTTCCAGCTCCGGAAGGGCTGGGGCTTTATCCGTGAACCGGGCCTCTACCCAGCGGTCTTTGTCAGCAGGCGTGACGTAGAATCCCACCTGCCGCAAGGGCATCCCGGGAGGGACTTAGCAAACGGAGATATAGTCACCTATACGCGGCATTGGGGAATGAAGGGGTGGTATGCCCTGAATGTCACCATCGTCAGTGACCCCGTCCCAGACGCAGGTACCGTCACCATTACCGCAGCGTCCCCGTTTCCAGCTCAAGCAGCATCCGGCCGTGCCCCAGCATCGCCCCCTGCAAAGTCATCGCAACAAGCGACCCAGAGTTCATCGCAAGTTAAAGCCACCTCCACATCGCAACATGCGACCCAGCTTAGATCGCAAACCCTGACGCGGTCTATATCGTTGACTGTGATGGAGACGCAATCGGTGTCACGCGGAGAGAGTATACCCGTTGCGCCCCTAGAGGTTCGCACCAGAACTGTCGCGACCCAGACCCTGATCGCAGCACATGATTTGCTGGTCTTGGGATCTAGGGCTCATTGCATCATTCCAGCCCTTTTGAAAATTGTAGTTTGGAAGGTGTATTATACAGATAGGACAATTAGAAGGACATCCGTGATGGTAAGGCATACATATATCTGGCCAAAATTAATGCAAAAGTTTAAATTTTTTGAAAATTTTGCACAGTTATATATATTATATAGTTTTTTCAATTATTAGAAATGCACCGGCTGGAGTAACATGGTAATTTGGTCAAATTAATCTTTGATAGATAGGGCTACTACTACCTGCCACAGGAGCCTTATAGGTGATAATGCTGTAGTTGGTATCTCTTTTAGCAAACATGACTTGGGGTTAGGAGAACTATCTAAAACCCAAACTACAGTAAATATGGCTGTAATCGTGACCTATTTGGTTGTCAAAACCATTATTAAACTACCTTAAAACAATACCAGTGTGGTGAGGGGCTGTATTGGGATTCACAATCGGATATCCCAGCTGTCGCCCAACGCCAGGACCAACAGCTAAAGGTGCGGCACGGTTGCCTTCAACAGAGCGTAACTTTAGGACAATGACCCCTGTTTAATTTGTATTTTTCTATAAACGTTTGAAGCGTTCCCACAAAGCCACCTCACCATCGGGAGAGTTTTAATCTTCAATGTTTATGAGTCATAACTGTCTGCAATTCCACAGCCACGAAGTGCTGACGTTTAACGCATTGGACATGTTTAGTCTCTGTGTAATAACACGCATAACTAGAAGTCTTGCAAGACGCATCAAGGACTAAAACCTTGCACCTCGACCACAAAGACACACAGCCTCAGGTAGAGGAATACCCCTAGTGGAGTGATCCAGGGAACAGGTGAAGGATTATCCCTTCCCCTTGCTTAGAAGGTTAGAGTGTTACTTTTGCTATAAATTCTGGAGCAGAAATTTGCAATGTAAGATTTACATACATAACACAGTATTATATCATGATATTTAATTTTTGGAAACATTGTTATCAGAGCGGTAGCGAACTCCTCAGTCATACCTGAAAGAAAGAGGTAGAGAGAGTTTTAGTTACTAAAAGTCCCCAGCTTCCTCACTAACACCAGGCACGCATACGGATTCTAGACCGTAAACCCTCACTCTTGCTAACTACATCTGTGCAACTTGCTGCAGGAGTAAAGGACCCAAGTCATGACTCTCTCCACTTGGCTAGTTTTTGGAATGGTATGTTTACACCATGGGATTCACAGCAACAGCAGAAAGGCCATGATTTATCAAACATTAGTGTTGGGTGATTGAAGATACAGGTCCACTGCACTTTGCTACCGAGTCCTGTGGACTGAAGGTCCTGTTGTAAGCACTAGTGATCTTGAGAGAAAACCAGAATCTACGCTCTAAGTGAGAACAAGCCCTTATGTCCAGAAGCTAAACTAGGGGTCAGGTGGAGTTAAACTTTGAGTTCTGAGGAGCAGACCAACGATATCCAGCATCCTCAAGGAAGCCTCTCAACAATCTAAGGACTTGGGCAGGTCAACTTCTCCCTTAAAGATTAGCGGGTAGATTTGGGAATAGAACGTTGGTGGATAGTCGCTGTTTTTCTGAAGTGTAAGAGAGGCCTATGCGCACAGCCCTCAGATACTCTCTCCTTGGATCACCCCCTGATCTTCCTTAGCAACTTGTTATTAAGGGAAACGTCTACCGTTAACTTGTATCTTTTCCAGAATCCCAATCCCTATGGGATGGTTTTTTGGAGGTCCATCAATGCCTTGGACTCGCATCTGTGTGCATGCACCTGAACCCCTCGCTAGAGGTACAGAAGGCCTTAGAGTACTATTTACAGAATACTACAGGGTGGGTCACGTAACTGTTCTGATATCCGCTGGTGATGAGATCCACAACGCACAGTAACCAGGTACTGGGCCACTGACTGAGGAACAGCGCAGTTATCCTGTGAACAACATTAACCCCACATAGACATTCCATCCGGCTGTGATAACACCATTGCCCTTAATCCCATAATTGTGTCGGGTGCATAATCATGGGACAGCTATCATAGGCCATGTCACAGTCCGTCATGACACTGACCAGCTACACGTGACCACCTTCCTCATGGTCCTCCTGCCTGTCCCCATTGCACGTTGCACTGATTCTCACTTTTGGTAGGGGATCCTCAGCAACATCACCCAGAAGCGTGACATGGCTAAATTCCCCTGCACAAAGAAACACATTATGAACATTTGAATCACATAAGTACCAGATCTGGGAGTGTTGTCAGGAACATATTGAGTGACCAACCGTCCCAGATCAGTCCCTAATAAATCATTTGTGGGGAGTTTCTTGGACACCCCCATTTCCTTCAATCCCCTCCCAGCTCCCAAGTCTAGGAAAACCCGGCCATCGGAAAAGGTTGATGAGCACCCCCAATCCCAGTGACAGTCAGGGTTTTCCCAGGAATAAGGTCTTCAGGGTACACCAATTAGGGTGGATGAGGGTTCGTTCGACATCAGTGTCCTTGAGCCCCAAAGTGATGGTGTTGCCCATGGTAATTGGCTGCAAGTTGTCACAGGCCCTCCCAACAGACCCATCCACAAAAAGAACAACTGCATTAAGCCCCCGGCCTTGGATGTAGGGTTCCTCTTCTGACTTTCCGGGCAGGTTGTGCTAATGTGTCCAGTCCGGTTTCAGGTAAAGCATTTGTGGGAATCAGATGCATGTCGGGTGCTGGGAGATGGGTTGAGATCCCCCAAAGATCAACAGGCAGAGTCATTGGTGGTGGTTGTCGTCTTACACCCTTTCCAGTTGGTGGTGCCTAACTTCCGCACCACAGGTGTACAGTTAGCCGCATAGCCATCCGATATCTGTGCTGCCCTTGCTGCCTCCTTTGGCTCCCGGTCCATCACAAACTGTCGCACTTCCACAGGATAAATATGTAACAATTGGTCTTTCACCAACAGGTTCTTCAATTACTCAAACGTGGCAATTGATAGTACCTGAACCCACTGCTCAAAGTTAATTCAATGCCCATCCACCATATCGCCGTTGGTGTCGTTAGATCCATGTTTGGGAGTCCGAAATGTTCTGTGGTACGCTTCCGGAGTCAGCTGATATTTTCTTACCAAGGACTGTTTGATGGCCTCACAGGCTCAATCTTTATCTCAAGGGAGAGTAGCAAACATTTCCAGAGCTTTGCCTGGTATGCCTGGTGTTAAGTATCGAGCCCACTGCTCACTGGGTAATTTATATTGTCTGCAGGTCTTTTCAAATCCCCTCCAAAATGTGTCCAAGCCTCTGTCCTTTTCCATGAAAGGAAAGTGGTCCAGATGGGGTTTAAAGGTATTGCTACTACTGCACTCACTGCTCATTGGGGTAGATCACTGCGCTGCATCTAGAGTTGGGCTAATTCCAGCTTGTACTCTCTTTCAGCTTGTTGCTCTCGCATTCCAGCCTCTCCCCTAGCTCTGGGAGCTAGGGCTCTCAGTTGAGAACTGTTAGCCTTGCCTATCTTCTATATATTAGCTGGGTCCTGACTGATACACATTGTCAGAGATAACTTATGCTGCATGGCTCGGAGGATAGTAGTTTGATGGTTATATGAGAAGGCGTTTGGTGGGTTTATCTGTGACTGTTGCTTGGTTTAATGTTTTGGTTTTATCCTATCCTTCACTCCCTGGCACACTCCTCTGTTATATGTGAGTGAATATTTGTATGACTGGTGTTTTCCGTTTCCCGTTTTGTGTTACCTTGTTCGTCTGGTTTGTGTACTATGGTGCACAACTACTCCTCTCTTCCATGAGTGGGGGAAGGGCACATACAGAAGGTGGATTCAGGAGATAAGGCAAGGTACGTGGCCTCGGCATCTTCACCTTCAGAAGTAACACGGGGAAAAGGTGGGAGCTAGGGTTCCCCCTACTGTTAGGGACAGTGAAGGACTGCTAGTCCCCGGTCACCCAACAACAGAGTTGTGACAGCTTCATTTTATAATTAAAGGTCTTGTCCAGGATTGAGATGAAAGTCTACAGTCACTATAGGTGGCTGCAGGCTTCTCAATTCTCACAGCGCATGCACTGCACACTTTCAGGATTCTCTCTTCCATAAGTATGAGATTTGTATACTTCTGTTCACATTTTGACTAGACGTGTCCGGTCTCGCTCAATTCATTTTCATTGAGTGAGGCTATGCATGTCTAGTCGACACGTGACCAAATGTATGCAAATTGCTGGCACGAGAGAATCCTGACAGTGTGCAGTGCGCACTGTGAGAATTCAGGAGTCTGCAGTCATATGGAATGACTGCAGACTCATCACAAACTTGTACAACTCCTAATGCTCCTAACATAAAAATATTAGAATAAGTCAGTATCACAAAAAGAGTTTACATCCAGGTACGTGATAGATGACGTTATCTTGGGAGTTGTTCTCTTTCTTTTCTTCATCTTGTCCAGACCCCATGATGAGTTTTCTCATCCACAGTTCATCTGTGCAGACTCCCATCTCCTCCAGTCTTCTGCAGCACATCCCCACATGATGCCTTTAAAGATAGCAGTGTCATTGAAATGCTCCTGAATAAAAATATCTGCCTTATGCTAAGCCCCTGAATAAATAATTGACCCTCACTACATTCCCTGCACCAAATATGACCATCACAATGTCCCTCTTAGGCCTCTTTCACACATCCATTTGCGCCTGACGGCGCCCCCGGCATTTTGCCGCAGCGTCGCATCCGGCAACTAGTATGTAAAACCGGATGAGACGCATCCAGTTTTTCGCCGGATCCGTTTCTGTGCTCCGGAAAAAAAACGGATCCGTCTCATCCGGTGTATCCGGTTTTGCATCCGTTTTCGAACGGAATGCGCCAGATCCGGTTTTTAAAAACGCCCTTTTTTGGGGTTCCAAACATGATTGGCTACTGTAATCCTATAAATACACTGTTCCTACAGCCCATCTTTGACAGGTTGGAGAGGAGCAAGGTGCAGGTTGCAGAGAAGAGCAAGTAGCAAGTGATTGGCGAACATGGATGTCATTATCGGCAATATCTTCAAGAATCTTGTTGATTTTACTGCGGAGGCGTATCGCTTGAGGTTTATAGTTATGGAGAAGGAGCGAAAGATTGAGCAGCGCATTATGCGTCAGCGCCAGCAAAGACTACGCCGTATGTGGATCCACCCCATCACAGCACAGAGATTAACTCGTGGTGTGTATTCTACACTGAACATGGAGCTGCGAGAAAATCCAGAGAAATTTTTTGCCTATCTGTGGATGAATAAAGAAAACTTTGACTATTTGCTGGAGCGTGTTGGAGACCAAATAAAAAAATCGGACACCTATTGTCGGTTCTCGATTTCTCCGGCGGAGCGTCTCATGGTGACTATAAGGTAAGCTATATGTATTGGATCTGTTTGCTTGAGCACACTTGTAATTTCATAATTTATATCAGTAGACAAAAAATTTTTACAAAACAGTGTTTTTCATTGATGTTATTATTTTTGGTATCTCCAATAGTTATAGCTGAGTTCTGGTATGTAATGCTGTGTTTCTGAAATAATTTGTATTTTCTATTTTGTTCTCAGATTTCTGGCAACTGGCGAAACTCTGTCATCGCTCCATTTCCAATACCGCCTGGGAATATCAACGCTATCAGGGATAATAAAGTACACTTGTCGTGCTCTGTGGGACTGTTTGGTTGGAGAATTTCTTCCAGAGCCAACTACAGACCGGTGGCTTCAAATAGCGGACCAGTTTCAATGTATCTGCCAGTTCCCCAATTGCCTGGGCGCTGTTGATGGCAAACATATCCGCATTCAAAACCTTCAGGAACCGGATCAGAATTCTACAACTACAAAAAATATTTTTCGGTTGTCCTGATGGCTATTGCAGATGCGGAGTACAAGTTTATTGCGGTGGACATTGGGTCTTAAGGAGGTCCAATGACTCTCAAGTTTTTAAACTTTCTGCTATGGGCCGTAAACTGTACGGAAACACTTTTCAGTTTTTACCCCCTAGGCCACTGCCTCAAACCTCAGGCCCACCGATGCCATTTGTTTGTGTAGGTGATGAGGCATTCCAGCTGTCCAAACACCTCTTGAAGCCGTACGCCAGCAGAGGATTAACACATACCAAGAGAATTTTCAACTACCGTCTCACAAGAGCCAGACGGATGGTGGAGTGTACCTTTGGGATTATGACAGCTAAATGGCGTGTCCTTTTGACTGCAATAAACTTAAAGACCGAGACTGTGGATGATGTTGTTAAAGCGTGCGTGGTCCTACATAATTTTGTCCTAACCAAGGAACCGATTTCTATGGAGGACCACAATCAAGAAACAACTTTGCACGACTACAGCAACATTACCACTCGCAGTACAGTCGCGGTTTCAAGAATGAGGGACCACTTTGCCCAATACTTTGTGTCACCAGAAGGTAGAGTTGACTGGCAGGATGACAGAGTGTGATAAATGTATTTGTTGTTTTAAAAATTTCTGTACCCACAATAAACCTTTAAAAGTTAACTTGTCTACCTTCTTGTGTGTTTTCTACTGTCTGTAACCTTTTTGCCATAGTTGTGTCCCTGGCTGTTTTTTTTAACAAAAATATTTCACCTTTTGTCCAAAAAAGTGTACATTGTAGGGCAGGGTTCCCCATCTCCAGTCCTCAAAGCACACCAACAGGTCATGTTTTCATGATTTCCTTTGTATTGCTCAGGTGATAATTGCCTCACCTGTGCAATACAAAGGAAATCCTGAAAACCTGATCTGTTGGTGGGCCTAGAGGACTGGAGTTGGGCAACCCTCTTGTAGGGGATAACCTACAAGTACACAATTTTGGCAAAAAGATAATATACTTTGCATACTACACAACCCGGGACACAACTTTGGCAAAAAGGTTAAATTTATGAACCTTTTAGCCAAAGTTAGGTGTTTTTTAATAATGGTGTTTGTGTTACCAAATAGCTTTACCTTTCTACAAAATGTAAAACTTAACATCTATAAATAAAAGACAGACAACAATGTTAAACCAATGAACAATTTATTTAAAAAAAATTTTTTTAAATATAATTGTGATAAAATTAGGCCTTTTGGCCAAAGGTTTCACATTGAAATAACCTCTTTTTTTTATTAAACTTTATTTTTTTAGTCAACTTTATTTTTTTATTAATTTTTTTTTTTTTTATTTCATGAAAAAAAAATAATAACACATTTACAGGTCTGTGTAGTGTGGGGTGGAAATACTGCTGGAGGGGCTGCGGGACACTTCGACCGTGGGAGTGTGGAGGGACGACCGGGATGGTGGTGGTGAAGGAACAGGAAGAGGTGAAGGGGTGGAAAGAGAAAAGGAATGGGAAGACAAGGCAGAACAGGTGGGTGGTGGTGGAGTGGAGGGTTGGGCAGGAGGAGCAGGTGACATGGTAGGAAATTGGAAGGGGGAAGGAGATCGTACGAGGTAGGAGTGTGGTACGGGGTAGGTGGCTGGTAGTGGGTAGGTTGCTGGTACTGGGGAGGTGACTGCAGTTGGGGAGGTGGGTGGTACTGGGGAGATGGTTGTAATTGGGGAGGTTGATGGAGCTGGGGAGGTGGCTGGTATTGAATAGGAGGGGGAGGAGGGATGACGGCTGGAGGGGGGGGAAGATGTACGGCGGCTGTAGGGGGGAGGTGGAGGAACGACTGGGGTGGATGGAGGAGGATGGGACATAACCTGCACTACAGCAGCGTGGCAGGTATGCATTACATACATCTGCTGGTCAAGAGATAGTGGATCTACGCGCTCCGCAACAGACCTAAAAAAGCTGTGGTTTGGTGATGCTCTTGCTTCTGCATGCATGGTTTACAGAAGTGTCTTTACCTCACCAACTACGGAGGTTATCTGATGAATGCCTGCGGCAAGTTGTTCAGATAATACTTTAAGACAGTTCTGGAAAGATGCATTCATATGCAAGAACTCGGGCGCATAGTTCCTTTCCTGACCCCTCTGACGCTGCCGCCCAGTACCCGCAGCTGTACTAGAGGTGGCAGGGTCAGAAGGGTGGGGTAAAGGGAAAGCTATATCCTCACCAGCAGATTCATGTAATGCAGGCGGCCACGATGCTGCAGTGCTGGTGGAGGGGACTGCGGGATCAAATGTGTGGGAAGGTGCAGATGTAGTGGGGCGGTCGAAGTGTCCCTTGGTGTCGGTCTCATGAGGGATCGCTCTAGAAGGCGCCAACTCTGCGGGCACCCGAGTGCTGGTCACCATGCTGTGGAAGAAGAAAAAACATACAATGAATATACAGATGTGGAATGGCCCTGGCTGCAAAAAAACATTGGATAGATGTTAACATTTGATGGTAATATTTACCTTCTGGTGACCATTGTTTCACGCAGGAACGCCAGGGCTCGTGCATATTTATACTTGCTCTGGCGTCCTGAAGAACCACTCGGGGCCCGCATCTCATTGTTGAACTCCTTCTTAAAGCGATCCCTCACAGACCGCCACGCTTCACAATTCTCTCCCCTGAAACGAGAAAGCACAAATTGGTTAGTATACAACATCAGTGTTTCCCAAACCACAGTCCTCGTGTCCCCCAGAGGTTATGTTTTCAGTATTTCCATAGTGTTTCACAAAAGGAAATCATGAAAACATGAACCGTGGGGGACACGAGGACTGAAGTTTGGGAAACACAGCTTTACAGTCAGCAACATGAACTATACTTACGGTGTTTAGTCTGGGACCTAACATCGAGGTCCTCCCAGCGGTCCACCATTGCCGATGCCACTTCCTCCCAGAGCCGTCGGGTCACAACTTGATCCGAATGCCGGCGGTCCCCCATGTTCCACAGCGGCCCCCTTTCTCAGACCAGATCGATCATGAGCTCAACGTCGAGCCCCTCCTCAGTGTCCGAGTCGGGAGCACGCTGTGAAGCCTGTGAAATTAAAATAGAAAAAAAAAACATTACCATACACATTATCATCTGAAAATGAAAAAAGTATACATGTTAAACTAGAAAAAATCAAGAAAATAATATATAGATATCACATGTTTTGTAAAAAAAAAATAAAAATTTATATGAAATCTTACCAAAAATGGTAAGTACGGTAGTTAAAAAATTATTAATCAAACCGAAAAATTACATTTTAAAAAAGCACTCCAAACAATAAAAAAATTTGCGGAAAAAAAAAAAAAATCACATTGGAATCCAAAACAAAAAAAAAACCTTACACGTTGGGAACTGCCGACAGTCTCACGACGACGACTCTGGGAGGCGCTGGGAGGACCCCTTTGTTGGCTCCCAGATCCGAGAGACTAAAATGACAAAAAAATGAGGATATTGGCATGTGTTGGCCGCTGTGTCAAGTATGTACTAAATGGTTTTCTGTGTTGTGTGTAGTGTGATGTTGTGTTTATGCGATTGATGCAGGATACTTACGAATTGTGAGCCCACTCCGGGTATCTCTCCACCCCGTCCTTCTTCCTCTGGGAGCTCCTCGTCATCTTGCGATTCCTGTTATTAAAAAAAGACAATCAATACATATATCCCACAGATGGATTGTGGAGAGAAAAAAAAATTAGATATTTTTACCGCCAATTGCTGACGATGGGTAGGAGGGCTCCCAGAAGAAGATGTATCAGCTGGCTCAAGTGGCTGGAGGGAGGAGATCTGCTGCTGCTGCCGCCGCTTCCTCTGCCAACGCCGCCATTGCGGCAGCTGCAGCAGCTGTTTGACGGTCTCTGCTGTAGGAAGAAAGACACAAAAAGGGACAGTGAATATATTTGTATATTCCTTGTCCCTGGCTGAAAGAGAAAAACAAACATGTAATTTTTTAGGGAAATGGGGGATGTAATATTTACTTTCTGCTGGCTGTCCTCTGTGCCCGTCTCTCCTCCTCTCGGCTTGCTGCTGCCGCCTCCGCCGCCGCCTATCTTTGCCGTCTTCTGCTGTTGAGTAAAAAGGGACAGTGAATATACTATTCCTTGGCCCTGGCTGAAAGAAAAACAAACATGTAATTTAGAGCAAAATGGGGGATGTCATAGTTACTTTCTGCTGGCTATCCTCCGAGCTTGGATGTTCTCTCCCCTTTCTTCAGCTGTTGCTGCAGCCGCCGCCGCCTCTCGTTGACGTCTTCTGCTGTTGATTAAGGACACAAAAAGGGACAGTGAATATATTTGTATATTCCTTGTCCCTGGCTGAAAGAGAAAAAAAAACATGTAATTTCTATGGAAATGGGGGATGTCATATTTACTTTCTGCTGGCTGTCCTCCTAGCTTCGAGGATGTCCAGTCCCCGTGCTGCTGCTGCTTCAGCTGCTGCCGCCTCCTCCCTTTCAAATCTTCTGCTGTGGAATAAACAGACAAAAAGGAACTGTGTTTATATGTATTGATTGTCCCTGTTTTAAAAAATAACATTCAAACATGGACAGGATTGAGCTTTATGTTGTACGGAACACAACATCCCGTCATTAATTGGACCCATAAACAGTACCAGGGGTACCCACCCTATCACTGGAAAAAATGTACACTTGATACAGTACCAGGGGTACCCACCCTATCACTGGAAAAAATGCACACTTGATACAGTACCAGGGGGAACCACCCCATCACACAAAAAAAAGGAAAAAAAAAATATCAACATTATGATAGAAAAACATGCACATTTCATATAGTAGCAGGAGGAGCAACCCCATCACAGGCAAAAAAAATGTAAAAAAAAAAAACACTAGATCAACATTATGATAGAAAAACATGCACATTTCATATTGTTGCAGGAAGACAAACCACATCACAGCAAAAAAAAAAAAATGTAAAAAAAAATACAGTAGATCAACATTATGATTGAAAAACATGCACATTTCAGATAGTCGCAGGAGGACCAACCCCATCACAGCCAAAAAAATTTTTTAAAAAAAATACAGTAGATCAACATTATGATAGAAAAACATGCACATTTCATATAGTCGCAGGAGGACCAACCCCATCACAGCCAAAAAAAACAGTACCAGTAGATCCACATTATCAATGACACACATTCACTACAGTAGCAGGGGATACACATTTTACATTTAAAAAAATGCACATTATTTTGTACCAGGGGATACACAATATCACTTCCAAAACATGCATATTTGAAACACTACCAGGGGGACCCACCCCATCAGCGGAAATATATTAACATTTCATACAGTACCAGGGGAACCAACCCCATCACAGCAAAAACATGAATTTGAAAATGTACCAGGGTGCAAAAAAAATGCAGTAGCTCAGGCAGCATTGGTGACAGATGCGTTGTAAAATTTGGGGTGGGGAGGATGTGATATTTACCGTCTGTTGTCCTGGCGCTCCATTGCCTGGCTGCGGATCCTGGTGCTGGCTGCGGAACTGGTGCTGGCTGCGGATCCTGGTGCTGGCTGCGGAACTGGTGCTGGCTGCGGATCCTGGTGCTGGCTGCGGAAATGGTGCTGGCTGCGTATCCTGGTGCTGTGGCTGTGGCTCTGGTTGTGGTCCTCTCTGGAGCTTTGGTGCATGGTATGTCTGATGTCCCACTGCATGCATTTTTATATGTTTGCTGTGGGCTGGTATCTCAATTAAAAAACTGGATCCGGCCACTGGATCCGGCTTTTTACCGGATCCGCCGCATTGCGGCGTTCATAGACTTTCATTGTAACAAAAGCCGGAAGCGTCGGATCCGGCGTTTCCGGCTTTTTCACCGCAGACAAAAAACGTGACATGCAACGTTTTTGCCAGACGCCGGACTGCGACCAGACACCGGATCCAGCAAAAACTGGATGCACCGCAGGGACATGCGGCGCCATCCGGCACTAATGTTAGTCTATGGAGAAAAAAAACGCATCCGGTATTACATTTCGCCGGATGCGGTTGGACAAAAAAATGCCGGAGCGCGCCGTCAGGCGCAAAACGGATGTGTCAAAGAGGCCTTATGGTACATACTCTCCAAACTGCCCCCTACTTTCCATACTGGGCCCCATTTTCACACTATAGGGCCCAGTCTCTATACTATGCCCCCTCACCACACTCCCACTCCTTGGTATGCTGTGCCCTTACACTGTCCCCCCATGTTACTCCCACACTACTCATTCTTTATTCTGTGCCCACTCTCATGTTTTTTCCCCCATACTGACTCCTCGCACTATTCCCATCAATAGTCTCCTCATACTTTTCCCCCTCCCTCCTCATACATTTACCCTCTCACTTTCCATACTGCCTCTCACGCATCCCTCCGGCTCCCCATACTGTGTCTTCATACATGCCATCACCCTCTCTCCCCATACTGTGTCCACATACATTTTCCCTCGCTCCTCATACTGTGTCCACACCCATACCTCCACTCACCATACTGTGTCTGCACCCGTCCCCAGCATAGATGCCCCCATCTCACTCCTTCCTCCTTACACTAAATGCTCCCATCACAGTAAATCTCCCCCAGGCCTGTTACAGTAAATGTCCCCCATACACAGTAAATACCTCACCCACACACACCCACAGTAACTACCCCCCCCACACAGTAAATACCTCCCCCACACAGAAAATACACACACAGACACAGCAATACTCCCTCACACAGTAACCACCCTCCCCGGCAGTAAATACCTCTCCATGCAGTAAATAGCCCCCCCACAAAGAAAATACCCTCCAAGCAGTAAATACTCCACAGCCCCATTATACTAAATCTCCCCCAGTCCCATTACACTAAATACCCCCATCAAGCCCTTTTCAGTAAATCTCCCACACACACAGTAAACACCCTCCCACACACACAGTATATCCCCCCACGCGGCAGAATGCAGCTGCCAGGGGAGACACTTTGGACTGTCACATTAGACGGCACGACTGTGCCCCCCTGCCGGCTACACCCGGGGCACATGCCCCGGCTGCCCAACCTGGATACTCCTCTGCTTCCACATGTTGCCCCTTTCCATACTCCCCCACATGCTGCTCCTCTCCATATTTCCTCCACATGCTGCTCCTCTCCATATTTC
Organism: Oophaga sylvatica; assembly: GCA_033576555.1. Taxonomy (NCBI): domain Eukaryota; kingdom Metazoa; phylum Chordata; class Amphibia; order Anura; family Dendrobatidae; genus Oophaga; species Oophaga sylvatica. The sequence continues at coordinate 687,656,211 of JARQOD010000001.1, read as the reverse complement.
CTCCACATTCTGACCTTCTCCATATTGTCCTACACACTACCCCTCTCTATACTGTTCCGCACATACTGTTTCTCTCCATTCTGTCCCCTGCAAGCTTCCTCTCTCCATATTGTCCCCACATTCTGCTCCCTTTCCACAATATCTCTCACAAGCTGCTGTCTCCATACTGTCCCCCACATGCAGTCCTCTCTCCATACTGTCCCCCACACACTGCCTCTCTCCATACTGTCCACCACATGCTGCCCTCAATACTGAATCAAACAAGCTGCACCTCTCCATACTATTCCCCACATTGTCCCCTTAAAGGCTATTCTGTCACATTTCTCTTCTCTCTTGCACATTGCCCCCCCATAATGTCCCATCATACAAACACCACCCTACCTCCCTCATCTAAAATAACAGTTTTCTCTTTCTGGCTTGATGATCTAGTCATCATTGGCATGTAGTGGCACAGATGTGACATCAGCAGCTTGATGATACGGACTGATAAGGGGTTCTCCTCTGCAGTGCCAGTTCTACTAATATTTTCAATTGTATTGTTTTCTGAAGGTCCCGAATGCAATTGACTTCAGACAGCAGGACTCTTCATTCTCCCTTTTCTCCGAGCCCGCCGTTAGTGTAACAGTATAATCGAGTTCTATGATCAATAATGAGGGGGACCGCAAAATGCCGGTTAACAGATTAGACTACCGCTTGAGGCAAGTTGCTCATCCCGAAGCATGGAAGAAGTTACCCTGATCACAGCATCCGCAAAACTCTTGCAGATGTGATCTACTGAATAAAGTAATCTGTAGAATAAAGTAAGAATGAAACCCAAGCAACAATGGTCAAAATGTATTTTTTTTCTCTATTCCACCCCTCATAGATTTTTTTTACTTTTTTCTCTATAATTTATGGTGAATTAAGTGTGACCATTAACTCTGGAACGCTTCCATGGATCCTGGTGATTCTGACAATGTTTTCTCGTTACATTTTTTACTTCATGATAGTGGTACAATTTCTTTGATATGACTTGCGTTTTTTTGTGAAAAAATGGAAATTTGGAGAAAATTTTGAAATTTTCGCAATTTTCCAACTTTGAATTTTCATGCCCTTAAATCACAGAGATATGTCACACAAAATACTTAAAAAGTAACATTTCCCACATGTCTACTTTACATCAGCACAATTTTTGAACTAATTTTTTTTTTCTTAGGAAGTTATAAGGGTTTAAAGTTAAATAGCGATTTCTCATTTTTACAACTTTTTTTTTAGGGACCACATTACATTTGAAGTCACTTTGAGGGGTCTATATGATAGAAAATACCCAAAAGTGACACTATTATAAAAACTGCACCCCTCAAGGTGCTCAAAAGCAGATTCAAGAAGTTTATTAATCTTTCAGGTGCTTCACACAAATTTTTGGAATGTTTTTAAAAAAAATAACATTTAACTTTTTTTTCACAAAAAATTTACTTCAGATCCAATTTTTTTTATTTTACCAAGGGTAACAGGAGAAATTGGACCCAAAAGTTATTGCACAATTTGTCCTGAGTACACTGATACACCATATGTGCAGGTAAACCACTGTTTGGGCGCACGGCAGAGCTCTGAAGGGAAGGCGTGCCTTTTCACTTTTTCAACACAAAATTGTCTGGAATTGAGATCAGACGCCATGTTGCGTTTGGAGAGCCCCTGATGTGCCTAAACAGTGTAAACCCCCCACAACTTACACCATTTTGGAATCTAGACCCCCCAAAGGAACTTACCTAGATGTGTGGTGAGCACTTTGAACCCCCAAGTGCTTCACAGAAGTTTATAACGTAGAGCCGTGAAAATAAAAAATCATTTTTTCCACAAAAATAATCTTTTCACCCCCAATTTTTTATTTTAACAATGGTAATTGGAGAAATTGGACCCCAAAAGTTGTTGTGCAATTTCTCTTGAGTACGCCGATACACCATTTGTAGGGGAATACTACTTTTGAGGCACAGTGCAAAGTTCAGAAGGAAAGAGGCGACATATTGGAGATCAGATTATGCTGGAATGGATTGAGGGTGCCATGTCACATTGGCAGAGCCCCTGAGGTGCCAGAACAACAGAAACCCGCTATATGTGAACTCATTTTACAAACTACACTCCCCAATGAATTCACCTAGTGGTGCAGTGATCATATTAACACCACATGTGCCTCACAGAATTTTATACCATTGAGCAGTGAAGAAAGAATAAATTACACTTTTACCACTAAAATGTTGTTTTAGCCCCAAGGTTTTAATTTTTCCAATTTACAACTGAGGTCTATTTTTTTCCTGAGTGCGCCAATACCCTACTTGTAATCAGGAAATATTTTTCAGGCACAGTGTAAAGCTCAGGAACGCCAGATTTTACTGTTATGGTTTGCAGGTGCCATGACCCACTGGGAGAGCCCGTGAGGTACAGTAACAGAACAGCAGAACCCCCCATAAGTGACCCCATTTTACGAACTACACCTTTCAATGAATTCATCTAGGGGTGCAGTGATCATATTGACACCATGGGTGTGTCACAGAATTTTATACCATTGGGCAGTGAACACAAAATAACTACATTTTTACCACCAAAATTTTGTTCTAGCGAAAGATTTTACATTTTCACACAAGAAGTGGGTAAAAATGGCAATACCCAATATGTGGCTGTACAGTACTACTTAGCTATACGGAGCGCTATTTGCCCATTCAAGTGAATGGGTCTGTGCACATGTCAGTGTGTTTCCATGGACTGTGTGTCTGTGGGCAAAACACGCTGACATGTCTGTTTTTTAATGTCAGCATGGGCCACAAAATGTCCCGCTCACGTGCATAAGCATAACACACATGGATGTCATCCATGTGACATGCACTGGCACCAGGGAAGAATCGTTACAGTAAACGCTGTTCCCCGATGCAGGGTGCTGAACACGGCTTCCATCATTCTCCCCTGCTTTGCCGGCGATCGTCGAGAGCAGGGGAGAATGATGAGAGTTACATTTAAGTGTTAAAAGAGACAGCAGGCGGCAGCTGATGTGACTATTACTCCCATCAGCCTACCCCTGCTGCTGCTAATAACAGTGACAGCAGGATTGGCTGATGGGGGGGTATTCATCGGCCGCCGCCTGCGCTATAAATAAATTTAAAAAAACAGCGTGGGTTCCCCTGTATTTTCTATAACCAGCCTGGCAAAACTCACAGCTGGGGGCTTCAATCCTCAGCTGTCAACTTCAGCACGGCTGGATATCAAGAATAGAGGGGTCCCCACGCTGATTTTTTAAAATTATTAAAATGAAAAACAGTACAGCATTTTGCATGAAAATGAAAAAATGAGGTAGGTCTGTGGCTTTACAAGAATTATTGTACTCAAGAGATGAGTGATTCTATACAAAACTCAAAGTGTAACAAAACTCACTGTTTGTCATACAGAGAATCAATAGTACTGTGTGTTTATCTGTTAAGAGTTCATAGTGACCACATTCCAGGTTGTATGGTCATTTTTACAGACTGTTAATGACTCTAAACATAAGTTTTTATATCTCGTGGCAAGGCATGATAACAGTGTGACATTGGCTTTGTCTTGCAGTATAGAACTATTAATAACCTATGATAAAATATAAAATTCTGTATTTCCCTAAATGTGAGGAAACAAAACCTATACTAGCGTTAAACAGTTACCACTACACAAATCAGTTACACCCTTCTAGGTTTCATTCTACAAAAGGAGAACGTTTTCAATATCGTAATGTGGTGCTAGTGGGTAACAGACTTAGGGCCCTCTCCATTGAGGACACTATCTACATGGTACCAAAATACTGTATGTTTCTCTCTCATAACCCAAAATATAACAGAAGTTTAATTTCAAGTATGTTCCAGAAGTTTGACTGTTTATACAAATTGCCCAAATTTTTAAGGTTATATTACATTTACGAGAAACTCTTCAGTTTTCTATTGTCTGCTTAGTAGATATCGGTGCTCATCAGGAAATAGTAATTCTGGAACATCTTTTCTTAGAACTCTGCATGGAGCGTTGTGCTTTTGTTATTCCTCCTAAATAAATTGACAACTGTTAGTTACCGGTTGGGGATACTGGAATAAAGAAAAAAGCCAGAGCCCCCCATAGGATAGGATGTTTGGATAATAAAAGAGGTTTAGCAAACGCAGTTGGAACCTTGATCAACTTTTTTGGTTGTGTCGTGGGCATAACAAGCTATTTGCTCATATGATATGATAAGTCAGGGTGTAGTCACCTGGATTTGGGTCTTTGGATTGGTTCAGAATCAGAAGGACCTAGTAAATTCATGCAGTCAATGCCACTGGCAAAAAAAAAATAGATTTGTCTCAAATCCTATTAGGTAGTGAAAATGAGGACTTTTCTTTTTGCATGCTGAGCTGCCTTTTTCATTGATACAATTTTTGGGTACATACTTTGATATTTTTTTATTCCATTTTTTATTAGATGTACAGCAACCCCCAAAAATGCAATTCTCGCTTTTTTTCATTATGTTGTTTACCCTATTGGTTAAATAATTTTAGATTTAGCTAGATCAAACATTTATAGATACTAAATATGCTTACTATTTATTTTATATCTTTTTATTATTATACATTTTTATAGTGCCATTTACTCCATGGCGCTTTACATGTGAAAAGGGGCGAATATAGACAATTACAGTAAACGTGAGCAATACAAGGCACACACAAGTACAGAAGGAGAGAGGACCCTGCCCGCAAGGGCTCACAGTCTACAGGGATGGGTGAGGATACACTAGGAGAGGATAGAGCTGGTCGTGCGGTGGTTCAGTAGACTGATGATCACTGCAGGTTGTAGGCTTGTCGGAAGAGGTGGGTCTTCAGGTTCTTTTTGAAGGTTTCCATGGTGGGTGCGAGTCTGATGTGTTGGGGTAGAGAGTTCCAGAGTATGGGAGAGGCACGGGAGAAGCTTTGTATGCGGTTGTGGGAAGAAGAGATAAGAGGGGAGTAGAGGAGGAGATCTTGAGAGGATCGAAGGTTGCGTGTGGGTATGTACCGGGAGACCATGTCACAGTTGTATGGAGGAGACAGATTGTGGATGGCTTTGTAGGTCATGGTTAGGGTTTTGAACTGAAGCCTCTGGACGATAGGAAGCCAATGAAGGGCTTGGCAGAGAGGAGAGGCTGGGGAATAATGGGGAGACAGGTGTATTAGCAGGGCAGCAGAGTGCAGGATGGATTGGAGTGGTGCCAGAGTGCTAGAGGGAAGGCCAGAGAGTAGGAGGTTGCAGTAGTCGAGGCGGGAGATGATGAGGGAATGCACTAGTGTTTTTGTAGTTTCATGGTCGAGGAATGCATGGATCCGGGAAATATTTTTGAGTTTGAGACGGCAGGAGGAGGCAATGGTTTGGACATGTGGCTTGAAAGAGAGGGCAGAGTCGAGGATCACTTCGAGGCACCGAGCATGCGGGACTGGGGAAAGTGAGCAGCCATTGACGTTGATGGACAGGTCTGGTGGGGGGGGGTGGAGTGAGATGGGGGAAAGATGATGAATTCTGTTTTGTCCATGTTCAGTTTTAGAAAGCGAGCAGAGAAGAAAGCAGAAATAGCAGACAGACATTGTGGGATTTTGGTCAGGTCCAGATAGGTAGATCTGCGTGTCGTCGGCGTAGAGATGATACTGCAAACCATGGGATTCTATGAGCTGTCCCAGGCTGAGGGTGTAGATGGAGAAGAGTAGGGGTCCTAGAACTGAGCTTGAGGAACACCGACAGACAGGGGGCGAGGTGAGGCGGTAGTGTGGGGTGGGAGAGGGAGACACTGAATGTTCGGTTTGTTAGATATGATGATATCCAGGATAGGGCCAAGCCTGTGATGCCCATAGATGAGAGAATCTGTAGCAGGAGGGAGTGGTCCACAGTGTCGAAGGCAGAAGACAGGTCCAGGAGGAGGACAGAGTAGTGTCGCTTGCTCTTGGCGGTTAATAGGTCGTTGGTGACTTTAGTTAGGGAAGTTTCAGTTGAGTGATGCAGTCGGAAGCCTGATTGTAAGCGGTCAAAGAGGGAGCAGGAGGAGAGGTGGGAGGACAGTTCAAGATGGACATGCTGTTCCAGTAGTTTTGAGGCATACGGAAGAAGAGATATCGGGCGATAGCTAGACACAGAGGGTGGTTCAAGGGGGGTCTTTTTGAGAATGGGTTGATTGAGGCATGTTTGAAGGATGAGGGAAGACACCATTTGTAAGTGAGAGGTTGAAGAGGTGTGTTAAGGCCCCGTCTCACATAGCGACACACCAGCGATCCCGACAATGATCAGGATCGCTGGTGTGTCGCTACATGATCGCTGCTGAGCTGCCAAACAGGCAGCTCAGGCAGCGATCAGGACAGCGACACTGCGGGTAACGTCGCCTAGTTACCCGCAGTGTACGTTGGATACCAGCGCACTGTCACGGGTGTGTCGCCACGAAGATCGTCACGATTACACAGCCTGACTTCTCGCAGCTGAGTTTTTGGTGCTTTGTATTTTTCGGCAGTGAGGGAGTTAATTCTCTCTCTCTGTGCTAGATGAAGCCCAGCCTCGCCCAGCTGCAGTCAATGCTGCAGAAGTGGGACTCCTTCAAATACCTGCCAGTCTGTTAGGGAAGTTGTTGGTGAAAGCATTCCTTGCAGACAAACAGAGCGGCTAGTGGTATTTTGGAGTTTGGAGTGAAGTGTACTTTGTGTTGTTTTTTCCCTTCCTCGCTTTATTATTTATCTCCTTACCCGTTGGTGCTCCCTCTGTTGTTGTGGTGCGAGTTTTTGTATGCAAGGTGGTCTTTTGGTTTTCCCCTTGTACTGTCTCGTTCGTCTAGTACTGTGTGTTGGCTTATATTATCCTGTCCCCTGTTGTTGTGATCGGGGTCCTTCTCAGGACTAGATTACTGAGGTTCAGGGATCCTCAGGAGATAGGGGTTACGCTGGCGGCCTGGACCTCTGTACCTTTAACAGTATCTCCAGGTAGAGGGATTAGTTGGGGCCCCAGCTTAGGGTCAGCTTAGGCCCCTGACCTCCTGTACGCAGAGACTGTCGTGACACCACTGATGCAGGGAGCTGGTAACCAAGGTACACGTCGGGTTTCCAGGCGCTGCGCGGTGCCTGGAAACCCGATGTGTACCTTGGTTACCAGCTCCCCTGCAGCAGCACGCTGGTATCCAACGTACATGTCGAGTTTCCAGGCACAGCCCCGCGCTTGGAAACCCGATGTGTACCTTGGTTACCAGGAGATCGCTGGTCTCCTGCCTCTCACACGCAGCGATGCGTGCTGGCCAGCGGTAGACCAGCGATCAAAAAAAAAGTCCTGGCATTTCTGACACAACCAGCGATTCACACAGCAGTGGACCCTGAATCGCTGTTTAGCAGCGATCTCGCTATGTGAGACGGGGCCCTTAGAGTAGGGTGAAGACGGTGGAGAGGCTAGTGATGAGTTGGGATGGGAGCGGGTCAAGCATACAAGTGGTGAGGTGTGATCTTGATAGGAGGGTGGAAAGCTGATCTTCTGTCATGGTGGAGAAGCTGGTTTTGGGGGAAGAGGGCTGAGCAGCTAAGAGGGGCAATGGGGGCTGTGGGCCAAAGCTTTCTCTGATCGTATCGATCTTCTGCTTTTGTTTTGAAAATTGTTTTTATTACATTTTGCTTCATTCTTTAGTTCCCCAGGGGGCTTTGAACCTATGGTCGCTTTGATCACTTGTACTATATGCTGAACTTGTACTATTTATTAAAAATCACCGACTACTATGAAGCCAAACCTTTTGGATGGGCTTTACTTGTGCACCAGATTTCAACAAGGTGATCTTCAGCAGACCCCAGGCTACCATGGCAAACAATCAGAACCAGACAATCGCATTGTAGGTGGACAATGGGCACCAAAATGGACAAGAGATTTACAGTGACATTTAAAGGGGATGTACATTTTAACCCCTTCAACCCCAAGGGTGGTTTGCACGTTAATGACCGGGCCAAATTTTACAATTCTGACCACTGTCTCTTTATGAGGTTATATACAACGGATCTTCGCGATTCTGAGATTGTTTTCTCGTGACATATTGTACTTCACGTTAGAAGTAAAATTTCTTCGATATAACTTGCGGGTTATTTTTGAAAAAAACGCAAATATGGCGAAAATTTTTAAAATTTTGCAATTTTCAAACTTTGAATTTTTTTCCCTTAAAACAGAGAAAGATATCACACAAAATAGTTAAGAAATAACATTTCCCACATGTCTACTTTACATCAGCACAATTTTGGAACCAAAATTTTTTTTTGTTAGGAAGTTATAAGGGTTAAAAGTTGACCAGCGATTTCTCATTTTTACAACAAAATTTACAAGCCATTTTTTTTAGGGACCACCTCTCATTTGAAGTCACTTTGAGGGGTCTATATGGCAGAAAATACCCAAAAGTGACACCATTCTAAAAGCTGCACCCCTCAAGGTACTCAAAACCACATTCAAGAAGATTATTAACCCTTCAGGTGCTTCACAGGAACTAAAGCAACGTGGAAGGAAAAAATTAATATTTAACTTTTTAGCCACAAAAATGATCTTTTACAAACTTTTTTTTTATTTTCACAATGGTAAAAGGAGAAAATGGACAGATAAGGTTGTTATGCAATTTCTCCTGAGTACGCCAATACCCAATATGTGGGGGAAAACCACTGTTTGGGCACACGGCAGAGCTCGTAAGGGAAGGAGCGCCGTTTGACTTTTTCAAACTAAAATTGGCTGGAATTGAGATTGGACGCCATGTCGTGTTTGGAGAGCCCCTGATGCGCCTAAACAGTGGAAACCCCCACAAGTGACACCATTTTGGAAACTAGACCCCCTAAGGTACTTATCTAGATCTGTTGTGAGCACTTTGAACCCCCAAGTGTTTCACAAAAGCTTATAATGCCTGGGTGTGAAAAAAAAAAAAAATCAATTTTCCACAAAAATGATTTTTTAGTCCCAAATTTTAGAATTTTCCCAAGGAAATTGGACCCCAAAAGTTGTTGTCCAATTTGTCCTGAGTACGCTGATACCCCATATGTGGGGGGGGGAACTGTTTGGGTGCACGGCAGGGCTTGGAAAGGAAGTAGTAACGTTTTGGAATGCAGACGTTGATGGGGGTCATGTTCCGTTTGCAGTGCCCCAGATGAGCCTAAACAGTGGAAACCCCCCACAAGTGACCCCATTTTGGAAACTATACCCCCTAAGGAACTTATCTAGATCTTTGGTGAGCACTTTGAACCCCCAAGTGCTTCACACAAGTTTATAATGCCCGGGCATGAAAATAAAAAATCCTATTTTTTTCCCACAAAAATTATCTTTTAGTCACTAATTTTTTATTTTCTCAAGGGTAACAGGAGAAATTGGACCACATAAGTTGTTGTCCAATTTGTCCTGAGTACGCTGATACCCCATATGTGGGTGGGAACCACTGTTTGGGCGCACGGCAGAGCTCGGAATGGAAGGAGCACCATTTGACTTTTTCCAACCAAAATTGGTTGGAATTGAGATTGGATGCCATGTTGCATTTGGAGAGCCCCTGATGTGCCTAAACAGTGGAAACCCCCCACAAATGACCCCATTTTGGAAACTAGACCCCCTAAGGAACTTTTCTAGATCTTTGGTGAGCAATTTGAACCCCCAAGTGCTTCACACAAGTTTATAACGTAGAGCCGTAAAATTTAAAAATCATATTTTTTCCACAAAAATGATCTTTTCACCCCAATTTTTATTTTTCCAAGGGTAACAAGACTCCAAAAGTTATTGTGCAATTTGTCCTGAGTGCGCTGATACCCCATATGTGGGGGTAAACCACTGTTTGGGTGCATGGCAGAGTTTGGAAGGGAAGGAGCGCCGTCTGACTTTTTCAACGCAGAATTGGCTGGACGCCATGTCGTGTTTGGAGAGCTCCTGATCTGCCTAAACAGTGGAAACCCCCATAAATGACACCATTTTGGAAACTAGACCCCTCAAGGAACTTATCTAGATGTGTGGTGAGAACTTTTAACCCCCAGGTGTTTCACTAAAGTTTATAACGTACAGCCGTAAAATAAAAAATCTTTTTTTTTTTTACAAAAATGATTTTTTCGTCCCCAATATTTTATTTTCACAAGGGTAACAGAAGAAATTGGAACCCAAAAGTTGTTGTCCAATTTGTCCTGAGTACGCTGATACCCAATATGTGGGAGAAAACTACTGTATGGGCGCACGTCAGGGCTCGGAAGGGAAGTAGTGACGTTTTGGATTGCAGACTTTGATGGAATGGTCTGGGGGCGTCATGTCACATTTGGAGAGCCCCTGATGCACCTATACAGTGGAAACCCCCCACAAGTGACCCCATTTTGGCAAATAGACCCCACAAGGAACTTATCTAGATGTGTGGTGAGCACTTTGAACCCCGAAGTGCTTCACAGAAGTTTATAATGTACAGCCGTAAAAATAAAAAATCTTTTTTTTTTTTTACAAAAATGATTTTTTTTGCCCCCAATATTTTATTTTCACAAGGGTAACAGGAGAAATTGGACCCCAAAAGTTGTTGTCCAATTTGTCCTGAGTACGCTGATACCCAATATGTGGGAGAAAACTACTGTATGGGCGCACGTCAGGGCTCGGAAGGGAAGTAGTGACGTTTTGGATTGCAGACTTTGATGGAATGGTCTGGGGGCGTCATGTCGCATTTGGAGAGCCCTGATGCGCCTAAACAGTGGAAACCCCCCACAAGTGACCCCATTTTGGAAAATAGACCCCACAAGGAACTTGTCTAGATGTGTGGTGAGCACTTTGAACCCCGAAGTGCTTCACAGAAGTTTATAACGCACAGCCGTAAAAATAAAAAATCCTTTTTTTTTTTGCAAAAATGATTTTTTTGCCCCAATATTTTATTTTTACAAGGGTAACAGGAGAAATTGGACCCCAAAAGTTGTTGTCCAATTTGTCCTAAGTACGCTGATATCCAATATGTGGGAGAAAACTACTGTATGGGTACACGTTGGGGCTCGGAAGGGAAGTAGTGACGTTTTGGATTGCAGACTTTGATGGAATGGTCTGGGGGCGTCATGTCGCATTTGGAGAGCCCCTGATGCGCCTAAACAGTGGAAATCCCCAACAAGTGACCCCATTTTGGAAAATAGACCCCAAGGAACTTATCTAGATGTGTGGTGAGCGCTGTGAAGCCCCAAGTGCTTCACAGAAGTTTATAATGTACAGCCGTAAAAACAAAAAAATTTTTTTTTTTTACAAAAATGATATTTTCGCCCCCAGTTTTTTATTTTCCCAAGGGTAGCAGAAGAAATAGGACAAATTGCACAATAACTCTTGGGGTCCAGAGTACGCTGATACCCCATATGTGGGGATAAACTACTGTTTGGACGCATGGCAGAGCTGAGAAGTGAAGGAGCACCGTTTGACTTTTTCAACGCAGAATTGGCTGGAATTGAGATCAGACGCCATGTCACATTTGGAGAGCCCCTGATGTGCCTAAACAGCGGAAACCCCCCAATTCTAACTCCAACCCTAACCCCAACACACCCCTAACCCTAGTCCCAACCCTAACCACAAACCTAACCCTAACACACCCCTAATCCCAACCCTAACCCTAATCCTAACTTTAGCGCCAACCCTAACCCTAACTTTAGCCGCAACCCTAACCCTAACCCTAATGGGAAAATGGAAATAAATACTTTTTTTTAATTTTTTATTTTTCCCTTACTAAGGGGGTGATAAAGGGGGGTTTGATTTACTATTTATAGCGGGTTTTTATGATTGGCAGCTGTCACGCTAAAAGACGCTTTTTATTGCAAAAATAGTTTTTGCATCATCACATTTTGAGAGCTATAATTTTTGCATATTTTGGCCCACAGAGTCATGTGAGGTTTTATTTTTGCGGGACGAGTTGTCGTTTTTATTGGTACCATTTTTGAGCACGTGACGTTTTTTGATCGCTTTTTATTTCGATTTTTGGGAGGTTAGAATGAACAAAAATCAGCAATTCATGAATTTCTTTTGGGGGAGGAGTTTATACCGTTCCGCGTGTGGTAAAATTGATAAAGCAGTTTTATTCTTCGGGTCAGTATGATTATGGCGATACCTCATTTATATCATTTTTTCATGTTTTGGCGCTTTTATAGAATAAAAACAATTTTATATAAAAAATAATTATTTTTGCATCGCTTTATTCTGCGAGCTATAACTTTTTTATTTTTTCGCTGATGATGCTTTATGACAGCTCGTTTTTTGCGGGACAAGATGACGTTTTCAGCGGTACCATGTTTTTTTATATCGGTCTTTTTGATCGCGTGTTATTCCACTTTTTGTTCGGCGGTATGATGATAAAGCATTGATTTTTTGCTTCGTTTTTTTT
>JARQOD010000001.1:687594954-687643774 GCA_033576555.1 Oophaga sylvatica | reverse complement strand
AAACTTTTGATCCTTTACAGGGGAAGAACAATTCCAATCTTCACTCCGGATGAAGGATTCAACTTCCTCAGCTCACTGGATTCTTCTCAACCCGGCAATGGTTGAGATTTCCTCATTATGGAAACATCTCCTATGAGGCGGGGGCCTCTGTTTTATACACTGCGCTGAGGTTTTCCCTCTATTCCCACCCACATTCATTAACCCCACTTTATTGAGGTAGTTCTGCCTGTGCGTTCTACTTGAGCAGTGTTTTTCCCATTAATCTTATAGTCATTCTCACTGACTTCTGGTCTACATTTCTGATTAGCCATATTGTAAACTGTTATAGATTAGACTACTAACCAAAAGGTTAATTGGAGACTAGGAGACTTTAATCTCACTCCCGACAACGTCTTGGACTCCTCCTCTGTCTCTAGACCGGCATCGGAAAACTTAAATAGGTGGTTGGACAGAAATGAGCTGTACGATACGTTTAGATGTCTGAATTCCACCTGCAAAGAGTTCACTCATTTCTCTACAGCTCACTAATCGGCGTCTAGAATATACCTGATTGTGACAGACATTTTCTCTCTCACAAAAATCAGTAAGGTGTATATTGGAAACAGGACGATTTCAGATCACTCCCCGGTCATTGGGGAAATACTAATAGGTCCCACCCTAAAAAACGCCAGATTGTGGAAGTGCAATGCCAGCATTATACATGATCCGATTCATAAGGCGACAATCCAGAAAGCATTGGATAATTTTTTCCTTGAAAACAACCCAGATCTCACCAATCCTTCTCTCAACTGGTGCGCCCATAAGGCGGTCGTCAGGGGCATTTTTATGAATATCACATCTAAAGTAAAAAGAGAAAGTAGGGAAAAAAAAACAAGGTTCAATCGGCAATATGTACAATGGAAAAGAGTTTGCTAGGCCTATCTTCTCCTTCGCCTCAAAAACAATCTGATCTAACCCACCTAAGACAGGAACTTAGGTCACTGCTTTATTCCACATATGAAGCAGCCATCAATTCTTCCAAGTATAAATTCTATACATCTTTGAACAAACCCACACGTTACATGGCCAACAGGATTAAAAAGAAGAGAACCTATAATTAAATACATAGAATAAACTCTATTGAGGGTAATACTAAGTTATCCCACCCACAAGACATCACAAATGATTTTGCAAAATATTACAGTAAACTCTACAATCTCAACTCAGATCTTTCATCCTCCCCGCCTAACCAACTTAATATTAAAAAATATCTTTCAGACATTAACTTACCATCTCTTACTAGCGACGATTTGATGTCCTTATCATTGCCTTTTACCACCCAAGAAGTAGAAGATACCATTAAAAACCTTGACTTGCATAAATCGCCCTGACCAGATGGTTTTACTAATAACTACTACAAAGTTTTTGGTAAAACCTTATCTTCCCACTTGGTTGGGATGTATAACTACGCTTCCACAAAGGGTTCATTTCCCCCGAGATGCTGGAAGCATCAATTTCCCTGATTCCGAAGCAAAATGGAGATCCTGAGTCACTAGGTAGTTATAGACCAATTTCACTCATTAACACCGATATTAAAATATTCTCCAAGATACTCGCCAACAGGTTGAGTTACATATTACCTAGTCTGATAGGTAACGATCAAATGGGGTTTACAAAGGGGAGACAGCCGGCCGATGCCACCAGAAGAGTACTCGACTCAATCAAATTAGCCAACTCAACTAGAACACCAACAGTCCTTATCTCATTAGATGCTGAGAAAGCATTCGATCGTATAGATTGGTGCTTTCTCAGACATACATTGGGTAAATTCGGATTCAATGAAACATTGATTACTACCTTCATGGCCTTATACGTAGGCCCCAAGGCAAGGATCGTGTGCAACAACCATATTTCTGAAACCCTTCCTATTAGAAATGGTACAAGGCAAGGCTGTCCCCTCTCTCCCTTGCTTTTTAATTTGGCATTGGAACTAGTGTTGAGCATTCCGATACCGCAAGTATCGGGTATCGGCCGATATTCGCTTTATCGGAATTCCGATACTTAGTTCCGATATTTTTCCTATATCGTATACCGGAATCGGAAGTTCCCATAATTCTTTGAGAGGCAATGTGATTTTAGTCAGCCAATGAGGAATCTTATGAAGTGTGGGCACATCCTGTAATGCTGCGGTCATCTTAACTAATGGCATGGCTGTGATTGGCTGCTGAAATGATGTCAGAATGCACTATAAAAGGCGCCGCCTCCATTTTAGCGTCACTGTGCTGTGAACTCAGTTAGGGACAGAACGCTGCTCTGCTGACTCTGAGGGACAGTTAGATATTGTGATTTTGTGTACTGGGCTTTAGGCAGGCTAGTTTACCAACCGCTGTGTAAAGCTTCCTTTTGCCAGTGTTGTTTTAACAGCTCTGTGCAAGGTGTGTGTGAGAGTGCAGGTGACGCTGCAGTTTGCTCTGCATGCAACACTATCTGTAGGCATCTGCACGTGTCACTCACAGACTCTATTTTTTTTTCTTCAGTGTAATTCTTGCTGCTCCATGCAATTTAACTATTAGTGTGACGCGCTTCCATCCGTATCCAATACATTGGTTGCAAACACTATAGAAGTAGACAAAGGAGTAGCCTTTCCCAGATTGTGGACAGTTGTGTTTCAGTGTTCACTTCAGTCTGTGTTTTTTATTTTTTGAGTGCACATCACGCTCCAGTTACTTGTTCAAGCACTGCTGCTTGTACTCTGTTGAGCGTGTCTCAGTGCCTCATCCTTTCCATTTTTCTCCAATTGGTGCTTCTCCATTATATTTGAAAAAAATCGAATCTATTAGTGTGACGCGCTTCCATCCGTATCCAATACATTGGTTGCTAACACTATAGAAGTAGACAAAGGAGTAGCCTTTCCCAGATTGTGGACAGTTGTGTTTCAGTGTTCACTTCAGTCTGTGTTTTTTATTTTTTGAGTGCATATCACGCTCCAGTTACTTGTTCAAGCACTGCTGCTTGTACTCTGCTGAGCGTGTCTCAGTGCCTCATCCTTTTCATTTTTCTCCAATTGGTGCTTCTCCATTATATTTGAAAAAAATCTAATCTATTAGTGTGATGCGCTTCCATCCGTATCCAATACATTGGTTGCAAACACTATAGAAGTAGACAAAGGAGTAGCCTTTCACAGATTGTGGACAGTTGTGTTTCAGTGTTCACTTCAGTCTGTGTTTTTTATTTTTTGAGTGCACATCACGCTCCAGTTACTTGTTCAAGCACTGCTGCTTGTACTCTGCTGAGCGTGTCTCAGTGGCTCATCCTTTTCATTTCTCTCCAATTGGTGCTGCTCCATTCCATTTAAAATATAATCTATTAGTGTGACGCGCTTCCATCCGTATCCAATACATTGGTTGCAAACACTATAGAAGTAGACAAAGGAGTAGCCTTTCCCAGATTGTGGACAGTTGTGTTTCAGTGTTCACTTCAGTCTGTGTTTTTTATTTTTTGAGTGCACATCACGCTCCAGTTACTTGTTCAAGCACTGCTGCTTGTACTCTGCTGAGCGTGTCTCAGTGGCTCATCCTTTTCATTTCTCTCCAATTGGTGCTGCTCCATTCCATTTAAAATATAATCTATTAGTGTGACGCGCTTCCATCCGTATACAATACATTGGTTGCAAACACTATAGAAGTAGACAAAGGAGTAGCCTTTCCCAGATTGTGGACAGTTGTGTTTCAGTGTTCACTTCAGTCTGTGTTTTTTATTTTTTGAGTGCACATCACGCTCCAGTTACTTGTTCAAGCACTGCTGCTTGTACTCTGCTGAGCGTGTCTCAGTGGCTCATCCTTTTAATTTCTCTCCAATTGGTGCTGCTCCATTCCATTTAAAATATAATCTATTAGTGTGACGCGCTTCCATCCGTATACAATACATTGGTTGCAAACACTATAGAAGTAGACAAAGGAGTAGCCTTTCACAGATTGTGGACAGTTGTGTTTCAGTGTTCACTTCAGTCTGTGTTTTTTATTTTTTGAGTGCATATCACGCTCCAGTTACTTGTTCAAGCACTGCTGCTTGTACTCTGCTGAGCGTGTCTCAGTGCCTCATCCTTTTCATTTCGCTCCAATTGGTGCTGCTCCATTATATTTGAAAAAAAACTAATCTATTAGTGTGACGCGCTTCCATCCGTATCCAATACATTGGTTGCAAACACTATAGAAGTACAGAAAGGAGTAGCCTTTCCCAGATTGTGAACAGTTGTGTTTCAGTGTTCACTGCAGTCTCTGAGGAATAACCACACTTAGGCCTTATAACTTTTCTGACTTTCTTTATCAATCTACCAAGATGAAGAAGGCAGGAAGTAAGGCACGTGGTCGTGGCCGTGGAGTTTCAGCAGGGAGAGGACGTGGGGATTCTGTGGCTGCTGCCGCACCCAGTGACACAGCATCCACCAGTTTTCCCCGTGAGCGTTCCTTTATGCGCACTTTTGTAGGAGCTCAGCGTACCCCCCTGCTGCGGGAAGAACAAATTGAAGCCGTTGTTGGTTGGATGGCAGCCAATGCATCGACTTCAATTCCTTCCACCTCCTCTCAGGACCACAGCACTGTTGAACAACCATCTGTCTCTTCACCGCCTGCCAAATTGCCCAGGCAGTCAGAGAGTTCTGAACTGGAGCCAGCTGAGTCTCTGCTTCTGTTCTCAGAATCTGTTGGCTTGCAAACAGGGGCCCAGCCAAGCAGCATTCTGGAATGTGAAGAAGAGGCAGTATGCAGTGATGCGCAACAGCTGTGTCTCTCTGAATGTGAAGAGGCGGGTGAGCCAGTGCCGATGGTCAGCACACCGCAGAACGCATCTGATGATGATGAGACTCAGGTGCCATTTTCTGTTGAGCATGGTGCTGGCCAGACCACCCAACAGCAGCAGGTGTTGGAAGAGGGTAGTGGAGATGATGAGGTCCAAGACCCAACATGGCGTGAGGAACAGGAAGGTGGTGGTAGCAGCTCTGAGGAAGAGATTGCCCCAACGGTCCAAACAGTAGGGAGAGTTAGGCTGCAGACTCGGTTGCCTGTAGCCTCCAGTTTGGCACCCGTTCGTAGCAGTTCTCTTCCAACAGCAAAAACGGGCGCTCCCAGGACTTGCACTGCGTGGTCCTTTTTTGACACACTTGCAGATGATATTTGCTATGTCAAATGCAAGCTGTGTAATCAAAAAGTAAAAAGAGGTAAAAATGTCAGTAACCTTAATACCACTAATATGTGGAAACATGTGCGGTCAAAGCACGTGGTTGAGTTCCAAAGACACACTGGAGATGTAGGCCAACCTACAGCAGCACCTACATCTTCAGCTCGTGTTGGAGCCTCTTCCTCCAGCTCACACACAGCTGGTTCTGCTTCCTCACAGGATCGCCATGGAAGAACCTCTGTCACTGTTGTCCAGAGACCCAGTGTTATTCCACCCACAGCTGCAAGTTCCCTGTCATCCTCACACTCCCAGGCCACAAAACAGCCATCGGTAGCACAGGCATGGGATAAAAGACGGCCATACTCGGCAAACCATCCACGAGCACAGGCTCTGAATGCTGGCATTGCAAAACTCCTGTCCCTTGAAATGCTGTCATTCAGGCTGGTGGAGACTGACAGTTTCCGTAACTTAATGGCATTGGCAGTCCCACAATACAATGTGCCCAGCCGATTTTATTTCAGCAGGCAAGCCGTCCCTGCTCTGCAAAAGCATGTTGAGGGAAAAATTAAACATGCGCTACTAAACGCCGTCAGTAGCAAGGTCCACCTGACCACCGATGCGTGGACCAGTACCCATGGCCAGGGACGATACCTTTCCCTCACTGCCCATTGGGTCAATGTTGTGGAGCCGGGTACAGATCTTGCGAGTGGCGCTGTACGTGTTCTGCCAACTCCAAGGATTGCAGGAATCAAGTCTGTCCACATTGACTCCTCCTCCTACTCCAGTTCCTCAGAATCATCGCTGCAGGAGCCGTCACGGTCTACCTCCACATGGACCCGTGAACGCTTACCTGATGCGACCGATATGAGCACAGCCGTGGCCAAACGTCAACAGGCCATCCTGAAATTAATTTCCATGGGGAATCGAAGCCACACAGCGCAGGAGCTCTGGAATGCCATCAAGCAGGAGAGCGACGTGTGGTTTTTGCCAGCGAATCTCCAGCCAGGCTTGGTAGTGTGTGACAATGGCCGAAATCTGGTGGCAGCTCTGGGCCTTGGCAACCTCACTCACATACCATGTCTGGCACATGTGCTCAACTTGGTCGTGCAGAGTTTTTTGAGGGACTATCCGGATCTTGATGCACTGCTGCACAAGGTCCGCCTAGAGTGCGCTCACTTGCGACGTTCCAGCATGGCCAGATCGCGCATTGCAGCTCTGCAACGCAGATTTCGCCTTCCTGAACATCGCATCATATGTGACGTACCCACCAGGTGGAATTCCACGTTACATATGTTGGAGCGATTGTGTGAGCAGCAGCCAGCAGTAATGGAGTATCAGCTGCATCAGGCGCAATCAACTCGCAATTTGCGCCGTTCACACTTCACCACTACTGAGTGGGCCTCTATGAAGGACATCTGCCACGTTTTGCGTCCGTTTGATGAGTCAACGCGGATGGCGAGTGCAGATAATGCACTAGTCAGCCTGACTGTCCCCCTTATCTGCCTGCTTCAAAAAAAAATTCAAACACTAAGGGATGAGGTTTTGGAAGAGGTGGAGGATGAGGAGTCACTAATTCCATCACCTTCTGGACAGTCAGCGCAACGTGGTTCCTCACAAAGGGCTGGGCAGGGCTCACTTTGTGAGGAGGATGAGGAGGGGTCAATGGAGGAGGAAGACATCGCTCCAGAGGGAGGTACACAACGCTCTAGTCAGTATGTAGAGCGAGGGTGGGGTGATGCAGAGCAGGCAGAGATGATGCCTCTTGCAGGGGACAGCGTTTGTTGGCCAGTTGGGAGTCTGCAGCACATGGTTGATTTCATGCTGCAGTGCCTGAGAAACGACCGCCGCATCGCCCACATTCTCACCACATCTGACTATTGGGTGTACACCCTCCTAGACCCTCGCTACCGGGACAACTTACAAAGCCTCATCACACCATTGAACCGGGAGCGTAAAATGCGGGAGTACCAAGACACACTGGTGCAATCCATAATGTTCTCCATTCCAGCCGAGAGCACTGCTGCTGCTACTGCTTTACAAAGCAGCTCTGTGCATCGAGGCAGTGGAGACAGCTCTGCAACAAGAGGGAGCACAAGCAGCGCCTCTGCACAGGGCAAGACCAGTATGTTCCAAATGTTGCGAAGTTTTGTGGCAGCGCCACAAATGTCTACACCATCCGAGACGGCTCCAGTCAGCAGGAGGCAACGTTTCCGTAAGATGGTGACAGACTACATGTCTTTCCCTCTCAGTGTACTCCCAGATGGCTCTTCCCCATTCAAGTTTTGGGTCTCTAAGCTGGATACATGGCCAGAGCTTAGCCAGTATGCATTGGAGGTGCTGGCTTGCCCTGCTGCCAGTGTATTATCGGAGCGCGTCTTTAGTGCTGCAGGTGGTGTACTAACAGACCGTCGCATGCGACTATCCTCCGATAATGTAGACCGGCTTACTTTTCTGAAAATGAACAAGGCATGGATCTCGCCAGAATTTGTCTGTCCGTTTTCAGATTAAATAAACTGGTTCGCAACGTTATCCATGTCTCCTGTTATGTTCATCTTTCTACCACCTGAACTCTACTCCCTGGGCTACAACACTGGCAGTTGCTGCTCAGAAGTGTCATGTCCACAGACCAATACACAAGCTATAGTGTTACTGGCGTTCAGTAATGTCAGCTGTTCCCCTGCTGTGTGAACGGCAAAAAGTCATGCTGCCTCCACCCTGTTGTCTTCTCATCCCTGGGCTTCAACACCGCCAGTTGTTGCTCGGAAGTGTCATTGGCACGGGTACTCACTCCTGCCCAGACTGGTTACAGCATGCCATCTGTTTCCTGTCAGTGTAAACGTCACTTAGCCTCCAATAAGTTGTCCTGTCGTGTTGCGGTCGGGTTAGCCGACTCTATGGTGCTTGGAGTTTAGGTGCTTCCTATGTGTGCTGCGGGATATGCAAATAAAGGCTGTTTCCGTTGTGACAATAGGACAATCACCCACTGTAGTACTGTGGGATTCGGTAACTGCGGCCGGCTCGCGGCCTGTCAACTTAAATTTCCATGGGTACCTTCTGCTACCCGTCCGGGTTCCAGTACCGTCAGCTGGTTCTCCGCAGTGCCTTTGGCCTAGGTGCCTCCATCTCGGTATCCGAGTTCCAGCAACGTCTGCTGGTCCTTGGTAGTGCTTTGGAGCACAGGTACCTCCTGCTTAGTAACCGTGTCCCAGTAACGTCAGCTGGTCCTCGGTTGTGCCATTGGCTCTTTTCCTTCTGCTGCCCCTCCGGGTTCCAGCACAGTCAGCTGGTCCTCGTTACTTGCATTGGCTCTTGTACCTTCTGCTACCCGTCCGGGTTCCAGTACCGTCAACTGGTTCTCCGCAGTGCCTTTGGCCTAGGTGCGTCCATCTCGGTATCTGAGTTCCTGCAACGTCTGCTGGTCCTTGGTAGTGCTTTGGAGCACAGGTACCTCCTGCTTAGTAACCGTGTCCCAGTAACATCAGCTGGTACAAGGTTGTGCTACAAATACAAGATACAGAACAAGAGACACAAGAACAATAAGCAGAAGATCTAAAAATATATGCTCTAAATTCTAAGCAGAAGAAGACTAAGCAGTGTATGGGGGTGAGTCCGTTCCTCCTCGTGGTGCCCCTGGAAAATGCCTGCTGCTGCTGCAGGCTAAACTGAACACGGACAAATACTGTTGTAATTTAAATCTTTTGTGACAGCAAGAACGGAAGAATGAAAAATTCATACTTTGACAGATTACAAGTACAGGATTCTCTATCACAAATAAGAATATGATGAAGAAGATGAAGTACAATATGAATAAGAATAATAGTTTAATAAGAAGAATATGAGTAATGTTAACAAAAAGATGAATAGCAAGAAGTTTAAGAAGAAGATAAAGAAGGTGAAGATGAAGAATAATTTGATGAAAAAGATGATGCTGCTGAAGATTATGAAGGAGAAAGTGTGTCAAAAGTTAAAAAGGTGAAGAGCATGGAAGTTGTGAAATATACATATTTGCCAAAATAGAAAAAACGTGAACAACATTGTCAATTTCTTCGTCAATCCGAACATCTTTAAAAAAAATATATTTATGCTATTCCATTTGATTGGGTTAAACATCTATGCCTTTAATGTCTCCTCAACTTTCCCCAATACATTCTACATTACTCTTTGTTGTTTTCCTTCATGTACAATTAACCAACAAGGCAAGAATGGGTTTTTTTTAATTCCGATATTTTGTTCCCATAGACTTACATTGGATTTCCGGTATCGGTATCGGGTATCGCCGATATTTTTTGGGTATCGGCGATACCATTCCGATTCCGATACTTTGGGATATCGGAAAGTATCGCTCAACTCTAATTGGAACCACTTGTAGAACACATAAGATGCAATTCAAAAATAACCGGACTATCCACAAAAAATCGTCAGCATAAGCTCAGCCTATTTGCTGATGATATTATTTTAACTCTAACAAATCCCGAAACCTCGACTTTAGAAGCCTTCACAGAACTAAATAGGTTTAAGTTGCTCTCAAATTTTAAAATAAATAATTTGAAGTCAAATATTCTTCCTATCCATGTCAAACCAGAGGAAATTAGTCACATCAAGTCATTCACTGCCCTCAATTGGTGCGAGGAAGAAATATCTTATCTAGGTGTCACCATGAATAAAGATCTTTCAAAGACGGTTGAGTCCAACCTGAAGAAATTAACAGATCTAATTCACAAGGATAGCATTGTTTTAGGGACAAGGATCTAACATGGTGGGGGAGAAATCTGGCGGTGAAAACATTTACCTTACCCAAGATCCTCTATATCCTGAGGTGTATCCCTCTCCCTATTTTCACTACTCTCTTATTCAATATTCAGTCTCAGTTAAATGCCATTATTTGGGGTAATAAGAAATCTAGAACTGACACTAGATCCCTGTTTAAAAAAAGAATACATGGAGGACTGAGTTTCCCAAATGTTGCAGCTCACTACCATACGCTACTTCTCAAGCAGAGCGCACGGTGGTTTTCAGACTTAGATGCTCCAGCATGGATGGACCTCGAAATATTAATTAATAATGATAAGCATCCCAGAACATTAGTATTCAATGCTATATTAGGTTCCCTCCCCGGTCAGTTAGCCCATCCGATATTTCAGGCAATTGCCTTTGCTTTGGTATAAAATCTCGAGAGTTGATGGACGAGCACAAAGCTTTACCACGTTACACAAATTACCTTTGGCTTTTATATTTTCGTTCTTGGGTCAATTACTTTTCCCCCAGTGGCTAGATTTGAAGATTTGCAAATTGGGTGACATCTCAGATGGGTCAGATATTTAGAATTTTAGTCTTTTAAAAACAAATTCAACGTACCATCATCTCTTTTATTGGATGTTTTGTCTTTGAAAGAGAGTATTAGACAATTCCTTAGTCACAAATCTAACTTCTCCGAAGCTTCCCTAAATATACTAAATAACCCTAATCATCAATTTTTTTGGAGCCATAGCTTCCTTTACGATAGTTTCAACAAAGACTCATCATTCTCTAAGTCCCCTACATGCTTAACTGGGAAAAGGCCCTCAATCACACTTTCTCCTCAGATAATTGGGAAGAGGCTTTCTCTGTCCTATAATTCTACATTATCCATGTCCCTACAGGAGTCACACTTTAAAGTATGCTCCAGATGGTATTATACTCCAGCCAGATTGGCACACATGGGTACCTCCAACTCTCCACTATGTTGGAGGAACTGTGGACAAAAAGGCGATATATTCCATGTATTCTGGAACTGTCCCTCAGTTGTTGCCTTTTGGTCTCAGATCACTTCTATAATTACCAAACTGTCAGGAACCAATTTTCTCTTACACCACAACTAGCTTTGCTCTCCTTAGATAGTGAACTTTTGAACAATTCTTTAAAGTTAATCATTTTACATATTTGCTTAGTTGCAAAAAATTTGATTGCTTTCCACTGGAAGAGTCAAACACTACCTAATTCTAGCGAAATTATCAAATTAATCTCACAACATAGAGCAATTGAACTTAAATTCGCATTATCTAATAATCAATTTGGTAAATTTTATAAGAAGTGGTGTAAGTGGGACCAGTCTTTTCCGCCTCCTTTGCCATGATAAGTTGACAGATTTCTGAACTAATTGGCGACCTGTCTCACTAGCTTTCTTGCTCAATTCTCTCATTGGTGTCTCTTATTTCTCGATCTTTAGGAATGTTATGTTATTGTTTTCACTATACCTTAAATTGCATAATACGAATCGTTTATTTGCAATATTACTGTACTAAAGGGTTGCATCCCTTCATATATTCTGGCTAATATGTTGCTAGACATTCATCTTGTGTATGTTATGTTTGTTACCTCTGTCCCTTCCCCTTTACTTACCTTGCTTATCCTCCCCCCCACTCTTCCCTACTTTCTCCTTCCCCTGTTAAAATCCAATAAAAATATTGAAAAACAAAACAAGTTTTACAGTCGATGTCTGGATCCCATATCTTATCTTGGTCCCCTAGTTTTATTTTGAAAAAGCTTAGGTATGCCCTTTTCACAAAATGAGAAATAAATTTAAGAATGGTCTTCTGAAGAATCAGTAAGTACTACACCTTTGAATTCTCAGTATTATAGGAAGGAACATACAGCGTCTAGTCAATACCAACCTTTTACTCTCGAAGCTAGAAGCACACTGACTCAGCTTGGAATGAACATACGTAACCGAGGTTGCCAAATGCTCTTCTGCTTTGCCACACATATCTGGGGAACATGACATCGACACAGTCAGTATAGAATCACACATGGTCTGTTATATATATGATTAATACCTTAACCCCTTTACTCCCGAGGGTGGTTTGCACGTTAATGACCAGGCCAACTTTTACAATTCTGACAACTGTCCCTTTATGAGTTAATACCTCGGGAACACTTCAACAGATCTAGGCAATTCTGAGGTTGTTTTTTCGAGACATATTGCACTTCACGTTAGTGGTAAAATTTCTATGATATAACTTGCGTTTATTTTTGAAAAAAAACAGAAAATTGGCAACAATTTTGAACATTTCGCAATTTTCAAATTTTAATTTTTATGTTCTTAAATCAGAGAGTAATGTCATACAAAATAGTTAATAAATAACATTTCACACATGTCTACTTTACATCAGCACAATTTTGGAACCAAAATTTTTATTTGTTAGGAAGTGATAACGGTTAAAATTTGACCAGCGATTTCTCATTTTTACAACAGCTTTTTTCTTTTAGGGACCTCATCACATTTGAAGTCACTTTGAGGGCTCTATGTTCTATAAAATATCCAAAAGTGACACCATTCTAAAAACTGCACCCTTGAAGGTGCTCAAAACCACATTCATGAAGTTTATTAACCCTTCAGGTGCTTGACAGGAATTTTTGGAATGTTTAAAAAAAAATGTTTAGACTTGAGAGTCCTCAGTGGTTGATACCTTTTAATGGCTAACTGAAAAGATGGTAACAAATTGCAAGCTTTCGAGACTACGCAGGTCTCTTCATCAGGCTGAACTAATACAAAATCTGAAGAATCACATATTTATACACAAGAGGACACAGGAATAATGCAATAGGTAAGACATGTGACGTGAAGCAGAACTGTCATTATGGCCGAGGGATGAACATAAATATGACTAGTTCATAGATAAGGAGTGAAAGTTTTATTACCCTCTGATTGGGGTCTGGTATTGTGTTGTGATGACCCTAAAAGGTCAGGGAAGCAGATTCCTTAATTGTTGTAGAAAGTCATAAAATTCTGGGATATATTCATCCCAGCACTAAGAGTGTCAAAGGTCATCATAAGTTTATATTCCCAGACTTTTCTATCCTTCTCAGATTTGAAGTTAGATTTTAATACCAGTAATTCCATATCCGTCATGCTATGACCGGGCATACAAAAGTGTTTTGCCACAGGTAAATCCATTCTCCTTTCTCTTATTGTGTGGCGATGAGAATTCATCCTTGTTCTCAGTTTTTGCCCGGTCTCCCCCACATACAGACCCCCAGTTGGACATTTAGTACATATAATTAGGTACACCACATTAGATGTGATGCAGCTGAAAGTACCTGGTATCTTGTAGTCCTGATGGGAGTTGGGGATCTTTATCCTGTCCGTGGTCATTATAGATGTACAGGTTTTGCATTTCTTTTGTCTGCAAGGAAAGGTACCTGCAGCTGTTGGGGAGGACAGGGAGCTTCTGACAATGATGCTTCTTAGATTTGGGGGCTGCCTAAAGCATAGTAGTGGGGGGTCTGGAAATATGGATTGTAATCGGGCATCTTTTTGTAGTAAAGGTTGTAGTTTCCGTGCAGCTCCCCTTAGCATCTCCAGACTTGGATTGTAGGTGACCACTAGAGGCACCCGGTTATTTTCTTCTTTAGCTTTGTAATGTAGCAGGTGATTCCTTGATATTCTGGTGGCTCTTGTAATTTGGTTTCAATTGTTCTTGGATGGTAGCCCTGGTTCAAAAAAGTCTTTCTGAGGCGACCAAGGTGTTCATCTCTATCCATGGGGTTGGAGCATATACGGTTGTATCTGATGGCTTGGCTGTAGACAATAGAGTTTTTTATGTGTTTTGGATGGAAACTGTCCCATTTAAGATATGTTGGACGGTCGATTGGCTTCTGATACAGGGATGTCTCTATTTCATTGTTCTTTAGCTTAATGGTGGTGTCTAAAAAGTTAATTTCAGTGCTGGAGTAGTTAAGTGTTAAGTTGATGGTGGGATGAAATTGATTGAACTGTTCATGGAACGTCTTTAGCTGTTGTTCAGACTCCGTCCAGATGATTAAAATGTCATCAATGTAGCGGTAGTAGGCCCGAGGCTGATGGGGCATGAGGACAAAAATTCGCTTTCAAGCTTGGCCATGAAAAGATTTGCATACTGTGGAGCCATTTTACTTCCCATAGCTGTGCCAGTCTCCTGAAGATAGATCTTGTTGTCAAATTCGAAGTAATTGTGGGTGAGGATGAATTTTGTGAGTTTCACCACAGAATCAGCATCATTCCCGGTGTTTCCCATGAAGACTTTGCAGGCATTTAATCCATCCTGGTGTGGGATATTAGAGTACAAAGATTCCACATCCATGGTGGCCAGGATGGTTCCTTCTGGTAGAGAACCTATTGCTGCTAGTTTATTCAGTAGGTCAGTTGTGTCCTGAATGTAGCTGGTGTATCCTTTACCAGGGGTTTAAGAACACCCTCTACCCATCCAGATACTTGCTCAGTAAGGGTGTCCACACATGAAATAATCGGCCTCCCTGGATTTCCGGCTTTGTGGATTTTGGGAAGCATGTAGAATGTCCCTGTTCTTGGACTTTCTGGTATCAGGTCATCAGCTCTTATGGATTTGTCAGACAGACAAGATACCAACTTGTTTAGTTCCTTGTAATAGTCCTGTGTAGGGTCCGACTCCAGTTTTCTGTAGTAGCGTGTGTCCGTAAGTTGTCTGTTTGCTTCCTTCATATAGTCTGATGTGTTCATCATGACTATTGCACCTCCCTTGTCAGCAGGTTTAATGATGATTTCTTTGTTGGTTTTCAGAGACTGTATGGCCTTTCTCTCCTGGGCACTGATGTTGGAGGCTTGTCTCTTGTTGGTGGCTATGATGGTGGATGTTATCAAATGTCTGAATGAGTCTATATATTTATCCAAATGAGGGTTACGTCCAGGTGGAGGTGTCCAGTCTGACCTCTTCTTGGTTATTGGGATCCCTCTTCCTTCAGTCCAAGTGTTTTCTGAATCTTCTGTAACATTGAAGTATTCCCTCAGGCGCAGTCTCCTGAAAAAATGTTCCATATCACTGCAGAGTTCGGTTTTATCCAGGGCCTTAGTAGGACAAAATGAGAGTAGAGTCCTCTAGAAAGCACGGCAAGCTCCACTTTGTTGGGTTTGTAATCTGAGAGACCCAACAAAGAAATCATCATTAAACCTGCTGACAAGGGAGGTGCAATAGTCATGATGAACACATCAGACTATATGAAGGAAGCAAACAGACAACTTACGGACACACGCTACTACAGAAAACTGGAGTCGGACCCTACACAGGACTATTACAAGGAACTAAACAAGTTGGTATCTTGTCTGTCTGACAAATCCATAAGAGCTGATGACCTGATACCAGAAAGTCCAAGAACAGGGACATTCTACATGCTTCCCAAAATCCACAAAGCCGGAAATCCAGGGAGGCCGATTATTTCATGTGTGGACACCCTTACTGAGCAAGTATCTGGATGGGTAGAGGGTGTTCTTAAACCCCTGGTAAAGGATACACCCAGCTACATTCAGGACACAACTGACCTACTGAATAAACTAGCAGCAATAGGTTCTCTACCAGAAGGAACCATCCTGGCCACCATGGATGTGGAATCTTTGTACTCTAATATCCCACACCAGGATGGATTAAATGCCTGCAAAGTCTTCATGGGAAACACCGGGAATGATGCTGATTCTATGGTGAAACTCACAAAATTCATCCTCACCCACAATTACTTCGAATTTGACAACAAGATCTATCTTCAGGAGACTGGCACAGCTATGGGAAGTAAAATGGCTCCACAGTATGCAAATCTTTTCATGGCCAAGCTTGAAAGCGAATTTTTGTCCTCATGCCCCATCAGGCCTCGGGCCTACTACCGCTACATTGATGACATTTTAATCATCTGGACGGAGTCTGAACAACAGCTAAAGACGTTCCATGAACAGTTCAATCAATTTCATCCCACCATCAACTTAACACTTAACTACTCCAGCACTGAAATTAACTTTTTAGACACCACCATTAAGCTAAAGAACAATGAAATAGAGACATCCCTGTATCAGAAGCCAATCGACCATCCAACATATCTTAAATGGGACAGTTTCCATCCAAAACACATAAAAAACTCTATTGTCTACAGCCAAGCCATCAGATACAACCATATATGCTCCAACCCCATGGATAGAGATGAACACCTTGGTCGCCTCAGAAAGACTTTTTTGAACCAGGGCTACCATCCAAGAACAATTGAAAACCAAATTACAAGAGCCACCAGAATATCAAGGAATCACCTGCTACATTACAAAGCTAAAGAAGAAAATAACCGGGTGCCTCTAGTGGTCACCTACAATCCAAGTCTGGAGATGCTAAGGGGAGCTGCACGGAAACTACAACCTTTACTACAAAAAGATGCCCGATTACAATCCATATTTCCAGACCCCCCACTACTATGCTTTAGGCAGCCCCCAAATCTAAGAAGCATCATTGTCAGAAGCTCCCTGTCCTCCCCAACAGCTGCAGGTACCTTTCCTTGCAGACAAAAGAAATGCAAAACCTGTACATCTATAATGACCACGGACAGGATAAAGATCCCCAACTCCCATCAGGACTACAAGATACCAGGTACTTTCAGCTGCATCACATCTAATGTGGTGTACCTAATTATATGTACTAAATGTCCAACTGGGGGTCTGTATGTGGGGGAGACCGGGCAAAAACTGAGAACAAGGATGAATTCTCATCGCCACACAATAAGAGAAAGGAGAATGGATTTACCTGTGGCAAAACACTTTTGTATGCCCGGTCATAGCATGACGGATATGGAATTACTGGTATTAAAATCTAACTTCAAATCTGAGAAGGATAGAAAAGTCTGGGAATATAAACTTATGATGACCTTTGACACTCTTAGTGCTGGGATGAATATATCCCAGAGTTTTATGACTTTCTACAACAATTAAGGAATCTGCTTCCCTGACCTTTTAGGGTCATCACAACACAATACCAGACCCCAATCAGAGGGTAATAAAACTTTCACTCCTTATCTATGAACTAGTCATATTTATGTTCATCCCTCGGCCATAATGACAGTTCTGCTTCACGTCACATGTCTTACCTATTGCATTATTCCTGTGTCCTCTTGTGTATAAATATGTGATTCTTCAGATTTTGTATTAGTTCAGCCTGATGAAGAGACCTGCGTAGTCTCGAAAGCTTGCAATTTGTTACCATCTTTTCAGTTAGCCATTAAAAGGTATCAACCACTGAGGACTCTCAAGTCTAAATATTTTTCTATCTACTGGCTAACACGGTACGAAGATACACATCTTTCCTATATAAAAAAAAATGAACATTTAACTTTTTTTCACAAAAAATTTACTTCAGATCCAATTTTTTTTTATTTTACCAAGGGTAACAAAACAAATTGGACCCCAAAAGTTGTTGTGCAATTTGTCCTGAGTACGCTAATACCTCATATGTTGGGAGGAACCACTGTTTGAGCGCATGGCAGAGCTCGGAAGGGATGGAGCGCCGTTTGACTTTTCAATGCAAAATTGACTGGATTTGAGATCCGACGCCATGTCGCATTTGGAGAGCCCCTGATGTGCCTAAACAGTGGAAACCCCCCACAAGTGACACCATTTTTGAAAGTAGACCCCCTAAGGAACTTATCTAGATGTGTGGTGAGCAATTTGAACCCTCAAGTGTTTCACAGAAGTTTATAACATAGAGCCGTAAAAATAAAAAAATGATATTTTTTTCCACAAAAATGATCTTTTGCCAACCAATTTTTTATTTTCCCAAGGGTAACAGGAGAAATTGGACCCCAAAAGTTGTTGTGCAATTTGTCCTGAGTATGCTAATAACCCATATGTGGGGGTAAACCACTGTTTGGGCGCATGGCAGAGCTCGAAGGGAAGGAGCACTGTTTGACTTTTTCAACGCAGAATTGGCTCAAATTGAGATCAGACCCCATGTCGCGTTTAGAAAACCCCTAATGTGCCTAAACATTGGAAACCCCCCAATTCTAACTCCCTCCCTAACCCTAACACACCCCTAACCCTAATCCCAACCCTAACCTCAACCCTAATCCCAATCATAACCCTAATCCAAACCCTAACTCCAACTCTAGCCCCAATCCTAACCATAATTTAGCCCCAACCCTAACCCTAACTTTAGCCCCAACCCAAAAACTAACCGTAGCTCCAACCCTAACCCTAGACCTAGCTCCAACCCTAATCCTAATGGGAAAATGGAAATAAATACGTTTTTTTATTTTATAATTTTTCCCTAACTAAGGGGGTGATAAAGGGGGGTTTGATTTACTATTTATAGCGTGTTTTTATGTTTGGCAGCTGTCACACACTAAAAGACACTTTTTATTGCAAAAAATAGTTTTTTGCATCACCACATTTTAAGAGCTATAATTTTTCCATATTTTGGCCCACAGAGTTATTGTCATGGTTTACTGGGTTCTTGGATCGGTAGTCACGGGGTTAACTTGGTTGGCCTCTTTCTGGGTCCTGGGAGGCTTTTTATAGCCTCACTGTGAGACCAGTCTTTGTCGTTTATACTCTGACCTTTGGCTGAGTGTGTCTGACCCTGTGCTTGTGCCATTGCGTTGTGCCTGTGCTACGTTTTGTCTGTCTGGTTCTGATTTGGCTGTGTCCCTGTTACGAGTTTTGCCTGTCCCTTTTGTACTGCGTTGCTCCGTCTGTGTATGATCCCTTGGCTGTTTTTTGGTTATTCTCTGCCTGCTCCTTTTGTACTTCGTCGCCCTCTATGTGTATGACCTGGCTACCCTGACCATCCATTCTGTCTATGCCCCTTGGTAACTTTATTTCGTAGTTACCTTTCTAGGAGTTTTCCTTTCCTCATAGCTCTCTGGAGCTTAGGCCACGCCCCTAGGCAGTCAGGTGATTGCAGGTCCTCCAGCCTGAAGCCATTCTCTATCTGCTTCTGCTGCCTCTGAGAGACGTG
The DNA here is from genome assembly GCA_033576555.1 of Oophaga sylvatica. Taxonomy (NCBI): domain Eukaryota; kingdom Metazoa; phylum Chordata; class Amphibia; order Anura; family Dendrobatidae; genus Oophaga; species Oophaga sylvatica. Next base: position 687,624,872 of record JARQOD010000001.1, on the reverse strand, counting down.
TGGCTGGCTCCGCCCCTTGGCAGTCACATGCTGCGGAAGGTCCTGTTCCTCAGAAACACACGTCTTCCCTGCTGCGGCTCTGCAATACAGGTATCTTTGGGCACAGTTTGTTGACTCAGGACACACGCACTGGCTCAGTGAGCAAGTGCAGTGCGGTGTCCCTGACAGTTATGTGATGTCTTGTTTCTTGCGGGACGAGTTGATGCTTTTATTAATACCATTTTCGGGCACATGACATTTTTTGATCGCTTTCTATTCTGATTTTTGGGAGACAGAATGAGCAAAACCAGAGTTCATGAATTTCTTTTGGGGGGGGGCGTTTACACCATTCTGCGTGTGGTAAAATTGATAAGGCAGTTTTATTCGTCGGGTCAGTACGATTACAGCGATACCTCATTTTTATCATTTTTTATGTTTTGGTGCTTTTATATAATAAAAACTATTTTATAGAAAAAATAATTATTTTTGCATCGCTTTATTCTGAGAGCTATAACTTTTTTATTTTTCGCTGATGACGCTGTATGGCAGCTTGTTTTTTGCGGGACAAGATGACGTTTTCAGCGGGTACCATGTTCATTTATATCCATCTTTTTGATCATGTGTTATTTCACTTTTTGCTCGGCGGTATGATGATAAAGCATTATTTTTTGCCATGTTTTTTTATGGTGTTCACTAAAGGGGTTAACTAGTGGGACAGTTTTATAGGTCAGGTAGTCACGGACGCGGCAATACCAAATATGTGTACTTTTATTGTTTAGATTTTTTTTATTCAAATATTTATTTAGTGACAGAAAAAATATTGAAAAAATTTTTTTTTATTATTTTTTTAAATATTTTTATAATTATTTAAAAAAAAATTAATTAATTCTTCCTTTTACACTTTGTCCCACTATGGGACAATGATTTTGTGCAGGCTGATCGCTTCTATAGCATGCAGATAAAGCAGCATCTGCATGCTACAGAAGCTTTCAGCGCTGCAGCTTCTGTGCACTGACCTGTGAGACTTCCTGACATGTACTGCGCATGACAGGAAGTTTCACAGCTTTGGAGACCTGGATGTCGTCATGATGACATCGGGTCTCCATGGCAGCGATCAGGACCCCGCATCATGTCGTGGGGTCTCCAATCCAAAGGCAGAGGGGCAATCAGCCCCAGTGCCGGCTCCGGAACGCTGCGATCATGTTTGATCAGAGTGTTCGAGGGGTTAGAGTGCCGACTGCTCCTGGCACATAGTGCCGAGTGTCAGCTGTAAGAATCAGCTGACACCAGGCCACGATCGACCGCGCTCCCCCCGTCAGTGTGACCGTTCCCATATGACATACTATCCCATCCAGGGTCATTAAGGCCGAGGTCACATGGACGGGATAGTACGTCAAAGGTCAGAAAGGGGTTAATACCTATTTAAATACGCATTGCATTTAAAAAGTATTCAAGTATTTGTCACGTACCTTACAGACCATCTTTGATTCTATAATTAATACCCTTGTTGAGGAAAAAATCCCAAATGCATGTGTGGACATCTGTACATTATCTCAAAAAGTAGATCTGCTACAAAAAAATTAATGACATCTTCTGATTCAGAGGACAGGACATACTTAAAATCAAGCCAAGAATGGTCTCTTGAAATGGATTTTTTTACGTAGAAACGAAAGACTCTCTGCTCATAATAAAATTAGCTCAGACAACTTTTTTCAGTACTTGACAAGGATGGATTTTTTCGGAGATTCCCCGGAGTACTTCTTAATACTTCTGTCATGATGAAAACACCATATATTATACTTGTACATACCTGAATCTGGGTGGATTCTAAACCTTGCTCATCTCTTCCTCTCCCCTTAGGATCTCTTCTTGACTTTTCTATTTTGTTATAATTTTCTACTAAAAGTTCTTTTCTTTCCTTTGTCAACTTGATAGCAAGAAGTTAAAGGGAATCTGTCACCCCATTTTAGCCATATCAGCTAAAGATATGACTGAATAGTGCGTCCCATCAGCAAGCTATCGGTATGTAGCTTATATCCAGATACCCCCGTTTTGATAGCAAAATACCTTTGTAAAGTTGGAATTCTTTTCTGTAAATCAGGGCGGTCCGGTCCGGAGGGCGGCGTTTTCTCTCTTCTCCTCCCCGCCCGCTCCTCTGCATCTATTGCGTATGGCCGTCGCACAGATGGCATTCTGCTTCCCGCGATTGCGCTTTTTAAATTCCCCCCGTGCAAGCGCAGTGTGCTTTGCCCAACAGTGGGCAAAGCATAAAATCATTACAGCGCATGCGCAACTATCGTCATTCACTTTCCTTGCCCCGTAAGTCGTCCAAGGCAAGCAGTCATTTCCGGGGCAAGATAATAGCATGAAAAACACGTACGACTAGTGTAATGAATCATCATACAAGATAGAATATAAATATCATACCATTATATCACTAGTCATTAAAGGATAATGTATCTGACACACTGAAAATATCGAAGATAACAGACCGCAGAAAAAATCAGTGCAATGTCAACATGAATAAAGCAGAAAAATACTTTTGTTACATATCAAAATAGAACAAGGTAAAGGGATAACAAGAGGGCTAAAACGTGACACACATAATCCGCATAAGCCCAGGCAGCAGAGAATAGTGGCAACACCCGGAAGAATAATAAGTAATATAGGTAGCAGGCATATATGAATACAGGCATCAATGTGTTAACAGCATATGCAAATATATAACACAACATCTAGTCTGCCCATACATGATGTACACTGTGCTGATCATATGACAATGCATCTAATGCCAACGCTACAGTAGAATCGTCATAATACATACCGGGTGCTACAGCGTCTCCCGCCACCCCAACGCGCGTTTCGGAAGTTCCTTCCTCAGGGGGCACGCCAGGTTAGAGACCCAGGCAGTATAAATAGTTACATAGCCAGAAGTGATTCCATACGAACGCCAGCCAGATCGCTCCTCCCACCACAATGCAACCTCACCGCTGACGAGCATCCACATGGGGCCCCATGTGATCAAACGTCAGAGGTGGGCGGATGTGGAAGAGAGGGCGGAAGTGGTAACAAGACATGTAAAAATCTATAGTGCGGCCATACACCTAGTGGGCAAAGATACAGAAATATAGGAGCCATGTATAGAATCGTAAGTTAGTGTACATACCGGTATATGTGAAACTGGCCAATTAAAGTCATGTACATAATGGAGAGCATCATTGCACAGCACATAACACCAAAAGCATAATGAACAATAGCATACATAATATATATCACAAAAATAACAGCACAATTACAATCATAATAATATACATAAATGCCACTAATCAACAAACAAATGATAGCATGCGCATGAAGAATAACACCAGTACAAAAATGTACATAATTAACACATATAGCACAGATAACATAATATATAATATATAATGTAATAACATGGAGCACAATCTTATTATAGCAAAAACCACCACATATAGCCACAAGAAGATATACATGTCAATCATAATATCATAAAAATGTAGATGGTAGTAATATGGAGGTCACTTCAAGACAGAGAAATATACTTCATCCAATAAGGTCACTCATCCTGGCAATGAAGGCAATTCAAGATTACTGAAATACAAAGAAAATCATTATTAAAAACATATAAAAACAAAGATAATGCGGAAAGGGTGCACGCATAGATGAATGCACAGCAAAACGAGACCTAAAGGAAAGGAGCAAATGACAGGCATTCATTGAGGCCAAAAGGCTGAACCGTTTTAAGGAGCCATATCCACTTGGTCTCCAGCCTACCCAGGCGCTTTGATAAACCCCCCCTCTAATATTGATTTTGAGGGCATCAATACCACGCACTCTTAGAAGGGAGCCATCACAGTTATGGAATTCTCTGAAGTGCCGAGGGATAGTTTTCAGGGTGGTTTCATCATCGTGGCAAAGTGCCGCCTGTATCCCAAGGACGTGTTCCCTAATGCGAACCTTAAGTTGGCGAGTTGTTAACCCGACATAAATAAGGCCACAAGGGCATGTGGCATAATATACGACATATCTCGTTGTACAAGTAATATGTCGTCTAATCTTAAATGTCCTCGTGCCATCTGAGTTTGAAAAGGAATCACATCGGTCCAGATTGGGGCAGGCGACACATCTGCCACAAGGACTGCAACCAACCCTGCATCGAAATTCGTCCAAAAACGTATGAGTCTCCCTCCCAACATAATGGCTGGAGACCAAATGGTCCCTCAGATTCCTCGCCCGTCTGAAAGACATGGAGGGCTGAGCTGGAATGAAACTGTTGATAACCGGATCAACCTTTAATATTGGCCATGCCTTCTGAAGAATAGAGCGAACCCTATTGGACTGAGAGCTAAAAGTAGTCACAAATCTAATCGTCTGTTGATCACCCAATTTAAATCTAGATCTCGTATCGTATGATAAATTTTGGCGAGATGTATATTTGGCCCGGTGATAGGCCCTCTTGAGGGAGCGATGGCTATATCCGCGGGCCAGGAACCGTGATTTCAGCTCCTCCGCCCTACGCTCAAAATCAGCATCCGAAGAGCAGACACGGCGAAGACGCAGGAACTGCCCCACAGGTACCGATCTAATCATGTGAGATGGGTGGCCGGAGGAGGCATGAAGAAGTGTATTTGTGGCAGTCTCTTTTCTGAAGATATCCGTTTGAAGGATACCCTCAGAATCCCTTCTGATGGTGACATCCAAGAAATTCAATGATTCATCACTATGTTCAAAAGTGAGATAAATATTGCGGTCGTTGCTATTAAGAGTACAGATAAGTTGTTCAAGGTCGACGGGTGTGCCTTGCCAGATGAAGAAGATATCGTCAATGTACCGTGTCCACAAGGGGACACGGTCCATTAACCCCTGTTCATCTGACAAGAAAAGGTCCCTCTCCCACAGCCCCAGAAAAAGACCGGCATAGGCCGGCGCAAAGGCCGCCCCCATAGCGGTCCCCTGGAGCTGTAGGTAGAAGGCCCCTTTAAACACAAAAAAAAAAAAAATTGTGTGTTAGAGTGAACTCTAGTAGTTCCAGCAGAAGGTCCCTCACACCCTGAGTCAAAGACGAAGCATTGAGATAATGTCTTACTGCAGTTAATCCATCCTGGTGTCTAATGTTGGTGTAGAGGGACTCAACATCCGCTGAGACTAGTAGAGTTCCACTCTCCAAACACAACCCGTCGACCCTGCGCAACAAATCACCCGTGTCTCTAAGAAAGGAGGGGAGGCCCGAGACCAGAGGTTGGAGATGGTAATCTATCCACTTATTGATATTCTCCAGAAAGTTCCCTCTGCCAGAGATAATCGGTCTCCCAGGTGGTGATGAAATATTCTTATGAATTTTTGGGAGGAGATATAAGGTCGAAATAGTCGGTTCAACAACCCGCAAGGCTACTGAAAGTTCCTTGGAGATAATCTCGTCCTGCAGTGCCCGTTTAAGAATATCATCCAATTTGAAGAGTATGCAGAGAGGGGTTATAGGTAAGTCTCCTATAACATGTAGTGTTGTTTAACTGGCGAAATGCCTCCCTCTCATATAACTCCATAGGCCACAGGACGACATTACCTCCCTTGTCTGCCGGCTTTAGTATTATATTTGGCAATGCCTGAAGATATCTCAACCTATTTCTCTCCTCTCTTGTTAAATTATCATTAATAGAAAATTTAGGGATCTTATAAAGATCTTCCATCACCACCTGGACAAACAAATCAACATTGGCACAAGATGACAATGGAGGGAACTTACTGGAGCGTGGACGAATAGATGGAGGAATCTTACCTCCATCATTAGTATGTTCAAGTGCCAAATCCTCAAGGATCCTCAGGGCCTCCTGTTCCTCCTCTGTAGGAAATAAAGAAAGAAGATCATTAGCCTTGGAATTAAAGTATCTCTTAAATAGCAAGGACCGCGCAAAAATGTGTAGGTCCTTAATAGTGGTGAAAAGATCAAAATTGGATGTAGGTGAAAATGAGAGACCTTTACTAAGGAGACAGAGATCAGTATTCGTCAGTACATGATTACTAAGATTAATCACCTTATTGTCTCTCTTAACCATAGGGGTTGCCATATTTCTTTTATAGGGATGATAAGAATGGTCGCGAAGTCTCACACTCTCAATTGATGTCGAGTTGATACCAGACGTAGAGGATAGGTCAGAACGTCCACTCATTGACGATATGGAGGTATCAGATGGACTTTTGTGTAAATTAGTATTATTTTTGATATTCCTCCACAAGTAGACTCTTTTGGACTGATAGTCCCTCAAATCCCTGTTATATTTAACCATTTGAGTATTCTGGATTTTTTTCACCATACCGTCCATGGATTTATCCAAATCCACTTCAAATTGCTGAATTATCTCCGGTGGACAGTTCGACCTCAACTCAGATTGTGCTACATCAATGAGACTATCCAGTTCACTAATTTTGGAAGTGTTGAGGTCAATCAAAAGCTGTATTAAAATGGTAGAACATTCATTACAAGCCTCCTCCCATTTAGTAATGAAAAGGGGATCATCAATCGGAAAAGAAGGGATCACTCTGACTCTCAGTCCTCTAGGGATCATTTTGTTGGTAATATATTTTTGAAGAAACATTCTATTCCACCAGTATCTGGACCGTTTATCTAGCATAGATTTAATGGTGGAACATTTGGTTTCCCAATTAGAGTCTACAGACTGCTGTGCATCGCCATCATTGCTCCCAAAAACCTTGTCCATCTGATTCAGCCAGACTTGTTCTCTGGCCCGAAAATCCATGATGTTAATCAACAAACCTGTGCATAACACAGAAAGAATTAGATAATAGCATGAAAAACACGTACGACTAGTGTAATGAATCATCATACAAGATAGAAGATAAATATCATACCATTATATCACTAGTCATTAAAGGATAATGTATCTGACACACTGAAAATATCGAAGATAACAGACCGCAGAAAAATCAGTGCAATGTCAACATGAATAAAGCAGAAAAATACTTTATTGTTACATATCAAAATAGAACAAGGTAAAGGGATAACAAGAGGGCTAAAACGTGACACACATAATCCGCATAAGCCCAGGCAGCAGAGAATAGCAGCAACACCCGGAAGAATAATAAGTAATATAGGTAGCAGGCATATATGAATACAGGCATCAATGTGTTAACAGCATATGCAAATATATAACACAACATCTAGTCTGCCCATACATGATGTACACTGTGCTGATCATATGACAATGCATCTAATGCCAACGCTACAGTAGAATCGTCATAATACATACCGGGTGCTACAGCGTCTCCCGTCCCACCCCAACGCGCGTTTCGGAAGTTCCTTCCTCAGGGGGCACGCCAGGTTAGAGACCCAGGCAGTATAAATAGTTACATAGCCGGAAGTGATTCCATACGAACGCCAGCCAGATCGCTCCTCCCACCACAATGCAACCTCACCGCTGACGAGCATCCACATGGGGCCCCATGTGATCAAACGTCAGAGGTGGGCGGATGTGGAAGAGAGGGCGGAAGTGGTAACAAGACATGTAAAAATCTATAGTGCGGCCATACACCTAGTGGGCAAAGATACAGAAATATAGGAGCCATGTATAGAATCGTAAGTTAGTGTACATACCGGTATATGTGAAACTGGCCAATTAAAGTCATGTACATAATGGAGAGCATCATTGCACAGCACATAACACCAAAAGCATAATGAACAATAGCATACATAATATATATCACAAAAATAACAGCACAATTACAATCATAATAATATACATAAATGCCACTAATCAACAAACAAATGATAGCATGCGCATGAAGAATAACACCAGTACAAAAATGTACATAATTAACACATATAGCACAGATAACATAATATATAATATATAATGTAATAACATGGAGCACAATCTTATTATAGCAAAAACCACCACATATAGCCACAAGAAGATATACATGTCAATCATAATATCATAAAAATGTAGATGGTAGTAATATGGAGGTCACTTCAAGACAGAGAAATATACTTCATCCAATAAGGTCACTCATCCTGGCAATGAAGGCAATTCAAGATTACTGAAATACAAAGAAAATCATTATTAAAAACATATAAAAACAAAGATTATGCGGAAAGGGTGCACGCATAGATGAATGCACAGCAAAACGAGACCTAAAGGAAAGGAGCAAATGACAGGCATTCATTGAGGCCAAAAGGCTGAACCGTTTTAAGGAGCCATATCCACTTGGTCTCCAGCCTACCCAGGCGCTTTGATAAACCCCCCCCCCTCTAATATTGATTTTGAGGGCATCAATACCACGCACTCTTAGAAGGGAGCCATCACAGTTATGGAATTCTCTGAAGTGCCGAGGGATAGTTTTCAGGGTGGTTTCATCATCGTGGCAAAGTGCCGCCTGTATCCCAAGGACGTGTTCCCTAATGCGAACCTTAAGTTGGCGAGTTGTTAACCCGACATAAATAAGGCCACAAGGGCATGTGGCATAATATACGACATATCTCGTTGTACAAGTAATATGTCGTCTAATCTTAAATGTCCTCGTACCATCTGAGTTTGAAAAGGAATCACATCGGTCCAGATTGGGGCAGGCGACACATCTGCCACAAGGACTGCAACCAACCCTGCATCGAAATTCGTCCAAAAACGTATGAGTCTCCCTCCCAACATAATGGCTGGAGAACAAATGGTCCCTCAGATTCCTCGCCCGTCTGAAAGACATGGAGGGCTGAGCTGGAATGAAACTGTTGATAACCGGATCAACCTTTAATATTGGCCATGCCTTCTGAAGAATAGAGCGAACCCTATTGGACTGAGAGCTAAAAGTAGTCACAAATCTAATCGTCTGTTGATCACCCAATTTAAATCTAGATCTCTTATCGTATAATAAATTTTGGCGAGATGTATATTTGGCCCGGTGATAGGCCCTCTTGAGTGAGCGATGGCTACATCCGCGGGCCAGGAACCGTGATTTCAGCTCCTCCGCCCTACGCTCAAAATCAGCATCCGAAGAGCAGACACGGCGAAGACGCAGGAACTGCCCCACAGGTACCGATCTAATCATGTGAGATGGGTGGCCGGAGGAGGCATGAAGAAGTGATCAACAGACGATTAGATTTGTGACTACTTTTAGCTCTCAGTCCAATAGAGTTCGCTCTATTCTTCAGAAGGCATGGCCAATATTAAAGGTTGATCCGGTTATCAACAGTTTCATTCCAGCTCAGCCCTCCATGTCTTTCAGACGGGCGAGGAATCTGAGGGACCATTTGGTCTCCAGCCATTATGTTGGGAGGGAGACTCATACGTTTTTGGACGAATTTCGATGCAGGGTTGGTTGCAGTCCTTGTGGCAGATGTGTCGCCTGCCCCAATCTGGACCGATGTGATTCCTTTTCAAACTCAGATGCGCCGAGGACATTTAAGATTAGACGACATATTACTTGTACAATGAGATATGTCGTATATTATGCCACATGCCCTTGTGGTCTTATTTATGTCGGGTTAACAACTCGCCAACTTAAGGTTCGCATTAGGGAACACGTCCTTGGGATACAGGCGGCACTTTGCCACGATGATGAAACCACCCTGAAAACTATCCCTCGGCACTTCAGAGAATTCCATAACTGTGATGGCTCCCTTCTAAGAGTGCGTGGTATTGATGCCCTCAAAATCAATATTTGAAGGGGGGGGTTTATCAAAGCGCCTGGGTAGGCTGGAGACCAAGTGGATATGGCTCCTTAAAACGGTTCAGCCTTTTGGCCTCAATGAATGCCTGTCATTTGCTCCTTTCCTTTAGGTCTCGTTTTGCTGTGCATTCATCTATGCGTGCACCCTTTCCGCATTATCTTTGTTTTTATATGTTTTTAATAATGATTTTCTTTGTATTTCAGTAATCTTGAATTGCCTTCATTGCCAGGATGAGTGACCTTATTGGATGAAGTATATTTCTCTGTCTTGAAGTGACCTCCATATTACTACCATCTACATTTTTATGATATTATGATTGACATGTATATCTTCTTGTGGCTATATGTGGTGGTTTTTGCTATAATAAGATTGTGCTCCATGTTATTACATTATATATTATATATTATGTTATCTGTGCTATATGTGTTAATTATGTACATTTTTGTACTGGTGTTATTCTTCATGCGCATGCTATCATTTGTTTGTTGATTAGTGGCATTTATGTATATTATTATGATTGTAATTGTGCTGTTATTTTTGTGATATATATTATGTATGCTATTGTTCATTATGCTTTTGGTGTTATGTGCTGTGCAATGATGCTCTCTATTATGTACATGACTTTAATTGGCCAGTTTCACATATACCGGTATGTACACTAACTTACGATTCTATACATGGCTCCTATATTTCTGTATCTTTGCCCACTAGGTGTATGGCCGCACTATAGATTTTTACATGTCTTGTTACCACTTCCGCCCTCTCTTGAACATCCGCCCACCTCTGACGTTTGATCACATGGGGCCCCATGTGGATGCTCGTCAGCGGTGAGGTTGCATTGTGGTGGGAGGAGCGATCTGGCTGGCGTTCGTATGGAATCACTTCCGGCTATGTAACTATTTATACTGCCTGGGTCTCTAACCTGGCGTGCCCCCTGAGGAAGGAACTTCCGAAACGCGCGTTGGGGTGGGCGGGAGACGCTGTAGCACCCGGTATGTATTATGACGATTCTACTGTAGCGTTGGCATTAGATGCATTGTCATATGATCAGCACAGTGTACATCATGTATGGGCAGACTAGATGTTGTGTTATATATTTGCATATGCTGTTAACACATTGATGCCTGTATTCATATATGCCTGCTACCTATATTACTTATTATTCTTCCGGGTGTTGCCGCTATTCTCTGCTGCCTGGGCTTATGCGGATTATGTGTGTCACGTTTTAGCCCTCTTGTTATCCCTTTACCTTGTTCTATTTTGATATGTAACAATAAAGTATTTTTCTGCTTTATTCATGTTGACATTGCACTGATTTTTTCTGCGGTCTGTTATTTCCGGGGCAAGGAAAGAGTTGCGCATGCGCTGTAATGATTTTATGCTTTGCCCACTGTTGGGCAAAGCACACTGCGCATGCACGGGGGAATTTGAAAAGCACAATCGCGGGAAGCAGAACGCCGTCTGTGCGATTCACAGACGGCCATACGCAAGAGATGCAGAGGAGCGGGGGGGTGAAGAGAGAAAACGCCGCCCTCCGGACCGGACCGCCCTGATTTACAGAAAAGAATCCGAACTTTACAAAGGTATTTTGCTATCAAAACGGGGGTATCTGGATATAAGCTACATACCGATAGCTTGCTTATGGGACGCACTATTCAGTCATATCTTTAGCTGATATGGCTAAAATGGGGTGACAGATTCCCTTTAATGAACAATTTGTTAATACGTGATCCTTTTCTTAAAAAAGGGGTAGTCTGATACAACTCTGGCAAAAATTAAGAGACCACTGCACAGTTTTATAAAAATCAGCTTCTCTACATGTCTGACAGTCATTCCATTCCAGTGTCAGTTGAATTCCAACTAGAGTACACCTCATTCTATTTAATGTGCTTCTAATTTGGTGATCACCTGAACCAAATCTTATTTAACGAAGGAAAGTATAAAAAACACTGCTGTGGTGTTCACAATCATCTTGCAATAGGATAAGCTAGATGGAAAAACAAGTGCTAGTAATATCCCAAAAGTAATAGGAATGAAAAAATAACTTTTAACCATGCCAAAAGAGTTGAAAAGTCTTGAGTGAGGAGAAGAAGGGCTCTGGATTTACTAGCAGAGGGATACAGTGAGCATCATGTTGCCTCCATCCTTAAAATTTCTAAGACGGCAGTCCATTACAACAAGGTCAAGCAGCAGACATTGGGGACAACAAAGCTACAGACCGGCAGAGGGCAAAAACGACTCTTCACTGACCGGGATGACCGTCATCTTATCACTCAGCAACAGCAGGATGACATCAAGTGACCTACAAAAGGAATGGCAAATGGCAGTTGGGGTGAAGTGCACAGTAAGAACAGTTCGTAACAGGCTCCTAGAGGCAGGGTGCAAGTTATGTAAAGCTAGAAAAAATCCTTTCATCAATGAGAAGCAAAGGAGAGCCAGGCTGAAGTTTGCCAAAGACCATAAGGATTGGACCATAGAGGACTGGAGTAAGGTAATCTTCTCTGATGAGTCTAATTTTCAGCTTTGCCCAACACCTGGTTGTCTAATTGTTAGATGGAGACCTGGAGAGGCGTACAAGCCACAGTGTCTGTGAAATTTGGTGGAGGATGATCTGAGGATGCTTCAGCAAGACTGGAATTGGGCAGGTTAATCTTTGCGAAGGACGTATGAATCAAGCCGCATACAAGTTTATCCTGGAAAAACAGTTGATTCTTTCTGCTCAGGCAATGTTCCCCAACTCTGAGGACTGGTTTTTCCAGCAGTACAATGCGCCATGCCACACAGCTAAGTCAATCAATGTGCGGATGAAGGACCACCACATCAAATCAATGTCATGGCCAGCCCAATCTCCAGACCTGAACTTCATTGAAAACCTCTGGAATATAATCAAGAGGAAGATGGATAGTCACAAGCCATCAAACAAAGAAGAACTGCTTCAATTTTTGTACCAGGAGTGGCATAAGGTCACCCAAAGGCAGTGTGAAAGACTGGTGGAAAGCATGCCAAGACGCATGAAAGCGGTTATTAATAATCATGGTTATTCCACAAAACATTGATTTCTGAACTCTTCCTGAGTTAAAACATTAGTATTGTTGTTTTGAAATGATTATGAACTTGTTTTCTTAGCATTATTTGAGGTCTGCAAGCACTGCATTTTTTTCTTATTTTGACCATTTCTCATTTTCTGAAAATAAATACAAAATGTATTGCTTGGAATTTCGGAGACATGTCAGTAGTTTATAGAATAAAAGAACAATTTACATTTTACTCAAAAATGTACCTATAAAGAGAAAAATCAGACAAACAGAACATTTTGCAGTGGTCTCTTAATTTTCGCCAGAGCTGTATGTGATTTGACGTTAACATATTATCTTGATTTTTTGTGAAACCTTTTGACACTATCACTATGGTCTGCACCACTGTAATGAAAACTACCTCTTTGGTTGTATTTAGAATTGTTGTAATTACATGCTGTTCTCAATTAATAAATAAACTAGTTTTTGAAAAAAAAATCAAGCGTGATTCATTGCCTATACAAGACATCTGCAGCCAAAAAGTATAGTAGGTACAAAAAGTATTCAGACCCCTTTAAATTTTTCACTCTTGGTTTCATTGCATCCATGTGGTAAATTCAAAAAAGATCATTTTTTCATTAATGCATCCCATCTTGAGTGAAAAAAACAGAAATGTAGACATTTTTGCAAATTTATTAAAAAGAAAAACTGAAATGTCACATGGTCATAAGTATTCAGACCCTTTGCTCAAACACTTATTTTTAAATCACATGCTGTCCATTTCCTTGTGATCCTCCTTGAGATGGTTCTACTCCTTCATTGGAGTGCAGCTGTGTTTAATTAAACTAATAGGACTTGATTTGTAAAGGCACACACCTTTCTTTATAAGACCTCACAGCTCACACTGCATGTCAGACCAAATGAGAATGATGAGGTCAAAGGAACTGTACAAGGAACTCAGAGACAGAATTGTGGCAAGGCACACATCTGGCCAAGGTTACAAAAGAATTTCTGCAGTACTCAAGGTTCCTAAGAGTACATTGACCTCCATAATCCTTAAATGGAAGAAGTTTGGGACCACCAGAAGTCTTCCTAGACCTGGCTGTCCAGCCAAACTGAGCAATCGTGGGAGAAGAGCCTTGGTGAGAGAGGGAAAGAAGAACCCCAAGATCACTGTGGCTGAGCTCCACAGATGCAATAGGGAGATGAGAGAAAGTTCCACAACGTCAACTATCACTGCAGCCCTCCACCAGTTGGGCCTTTATGGCAGAGTGGCCCGAAGGAAGCCTCTCCTCAGTGCAAGACATATGAAAGCCCGCAAAGAGTTTGCTAAAAACACATGAAGGACTCCCAGACTATGAGAAATAAGATTCTCTGATCTGATGAGATGAAGATAGAACTTTTTGGTGATAATTCTAACCGGTATGTGTGGAGAAAACCAGGCACTGCTCATCACCTGCCCAATACAATCCCAACAGTGAAACATGGTGGTGGCAGCATCATGCTATGGGATTGTTTTTCAGCTGCAGAGACAGGACGAGTGGTTGCAATTGAGGGAAACATGAGTGTAGAGATATCCTGGATGAAAACCTCTTCCAGAGTGCTCTGGACCACAGACTTGGTCGAAGGTTCACCTTCCAACAAGACAATGACAGTGGCTTTAGAACAACTCTGGGACCATTCTTGACTGCCCCAGCCAGAGCCCTGACCTAAACCCAATTGAGCATCTCTGGAGAGACCTGAAAATGGCTGTTTACCAATGTTCACCATCCAACCTGATGGAACTGGAGAGGATCTGCAAGGAAGAATGGCAAAGGATCCCCAAATCCAGGTGTGAAAATCCTTGTTGCATCATTCCCAAGAAGACTCATGGCTGTACTAGCTCAAAAGGGTGCTTCTACTCAATACTGAGCAAAGTGTACATTAATAAGAAAAAAATGAACTTTTTTGAATTTACCAAATGACTGCAATGAAACAAAGAGTGAAAAATGTAAAGGGGTCTGAATACTTTCCGTACCCACTGTATGCATATTGCAGTTTTCGCTCATGTGATGACTGCTCAAGCTGGCAACAGAGTGAAAACCAGGTATTGTGCATAAAGTACACTGTGTAAACCTGCAGTCACATAGAAAGACTGTACAAATTTAACTGAAGCCTGGAAAACTCCTTTAAAGGGAGTCTGTCACCACCAAAACTTTAGTTAAAGTGCTAGTACAGTCATATAGTTGATTTAGGACATATAAAAATCATGCCTTTACTATAGATTTTACTCCTTTTGCTTATGAGAAAAAAACATTATGTTACATATGAATCAGGGCTCATTTGAGCATCCTTTCCATTGCCTAGGATTCCATCTGTGATGTAGTCTCCCGATGTGACTGTTCTACACGTGAGAGCATCATGGGACACTCAGGATTACGTGGACAACAGCGGACAGGTGAGTTTATGGTGGTTTATCATTTTTAATTTTTTTTTCTAGGAGACATGGGCATAGGAGATTGGGTGTTGAGTATATATTGTTTTTTTTATTTTACATTTTTTCTAGGAGACAAGGGCATCGGGGATTTGGTGTTAGGTGAGGATAATGTGCTTTTTATTTGAATATGTATATAATTAATTTACATGTGTTTTTTGTTTAAGTGTGAGCACAGGCACCAGCTGACGAGAGACTACGTCTCCCATCAGGGGCTCCTGCAATCGCTCTTTTCAGTGACAGCAGATGTAGGCTGATAGGAGCAGTTGTCTCATCAGCCCACGCCTGCTGACCTGCGGAAAGCATTTTACCACGGGCCACAGTCACAGCTGCGGGGTCACGCTGAAATCTGACAGCATGACTCCGCAGCGTTCTGACCAACAGTCTTACTGGCGGTAGCGTTACCAGGATAAGAACCACTACGCCGGTGTTTCCCATGCTGTCACACAGATGACATCATGGGACACACCATAGGAAACTGGTTAAAATGCAAACAACACCTCAGCAAATCCGCAAACATTTTTATACCTGCGTTTTAGCTATGGATTTGACTGACTCAATTGAAGTCAATGTGTGGAAAATGCTACAAATTCACACAAAGAATTGACATGCTGCAGAAAAAAAATGCACTGCAAATACTCTAAGGAAATTTACTGATGACTTCAGTATTGTCATTGAATTAGCTTGCATAAGGTTTCCATAGCCCATTTGGCCCATTATCGCACAGAAAAAATGCAGCGAAAACGCATCAAAAACGCACTGTGTGCACATAGCCTAAGAGCGCATCTTTACTTGATAACAAAGAATCCATGGCAGTGTCAGTACAGCACAAGTTCATATTTTCAGCCTGAGCTTTCCCTCTCCATGCTGGCTCCTTTCGTCTTTGAGATGCTCGCCTTAGCTCTGCAGTCCCTTTATTCCTGCACCCACTTTCCTGTACTGATTTCCACTACTGCTCCCATCACTGGGAGATGAAAAAGGTTCCCGTGTCCAAACCTGATGCGAGCCGTAGGCCCCAGATTCTCTAATGGATACCGTTGTACCAAGTGGCGACCGCCTTTCCGTACTTTGTAGCCCTCTGGCCTGTGCTGACTTCTCCTGAATCACTCTCCAGCGCTTTCTTAATGTTACAACTATAATACACTACTTTCCACAACTAACCCTGACTGACTGAGAATAAGAAAGTCTCCCCTAGAAAAACTCACTTACTCCTACCCCTCCCAGCTTGGAAATCCCTAGTTTAGCTATTCTTGTACTGGCACCCTAGTTTCCTGACTCTACAGGATGGGTGAATCCGTATACCAAGCAACCACTTCAGCCAGGATTGAGGAAGGAAAGTGTTCTTGCATCGACACAGTCTGTGTACTACCCGATCTAGAAGTGTCAGTGCGCATACACGATTGAGTGAAGGTAGCGTTCGCTCTGGACAAGTGAATGCTATCAATCAAGTTAATGGGCAGTGCACACCATGTTAACTTAGGAGGCGTAATGGTGTACAGAGATTTTGGCTACACAAATAGTGCATTGGCGAGCCCTGATTTCTGGAAAGCAAAAGCAGCATGATTTTTTTAGTGGCTAAGTCCCTTAACTAACTGTACTCATAGTTGAATCTGAGTTTTGGGGGGTTTAAGGTTGAAAGACTATATTTGCACCTCTTGTTTGTCTCTTTCTAAATAAAGTTGTTTATGTTATACCTGCCGAGCCTGTGTCAGTCACTGTGCCATCTATGAACTGGGAGAAGTATTACTGGTCATATGACCTGCTTATATCTCCATTGTTTCTAGTGCTGAAGTTCAGTCCGTAACCCCTTAACGACCATTAACAACCACCTTAACGACTGCCCAGTTATGGGTACTTATTCCTCAGCGCTGAGAAACAAAGATATAGCGCCCCCTTTTTACCGACCAAAACGTTGCGATCACCGTTATTTCCTATTTATTTCTCTATCCTCTGATATGATCTAGCACAGAGGAGAAAGAAATGGGTCTCTCGAGCCCCTCCGGTACCTGTGATGTCCCCCGGTCCCTCTGGCTGTGTCCCTCGGCATCTTCTTCCCGGAAAAAAATGGCGGGCTGCTGGCCAGCACCCAGCAACAATAGGAGATTTCTCCTATTGGTTCAGTTTGATCACCGTGATAGTCCCTATCACAGTAACCAAAATAAAAAAAACTGATAAATCAAACCCCACCTTTATCACCCCCTTAGTTAGGTAAAAATAATAAAATTTAAAAAAATTATTTTTTTCCATTTTTCCGATAGGGTTAGGGTTATGGTTGGAGTTATAGTTGGGGTTATAGCTAGGGTTAGGGTTGGGGCTAGGGTTAGGGTTAGGGTTGGGGTTATAGTTAGGGTTAGGATTGTGCTAGGGTTAGGGTTATGGTTGGAGTTATAGTTGGGGTTATACCTAGGGTTAGGGTTGGGGCTAGAGTTAGGGTTGAGGTTGGGGTTGTGTTGGGGTTAGGGCTGTGGTTTTGAGGTTAGGGCGGTGTTGGGGCTAGGGTAGTGTTATGGTTGAGATTAGGGTTAGAGGTGTGTTGGGGTTAGGGCTGTGTTAGGGTTGGAGTTAGAATTAGGGGGTTTCCTCTGTTTAGGTACATTAGAGGGTCTCCAAACATGACATGGCGCCCGCTATTGATTCCAGCCAATTTTGAGCTCAAAAAGTTAAACGGTGCTCCCTCCCTTCTGAGCCCTGCCATGTGCCCAAACAGTTGCTTTCCCCCACATACAGGGTATCGGAGTACTCAGGAGAAATTGCACAACAAATTTTGTGGTCCATTTTCTCCTGATACTATTGTGAAAATAAAAAAGTTTGGTTCCAAAATAATTTTTTTGTGAAAAAAAGTAAAATGTTCATTTTTTCCTTCCACATTGCTTTAGTTCTCGTGAAGCACCTGAAGGGTTAATAAACTTCTTGATTGTGGTTTTGCGCACCTTGAGGGTGCAGTTTTTAGAATGGTGTCACTTTTGAGTATTTTCTATCATATTGATTGCCCAAACTCACTTCAACTGTGAGGTGGTCACTAAAAAAAGTGGTTTTGTAAATTTTGTTGGAAAAATGAGAAATCGCTGGTCAAATTTAACCCTTATAACGTCCTAACAAAAAAATTATGTTTCCAAAATTGTGCTGATGTAAAGTAGACATGTGGGAAATGTTATTTATTATTTTGTGCAATGTGACTTTCTGATTTAAGGGCACAAAAATTAAGTTTGAAAATTGCAAAATTTTCTAAATTTTTGCCAAATTTCCGCTTTTTTTCATAAATAAACTCAATTCATATTGAAGAAATTTTACCACTAACATGAAGTACAATATGTCACAAAAACATTCTCAGAATCAGTGGGATTCATTGAAGCGTTCCAGAGCTATAACCTCATAAAGTGACTGTGGTCAGAATTGTAAAAATTGGCTTGGTCATTAAGTGCCAAATTTGCTCTATCACTAAGGGGTTAAAGGTGAACAGGGCTGAGCAACAGCACCAGGTAGGGTGACACACACTCAGATCCTCCCCATTTTACATTGCTGGACTATAATATTGGCAGCACTTAGACGGGTTGCCCAAAGCTTGAATACCCCTTCTCAATCACTACGTTCCCCCCTATAAAATAATAATAGCTTGCGTTGGGGCTCGCATGATATTGTTATGTCATGTGTGCACTACAGCCAATCAGCGGCCGTTTCACTCTCCCCTCCTTCGTAAGTAACTGGCATCTAGAGAATGTCAGAGCTGCGGCTGCTCTCTCACTTCCTCCACATGTCTGATTTGAATCTCAATCTAAACGCTCCAACTTTCTTCTTCCATTTATCCAATAGATTTCACAATTGTTTATGATTTCAAAAAATACAGATGTGAGAATGTACAAGTCACAGCTTGTTTCTGTAATCACATGATGCCTAAAGAATAGCACGCAGCAATGGTTCATCGACTTCTCCAAATTCAGCCTAAAAGTAGAGGAACATATCTTTTATTCCCTGAGCCTCTGTACTATTTGCCTTGAATGCATACAAACCTATAGAATAAAGTGACAGCCCTGGGAAGTCCTGAAATGATTTATCATATAAAAGCTTACACTTTTCCTCCCACTTATTTCTGTTTACAAACTGAAATTTAGGATTTGTTGTCACTCATTTGCAAATGACACACAAGACCACCATGGCTTCATTGTTTACTGTTGCTAGGGCAACCAATATTGTTTGGGGTTATCTTTGTGAGCAACTTGCAATGCTACTTATTTGTTACTCTATGACCCCTTTGCATGATGCACAGCTGACAATGCACATAGTCATAAAATGGGGACATGTAGGAAAATGTGAGGAACACTACCACCTGCTTTGTTAAGCAAGAAAAAAAAGTTTAAGTTTCTGTCATTCGACTACAAAAAATAGCAAACACGTTATCAAGTTATTATAATCAGGCATCTTAAGCCATGTTCACAAAACCTTTTAACCCCTTAACCCCAGAGCTTTTTTCAGTTTTGCGTTTTCGTTTTTTGCTCCCTTTCTTCCCAGAGCCATAACTTTTTAATTTTTCCGTCAATATGGCCATGTTAGGACTTGTATTTTGCGGGACGAGTTGTAATTTTGACCGACACCATTGGTTTTACCTTGTCATGTACTAGAAAAAAATTCCAAGTGCGGTGAAATTGCAACAAAGTGCAATCCCACACTTGATTTTTGTTTGCCTTTTTTTACTAGGTTCACTAAATGCTAAAATTGACCTGCCATTATTATTCTCCAGGTCACTACGAGTTCATAGAAACCAAACATGTCTAGGTTCTTTTTAATCTAAGTGGTGAAAAAAATTCTAAACTTTGTTAAAAAAATAAAAAACGTGCACTATTTTCCGATACTCGTAGCGTCTCCATTTTTCGTGATCTCGGGTTGGATGAGGGTTATTTTTTGCGCGCCAAGCTGACTTTTTTAATGATACTATTTTGGTGCAGATACGATCTTTTGATCACCCGTTATTGCATTTTATTGCAATCTCGCGGCGACCAAAAAAATTTAATTGTGGCGGTTTTACTTTTTTCTCACTACGATGTTTACCGATAACGTTAATCATTTTTTTATTGATAGTTCAGGTGATTCTGAACGCGCCGATACCAAATATGTGTATGCTTGATTTTTTTATATTGTTTTATCTTGAATGGGGCGAAAGGAGGGTGATCTGAACTTTTACATTTTTTTAATATTTTTTAAAAGCTTTTTTTTACTTTTGGCATGCTTCAATAGCCTCCATGAGATCGACTCTGCTACATAGAGGCGATGATCAGTTCGCCTCTATGTAGTAGAATTACTTACTGAGTGGCGCTCACAGCAAACCAGCACTGACAACCATAGAGGTCTCCAGGAGACCTCCGGTTGTCATGCCAACACACCGGTGACCCGCGATCACGTGGCTCGGGTCACCGGTGGGCGGATTTCTGGCGCGATTGTCGGAAGCACTTGTTAAATGCCGCTGTCAGCATTTTACAGTGGCATTTAACAAGTTAATAGCCGCGGATGGATTCCACCCATGGCTATTGCAGGCACATGTCAGCTGTTCAAAACAGCTGATATGTCCCAGGAAAGATCTGGGCTCACCGCCGAGGCCCACATCAAAGGGAGGAAGTCCGACATCAGCGTACTATTACGCCCGATGTTGGAAAGGGGTTAAACTATGATGGGGATCTCTGCCAGCAAATCTCTTTTTGCATATACTGCCAGGCCAGCATTCATTGGAATAACTATTTTAAAGGAGCACTCTCATCAAAGTTTTCATCCTCTTAACCTCTTCCTGACATTATTAGTACATTTACATCATGTCAATCATGCGACCACTGTGACTAATCGTGCAGTGACCGCATTTTTGTCCCTGCTGTTTCTCACAGCAGGGAACATAGCTCCTTCGTCCCGGGGGGTGGAGACGCAACCCCGCAACTACGTTCGCTGTAATTAGTTGTTCAATCCAGCATTTCTCAGTGTTTCAGGCCTGAAACACTGTTGTCCAGCCTAGAATCGGTTCTGTAAGAGATGACGATGACACTGATTGCACCAATTAGAGCTCACAGATGCGACTTAACCTACAGGTGACAAACCTGTTCTAGCTGCGGATTTGTACAGGGTGTGTGTGGCCCAGCTACGCAGGCACACATAAAATCCAGGAGAGTGCACAGGAAGGTAATCGCAACGCTTCATATGCATTCACTGTCACTCACACTTTCAGACACACCCATCTGAGGCATAAGGGGGAGTGACACGTAGCAGAAGTGGTCAGTCAGTCAGCCAACCTAGGAGGGAGAGCAGTGGAATCTGGTTCCTGTCTACGGACGGATCAGTTCAGTGTCAGTCCAGTCGGGACTTAGAGGATACTGAGGGCTGTTCAGCGAGCCCTAGAGAAAGCTGGCCTCGCCATTGAAAGTTACAAGTGCTTATGTTAAGAGCGTGAAGCAGGGCGAAGGGCGCAGTGGAGAAGTTAGAGAAGTGCAACAGGTATTGGATTACCTGCACTAAATTGCCGGACACCGGGGTCCGAAGCGTTGCTAGTGTTTCAAGCATAGTAACAAGAAAACCGGAGGCATCTGGACTACAGGTCGCAGAGTGCAGCCCAAAGCGTCAATACGTAACCGGAGTCAGGGAGAACGGGGACTTTGAGTCAAGCGCAGACAAAAGTAAGAACTTAGTTCTCACCACTTAGAAGGCTCCACCACAATGTTGGCCGGGCAGTACAGCTATTGAGAAAGCTGGAGATTCAGAGTTAACTTCGTTCAGGCAAGTTGGACTCACCTACATTTGAAGTAAAGGAGGCCTCTAACCTGCTCAGCGGTTACCCGAATGTGCACTCTCCACCCCGACCAGCTCCCCGGGATCTGCATGAACCATCTACCAGTAAAAGGTATGAAAAGAAGCTGCATTGTGTGTGACTGAATTATTAGCTACACCCTGCATCATCATCACCATAGACTTCCAGGGACCAGTCTCACCTGTGGGAGACTTACCACCCAGCTGCCCCCATAACATCCCCTGTGAAGATCCTAATAGCAGCGCTGGTCCAATTGACCAGATACCACAGGTGGCGTCACAACTACCTATCCTAAATATCCCCTGTAAATATTCCCCCATTGTATGAGCGCCCAGGGCCACGGACCGAGTCCCGCTGCCAGTGACAAACCCCATAGACTTTCATGGGCTCGGTGCCGAGTACCCCATTGCCCTGGTACTAAGTGCGACTCATCTTTGGCGTCACGAACAGGATACGAAAGCTTGCAATTGTGAGTCCTGTGTGCCTATATTGAACTGTTTGGTGAAAAAGACTGTTTGCTGCTTTTGGCGCCAAATACCGCCATTTTGCCGCCATATTGGCGCCCTGAGGCGCTGGTGAAGAAGGTGGGCGTGCATTCGTGGGCGTGTACCCCCCTGAGGCGCGAAAGATATGGCCGCCCTCTCCAAAGGCTACTATAATGTGCGGTCCTGCCCCACTGCTAAAGAAATCCGCCTCCTCTTCATCCTCTGTGCGAAGAGGAGGAGACGCAAATCCCGCCTCCACGGAAGAGACCAGATTGTTCCTGATGGAAACTACAGTCTGGCCTGGGATGAGATGGCGGAAGGACAGGAGAATTTGTGCAGAGGACCGGAGGTGTACCGGCCCTGCTCCCCTGAAGATGTACGGCCTGTGCCAGAGCTGTCCCCGGATCGGGACACCGACCCCGCCATACTAGAGCTACAGAAGGAGAACGCGGAGTTGAGAAGGAAGCTCCAGAGCCATACAGATTTGAAGGAGACGGAGAGACGCTGGCGGGCCCAGACACAGCGGCTGCTGTGGGACGCAGTGTTCTCTCCTACAAGCATAACGCCGTCTCCTGATTTCCCGAAATCACTGCTGAAGAAGGCTGAGGGACGACCGGAGGATGCTACCAAAAGTGCTGTACCTGATCCCACCGATGCGGAGGTGGAGGCGAAGGAGGCTGAGGAGGTCCTGTCCGGTCCGGAGTGCCAGCCAAGCCAGGAGGCCACAGCAGAGTATGGATCCCCCGCGAGATCACCGGAGGGGTCCCAGCCGTCACGGCCAGAAATCGACTGGGGTGAGATGGAGCGTCTGGACGACATGACTTACGACCTCCAGACCGGAAATGCCTGGCAGCACTGCGAGAGAGTGAAACGGCAGCAGGAGGAAGAGAGAAACATCCAGCGGTCCCGACAACGGCAGCATGAGGAGTTCATCGCTGATAAGGAGACCGTCCGCCGGGATAAAGGTACCCTACGGGAACCGCGGCGGCAGGGGTGCGTTACTGAGTTTCAGCTCCGCAAGGGCTGGGGCTTTATCCGTGAGCCGGGCCTCTTCGCAGGGGTCTTTGTAAGCCGCCGGGACGTGGAGTCCCACTTACCAATCGGTCATCCTGGGAGGGACCTGATGAATGGGGACATTGTGAGCTACACCCGTCACTGGGGTATGAAGGGGTGGTATGCCCTGAACGTCTCCATCGTTAGTGACCCCGTCCCCGACGCCGGTACCGAAGCGTCCCAGTCCCGAGCTCCCCCCGCACCAGGCCGTGCACCAGCATCGCCCCCTACATCGCAGTCGGTGACCTGCTCTACATCGCAATTGGCGACCTACCCAGCATCGCAATCGGCGATCTACACTGCATCACACACGGCGACTTACTCTGCATCGCCCTATTCTGCATCGCAAGTAAATGTGGCTCTTGCAGCGACGCAAACCGTGTCTTACGCAGAGAAATACCCGTTGGGTCCCCCGTTGAAACAAGAACTGTGGCTACGCAAACGTTAATATCAGGCCATGACTTGTTCGTAATGAGATCAAAAGATCATCGCGTCGTTCCAGCCCCGGGAGTGGAAGACGTCATTTAAAGTTGAAGAAGTGAAGACCGGTAGGACCCAGACAGGGGTTTACCGCATTCAAGAAATGTAAAAAGTTTGAGAATTTTGAAAATTGCACTTTATTGTCCTTTATGTACGAGAATGTTACATAGTTTACATATTAGAATACCCGGCTGGGTACAAGGTTAAAAAGAGAATTTGAAAAGTTAAAGAATATATGTTTACATAATGTGCATAGTATGCATAGAATGCCCGGTTGGGTAAATATAGTTAAATTATAATGTGAATACTTGAAAATTGAAGTTTATATATGTGTCTTTAACCATGCCAATGGACTGAGAGGCTGAGGACTGTGCCAGCCCAAGAACTTGTCTTTGTAAATAGTTGCGCTACGGTGCATTATCTTGGTTTTACACAAACCATTGCTATCTACCTCTGAAGAAAAACCCGTATGGTGGGCCTAGAGTCAGGTCTGCAGTCAGAAGTCCTGCAGCCCACCCAGGACCCACGTGGGAGGTTTTTGGTGCGGGTCCTCCACAAGTATCTCGTATTTATGAACATGTCTTGATATTTTGATACTTTTGTATTCTTCATTGTACAAATTGTAACGTTCAAGAAGTCTTACCTCCCGGATGGGAAGAGTTAAAAATGTTTATGTTAATGCAAAACAAAAATGTTTTTCTTTTTCTCTTTTACAGCCCGGGAGTGCTGTGTTTTACCAAGGGGGGATGTGTGGCCCAGCTACGCAGGCACACATAAAATCCAGGAGAGTGCACAGGAAGGTAATCGCAATGCTTGATATGCATTCACTGTCACTCACACTTTCAGACACACCCATCTGAGGCATAAGGGGGAGTGACACGTAGCAGATGTGGTCAGTCAGTCAGCCAACCTAGGAGGGAGAGCAGTGGAATCTGGTTCCTGTCTACGGACGGATCAGTTCAGTGTCAGTCCAGTCGGGACTTAGAGGATACTGAGGGCTGTTCAGCGAGCCCTAGAGAAAGCTGGCCTCGCCATTGAAAGTTACAAGTGCTTATGTTAAGAGCGGGAAGCAGGGCGAAGGGCGCAGTGGAGAAGATATAGAGAATTGCAACAGGTATTGGATTACCTGCACTAAATTGCCGGACACCGGGGTCCGAAGCGTTGCTAGTGTTTCAAGCATAGTAACAAGAAAACCGGAGGCATCTGGACTACAGGTCGCAGAGTGCAGCCCAAAGCGTCAATACGTAACCGGAGTCAGGGAGAACGGGGACTTTGAGTCAAGCGCAGACAAAAGCAAGAATTTAGTTCTCACCACTTAGAAGGCTCCACCACAATGTTGGCCGGGCAGTACAGCTATTGAGAAAGCTGGAGATTCAGAGTTAACTTCGCTTCAGGCAAGTTGGACTCACCTACATTTGAAGTAAAGGAGGCCTCTAACCTGCTCAGCGGTTACCCGAATGTGCACTCTCCACCCCGACCAGCTCCCCGGGATCTGCATGAACCATCTACCAGTAAAAGGTATGAAAAG
This sequence comes from Oophaga sylvatica, assembly GCA_033576555.1. Lineage (NCBI taxonomy): Eukaryota > Metazoa > Chordata > Amphibia > Anura > Dendrobatidae > Oophaga > Oophaga sylvatica. The sequence goes on along the minus strand of JARQOD010000001.1, from coordinate 687,599,382 downwards.
AAGCTGCATTGTGTGTGACTGAATTATTAGCTACACCCTGCATCATCATCACCATAGACTTCCAGGGACTAGTCTCACCTGTGGGAGACTTACCACCCAGCTGCCCCATAACATCCCCTGTGAAGATCCTAATAGCAGCGCTGGTCCAATTGACCAGATACCACAGGTGGCGTCACGAACTACCTATCCTAAATATCCCCTGTAAATATTCCCCCATTGTATGAGCGCCCAGGGCCACGGACCGAGTCCCGCTGCCAGTGACAAACCCCATAGACTTTCATGGGCTCAGTGCCGAGTACCCCATTGCCCTGGTACTAAGTGCGACTCATCTTATCATTCTGTCCCTCCGTGTGCCATGCTCTGACTTGTGGTACAACAGAAGACTGTGGATCACTGCTGCTGCTGCTGCTATTTGACTGTGTTCTTGCTCCTGCTAAAGCAGAGTTTGTGATCCCACCCTTATCCCTCCTTCCACCCCTTTTTCCCTCCTCACCCCTCTTCTCCTTCACCCTCCCCCCATCTGTCACCAATCACTGAACTGTGTTTAATTAAACTGATAGGACTTGATTTGTAAAGGCACACACCAGTCTATATAAGACCTTACAGCTCACAGTGCATGTCAGACCAAATGAGAATCATGAGTCAAAGGAACTGGTCAAGGAGCTCAGAGACAGAATTGTGGCAAGGCACACATCTGGCCAAGGTTACAAAAGAATTTCTGCAGTACTCAAGGTTCCTAAGAGCACATTGGCCTCCATAATCCATAAATGGAAGAAGTTTGTGACCACCAGAAGTCTTCCTAGATCTTGCTGTCCAGTCAATATGAGCAATCGTGGGAGAAGAGCCGTGGTTAGAGAGGTAAAGAAGAACCCCAAGATCCCTGTAGCTGAGCTCCACAGATGCAGTAGGGAGATAGGAGAAAGTTCCACAACATCAACTATCACTGCAGCCCTCCACCAATCGGGCCTTTATGGCAGAGTGGCCTGACGGAAGCCTCTCCTCAGTGCAAGACATATGAAAGCCTGCATAGAGTTTGCTAAAAAACACATGAAGGACTCCCAGACTATGAGAAATAAGATTCTTTGGTCTGATAAGACAAAGATAGAACTTTTTGGTGATAATTCTAAGCGGTATGTGCGGAGAAAACCAGGCACTGCTCATCACTTGCTCAATACAATCCCAACAGTGAAACATTGTGGTGGCAGCATCATGCTATGGGGGTGTTTTTCAGCTGCAGGGACAGGATGAATGGTTGCAATTGAAGTAAACAGGAATGGAGCCAAGTACAGAGATATCTTGGATGAAAATCTCTTCCAGAGTGCTCTGGACCTCAGACTTGGCCAAAGGTTCACCTTCCAACAATGACCTTAAGCACACAGCTAAAATAACAAAGGAGTGGCTTCAGAACAACTCTGTGATCATCAGGCCCAGACTGGCCATCTGGCAATTCTGGCAAGTGCCAGAAGGGCCTGTCTGGTCATGGGCTGCCTTGTCTTCTACGTTATTAACAAAATCGGTGTTCTCAAGATACCCATACTGTCAAAGATGATCGCAGTGTTCCGGCGATACAGGGAAGCATCGCGCAGAGAGGGGGCTCCCTGTGTGCTTCCCTGAGACCCTCAGAACAGCGCGATGTGACCGCGCTGTTCTGAGGGCTTAATCCCTGCAGGACCCTGGATCCAAGATGGCCGCAGGGTCCTTCCGGGTCCTGCAGGGAGGTGGCTTCCTCAGTGCCTGCTGAGAGCAGGCGCTGAGAAAGCCTGCAGCACTGCCTGTGAAATCGCTGTGCACAGTGTCAGATCGGCAATCTGACTTTATACAGTTATGTCCCACAATGGGACAAAGTAAAAAAGTTAAAAAAATAAAGATAACATGTGTAAAAAAAAAATTTCTAAATAAGTAAAAAAAAAATATTCCCCAATAAATTCATTTCTTCATGTAAATAAAAAAAAAACAATAAAAGTACACATATTTAGTATCGCCGCGTCTGTAACAACCCGCCCTATAAACCTGTCCCATTAGTTAACCCCTTTAGTGAACCTTTAAACAATAAAAAAAAAACAAGGCAAAAACAATGATTTATCATTATAACTGCCGAACAAAAAGTGGAATAACACGCAATCAAAAAGACGAATATCAATAAACATGGTACCGCTGAAAACGACATCTTCTCCCACAAAAAACAAGCTGCCATACAGCACCATCAGCGAAAAAATTAAAAAGTTATAGCTCGCAGAATAAAGCGATGCAAAATAATATTTTTTTTTTATATATATACCGTATATACTCGTGTATAAGCCGAGATTTTCAGCACCTTTTTTCGTGCTGAAAATGCCCCCTCGGCTTATACACGAGTCATAGGGCAGAAACCAGCGGGGGAGGGGATGCCGCGGCAGGAGCCGGTGGCTGGGATCATACTCACCCCTCCCCGTGCCATCGCTGAGGGTCCCTGCAATCCTGCGTTCTCCCCGGCTTCCTGCAGCTCTCCAGCACTGAGCGGTGATGTAATACCCGCTCATTAAGGCCATGTAATATGGACACGACGCCACTCCCATGGGCGTGGCCTCCATATTCATGGCCTTAATGAGCGGTATTACATCACCGCTCAGTGCTGGAGAGCTGCAGGAAGCCGGGGAGAACGCAGGATTGCAGGGACGCTCAGCGATGGCACGGGGAGGGGTGAGTATGATGGAGGAGGATGGGGGGAGCATGGAGGAGGACAAGGAGCACGGAGCTGGACTGGGGATAGAACGGTGGATAGGGGAAAGCATGGAGGAGGACGGGGGGGAGAACGGAGGACGGGGAAGCATGGAGGAGGACGGGGGAAGCATGGAGCAGGACGGGGGAAGGACGGGGGAAGCATGGAGGAGGACTGGGGGAGAACGGAGGACGGGGAAGCATGGAGGAGGACAATGAGCACGGAACAGGACGGGGGGAGGATGGAGGGCACAGAGGAGCACGGAGCAGGACGGGGGGAGAGGATGGAGGGCACAGAGGAGCACGGAGCAGGACGGGGGGCACAGGAGGACTGAGAAGGAATGGGGGAGCACAGCGGAGGACGGAGCAGGAGGGGGGGAGTACAGAGGAGAATGGGGGAGCACATAGCTGGATGGGGGAGCAAGGAGCAGGACAGGGGCAGCACAGAGCAGGAAGGCAGTTTATACACCCGACTTATACACGAGTCAATAAGTTTTCCAAGTTTTTGTGGCAAAATTAGGGGGGTCGGCTTATACACGGGTCGGCTTATACACGAGTATATACGGTAATCGTTTTTACTGTATAAAAGCACCAAAACATAAAAAAAGATATAAATGAGGTTTCGCTGTAATCGTACTAACCTGAAGAATAAAACTGCTTTATCAATTTTACCACACGCGGAATGGTATAAACGCCCCCCCCCCCAAAAGAAATTCATGAATTGCAGGTTTTTGTTAAATTTTGCCCCACAAAAATCGTAATTTTAAAAAAGGTCCCAAAAAATTTTTATGTGCCTGAAAAAAGTACCCCAAAAAAAAATGTCAACTGTCCGGCCAAAAAAAAAGGGGGTCAATGACTCTGTGGGGCCCCAAAAAATGCAAAAATTTTTGCTTAAAAATGTGGGTGATTTCAAAAAAATTTTTTTTGCAATTAAAAACGTCCCTTTTTTTGGGGTGGCAGTGCCAAAATTAAAAAAATCAATGAAAAACAAAACCCCCCCTTTTTCGCCCCCCTTGTTAGGGAAAAATAAAAAATTTTAAAAAAAAAAATTTATTTCCCTTTTTCCCCTTGGGTTTGGGTTGGGTTTTGGGGGTAAAATTTGGGTTTTGAGTTGGGGGAAAATTTTTTATTGGGGGGGGGATTTGGGGGGAGGGGGGGTTTGGGGTTTGGGTTTTTTTTTAGGATTATGTTTGGGGGTTTGGGTTGGGTTGGGGGGGGGTGTTGGGGTTAGGGGTTTTGGGGTTAAAAAATTTGGGGGGTTTTCCCCTGTTTAGGCAATCAGTTGCTTCCCCAAAAGTGCCTGACGTTTTTGATTTAAATTCCCCCCCCAAATTTAGGTTGAAAAAACAAAAGATGCTCCTTCCTTTGGCTTGCCAGGGGCCCCAAAAAGTGTTTCCCTATTTTGTGGTATTTAGGGGACAATAAAAACAATTTAAATTTGGGGTCAATTTTTTTTTTACCCCGGGGGAAAAAAAAAATTTGGGGTGATAATATAATTTTTTTGGAAAAAATTTTTTTTTTTTTTTTTATGGCTCTAGTTTTTAAAAATTTTGTAAGCACTTTGGGGGGTTTAAATTTTACCAAACATCTAGATAAGTTTCCCTTTTGGGGGTTTTGTTTCCAAAATGCGGTCAATTGTGGGAGGTTTCCCTTTTTTTAGGCAAAAACAGGGGGGTCTCCAAAAGGGCATGACGCCCCGATATTTTTCCCCCTTTTTCAATGCAAACGTCA